>CAOKZL010000337.1:0-600000 GCA_948472985.1 Iguana delicatissima
CTCTGGAGGCCTCCTTCTGTTGAAATAAGGGAGTGTGATCCAGGGAAGATCTTCCACTGGAAAAATGGGATGGAGTGGAGATTTTCACTATTTCTTTCTCTACCCCCTTGTGCCAGTTCACATGCCATTATAAATGGTTCTTCAATACACAAGCGCAGATTTTCAGGAGCAAAGGGCAGAGAAAAAATCATTGAAAACTGTCATTCCACCTATGGGAGTCTTCCAGTTAATGGAACTGTTCTCTGGGGGGGGGGGAATGGATCCAACCCATTGGCTTTCCCTAGAATGTGGGGACCTGGCAGTTGTAATTTAAAGTTACAAATACAAGCAAAGGGGAAAAAATGTCCTTTATATCTTACTACTTTTGAAGTAGTCCTTACTATTTACTATCTTACTACTTTATATCTTACTACTACTATTTCTGGTGTTCAACATGGAAATGGAGCAATTTAATAGTTCTGAGTTTAAAAAAAAAAGGCAGATGGGGACCCTCAGACAGGGCAGGAAAGTCTGGACAGCTATCACTGTTCATCTGATTTCTGCACCCGAGATGTAATTTCATTTCATTTGGTCTACCACTTGTGGTATCTAAATAAAAAAAAACTTTTGGTGCCCCTGAAGTCATGTGAGTTACTTACTATCCACATTTGCTGAGAGACAGTATTTTTCCCACAACAAAGCCACACATTTTTTCCCATGTGATCCAGTGACATTTTAATTTTTTCTCACCAGCAGAGTAACACAGAGAATGGCAAAAAAGAAAAGAAACAGAAACAGAAATCACAACTGATATATAAAAACCACATAAACCACCTACAAAAACGAGAGGTTAATGTGCAGGCTACAGATTTCAGTCACAATAGGAAACACAGAGCAAACAGGCATACCCAGCAAAGTGAGGTGCTGAAAATGCCAGACAATTAAGACTAACATGAGGAAGACTGAAGGGAAAATATGATCATATAACAAAGCACTGTGAGGATGTGCTTTCATGACATCTAAAATCCATGGCCTGAAGCAGCTGGTCTGTTCTGCCTAATAGTAGGAATGGCCCTGATGCCTGGGAAGTGAGTTCCAAAGCTTCAGCATAGCCATGGAGAAGGCCCAGCAAAATGGAACCACATACTGTACAGCCTTTAGCTGCTCTGACTGCTGGATTGTTTTTGGCCTGCTGCTAGGTGGCAGTCCTTACAATAAAAGCTACCTCTCTGAACGTTGCATTATTTGAAGGGCAACAGAGTTTGTTCCCCTTAGTCTGTAGATGAGAAGAATGATGAGAAGAACAAGCAGAGGCACTTCATTTATAATTAGAGGATGCTAAAAATTAACTCACTTGCACAAATGCATGATGGATGCATCTAAACACACTGATAAAGCATTTTGTGATGAAAATTCATCTAGCCAAGCCTGTGGTAGTGGGGACTGTCAATCCACCACAGTGAACAGTTGAGAAACCATGCTGGATAGGATCAATTTGCACATAAGAGAGAAGCCAAATACAGTTTTGTGGATCCATGTGAAATGTTAAGTCTTTCTCTGGCAATGAGCTAACTTCAATATTTGTAGTATTCAAGGTATTTCCTACAGCTTACATGGGATATACAAAAGAACACAACAGAGAGTTTCAGTTCTTATGAAGTGATGAATGGTCGTCTCCCTTTAGGGTCAACGGGAGTTTAGTGTGTTATGTACTTCAGTGCAGACACTTAGCAACCTCTGAAGACATTTCTTGTGCTAAGGATCTATTTATCATAGGCTTAACTAACAAACTGTTCAATATCCATTTAAGAGAAGAGGCGAGACAGAAAGACTGTAGGAAAAAAAGTAAGTTCTGCTGTCCTAAGCAAACAGCTCCATCAACATGAAAGAATCCTGTGGAACAACAATAAAGTTCTATTTGCCCTTTACTAGTAATGCCAGTAGTAAAGTAATCAGTCTGATCTTGGATAGAAATATATGTCAGGAACAAAGTAGTCTAAAACTAATATCCTATTGGCATTTGTGGCACAAAAAATATGTGATCCTTCAGAGTATTTTTGTGAACTGGAGTAATAGAAGTAAATATTCTAAAAAATCTGTCATGATACTCTTGATCTATACTTTCTGCTGAGTGAATATCTATACCACCATTATGTTTGTCTTTTCTATAGGCATGTATTGCAGAAAACCATTAAGGAAAATTATTGATTATTTATGACCTCTATATTGGATCTGTTCTGTAAGGGTTAGGTGAAATCATGCATTTTACAACAATGTTGGGTAGAACCCTTAGCTTTCTCGAAGATCACCCATTACAGTTTATAGGACCACACTAACAATTACATGATAAACATATACCATGTGAAAAGGAAAAGTGCATTTCCAAATACTCAGAAAAATGGTGAGGATTAGTGACTAGATATGACTTTCTAGTGGAAAGGTTTCAAATTTGGATCCCCAGATATAGTTGAACTTCAGCTTCCAGAAGCCCCAGCTAGCATGGGCAGTTTTCAGGATTTCTGGGAGCTGTAGGTCAACAACAAATTGGAAACCAGATTTGGGAACCACAACCCTCATGGTGCACCTCTGCTGTTGACACCTGATATGCTGAAAACGAGTTGGTCTGAGTGTTTGGAGGCCCTTGTTTTCAACCATTTTAAAGATAAATGAAAATTCTGGTCTTTTTAAAAATAAAACCTTCCCAAAATTCACAAACTTCATAAATTCAGTGGAAAGAATCTGAGGGGTTTAAAAATGTGAGAGAAAACAAATCAGATCAGAAGGTTTTGACTGCTTAGATATGAAAAGTTTGAGTTTGAATCCCTACACATCCAAACTTGGTTTATTGCCACTTTTTTTCCTGAGAAACTCTTCATATTTAACATGGCTTGAATATGTCAGACAGGTGCAACATAATCCTGTCCATATTCATTCAATGTGGTCAGCAGAATTGGTTGAGAATTTCATTTTGTTCATATTTTGATAAGAACATATAAATATTCACAATTTCTTCTAAAATTTCACAGCAACAACTTGAGATATTCTTTTAAAAGATTAATTTGAAAGAAAGCAAAACTGACAAGATTTATATCTCCTTCAAATATCTCCAATAAAATACACCACATATTGCTGTGTACTTACTTTCCTTTTTTGTGATTCATAATTTAGAAGAATAATGTGGTTTGGTAGTATTGGACCATGTGCAAACAACAAAAAGTGATAGAAATGGGTTTAATTAGATCTGCAGCTGGCATGGAGTGCCACCACATCCACCTTCCAGCTGTGAGACCTGAGTCTTCTATTGAGACCAAACAGAGAAATTGCTAAGTACTCTGCAGGACTCCGTTGAGCCACCCAACCACAGGGCAGAAATGAATCTCAAATGAATCTGGTGACATGGATAATGCTGGACACGGTTAGGAAAATCCTACTGGACTCCCGCTGGTGATCACTTTATATGCTGAAGCATGAGATGTGATTATGTAGTGTTCTGAAGATCAGAGAATGCCTGGTGAGAGAAAAAAACCAGTTTTCAGGGCACTTCTCCAACAAAGCAAGCAGAATTCTATCACAGGAAGTCTTGCGCAGAAGATAACAACCACTCCACGTGAGCCTACAAATTCATAGTTGTCCCATGCCTCTCTTAAAAAAAAAGGTAGACTATGGACCTAGTTGAGTCTGGACCCCTTCGATGAATGTCTTAATTTTTCTCCTCCTCTACTGCAAATTTCATTATTCTTTTTATATTATGGCTCTCCTAAGAATGAACTATAATTGAGTAGCAAAGCTGGAGTTTTCATTTTTTTATATGCTATAGATCATATGAGTATGCTTCCATGCCAGTAAGGAAGTGATTCTACTCTGGATTTTAGTCCAAACTTTAGTCATGCCTATTTGAAGGTTAGGGCTCAGCACCCTTGATAGTTCCTTTTAAGTGTGGAATCAACTCTGGAACAGATTTACCACCTGAGATGAGAGCTACCAGTTGCCATTGATATATAGGGAAGATAGATTGCTAGCCAGCTGGACAGCTGAAAAAGGCAACTGAACAGCAATGTTTTCATGTTGAACCCAGACCCCAGAGGGATACTATAAAACTAAAATAAATTTTAAAATAAAACTAAAATTGATTTAATAAAAAGGATTGAAAACAAGTGTTCATGGCTGAAACGACCCATACATTGTTTTACTGTTAGCTGTAACAAAACAAGACATCCTTCCTAATTCTAATGGTTCCCAGTTCTATCCACTTGTCTCTTTTTTAGGTGGGCACATAAATAATACCTGTGAAGGTGCTTTCTAAATTTGCTGAGGACTAATACTCTCCCTTCCCACAGGCATGTAGTGGGAACTGAAGAGTTACATCTGTGAATGACACAAGTATGAAACCAGGGCCAATTGCCTAGGTCCTTCCACACAACTGCCACTATTGACATAAAGAAGAAGAATTTATTCAGGGAATCAGATATAGTAAGTGGAGTTAGAATTGTAAGTTTGGTTAGTACCTGCCTCTTTTCGTTTCATGTCAGCCTATTAGAGGTGTTTGTGCTATATGTGGTACCCCCTGAATCTGGAGCTGTATGGTGATATAGCCTTAGGGTTATCCGCATCCTTATCGATGCTGGCATGGTGCTTTTTACCATGTTAAATAACATGTGAACAGGGAAATGGTGAAGCCATGACTCATATCTTTCATCATGAGGATCAGAGGAAGGCTTAAGTGTAGATCTTTGGCACATCTGAGAGAGATGGAACATTTCCTAAGACTGCAATCATATGCCCATGTACCTAGGAATAACATTCACTGAAGTCTCATGGGAGACATGTGCAAGTTCAGTTTTCATACGCTCCAGTGTGCTACAATCAAACATCCCACTGTTCATTTGTGCAATTTTCACTCTCTCTGCAAAAAGAATCTAAGAGGAAAGTACAAGGAGGCCGAGAATACAGTAGATTCCATATTTATCATCTGAACCAGCAGTCTATGACCAATCTCTATGGTCAACTTTTCTATTTTTAACTCACAGAATCCCAGAGGTGTACGTCTTGTTTTTCTTGTCGCTGTTGTAAAGCTTGCAAAAAGGACCAACCCAAGGCCTTTGACTTCCTGAGGCAGAGGAGAAAATGCTGCTTTCTTCCATTCTGAGTATAGAAATGAAATGGGTTGGCACTATCACACTAAGCTCTGTCTTTGAAAAGAAGAAAATGAATTGGGAAGGGAGCTCAGGAAGAATAGTTGGGTGTTACCTCCACTATCCCAAGGGTCTGCTGTCCAGGGCAGCTCCTTCACTTTGCTTCAAGGTAGCATTGGCCTTGGATGCCAAGGAAGTGAATTCTGAAAGCTGCTTTAACACTTACAATGCCATCTTTATACAGTCTATTGAACCTAGTGCAGTGCTACATTAGACAGAATTAATGCTAAGGATTACTGCATATAATTGCTTGGAGAGCTCAACTCATTGTTACTGGATCCAAAACATTTTAGAAGTACAAGCAGAAAAGTGTGTCCATATCATCAAAATGTGATCTGGAAACATGTTTCCCTTTCTGTAACACTCCAAATACATTACAGATTTTATCTGCAATAAAAGTTGTGACACCAGTTGTCACATAATACATTTGTAAAGGTGAGCAATATTTTAACCTCAATCTGTGACCAGAATTATAATGCTAAGGGTTTCTTCTCAAGGAAGTTCACAGAAGTGAGTTTTCCCTTCAGATCTTAATGCATAGATGAGATAGAAAGAGTACGTAGGATTTGTTGCAGAGTGCATTATAGTGTCCTTGAAATTTACAGACTAATGACGTAAGTACAAATGGGTTGTTTGCTGATCTCTCTCACCTGTTATCAGGCTGTATAGTTGCAATATAGAGAGATTAAGTTATTTTATTGCTTAAAATGCTAGGGAAACTTTGTGTGTGTGTGTGTGTGTTTTAAAAAAATTACAAGCATTTATGTATACCTTTTCAAAAACGTTGTTTCATACTCTCCATAAGGAATAAAATCTCCACAGAAACACTGGTGGATTTTGCGCTGTGTGTTCTGGCTTTCCTAAAATCTCATTTTACTACTGAATCATTTGTGGTTTTAAAAGTTTTTTTTTTTTTTTAGGGATATGAATTAAACAATGTGAGTAAACCTAGAATCCATTACACTGGTTCTAATAAATGATCACCTTCAGTACAGTAAAACTTCTTTATGGGTCCCAGTGAACATGTGGATAAGGATTTAAATGCCTTAGAATATTAATTGCCTCAAAACGCTTTTTAGATTTGCAGAATAGAGAAAATTTGGTTCAGGTCTGTGACCATCTGAGGCTGAGCTATTTGATTTCCCCTGTAATGTAATCTCAGTATGTACCAAATTAAAAGAAATGCCAAAAAGGAATTTTGAATATATGATCTTCCTAAAATCACAGAAATCATAGACTCTTAGAGCTGAAAGGGGGCTGTAAGAGCCATCTAATCTAACACTCTGCAAGAGTGCTACAAATAAAGCACTCCTGAAAAATCCCCATTCAACTTCTCTTTAAAGATCTCCAAAGGACAGTCAATTATGTTCTGACACAGTCCATTCCACTATTGAACAGCTCTTACCATAAAAAAGTTCTTCCTAATGTTTTGGTGCAATCTCTTTTCTTATAATTTGAATCTACTGGTTCATGTTCTAATCTCTGGAGTTGCAGAAACAAGCTTGTCCATCTTCTAAATGACATTCCTTCAGATATTTAAAGATAACTATCATGTCACCTCTCAGTCTTCTCTTCTTCAGGCTAAACACACCCAGCTCCTTTGAAGATTAAAATGATATTTTATTAAAATTAAATTAAAATTAGATCTTGTAGATTAAAATAAATCTAAACCATAAACAGACAGTCCATATGTGAGAACTATATTTCCTGTTAGGCATGCTTTCACTCGAGTCAGATTCCAGACTGTACTCACAGATTATCTGGCTGACAAAATTTTCAACAGGAATGTATTTCTGTGTTCAGATCAAATCAGGCAGAAGTCATTGTACTTCTTCAAGAAGAAAGTTAAGAACTTTTTTTTTCCTTTTCCTGGGCCTACAGTGGTATTATCTCTCAAGGGGATTTCTTCATTTAAGTGAATTACTTTACATGATTTGTATATCTGGAGTCTGAGACTCATTTCTTTGGATTTTATATCCATAGTGCTTTGTGATTTATATTGTAATGACCATTGGCAACAAGCAATAAAACTTGATTGATTGATTGAGTCAATTACTGGTAAGCTTCCTTTATCTTGATGGAATTACTTGAAAATTAATTTCAACTTAGTCAAAGTTGGACTTCAAAAACTTTTAGGAGCCTACTAAAAGAGAATTACCAATGAAAAGAACAGTCCAACTCCAAGATCGTTTGTATTTGGCCATCCTCTTTATATACTAGCTTTCTCCAACATGGTGCTCTCCTAAAGTGCAATGTCAACGGCTGTCATAGTCCAGCACACCTGGAGGATAGCAGCATGGAGAAAGCTGATACGTGCATTCCACAGGATCGACACCTTTCAATCAATGTTTGATGCTATCTCTTTTTAAGAGAGAAGGGAGGAGTTCTCTGGTCTTAAAATATGTGTTGGTAGGGTGAAGATGAGGAATGTTGCTTTCATTCAAAATTTAAGCCTTCTGCCCTTGTTTATTATCATCTGCTGAACAAGATAATGATAACCTGCTAAATGATGAAGACAAGAGTGGGCTAGTATTTTCTTATTGTCATGTATGTGTCTTCTTTGTTTGCTGTCCTACCCGCTCCGAATGGCAAAGTAAGTTTAACATCTCTCTATCCTGTATCTCAGACTGTGTGTATATCACCCCAGTTAATGAGTCCACTGACTTGCTTTCAGGCACTTTCAACAGAAGTGGGTCTCAAAAGGAGGCACCTCATACAGTTGACAATTCCAGGGCTGTTTATCAGAGGGAAAGGAAAAGATTCTACACAGCCCCCCTCCACATATTGTAAGTATCAGGACTGGCAGGTGAACCTTGTTCAACAATGTTAATACAGCATCCTAGAGTTGATCTGAGAGCTTCAGAGTAGTTCACAGGACACAGGTTATGCTGTGTGAAACACAGAACACTGTCGTCTAGCAAAGTGGAAGACCAGGGTGCTCTACTCTCTACACCACTCATCCTCTGCTGCCTAAAGTGGCCACCTCTCTCTGCCCAATAATAGGGCTGGCCCTGATTTACCCAGGAGCAGACTCACATGTAGGTGAGTCAGGGCTACTCCTGAGATTTCAATGCCAAAATCTGAGCCCTAGGGATGGCTTCTTATGTGTCACAAGGGTGGGCCCTGGTAACGTTACAGGACTGATGTTGCAAGTGTCAGACCCCAGCAAGACACATTTAGGCCCTTTCCACACGTGGGGCGGGCAAACGGGGGGGCGCACGCAGGACGGAGCTTACCGCTGAACGGGTTGCTCCGTCCCCGCGGGGAGTGCGCGTTCGCCGCTCCAAACAGCGGCGAATTTCGGTGGTGTTCGGCGGCGCCCAAAATGGCGGCCGCCGGCTTCCAGCGGCGCTCTGTCAATCAGCGCAGCGCGCCAGCTGGAAGCCCGCCCCCGGGCAGCTCTGCAGAGATGTGCTAACGCATCCCTGCAGTTCTAAACGGGGTGCGGCGACGGAGCAACGCGCGCAAGTCACATAAAAACCACTTGAGAAGTGATTTTTATAAGACTCGCAGCGCCACCCCCGCGGCCGCACGAGGGCAGTTTGAGGTTTAGAACCTCCCATTTGCGAACTGCCCTCGCGTGCCTCGCGGTGTAGAAGACCTCCTGGGGAGGTCGCCCTAGCGCGGGAATATGCCTGTGTGGAAAGGGCCTTAGTATCAATCACAATTTCAAAGAATATGCCATTCAAACAAACAAAGAAACAAAGATCAGTGTCTGACAAACGAACTAAAAATAGATATCTGCATGCAGTTTTCACGGCAGCATTCTCATCCTGAGATTCCTCTTGCTCATGCTGGAGACCAGAAGAAAGGTCAAAAAACTCTACTCATGCATGAAAAGCAGTCTTCATCAACTGCATATTTCAAAACAGCTCCTTTTGTTTTCATTACTGGTCTTGAAATCTAGAAGAGGACTTACATGTGGAAACTTCCTTCCTTACACAGATGGCCCTTTCAGCTTCAGGCAAAGAGCAGTCAAAATAAACCGTCCAACTCTATTATAAATTATCATAAACTAAAAACAGTCTGTTGTTGTCAGCTGAAAATTGTACACATTCTCTTACTGAAACTGTTTTATTTTTTTATGGCATACACATAGATTTTCATTCCTCTTTTTTTTTTATTAAAAAATGTTCGATTTCCTGCATGTTACACTGCAGCAATTCCTTTACACTTAACACAGTGACAGTCCTTCACACTGAAGGCAGAACTGTCATTCTTATTCAATGGCAACTGTGGAACTGATAGTTCGATTTAGTTTTACTCAGTACAGCGGAGCATATGATTTAAATAACAATGCTTTAAAAGAAAGCATGAAAGAAAGGAAATCTCAGGGTTTTTATTTCTATAACCATAACTAAATACACTACTTTGGGCTTATTTTGGCATTGGGTCCTTTTAATCGGAACTGCAAGAGTGGTTGCTGATTTAATTAGTACACAGTTTCAACTTTTACCTTTTCCCCTTTAAACAAGGCTCCAGAAAGCATCTGCAGAAGTCTTGTTTTGATTACCTCTTTATCTTTTGGGCCAAGATTAGGATCAGGACCTGTTCCTTCCCCCCAACCATAATCCATTTTAGGAAATCGTAGGAGAGACTGCAGCAAAACTGAACCTCTACATTACGTTTGCAATTATCCATAGGATTTGAAGAGCACAAAGCAAAAATGTGCTCTTTCAGGGGACATCTGCTATAAATAAAATGATACCATAAATCTGAAAGACAGCCACTGCCAGCTCTGTTGTTACAAAGGCAAAACATTTTAGCTTGTCAGAGCAGGTTCTCATGTTCATCCGTTTTGCCAGTGAGGTCAATCGTGTTTACTTTTGGACTCTTTATACACACCCTCTTCCCCTGGTTTAATGAAATTAGCATGTAATGCTTTCGACGCCTGAATATATCAACTTTCATTCTTTGGGAAACATGTGAACATCATTAAAACACACTTCTTCTATTTTGTGAAATATTTCCCTAACAAACTTTATGAAGCTCAAAGCAGGGGAGCTCACTCTGATACTATCTTTACTGACGTTGCATCTGTTTAAGGCTGCTTGAATATTAGCATCTGTCATAATTTCTGGTTCAAATTCCCATGTTTCAAGAATGAGAAGACATTAATGGAGCCTCATATTTAGTATAAAGTGTTCTGACTCTGAGATAAGATGTAATCTGGGTTTTGTTTTATTTTAAAGCAGTCATCAAGCCTTTTCTTCTGTTCTTTTGAAGACAGGAGGCAAAAAAGAAGTTTCCATAGCAGGCGGATAATGATAATTTAACTTGTACCATACACATGGCAAGGGGAGGGGAAAATCTAAACTCAGTGTACATATGATTCAGACAAAGACCAGAAACTAAACCAAACTGGGTTACTTCAGAACCTTCCTCGAGTAGGTGGGCATCCCTACAAAGCTATAAGAAATAAAGTTGGACCTCAGTGGAAGGTTTAGGTGGGATTCAGGATTTGAAATCCTTTTCACAGGACGTGGGTGCAACAAAAAATAATATTCTTAGATTTTCATTTCTGTTACATGCCTAAGGCAGGGGAGAGAATAAGGACAGAGTGAGACTGAGTGACTGAAAGATCACCTTTTAATTCTGTGTCATATCTTACCAGCTCCCCTCTCCTCAGTTCTTATAGGGTCCTTCCTCTGTTTTTGACAGAGAATGATGTTGGAGAAAGCTAGAAATGGGCCTTGATCAAGGGAGGTAATGGTACCACTCTTTTCTGCATTGGTTAGACCTTATTTGGAATACTGTGTCCAGTTCTGGGTACTTCAATTCAAGATGGATATCGACAAGCTGGAGCGCATCCAGAGGAGTGCAACCAAAATGGTGAAGGGTCTGGAAACCATGCCCTATGAGAAGCAGCTGAGGGAGCTGGGGATGTTTAGTCTGCAGAAGAGAAGGTTAAGAGGAGACATGATAGCCATGTTTAAATATTTGAAGGGATGTCATTTCGGGGAGGAAGCAAGCTTGTTTTCTGTTGTTCCAGAGACTAGGACAAGGTGAAATGGATTCAAGCTGCAGGAAAGGAGATTCTACCTGAACCTCAGGAAGAACTTCATCATAATCATAGCTGTCCAGCAGTGGAATATGCTGCCTTGGAGTCTGGTGGAATCTCCTTCTTTGGAGGTTTTTAAACAGAGGCTAGATGGCCATCTGTTGGGAATGCTTTGATGTGTGTTTCTGCAAAGCAGGTGGTTGGACTAGCCCCTGTGGTCTCTTCCAACTCTATGATTCTATGATTCTATGATTAATACTTGTCCCTGATTCAGAAGACTGGCATTGCTGTGTGAAACTATAGACAGAGTGTGACAGTTAGGCAGGCTCTGAAGTACAGATGAGACAGATGTTTAAAAGGTGGGACCATGAGATGGAGATTCATCAGACATCACCAAGTGTCATTATTTAAAAAGCCTTAAACTCAATGTCAGTGTTGCTTATTATGGTCACAGACCAAGAAATATACTGCAGAATCTCAAAGAGGATAGATAGCAAAAAGTTAAACTATTTATACAATTGCATACTTAATAAAACATTGTGGTCTTTATTTTCCTACTCCTAATCTAGTTTAAAGCCCTATCTGGCTTAGGTCCAGACTATCTGAAAGACTGTACCTTCCTTCACAAGCCAGTCTGAGCTTCTATATCTCTAAGGGAGGGCTTATTTTGATTCCATCGCCTTCACAGAACTTTTGGTGCAGACATGGCTGCTCCCAGGCTGTGGAACACCCATTTATGGGAAACATGGTTGTCTCTCCATCCCTCCCTCACTTGCTTTCTGTCAATAGGTGAAGGCACATTCCTTATTTATCAGGCGGGACTTCGAGTTGTAAATTATATTGCAGTAGTATGTGTGAAGTGGTAAGTTTTTTTTTAAAAAAAAACTTCTGTTGCACTTATGTTTTCCATATGTTTTTAGCTGTTTTAATCATAATATATTATTATTTAATTCTTTCTTTCTTTTTTAACTTTTGCAAACTGAGATTTTCACTTAATCTTGGTTGGAATTTTTGGAAGTTGCTTTGGATCACATCTGGGGAAAAAGGGAGAAACAAACAGAGATAAAACAAACAAGAAAACAAACGGGGCACTCTTAGAAATGAAAGGAGACAGATCTTCATGGTAGTGTGAAAAAATATTTATACATAAATTTATAGAAAAGGCTGTTAATGGAAGATGGTCTAATGTTTTTGCAATCCTTATACAGAACACAGTGCAGAAGGACATGCTTATCTGTTTCCTGTACTTCAACACAGGCCATTTCTGCCCTACACTGTTATAGTGCTATTATTCCACTTTCAACATTCTGTGGAGTTCTGGGATATTTAGTTTACGGAGACCAAAGAGCTCTCTGGCTGAGAATTCTAAATGCCCCTTCCTAAACTGAAAGTGGAATAATAGCATTATGACAGTCTAGTGTGATGGCCCCAGACATTTTTACTCATTAGTTGAGACTTCAATAAATAGACTTACTAATAATGCTGGTGGCTACGCACTGAATTTGGAAAAAATTAAATGTTTTTCTGTATTTAGGGTTTATATCTGAGTATCTAAATATTTAATAAATTAACTTCTTTGATGTCATTCCTATTTAACGGCTATTTATATTTCCTCCAAACTATTGAGAATACCTGAACTTGGGTCCTATTATATTTAGTAGCTAGGTTGTTCTCAAAACAGTATGTCACAGAAGCAGATAGCAAATTATTGAGATGATCTAGTCCAAGATGAAAGCATATAGTCCAATATATAGTCGCAGCAAAATTTTATCATCAGACAATTTAGCAGCATGAGAGCCACCTCGAAAGGTAAAGCACCAAATTATTTAGAAACAAGTTAAGTAAAAAGTGAACTAAAGTACAGCCTTTTCTTTGATCCCTGGTTATGAAAGGAGGAGGAAGAGGCAGGCACATCTTCATCATGGAAGGAGATGAACTGCCACTGCTTTTAGGATATCATGCATAAACTTTCAAAATAACTTAAGGCTAATATGATGATAATTAGCTATTTTTGGGGGGGAAAGCCACTATAATTTCTTTACCCTAAACACTCGGGACTTTACTAGATTTGTTAATAAAACTGAAGAGAATTTAAAGTAGAAGTGCCCACCAGTCTGGTTTAAATTTTAACAAACCAAATGCTATAGAATCTGAATGAGGGGCTTTATCAGGTTTAAACTGAAATATTGTCAAGAATTTCTCCTAGTGTTACAGGCTCCCACTCTACAGCATCAGGAGAAAACTGAATGGTATGAAATGAAGACTTATTAAGCTCTTGAATCTTTACCCATAAATCTTCACATTTCAAAATTTTGATTCAGTTCAGGATCTGAATCAAAATGGTGTGACTCTTATTTGCCTCAAACCAAAGGAAGTGATTTTCTGAAGTGCCAAATCAAGCTCAAATCCTGTGGTTGGTGAACTTTGCTAACATTCTGAATGAGAAATGTGGATATGGACATTGGATTGTTCCCAGACCTGCACTTGATAGAGTTCTGCTAGTGTGGATGTGGGCATATGATCTTTACTTAGATCCTCCTTTCCCTTGCAGCCCACCCATGCCTCTTACACATCCTTCAGATCCTGGTGCTTTCTATGAATGGAAGAATTCTTCCAGCTACAGAACAACCAATATGCATCTGTTCCATCCAGTTGTATGCAGATATAGTCATATGTAGCAAGATCTGTTGAAATCAATAGATCTTAAGTTAGCCATGACATATAAAGTCATGACTTTAATTCAAGTAAGTTTGGAGCCAATTATTACTCTGACCATGGTCATTTCTGTACTATACTGTTATAGTGCTATTATTCCACTTTCAACAGCTTGTGGAATCCTGGGGTTTGCAATTTAGGGCAGGTAATTTGGAATTCTCAGCCAGAGAGCTCTTGGGCCTCAGTAAACTACAAACCCCAGAATTCCACAGGATGTTGAAAGTAGAATAATAGCATTATAACAGTGTAGTAGGGAAATGGCCTATGTCTCCTGAAATAATTAAATGCATTTTCAGAGAGCACCAATTAGTTGTTCTCAACAGTAGTTAAATAGCTACATGAAATCTTTGACTCAGAGATAGCATCTTACTGGATATTAAAAATGCTATTCAGTCACATCTGAATTTTCTTCTCCTCCCATTCAATAATAACAATACCTATTCTAGATAGCTTCCCAGCTCCCAGCAGTGGGAAATGCTGTTTCAACGCTGCTTGTGAGCACTCTTGCCCCCCTCCCCACATATGGCTGCTGCCTCTAGGAGCGTGATTCTTCTCTAAATGGGTCGCTGCTATGATCCAACATAGTTGTTATGAAGTTAGGTGAATAACAGGCAATGTGGTGTGCTTTACTGATTCATTCAGCAAAATGGTCACACATTCTTCTTCTGTTTTTCTTTAAAAGCCTCTCTAAAAAAGACAGTGCCCTATCTTTTGTATTAAAAGAAGGATTCCACTGAAATGAGACAATTTATTATGCTTCACACAGTAAAATTGTATCATATGGCTTGGAATTCATCCAGTGCTGAATCAAGCAGTTTCTGATTCGTAGGTCAGCTGCATATGTTTTGGGAGGAGTTCAAATACATAGCCACACTGGTACATAAACAGCTGCTAAAAAGAATATGGCACATAATGTTTATAGAAGGAGTTCCTTTGTCTTTGCAGTTCTGGTCTATATCTCAGCAACACTGTAGGATCAATGCATTCATTTAATAATCTTCTTATTTACCCCAGTTTACGTTGCATAGCTTAATAGGGCCTTCTCTGATCTGAATGCATCAGAACTTACTATTTGTTCTGGAGAAAAAAGTAAATGGGAATAACTTAAATGTAAAACACAGGAAACTACCCCAGCCCTGTACACAGCATGCATATCACTGGCTGCACACACAAATTTGGTCCCCACCTGTGTGTGTGTCTGAAAATCAGGGTGCACTAAGCAATAGGACAGCAGAGTACCCTGTTTTTAACTAAGGTCCAGGCTAGAGCAAAGGTCTCTTCTCAATCAGCAGTAGCTTAGTTTATAGAACACCTTCATATTTCTGGTATCTCAACTCAACTCTCTTATTATGCATTTTAAAGTCTACTAATTTTGACTTTTTTGTGTTGGTATTTTTGCAGCTGTTGATAGTGTTGTTAATTTTTTAAACCCCCATTTTTTGTAAGCAAAACTTTAGAACAACTAATAAGATCATTAAAATAATGTGAAATCTTTTAAACACCTTGTTGTTGTTTTGTGCCTTCAAATCATTTCTGACTTAAGGCAACCCCAAGGTGAACCTATCACATGGTTTTCTTGGTCTGTGATGCACCCAAGGTCATCCAGTGGGGTTCCATGGCCTAGTGGGAAATCTAACCCTGGTCTCCAAGGTTGTAGTCTAATGCTCAAACCATTACACCATGCTGGCTCTCAAGTCTGCAGGGGGGTATTTAGAATTCTCAGTCAGAGAGCTCCTCTAGAGCTTCACTAGAAACAAATCCTAGGATTCTATTGGATGTTCCCATGGCAGTTGAAGTAGAATCATAGTACTGTAATTGTATAGTACAAAAGGACCTTTGATTATGTTCAATTTTGGAAGCTAAGCTGTTAGGCTTGGTTAGAATTTGTATGGGACATCACTTGGAATCTCCAGGTAGGGCTCAGAAAGAACCTGTCTGAAACCCTGAGGAGCTGTTGTCAATCAGTTTTGAGAGACTAGGCTAGATAGAGCAGTTGTATGAGCAGTATAAGGCAGGTTACTTAATTCTTAGGAAGAACAAATGCAAATGGGCCTTACTGAAAGTGACACAGCAGAAAGCGCAATCAAGAAGAGAATTTCACTGATGACATCTTGTCCACAACTCTCTCCTCATGCCCAAGTCTAAGGTCAACACACTACATCTTCTCCTAAAGTATTCTGTTTGTTTGGGAGTTTTTCACATTTTTGATCCTACCTGTCACATCTTCCATCCCACAGTTCCCTCTTTTCACCAATGTAGCTCTTTCCTCATTTCCATAAGAAAATCCTTCCTATTTACATAAGTTGAGAAGGGGAGTTCCTGGTGCAGGAGCAATACCACCCATATTTTTGTGCACTTGTGGCACTGAATAAATGTTAAGTAGTAGCAGCCACAGCAGTGAAATGCATCTGCCTATTAGATTTTATGAGATACAAAATCTTAGACAAGGCAGCATTTAAGTACTGAACATTAAATCCTCTTAGCTGTTAATTTCTTGTTTTGGAAAGAATCCAATCTAATTTATGAGTGCTCTGCTGCTGATACAGAACAGAAAGAAAATGCATTAATTTTAACACCTGAGATAAAAATATCTCATGAACTACGGGCAACAAACATTAGCTAAAGGTGTGGGTGTCAATCTGATAATAGCACTATAAATGGTTTGGGAAACATGCATTGGAATTGCTAAGTTGTAAGGTTGTTGTAAGTTATTATAGAGCAATATATGCCCACATAGTCTGATAACAGTGAGCCCTTAAGGTATGTGTGTCTATGGAAGCTAGTATTACTTCTTTGGTCACACACCACTCCAGTTGATAATAATTATTACAGCCGTAGAGTGACAACAAATAGAGGCACAGACTCAGGGTATTTCTGCCAGTCTGTTGGGTGCTTGAGGGACAGAATGTGAAGTACAAGTCATATATTTGGAACGCTGTAGTTTGCATTCAGAGTAGTTGTACATAGATCCCATTAGAATTAATGTGAAAAGTTAGCCCATGAGAGAGGGAGAGGGAGAGAGAGTTTCATTGGGAAGCATACTAATGGTGGCACACATCAGCATCATCCCTAGTTATACCAATATATGGGGATTTTTGGCTGTTGAGGAAGGAAGTATTTAGCACCTCTTTCCACAACATTTCTCTCTTGGGTGTGCAACAACACCATGGGGGCTTGCATATGCAGTGCCCTCTCCCTGGCAACTAATAAAGGGGGGTAGGAATGTAGAACATAAGCTCCTGGAGACAAATGAGTAATCTTATGCTGGGGGCAGAGGTTGCTCCTTTATCGTTGGATACTCAAGAGCAGCTAAAACATGGTCAGGATCACCATGGGCCTTTCCACACTACACTGTTATAGCGCTGTTATTTCACTTTCAACATCCTATGGAATCCTGGGGTTTGCAGTTTAGGGAGGAGCATTTAGAATTCTCAGCCAGAGAACTCTTCGGCTTCAGTAAACTACAAACCCCAGAATTCCACAGAATATTGGAAGTGGAATAATAGCATTATAACAGCGTAGTGCAGAAAGGTCCCATGACTCCATTTCAATGGCCAAAAATGGAGACCCCTCTCTGGGTCCACCCCTCTGCCAAAGCGGTAAGTACGCGAGTAAAAAATTGCACTCTTACTGTGTGTTACAGGATTCCGGCCAATGACTACAACTGAGTGAGCTCACATAGTCTGGATCCAGTGCTCCACAAGCCACACATAGCTCCTGAACAAAGTATCAACAGAGGCATTTTCAGATGAAGCACTCACACATTCACTGAATGGAGGAGCAGGGTTAGCTGGCTATGTGAATGATCTTTCAACAATACAGTATTGAGCTTGCCTTTCAAGGTCCTCAAGATCAAATGTGTGACTTTCTGTGTCCTTTCTGGTCCTGTAGGAGAAGTTAGGTTGAGAAATAATAACTACTTCAAGATCACCAAGGGGGTTCATTGGTCAAGAGAATCTGAGAATCCAGATTTCAGTGGTCCATATTTGGCTCTCTGTCCACTACAGTAGCAATCTGTACATAAACTTTATATCTTGATTAAGGTGAGCATCTCTGCCAGGAACCCTTCAGACATGTTAGGCTGACAAACAGTGTTTGCCTCCACAATTAACTATGCTTTCTGTAGTGTACTGTTATAAAACTATGCCTCACTATGACTTTCTCCCCTCTGTGTTAGTTTCTTTTTCCAGCACATTTCACATTCCTAATCATTTCAACCCTTCTTAAATATTGCAACCATATTTGTTGGCTTTCAGCCTGGTCCTCTATATCCATCTGATGTTATGTACATTTATTTGTTATTCAATGCCTGTACCATCTTCAGTTATTAAGTTTCATCTTCCTTCCTGTTCTCTTTTACATGCCCTCCTTGTCTATGCTCTTATTTGGGCAGGACTGGGGGAGGGGGGAAATGCACAACCCACTTCGATTAATGTGGTTTGCATTTTCAGCTCTAGCGTGTTTCATTTAAAAGCTGTTTTCCCCCTCTTTGCCATTTCAGTATTTTTATCTCCTCTAAAGTATAACACAGTTTCAATTTATAGACTGCCTTTCACATCAAGTAGTTTCAAGTCATATATAAAATGGAGGAGGAGGACGTGAAATCTTACCAGTGTTTGCAAATAGAAAAAAAAGTTTGATTTAACCTTAGATAGTATAGGGGCAATCTATATTTCAACATGTTCCTTTGCTTTACTTCAATTTTGTGCTTTCTGTTGTACTTCCTGGAACAGCTTATATTTCCTTTTTTTTTCCTTAGCTCTTTGGTTTGTTGTTTTAATTCTGTAGATACAATGGCCTTTTTTCCTCCAACTATTTTGACTTAGATGTAGTATGAAATAAATGCATAGATGAGATAAGCCCTATTCAGACATTATGGATCTGCACTCTCAATACCTGTGGAAGGGGCGCATACTAATTCCTTTCCCATTTTCTTCCTTCTTCTGTGCATGTGTGGAGATGGGAGGAAAGGGGGCCCTCCCCCCACTCAATGCTGATTTCTGCTTTGAATAGGAGCTAGGAACTTCCCCCAAACTTTCTTAATTATAAGCTGCCACCACCCACCGATTTACTACAATTACAGCAACGCAGTGGGGCATCGCCTGGGAATTAACAATCTTTATGCTTAACGATTCCTTCCCTTCCCTCAACTCCCCCTTTTGGGTGAGAGAAATCCTATCTACGCCTGTTGCCGAGGAATGCGTGAGAACGGAGAGGAGACAGAGAGGTTTTACAGAAAAGTATTTATTCTAAGACATGCAAAGTAAACAAGAAATAATACTTATGAAAGGCTTCCCCCTCTCAGGTACACCTAATAATTACAAGTAGTTACAAGAACAGATAGATTCTCTAGATCAGCCAAACTTCCAAAATAACAAAATAACCTAACACAATAACTAAGTACATTCTATTCATGTTGCTGTTCCTTTTTGAGATAGTATGCTGCGTGGGGCAAGAGATGGCCTCTTCCTGTCTCTACTAGCATCCATGCTCCTTTGTCGATGTCTTGGTGTCTTCTTTGTTCTCTTTTCCTCGTGGTCTCTTTAGAATTTTTATAACTTCTCATTGAAGCATCTCAAAGAACCTCACTTTTCTCCCCCTGATTCGGCAGCTATCTCTCGTGACCTTGTGATGCTAACCCTAATAAATGTGACCAAACTCTAGCAGTTCATTAATCCTTTATATGCCTGAAGAGAGAACTATCCCCCTTAAACACAGATACCTGGATAACTGCGAGCCCTATTATCACAGCATGGGAGATAGGTTTATAGATTAGAGAACTTGCAGTGCAGACACTCACCACACATCTTAGAACTTTGGAGAATCAGGGTTATCAATTAAAACCAGAGCCTCTACTAACAGTGGAGTCTCTCTGCTTCAGACTGTCACATCCCATGCATAAGAACAAGATGCATATGATGGTACAGAGAGGCAGGGTTCATGTCCTATCCTTTTTAGCCTGCTGAGTAAAAATCTTCCCCACAGAATGTGTAGTAGTATGACCTAAATAGTCTAAAGGTACCAGATTCCATCTGATCTTGGAAGCTAAGCAGGATCATCTCTAGTTAGTACTTGGATGGGAGACTGTGGGCTATATATCAGAGGAAGCAACTGACAAAATCACCTCTGAGTATCTCTGACCTAAGAAAACCCCTATGAAATTCATGGGGGTCACCATGTCAACAGACAACTTGAAGGCACGAATACAGAGTATACAACATGTGTTTTTTGTTACTAGACCTTAATGATACACAGAGGCAAATTAGAAGCAAATATTAACAAAAATTCAAAATCCACTGCAATGTCATTTTACTGTTCAAAGTGTGAATCTGGATTATCCAAACTAAAATTCGACGTTGGGTGTGAAATGTTACCTCAGAATTTCTTATTTACATCATTTAGACAGCATTTATTATACTCTTCCCTGGGAATAGGCTGAACTGAATGTTGGTTTAGGCATCTGTATTATTTCAGGAGGTAGGAATGAATGAGAAACAGAAAAGAAATGTTAAATGTTAAAAAAAAAAAAAACTTGAAGGAACAGAAACTACAAATGCCCAAATATTGCCAGTTAAATGTTTCCTCATTCCAAAATACTGTTTCATGTTATCTATCAAATACTAAATGTCAGTCCATGCCAGTGAGTGAAAAGCAAAGAATTATTAAATACCATTTAGGCATGCCAGCTGCCAAACTTAAATATTTAAAATCAAATATCTAAGTGAATTGTTAAATATCAAGTCAAATATCACCAGGTACTGGGCACCAATATTTATTGGGGTTTATTTATATATGGGTGTGGAATCTGGATGACGGAAAAAGCTCATAGGAAGAAAATCCACTGATTTGAAATGTGGTACTGGAGAAGAGCTCTACAGATACCACAGAGTGCTAGAAAGGCAAATGAAGGGGTCTTAGAGCATATCAAGCCTGAACTATCACTGTAAATGAGGATCACTAAACTGAGACTGTCATACTTTGGACCTATCATGAAGAAACATTGGAAAAGACATCATGTTTGGTAAAGTGGAAGGCAGTAGGGGGAAAAAATGGGGAAGGGACACCACACTACAGGTGGATTGTTCCAATCAAAGAACTCTTGCCCTGATTTTGAAAGACCTGGGCAGGGCAATTGACAACTAAAGATCCTGGAGATCTTTCATTCATAGGATTGCCCCGTTACTGTGACCGATAACCATCTCCCGGGGTCTACAATTTATTAAACTCTAATATCAAAATGATATCTCCATGTGGCTAAAATTACAAGCCTCTCCATGTGTCTGAAAGGGTCCCTGGATGAGCACGTAGACAGGCATGGCCAAACGGCTGATATTAGGAAAATCTCAGTCTGGCCAGTGACTTAATCTGTCACGTCACCCCAAGGAGCCCCCCAGACATAACAACCATTAAGCACACAAAAAGATCCTTGGCCTCGAGATGATAGCTTGACAGGCTCAGCGTGTCATGAGCCAGGCTGAGCGTGATGTCGTGAGCCAGGCTGAGCATGCTGCTGACTCAGACGGGGACTGGGAACCCCAGCCGGGGGTGGATCCCTGGGAGGAAGAGGGGGCTCCTGCAGAGACAAAGGAGGGGCCTGCCAACAACCCCACAGCTGCCCCCGAGCCAGTACCTGCAGCAGATGAGACCAGTGCTTTGGGCTTGACAGAAGCTGCTGTTCCTGACTTCAGCCCAGAGTTTGCTGCAGACCCTCCCCCCACGTTCCTCCAGAGGTGGCTGGAGAAGGAGGTGGTTCACAGATCGAGGTGGCTGTGAGAGAGGCGCTTGAGGTCTGAGGACCTCCAGCTATGAGCTGGGCCAACAGAGGTTTGATCAGCCCCAGCTGGGCTAAAGACTATGTACTTAAGACAGATGCTGGGGTAGGCTGGGCATGGGGCAACAACCGTCTTCCATCCGGGGAATCTGCATCCCGTGCTTTCTGTTCCAGGCCAATCCTTGTCGTTGAGTTTGCTGCTTCTGTTTTGGGTGATGTAACCTCTTAATTACTTTACTACTTTATTACTAAAAGCCATAAAATTCAGCTCCTGCCTCTGTTTTCTGCTGAAGCCGCCGCCTGACATTGAAACAGCGCTCTTGACAATGAGCCTGTTAAATCAGGACAATTTCCATACTGCCGAAGCCTTTGTCCAACCCCGACAGAGTCAGTTAAGCCCCATCAAAACCCATCAAGCCAGAGATGTTCATCGTTAAGGGTTTTGTTTTAGCCCTCCTTACTAATGTTCTCCCCGGGAAAGGATTAGCCCTCCAGGTACTTTTTTCCTTATAAAAACCCCCTGGTTCAAGCGGTTCCTCAGATCGCTCTCGCCTTCCTCCCCACTTGCCTCCTCTCAGCCTCCACGTGCTGAGCCTCGCCGCTCCCAACTCTCTATCTCCATTTCGTTTTCCCGAACATCTGGATCAGGTAGAGCAGTGGTTCTCAACCTGTGGGTCCCCAGATGTTTGTGGACTTCAGCTCCCAGAAGCCCCAGCCACTATGGTCAATGCTCAGGGCTTCTGGGAGCTGAAGTCTAGAAACATCTGGGGACCCACAGGTTGAGAACCACTGAGGTAGAGTATTACCCTGAAGAACCCTTTTCAAAGTCCCCTATCTAATTTCCTCCCTTTTTATTTCTTTTAGGCTCTGTGTGAGTGAGTGCAAATGGGTGCAAGTGCGCAGTGACTATAAAAATAAAATAAAAATCATTCTTAGACCTTTCTCGTTTGGTTCTTGATTCGGCCTGACCCGGTATATATTGGGCTCCAAGATCCTGCTGAGTTACCATGCCTCTCACTTTGCCAGCCTGTGCCCAGGCTAATTCCGAATCCCCATATAATATCGAGCACAGTGACTAGGACCCCTGGAAATCAGGGTAACCTACCCAGTAACAGGGAACCCCGCACATTAGGGTAACAGCCCTAAAGCAAAGTCAGTTTGATGGAAAAATAACAACTATAAATTTGATTTCAGTTATATCCCACTGTTCTCTCAGAGGTGGCATGCAAAGGGGGCTCACAGCATCATCTAAAAATAAGAATAAAAACAAAAATAGATTTAATATTTAAATACAATTAAACAAGTTATAATATTAAAGCAAAGTGAATAACAAAAACAATTTTAAAAGCACATCAGTGAAAATAAAAATTAAGATGTCCATGTTATAAGCCAGTCATATGCTTAACGCCCACCTGAAGAGAATAATTCATATTCAGAGAACAGTCATTATCATTATCATTATCATTATCATTTTATTCATGTATATCCCATCTTTCTCTCAATGATGGGATTCAAGGTGGCTAACAACACATTAAACAGTATTAAAAGCAATACAAAAGTATTAATAAAAGTATAAATACAGTGTCCCTCCACATTTGCAAGGGTTCAGGGTGCAGAACGCTCATGAATGTGGAAAAGTGGAACAAGGAAAAACAGGACTCCCCCTTCCCATTCCTTTTCCATTTGAACTGGGCACGAACTTTCCCTCTCTGCACTGGAGCCAGAGGCAAGGGGATGGGAGCAGGAAGCTCCAGAGGGCAGAAGGAACGCATGTGGAGACAAAAGGTAAGGGAACTAGGGTAGGGGAGGAAGGCAGCGTGCACTTTCTTTCTGCCCTCTGGAACCCCCTCCCATCCCCGTTCCTCTGGCCCCAGCACTGAGAACTCATTTGGGGCAAAAGATAAGAAAATGGGGGAAGGAAAACAGTGCACCCTTTCCTTCTGCCTTCTGGAGTAACCCCTCCCCTTCCTTTGCCTTTGGCTGCAGTGTTGAGAATTCATGAGAGGCAAAAGATAAAGAGCCTCATGAATGATCAAATTTGCAAAGGTCAAACCCGTGAATGCGGGATTTAAAAATTAAACAATGCAGGATATGAAGATAGACATTAAAAATATTAAAATGGATTAAAAGATATGCACCCTCTTGTGGTGCAACCTCAGCATATGTGAATCCAAGGTTGTGCAAAGCATTGCATCCATTATCATCAATGGATGGCATGCATTCGTGCTGCTGTGTGCACATGTGACTTTCACTGTAGATCACGAGATACTAACATTGGCTTTTTATGTTTTATGTGGGAGTTCCTGGAACAGAACCCCCACATATATGGAGTGTGCGCTGTATGCAAACCTTTAAAACAGTACCACACAGCAATAAAGGCCCATCCCTAGTTAATTTGTAATTTATAGTCAGCTAATGTTCAGAACATACTCACCAAAGATATGCAGGTGAAATTTTTGTGGATTTTTTAAAAGCTATCTTTAAGTGCCTTCTCACACTACACAATAATTATACTATATTCCTTCCTAAACTGCAAACCCCAGGATACCATAGGATGTTGAAAGTGGAATAATAGCACTATAACAGTGTAGTGTGGAAATGGCCTAGAATTCAACAATTAGAAATTTGGGAAGAATAGCAGTGGAAGTATATGACTGATATTTGTAATTAGAGAGGTGCTTCCCTATATAAACTATTGATAAAGATGGGAACCATTTTTTAAAAAGATACTTGCATGGTTTATTAGGGTTTTTTTTTTTTGTATTATGTACTAGTTGTTACATTTTCCATAAGCAGTCATTCTTTTATGTGTTAAAAATTATCAACAAAGCCTCTTTGCTGTTCAGAGAAGATCAAATGTCTAAGGCTACTATAGGTAACTTTATGTAGACCTAGCTACATAGTAAAGGCACTAAGAAACCCCTTTACTGAGTTGTGAAAGTGTGTAACAGGACAATGACAATCATGCCTGATGTGTATTGGTGGACAATGTACATCCGTGCATTGGTGTCCATTGTGCACCAATGCATATCATGCACTGGTATGCATTATGCATCAAAGTGCACCAGGTACTTTGCTGGCTCTGCTACATAGACCCTTTTTATACGTTACCTGTTTGCGCGATGGAGGGGGTGTCTCATGTGAAAAGACTCAGCAGGAATGCTGCCGCTTCCCTGCTGCTTTGTCCAGCAGCTCGCTTCCTGGTCGCGCGACCGTCACGTGAGTGCCCTGCCCCTTCCTACTGCAGCGCAACCTGGGAATTGCAGGCTAGCGCTGAGGTAGGAAGCGCGACCGGCCCGCTCGTCCAACGTACTGCAGTGCAGGTAAGTGTGCAAGGGCCCCGGGAGCATTGCGCGACCACACAGTATTTTCGGCTTAGAGCCGAAAATAAGAAAATGCGCGCCCACCCTGCTTTAGGCTCATGAGCACCGCATTAATGAGAGTGCGTCGTACAGACTGATACTCCCATTTACGTGACGCTCAAGGGGCCCTCGCACTACAGAAACTGCATGCGAAAAGGGCCATAGTGACATCAGTTCTGTATTGAATACTGATGTTATGTAATTGCTCAATTCTAATTTCCATAGACCTAAACACATTTATGAAGATGTAACCACTGAGCCCTGGTGGCACACATTGTAAACTGCTTATACAGCATTTAGCTGATAAGCTGTATAGAAATACACATGTTATTGCTATAAGGCTTCAACAGGATTCTGGCAAATATTTGCTGTGGTTGCTGGAAGAGTAGAAAGAAGTAGGTTCAAATGAGTCCTTCATGATGTTTCTGTAAGAGCTGAGTTCCCTCCCTTGCTTTAAACTTAGAGTTATAATTGCCTTATGTGGTTTAACTTGCCCTTCCTGTATAATGGGTTCTTTCTTTGGCAGATGTATTGATTCTATCAACAGAAAACTTAGCATCATTTACAGTTAGCTGACCCAACCTTTGCTCAAGCAGACCAAACTGCTCCAACTGCTGGGTAGAGTTCCCTGATTTTGATTACAGAATTGGTAGCAAGTGTTCTAATATTTCTCTCTACCAATAGCTTTTTCTTGAGAAAGTTAAACTGGTTGTTCTATCCACATTTTAATGTCATTGCTGAAGGCCTCTTACAGCACCATCCTGTACATGTTTACTCAGGAGTACTTCCCATTGTGTTTAATGTATATCACCGTGACAAACAGAGAAAATGAATTTGGAGTGAAGACCCAGAAGGAGGTTATGTGAACTTCTAATACTTTCTCTTGTACAAATCTCTGTCTTTAAAATCTGTTTCTCAGTCTCTCTCTCTCCTTTTTCTCCTTTTTCTTAAACCAGCATCAGGTGTCTACTGTATGCTTTTGCATATAATGTTTAGTTAGTTCCTAAAATATTACGGAAACTGTGGTGGAACTGCTAGGTGACAGTGAGAAATTGTTAGAAGGGACATTTCTATTTACACAGTAAACTTCCATTCTGCCATTCTTATTTATTGCACTATAAATTGTTCCCAACAAACTGGGGATTTTAGGAAGCCAACCCTTGATACTTTCCGTGTTTCATGTTTAAACACAACTGTAGATGTGCATAACTTGCAAGCTATTTCGCAAAGGAGAGTGCTTATTTTTTCCAGACTACCTCCTCCCACACATCCCAGATATCAAAAAGGCTCTGTATTTCCCTTTGGTCCACACTAGGAAATAAGATTAAATTCATGCTGTTTGTCAACTACTGAATGTTTACGCCAATTACACTCCAACCTGGCAGTTTTCATTGTTCGTTTATGAAGAACAGAAGTCGGAGGCAATGCTTGGATAGTTTTTGTTCAAATTATTCCTGAAAAGAGGAACTCTTTGCTATAAGCAGACCTACATAGGTTGAGATGTGCTGACGGACAATAAAGAGGCTGGTGAGATCCCTTTTAAACAGAAGTTTTCACTGCTAGAAGCAGTGCTGATAACAGAATCCCCTGCTGCATAAAGATGACTCTTGGTCTCTCCATGGCACACACCATGCAAACCTGTTTTCCACGGGGGATGGAATGTATTCCATTTTCATTTGCACTATGAGCTATTTACTGGCAAGATTTTGATTTTATCCTTCTGTTTCCTACTTCTCATATTCTGCTATGGGGATATCAAGACTGGCAAATTTGGCAGCAGTGGACCAGGCTCCCATCCCCCTGATGAGGCCATCTTGGTACCTTCCTGCAAGATTTGGCTCATTCTCTTCCTCCTTGATGGAACCACCCATCTCCATTGCAAGTGCATCTGATAAAGCTGCCTTCTTTTGCTCTGCCAAGTACCACAGGCCTACTTCTCTTGTGCGAAAGCATTCTGTTCTGCTCTGCCAGAACTAGTTTCCTATTCATTCTGCTTGGATTCCTTAATCACACCCATTTCTTTAACCCATAGCATTCCAGAACCATAGATTCACAGAGCTGGAAGCGGCTTCATTGGCCATTAAGTCTAACACTCTGCTCGGTGCAGGATCTCCAGCTAAAGCATCCCCAGTAGGTAGCTGTCAAGCCTTCTTTGGAAGCAGTATAGAAAAAGAGACCACGCCATCTTTCTAGGCAATTGGTACCATTGCCAAACTGCTAAAATCATAAAAAAATTCCCTCTAATATTCCATCAAAATCTACCCCCTTGTCACTTAAAACCATTAGATGTGGTACTAAACCTCTCTGGCAGCAGAATAAGCCTGCCTCTCTATGATAGCCCTTGAGATATTTAGTGAGTTCAGCCATGTTACCCTTCAGTCTTCTCTTCATCAGGCAGAACATACCTAGCTACTTTAACCTTTCCTCCTGTTTTGTTCTCTCTACGTCTTGTCATCCTTGTTGCCCTTCTCTGAGCCTGCTCCAACTTGTCCATATCTTTCTTGAAATGAGGTGCCCAGAACTGAATAGAGCACTACAGATGAGGCCTGACCACAATGATTCTGCTCCAGTCAGTCCTCCTCAAATACTCCTCTGCGGTTACTGAGTTCTCTCGTTAGCAAATTGGTTGAGGTGATCACATAAACCATAACTCCTGAGATTTTGAATTCAAATCATTGAAAGGATTCAAAAACATTGATTTTAAGAGACATTGAACTACAACTCTGTAGGAAAACCTGATCATAATCTGTGTAAATATGATACACCATGTCTCAGTGCAGAGAAATATCCAGCCAATTACAATTAACCTTATAAAATACAAAACAAATTACTGTTGTTAAAAGAAACCAGTAAATGTGGGAAAAGAGTCCAAGTTCTTCACTTTGTTTTTTTTTAGTCTGTGCATTGATGCTATGTGATTATTAAAATGAACCGTAAAAATATTTTAAACTACAAAGTATAACAATGCCTTTTTTGTTCCTTTTGGCAAACTATTACTTTGGTGGAAGCATCACAGTTTTTAAACAAAACTCTTTCGATGAGCTACAGAGAGGTTAGAAAGAAATCATAAATCTTTTATTTCTGAGTGACTGATGAAAAAGAAAAGGTCTGTAAAGCAATGAATACCTCTTCGGGTAAAAGATGAAAGCAAGTCCCATCAAAAAATAATTGATACTCTTGTGATCAGTGACAGCAAATTAAAAACCTGTCTCCTTTATGAAATTATTCTCTGGTGTGAACTATGCAAAGGTTTAAAGTTGTAAAATATTTGTTTTCCAACAGGTTATTCATGATGAAACCTTTTGAACATGATGTTCCAGTAAAGCAGAGGAGAGACCCATTGGAATGGGACAGCATGAACCACTCTGACAGTTTATCCATTTAATATTTATATATTTATATAATTTCCTTCTGGACATCCATTAAAAAAAAAACTCAAACCATTATGACATTTAATCCCTGTCCAACAGTTAATTACTTCTGGTTGGTACTAAAGCATTTCGTTCCAGCGCCTTTTCTCAATAGACTACAATTTAATATATGTATGTGTGGCCATTGTTGTTCTCGTGGAAACCATCAAGACCATCTAGAGGGCCCCCAGGAATAATAAAATATTAATCTGTTGTCAGAAATTAAGTGACTTAAAGAAAGAAGCTGTTGTCTATCCCATGAGTAGCTTTTAAGACACTGATGTCAAGCTTTGAACGCATCTATTTTTAGCCAAACAAACCACATGTAATGAGACCTAAGTAACTATCTGACTTCAATCAAAATGCTCACTAGTGGAAACCACTATTTTCTACTTTCTGTCAGAACATCAGTATTAGAAACATCATACTGTTGGAAAATGGAGGGATTTACCACATTTTAGTTTAACAGGATTGAGAATCATTTTCCTTCTCAAATGCAAGAATTGTATACAGAGACAGAGGGAGGAAGACAGAAGCTATAGCTATTGTGTTTATTATACAATTGAGTAGAGTAGGGACCCTGTCAGTTTGATTACCTTCTGTGATGGTTCTTTGGGCATTTCTGCATTACACTGTTATAGTGCTGTTATTCCACTTTCAACATCCTGTGAAATGCTGGGGTTTGTAGTTTATTGAGGCCAAAAGGCTTTCTGGCTGAGAATTCTAAAGGCTTCTCCCTAAGCTGCAAACCCCCGGATTCCATAGGATGTTGAAAGTGGAGTAATAGCACTATAACTGTGTAGTGTGGAAATCCCTTTTGTTTGGACTAAAAAAAAAGGGGGGAGGCTATATAGATCTTTTACACTAAAACAATCAAGTCAGAAAAGAGTCTTATGAAAACTTAAAAGCTATCAAATGTTATGGCAGAAACATTCATAAACTGGAGGCCATCTTTTCAGTTGTGTTTGCTCACCCAGTAAGTAGTGCAGGACCTGTGTATATTTGTGTTTTATGAATAGGCTAACTAGGACCACTTTGTTAAACCATTTATTATAATACCTGCAATGGGGCTTTTAAAAAGTATTCATGATGTTAAGTCCCACCAAAGATTTATGAAAGAAAGGTCAGCTTGTACATAGGCCAGATAATGTGGTAGCTGTAAGGCAAGGAAAATGATAAAAGCATGATAAAACAGAGGTAATAGGATGTTAAAACTGTTATAGTTGTGATAATTGGTATAATTGAGGTATTTGTCAGAGTTTTGAGATGAACTGCGAATGACACTGTTCAACAATGACTGATTTCAAGGAAACTATTAAGTACATGCAAGCAGCAAAACTTGTATTTTATTGGATTTTTAGGAGTATCATTAGAATAAAGGGGGGAAATACATTGGGTATGAACAAGGATTACGCAAACACTTTTATATGAACTGACCATATTTCTAAAGAGATTTAAAGAACTTAACAGTGTTTGATTAGGTCTAGATCAGTGGTTCTCAACCTGTGGGTCCCCAGATGTTCATGGACTTCAGCTCCCAGAAGCCCTGAGCATTGACCATAGTGGCTGGGGCTTCTGGGAGCTGAAGTCCATGAACATCTGGGGACCCACAGGTTGAGAACCACTGGTCTAGATCATGTATATTTGTGGCAGTAATTTTTTACGTTCCTTTTGCCACAAGGACAATTGGGTTACACTGTTATGTGCAATGCCTCCATGCTTATGACTTACATTTTTTTCTGTGAGATGTTGTGTAGGGTTCCAAGTAGCCTGGTAGCTTATTTTAAGATGGACTAGCATGCAGAGACTTGCAGGGATGCACACACATACATGCAAACTGTTGGTAATGAAATACTGCTCTCTAAGCCATAGACTAGAGGCATGATGTCCTCATGCATGCCATAGACCTCTTTCAGGAGAGCATCAGGCCACACAGAATACTTCATAGTAAATTCTATTCTGGCTCACCATATTTCACATAGATTGGCACACAGAAATCATACTTGCTTCTGTGGGAATCTGAACTGTATATAAGCTATCAACACAAAATGCCATTTTGGGTGCATGTGTGTGTAATATCATACAAATAGCCCATCTAGAAATGTCATAACAAATATATCAAACTATTTACCAAACACATGGGGGGAAATTATCCATTTCCTCATGATATCCATTAGCTAAACAGCGACATTTGATAAGTGATTCATAGACGGACAGTGCAACTGAAGACATTTTTTAAAGGCTCCTGAGTCCCATACCAACTCTTCCTTCCACATTTTAATCAAGGGTAATAAAGTGAAGTGTTCACTATGTATTCACATGGCACAATCTGAATATGTACACCGCCTGCCTCTGGAGCTCTTATTGCTAAGTTAGCTATTCTTGTTGTAAAACTTCTACTTTGTATGGATTGGATGTTGGTATTGCATTGTTTTCATTAAAAATCTTCACCTAAGTTACTGTGGGGCATGTGAGACTAAAATAATGTTCTAGGAGTAACTTTCAGATATATGCAAATTCCTTGAGTTCGTTCCTTGTGCTTCATTGTGTTGTAGTTTAGTAGAAAGGCACATTTTTGCTCACACTGTCCGATGATAACACCCTAGTTTAAAAGATAACCAGTTAAAGGTCCTCATTTAGAAAGGGGGCTCAGGGAAAAAGAATGGTCCTTTTGACCTTGAATAGTGGATATCAGCTGGAATTGGGGTTGCTTGCCTTGAAAGTGTCAGTGGTTTGACGCTCTAAAGGAACGTTATATGTTCATTGCTGTGGGATGAGAATTGCTAATAGCATAGTGGAAGATTCATATCCATAAAACAGCTTTATGACCTTAACTTATGAAGAGCTCAGCTGGATCAGATGAAAGGTCAACCTATCCCACACCCTTTTTTCCATGGTGGTCAAAGACATTCTTATGAGAAGTCTATAAACAGGAAACAGAATAGCATTCCTTAACAACTGGTTTTCAGAGATATGCTGCCTCTTAAACTCTTAGAAAATTGCAACACCTTGGAACAGCTATTGATGAAAGGAAAGATGGAAAGTAAAAAATATGGTTACATCTGAATATTAAGAAGATGAAAAAAAATGACCATGGACCAAATTAGCTATGTAAGTGGATGATGAAGATATCAAGACAGTCAAAGATTTTCTGTACTTTGGCTGATTCATAAATCAAAATGGAGTCTGTAGTAAAGAAATCAGAAGAAAACTAGGATTTGGAAAGGCAGCTATGAAGGAAGTAGACAAGATCCTGAAGATATATCATTGAATACCAAAGAGAGGATTGCCCATGCTATATATAGTCTTTGCAATTTCTATGTATAGTTGTGAAAGCTGGACACTGAAGGAAACTGATAGGAAGAAAATCAACTCATTTGAAATGTGATGTTGGAGATGAGTTCTGTGGATACCATGGACTGCCAAAAAGACAAATAAATGGGTCCTCGAGCCAATCAATTTTGAATACTCACTAGAAGAAATGTTCCAGAAGTAGCTGGAGGACAACCAACAATAGAACTGATTGCATTCAATAAAAAGGGAGCTCATAGGCATTTTCTTCAGAAATCCTTCCACATAGTAGGAACAGATGTTAGCAAAGGGAGGAATAATTAGTCTTTCAACTTTAGCACAATCTCCTCTATCTTACATGAAAACTCTTTCTCACATTTTGGTTGGTAGATTCATACAATGCTACTTAAAGTGGATGTTGGTGTACTTTTGGTGATCTGTGAATCACCTACTTCTAATCCAGGGCAAATTTCTAAGAAACAAAGAACTGGCTGTAGCCAATGGGCAGAAATGTGGAGCTCATCCCTGGCACATTAGGAGAAAAAAAGCCAGTATTCCACAAATGGCTGCCAGTGAAGCACCAGATCAAAACCTGAGCTCTTGTCTGACATGTGTTATGGAAGGATTTCTGCAGCAGCCAATTTTAATTCATAATCTGTGTATCCTGCTAGCTACTCTGCCTTGTACCAGCATCATTGGATGGAAACATAACCTTGTGGCCCCTTTGTCCTTTGTTCTTCTTAAAAATGCTTCTGTCTGGTTCTCATATTTTGCAGTCCCCTGGAGCTGTGTGATTCAAGAACTGCAGAGCCAGGCAGTTGGAGGTCTATTCTGCTGATTCATGCCTCTGGTATGCACAGCTCATCAGCACTCATGATTCCCACAATCAGTATTAGCATTCCTATTATTATTAGACAGATAACTTGCCTCAGAGTACAGATCTATCATGTACGTTTGGTGAAGCACCCAGGGAGACTATTTCAGCATCAAGAAAGATAGAAGGACAGACAGAGTCAGTTGTTTTTACTCAACTCTTATATTTAGAAGCTGTGTTTTGCATACTTTGTTCAGTTTGTCATATAAACATAGTAGGTTCTTTCGTTAAAAAAATAAACAGAGAAAAAAGTTCCACTCAGGATTTATTTCCTTGAGAAAAGCTGACAAGTTTTATTTTAATCTTTTCAAAGTCTTTTAACTTCCCATGAGCATTCCCATGAGATGTCAGTTTGAGGTGGGGGTAGGCTAAGCTTATATATTGAATTACTACATCTGGAATTTCATCCACCCACAGGTAGCAGTGACTGCCAACTGTAGAAGTGGGAGAACAGCCTGGAATCAGATTTCAATTAAAACTACACAGCATCCACAGTCTCCGACTCCAGGGAGGCATTCTCTGTTCTATATCTGTTCTGTAAAACCACCAAATGCCTCCAATCTGACAGCTTTTCAAAACAGTTACTTTTGACATCACTTCTATGGGCACAATATGTTCTGGGCAATTTATTTAGCTCTATACATTCAGCTATTTCATAATTAACTCTTCTGATTCATGAAAAAAGATGGCTTCCTATCCTAATCAACAGGTAAGATCAAGTTTCAGAACAGATCAGGTGGTTCCAGCTCTAACAGAGTAAGCTTGCAATGACACTGTTATAGCATAACCAGGTATTGCTCCCAGTTTAGTGGACTCAGTATTTCTTGTCTATCATTAGCCATTAGAATGACCCAATAACCTGACCAACAAGTGGATAGTAGAGTTCAGAATGGTACTGGGCAGTTGGTTTATGTGCAATTTAATTTCTGTCAGTATCCCAGATGCAGCTTTTCTTTGGGATGTTGAACAAAGTACCAACCTTGCTTGTGACACTTAGAGCACTAGGTTATAAAAGGGAAAGGGTGGGACAGATGTCAATAATGGGCTTTGCCAAGGTGCTAAGACTGCAGTGGCTGACCAAAGCAATTTGAATTACTAGTACTAGCGCTGCGTGCAGTTTAATGGAAGATATATGTCCATGGAATTTTGGCTGATTAAGATGCTGTCACTGTGTGAGTTGTGCAGAACCACACTTTATGGTACTGCTATCAGCTCTCATTCATAAACCTTTGAGGTGGTATGGCAAAAGGTGCACTTAACAACAGAGATTTGGTTGAATGAATGGGCCAACATAGAACATAGCATCACAGATGGCATTTTATTCTACCCTGTACTCTCTCAAAGAAAATGTGTCCATTTGGATGAAAGTCATCAGGTGATAAGAAGTCAGGTAGTGTCAACACAATCCTAGCTTTGTATGGATTTTCATTTGTGGAACAAATGTCTGTGTGAATTTGCATTTGTGGACCAACTGTGAATATATAGTAGGTTTTCAGAGATAAATCATGTCCTTTAGAGAAATTTTAAAACAATTACAGCATTTCTTATTGTGATCAAAATAGAATAATGACTCATTTCTTCTCCTCTTCCTTCTTTTTCTCTTTCCTTTTAGTACAGAGTACTTGATTCCAACAATAGTTACCTAAAGCTATTTTTTAAAAAAGAGAGAGATAAAAGAAGCAAATAATATCACCCTTATAAGACTTTAAAAAAAAAATGAGACCCAAACTCTTCAGTTCATATCCTGGAACACCAAGCAAGTCTTTGTTCCTTGGAATATTTACCATATGGCACGTATGAGTCCTTTAACATCTTAATACAAAGCCCGCTGAACTCAGAGAGACTCCTGCTCATTACACAGAGCTTTGTATGAGACCCTAAAAACTTCATTGAGAATTTTAGGGATCTTAACCCAAAGTACAAGGATTTACTGAGCGCAGTTAGCTTTGAGGGAAAGGAAATTGAAGATAAGGCTGACATTGTTTTGCTAGGCTCTGCTTCCTGCTTTAACATTCACTAGAGCCTGCAGATCTGCTGTGGGGAGGGGCAGCATTCAGGTGTGGAAAAGCTTTCTATGAGTAGCATTAAGAATATCTGTGAAAAAAATGAATGGTAAATACCTTTCTACCTGGTAATGTACTGATCATAGCAGTGCAGATATCACTTGTGTATTCAGAGGCAACAAGTCTCCTGCTAAGTATCTATTTTCTTTGGGAAAATCTCATCACTGTAACATGAATACTGGAAATTAGATGAGTGCTGTTATGGGCATGTCTGACTCATCATGTCGTGGGCATTTCAGAAATGATCTTTTAATAATAATTACTTTCACCATCTCAAGTTAACAAACAGATTGCGTTAAGACACCAGTGACTGTTTAGTATATGTCTTGACAAATCTATATACCTACAGTGTAAATAAAAAATGGCTATTTTTTAATACATGAAGGTTGTTAAATTAAATCAAGATACCCAGCATGGTATAATGGTTTGAATGTTGAACTAGGACTCTGGAAGACAAGGGTGTGAATCCCTGCATGGCCATGGAAACTCACTGGGAGACCTTGGACAAGTCACTCTCTCTCAGCCTCAGAGGAAGGCACTGGCACTCCCCTTTTGAACAAACTTCACCAAGAAAACCCTGTGATAGTGTTGCCTTAGGGTCACCATAAATGAGAAAAGACTTTGAAGGTACGTAATAACAACACTAAATCCATACAGAAAAACTAAAATATGTTATTAGTCATAGTAGCTCATATATAGTAAAGTCAAGAATCTTACTGAAAGATGAACTCCCTCACTATTCAGTCACAAATTCAAGATTGCAGATTAGTAGACAGCCGTGACAGAAGATATTAGGGCAGACATATACTGATTTATCTTAAACTGTCAATTCATCAAATTTAACTCCATTGGGGTCTGTTCTGTACTAGGTGTTTACACTGTCATTGCTACTCTCAGCTCACTTGCTGTTTATGGGACATCTGCTTGATAATGTCATCAAATCATTGTTCTTTTCTATATTGCCCATACTGATACTGTTTCATTGAGACAGAACTCCCAGCATAGTTAATGTAAGAAAAGCAGTGCGATATACATGGGTGCTGTGAATAGGGATCCTATTTTTTTTTTGGGGGGGGGGAATGTAGTTTTTACATGTGCAGTGACCATCTAAGCAACTAAGCCCTTTTCTCCTTCACTTTGGCACATTTGCAACCATACCTTTCTGGTCAGAATTGCAGCACATGAATTTTATTTTCCAGCAGCCTTTTAATTTAATGTAAAGTCGAAGGCTTTCACGGCCAGAATCCATAGGTTGTTGTGGGTTTTCTGGGCTTTGAGGCCCTGTTCTATTAGTATTTTCTCCTGACGTTTCGCCTACATCTGTGGCTGGCATCTTCAAAGGATCTGGTGGCATGGAAGTGAGACAGAGTATATACACTTGTGTAGTCCCTGGGTGGGAGGGAGCAATTTGCATGTGAAGCCCGCTTAGCCCCTTGATAGCAATTTTTTACATGGACCACTTCGAAAAGCAAACCTTGGAAACCGCACCAAAAAAGCCCACTATATGGTTCCGTTATGTGGATGACACTTTCACCATTTGAAGCCATGGAGAAGAAGAACTGACCATGTTTCTGGACCATCTGAACAACATCCACCTGAACATCCAATTTACCATGGAAAAAGAAAATGAAGGAATACTACCATTTCTGGATGTCCTGGTCATCCGCAAACCTAACCAACAATTTGGCCACACAGTTTACAGAAAACCTACACACACTGACAGATATCTACACAAAAACTCCAACCATCACTGAGGACAAAAAAGGAGCACACTAAAAACTCTGGTAGACTGCACAAAAAGAATCTATGAACCCCATTTCCTCAAAGATGAACTGAACCATCTAAACTGCGCTCTACAGACCAATGATTACTCCAGTTCAGACATCAAAAGAGCCTCAAGACCTGGAAAAAACCACAGCAGTGAAGATAAGCAGCCAATCAAAGGGAATGTGTTTTTACCATACATCAAAGGGGTCATTGACTGTATAGAGAAACTGATGAAGAAACATAACCTCCAAACAATCTACAAACTGACCAAGAAAATTCAACAAATGCTACGTTCAGCAAAGGACAAGAGGGATCCTTTAATTTCTGCTGGAGTTTACCACATACCTTGCAGCTATGGGCAGGTCTACATAGGGGCTATGAAACGTAGCATCCAAACATGAATCAAAGAACACGAAAGACACTGCAGACTGATCCACCCAGAAAAATCAGCAGTAGCAGAATATGCCATAAACCAGCCTGGACACAGAATGCTTTTTGAAAGCACAGAAATTCTGGACCATTCTGACAACTACTATGTCAAACTACACAGAGAGGCAATTGAAATCCATAAGCACATGGACAATTTCATCAGGAAAGAAGAAACTTGAAAAGTAAACAAAATTTGGCTACCAGCACTGAAGAACACTAAAATCAAGACTCAAAAATATGCCAATGAACACCACCCAGACTCTGGAGGTCCCTCTATAGCAGTGGTTCTCAACTTGTGGGTCCCCAGATGTTTTTGGACTTCAGCTCCCAGAAGCCCCAGCCACTATGGTCAATGCTCAGGGCTTCTGGGAGCTGAAGTCCAAAAACATCTGGGGACCCACAGGTTGAGAACCACTGCTCTACAGGGAACAATACAATGGGTTACTAATGTACTTAATGCACTGTTGTGCATATCCCCTGACTAACAACACACTCAGGGGAATATCTCATTTAATAATAGGCCATCACACAGGCCAACTGTAACACATGCAAATTGCTCCCTCCCACCCGGGGACTACACAAATACATATACTCTGACTCACTTCCATGCCACCAGATCCTCTGAAGATGCCAGCCACAGATGCAGGCAAAACGTCAGGAGAAAATACTAATAGAACATGGCCTCAAAGTCCAGAAAACCCACAACAGCCCTTTAATTTATTCTTCAACTCAATTTCACTTAGATCAAAACATTCTTAAAATATTTTTCTATTAAGATTTAAACAGAAAAAAATTGCATAAATTAGACATAGATTAAGAAAATAAACATGCTTCTTGGGTTATTTGAGGGACCATATTTCACTTCATGAGCACAGTAGAACTCTAAGATCATCCTTCCCTCTGTCCCTCTGTCCTTCTCAGGTGTGTTTGGCAGGAACAAGGGAGTGAGCCCTCCTGGTGGCTGCTCCCAGACTTTGGAACTGCCTCCCTAGAGAGGCCAGGATTTTCTTTCAGAGGGCAAGTTAAGACTTTTTTGTACCCCCAGGCATTTATAAATGGAGTGAATTTGGTATTTTGATGTTGTACAGATCTCTTTTGCAGCTTGTATAATTTTTTAAAATGTCTTTTTTTAATGTTTTAACATTATAATGGTTTAACTGTTTTTTTTAAAAAAATATTATATGTATACTTCATGGATGTTTTAATTTGTATGTTTTTAATGCTGTTAGCCACCTTGAGTGTCACTGCTGGGAGAAAGCAGGTAATAAATAAATAAATAAAGCTGAAACTGAATTTCATTTAACATATCAAATAATCAACATTCAACTATGCATGCTTTACAGGGACCATAAAGCAGATCAACACTTGAGGACAGCTATCTGCTTCCACTGAAAGATCTGTAGCCCATAGTTATATTAAACCAGTGGGACAGATGGATCACTGCATCATGTGCACCAGCCAAAAGGCACTATGGCCACTAAATTGTGGTAAGTCAGTTGGAATTCCACATGTAGTCAATGGAAGAAGAAGAAATGTGTGGTAGCATTCTAAGCTCATGACTACAAACTGCAGGTTCCTTTTCGGCTTTCCTACATGTTGTTTTCTTTCTGGAAGCTGAAGCAGGGACTGCATTTATATAAAACAACAGGAAACTCAGGGTCCAAAATGATGTTAGATAAATAGGAAATATGTAGGAATGTGTACAGTTTTCCTTTAATGAACTGCCAGTAGATTTGAAAAAAAACAAAACAAAACAAAACACCCCCCCCATTCCTGAGATTCTTTTTTTTTTCAAGAGAGCCCTCCCCCTTGGAACAGCAAGACATCCTGTCAAGGATTCATTAACATTCTTGTGAGATCTAACCTCCAAGAATAAAACAAAAACAACACATTAGCTGAAGTCCTGCATGGGATATGTAACTACATAGTTACACTCCTTCTCTAGGTCCAACCCACTAAAACCCATTGTAAAACCAGACAGCTACACCAAATAAAGGAGTTCTGCAGCATTGACAAGCAAGGTCCTGAAGGATGACACGTGCAGGCCCATGCCTTCAGTGAGCCATAGTGTGATGAACAGAAGCAGATACCTTCGGAGTCCTGTAGCAAATTCTGATCCCACCAGCTTGCTGACAAGAAGGGGGATGGATATATCATCCTCCAGTGTCCCACTTGTCCAAGCTGCAGAACTCTGTCACTTGGCTACCTGATTTTAAGATGGGTTTTAAGGGCATTTGTGGTTGTTGAAATGATACAGTGTGAATATAGAACAGTTGCAAAGTCATAAATCTTGCTTATGACTTCACAATGGAATGCCAACCATTGTCTTTCTGCACACACAAAGTCTTTCTGCACACACACAAACAAATGATGCCTGCCTCCTATGCATACACAGAAAACAACAAAGGGCAAGCTGATCTGAAATGCACAACAACCTATTCCATGCTAGTACTTGGATTATTCCATCCAACAAAGGCATCCGTGATAATGGGAGGCTATAGTAGCTAGCTTGAGGTATCACCATTACAATGGTATTGGATATTATGTTATAGCCTTTTATATTTCATCTTGCAACCTGATGGGAAGGCAGAAAGGATGAAGTCACTGTCCAAGTGGAATTACCCAATCAGAAGCACTGAAAGAAGTCTGGAGAACACACTAGAGAGTTAATTGTATTTTTTAAAAAATACAATTCTAAGCTGGAGAAAGGGAAGGCAGTGAGATATAACGATTTGTTTACAGCTTGACTTTGACTGTAACTGATCTAATCTGATATTACATATATACATATATTAAAAAAATCTAATTACGTTAACAACTCAAGAAGAGATGTTTCTGAGATAATTTACAATCTGCTTTCAAGAGGGTATCATAACTTTTCATATGCCTGTTTAATAAACATTAGTTCATTTCAAAGCAACTTTGTCAACACTGCTTTGGCTAAGTCACATGATTCTTTACTTCCCAGCAAGAAAAGCGGGGAGGGAATTCTTCAGGTACATGGATGACTGTTATTCAGTACAGAGGATGACTGTTATTCAGTACAGAGAAAGAAAATCCTAATAACACTGCAACAGGATTCTCATTTGCCTGTTGAAGTCTTGGGAAGGGGTTACAGCTAGTGGCTAATAAACCCCAAGCAGTCAATTTCCCACTTTCTGTCACTGGAAGAATGCAAGAACCAGCATTTACATTGTATAGTTGTGTTTTCCTGTTTTCCATATGTTACAGAAATTCATGCCCCTCCAAGTTCTTGAAAATGTCATAAAGTTCTTGACTACTGATTATCATTCCTGTTTTTATTAGTTCACTTATTTATACCCCACATTTCTCCCAATAGTGGGACTCAGGTGGCTAACAAGAAGAAAGATTAAAACAAAAAAAATAAATAAAATAAAAACATCCATGAAAGTATAATTTTTTAAAAAAGACTTAAACAATTTATAAAGTTAAAACAATAATGTGCCCAAAGGATGGCAACGAAAATGGGAGAAGGTGTGGAAACCATGCCCTAAGAGGAGGGGCTTAGAGAGCTGGTATGTTTAACCTGGATAAGGGAAGGTTAAGATGTAATATAGAGGACAGAGCAAGCCTGTTTTCTGCTGCTTCAGAGACTAGGACACAGAGCAGCAGTTTCAAACTTCTGAAAAATAATAAATAATAATAATAATAATAATAATAATAATAATAATGATGATGCTTTCTATTTGTTACCTGCTTCTCTCCAAGGCTCAAGGTGGGGTAAAACACAGATACAATTAAAAACAAATTATAACCAAAGACATTAAAATACAGAACCATTTAAAATACAAATATCCTATAATCAAAACATATCATAATAAAAGAGATTCCACCTAAACATTAGGAAGAACTTCCTGATCGTATGAGTAACTTGACAACAGAATACAAAGGCTCTGAATATGCAGGAGTCTCCTTCTTTGGAGGTTTTTAAACAGAGGCTGGATGGTCATCTATTGGGAATGTGTTGAGGGTGTATTCCTGCATGGCAGCAGGTTGAACTCAATGACCCTTGTGGCCTCTTCTAGCTCTATGATTCTGTAATAACCTGTCAAATATTAAAATTAAAAATATTAAATACATTAAAAACATTAAAACCATACCACCTTACAAGCTGCACAGGATCATGAGATCATATCCAGTCAATTTTGTTGGCACAAAAATGTCTTCACCTGCCTTCAAACGGACAGCAAAGATGAGACCAGCAGGGATGAGACCATCCTTGCCTCTCTGGGGAGGGCATTCCAGAATCTTGGAGCAGCCACCAAGAAGGTCCTCTCCCTTGTTCCCATCAAACACAGCTAAGAGTGGTGTTGTGATAATAGGGCTTCCCATTATCTAGACTAAGTAAAAGGGGGATACTTCCCCTCTTCAGGTAAACCAAGGGTTAATGAGGTGTTGGGATTAGATTACATTTTAGTAACATCACAGGTCACAGGGTGAGAACTGACCAACCACAAGGGAAGAGGTGGGCATCTTGGAGATGCTTCTTGGGAGAAGTTATAAAACTTCTGGGAGGCCATGTGGCTGAGAGAAGAATAAGGAGAGAAGAACAAAGGAATCTCCGAGAGATGAGATCTGGCCAGTCGTAGGCAGGCAGGCATGCTGCGCCTCCTGGCTCTCTCTTCTTCTTAGAAGATCTAAGCCTATGCACATCTGTGAGTACTAGAATGAAGTAGTTAGCCGCGTTAGGCTTTTAATTATTTTGGAGTTGGCTGATCTTAAGAATGTATCTGTGCTTTTATATCTGTTCTTGTAACTACTTGTAACTTAAGCGTGCCTGGGAGGGGGGAGCCTCTCATGTGTATTATTGTCTTATTTGCATGCCTTGAATAAATACTGTCTGTAAAACCTCTGTTTCTCTCCATTCCCACGCCAGTCTTTGGCACACGCTAGACAGGACTTCTCTCACTCAGAAGGGGGGAGGTGAGAGGAAAGGAAAGGTCCTTAAACACAGGGATTGGTAATCCACTGAGCAGTCTCCCGCTGTACTGCTCAGATATTCAGAATTCAGCGGGTGGTGGCAGCATAATTAATAACGCTGGAGGAATTACCAGCCTCTTTCAAGGATGAGAGTCAACCTTGGGAGGCTGGCATGAACCCCAGTATGACAGGTGTGGGGCAGAGAGAAAGGTCTCTCCAGACAGACAGACAGATAGCCAGACAGCACACACATGCACACACCAATCTCAAAATTTTGCAGTGAAGAGGGTTTTTTTTTTTAAAAAAAAATGTTTTCATGTTAACTTCCTGAAGACAAGTCCAGTCAAGATTTGCATCCCTAACTTACTGGCAGTCAGAACAGAGACATTTTGATCTGAATCATGGCATGATTGGAAGTGAAATCCTATTGTCTATTCATGTCTAGAATGCAGAAAACAAAAATTCCAGTTGAGTGCAATGGAAATTTATTAACTCTCTATATTCTAGTCATGCAATGGGGAGGGGGACAGACATGGGTATCTAGATTCTAGTCAAGCTGGGTAGTGACCATGTGTGTGTGTATGCATAGGCATCCCATCCTGAAGCAGTATGTCTAACATGGATATCTCTTCTGCATAGTTGTAAATAACTAAAACAAGATCAGATATGTAACTACATGGTATATATTTGCTCTGTGGAAGTGGGTAAAGGAGACAATGCCATCAAAATGGAAGCACCTTCTGGGGCTGCCACTTAATGGAAAAAATGCCCCCATTTGATTTTTCTATTCATGCCATATAGCATAATTATAACCAGTTTCTCCCCATGCTCTCAGTTTGTGGACATGTTAACATATTCATGAGCACAGAGGAGAGTACTGGAGAGTATGAGAAGGCAGCCATCCAAGGTGTTGATGGCCAACTCCCTGCACTGTGTTTGAATGCACTGTACGAATGACTGATTGTGCTATTTAGGCACAATAGAGAATTAAAGTTTACCTCTACATTACAGGTGGCTAACACTTGAACTGCCATTGAAAGAAAAAAAACCCTTCAAGCAAACTAATCACCTCTAAACCACAACTATGTGTGTACATAAATATCAGACAGATTAGTCTGCTCATAGAAAGCAAATCAAAACAACAAGTAAACAGAATGGAGGATAAAAGAGGATCAATGTGCAGCAATGTAAGGGGAAAAGTTAGGCTCAGAATCTTAAGCTGCTAAACTCTAGCAAGTTCATTGTTCCTGCAAAGCTGAAATAGCTAGTTCAGCAGCTCAGGTGTACACCTTTCCCAGGATATTTCTGCCTCTTGCTGTCTCACAGCAGCATTACGTTCAAATGTATAATTGTAAACAAATGAAAGCAAACAGGTGACATCGTGCATGGAGAGTTAAAACCTTCCTGACAGTGCAGAGTTTGCAAATATCTCCAGTCCCCAAACACAATGGAATATCTTGGCATTAAAACTTGTTTTCTATTTCGGTATTTCTAATCCATATGCTTAGGTTTGGAGCAACACATCTAGAAGAGAAGTTTCCCAGAGGATAACAACTGTGTATGTTGATCAAGAGAACTTTGCACATTTTCTTTTCACCAAACCCCAACACATCCGGCTCTTCTTCTAGTTCGTTATTTCAACCCTTTGAGTAGCATTAAACCACAAAAGCTTAATGCTCCTGTCGGATAACTGGCATACCTAAAGTTCCCGTCCTGAAATGCAGAAAGGATTCTGACCTTTTAGAAAGTCATTGTGGTTTACCACTATGCAGGCCCAGACAAGTAGATGACAATAATAAAGAAGCAACGTGATAGAAACTGACAAGATGTTAAGCTCCCGGCTCAAGTGTGGACAGCTGGAAACTAAAGGCAAAAAAGAATACTTTCCAGAGAAATGACATCATCTTGACACCACTGTTGAGAAAACAGTATAAATCAGTGCAGTTCTTCAGGCACAAAATGCAGCAGCCCCAGTCCTATGTGTGCTTATTTAGAAGTATGTCCCATGGATTTCAAAGAGATTTATTAAATAAATAGATTTGGACTGAAAATTAGGTAGCGTTCCTATACATTTACGTGATCTCATTACATTCACGTGATTTCTGAATGTGTGTGTGTTGGATTGGTCTAAAAGGCTGCAACACGATGCTTCTTTATCAGAAGAAAGTCCCACTGAGTTCTGTGGACCTTGCTTCCAGATCAGCAGACATAGGACTGATGTTGTTGTATCCTCCTTTCCCTATTTTTTTTCTCCTTCCAGACTTGGAGCTCAAAGAGCCTATAGTAGCAGTGAGGTGGGAGTGACAGTAGTATGTGGAAAAACATGCACGGCTCTGTCTATTTACGTTACAGCATTTGAGGTTACTTGTTTTCTTTTTTCACAAGTAGTCACTTTAAGAAGAAAATTAGAAATCACTTAATCCAAAATAGTCTGACTTTAAAGTTGTATGTTAGGGCTTGTGTGTGCATTAATACTCAGAGGCTGGCTGTAACTACTTACAAAGAACTAGTTACTTTAAATTAATTTCCATTTCCAATAACAACGTATATCTACATTATATTATGAGTATGAATGAAGAAGGCATAATTACACACTCCTTTTGTAAATGTAAATTTTTATTTAGTCTTTTATTTAACCTTGATAAATGATGGAGTTTCCTGCTCTACTGTGGACACTGAGATGATAAGTAGATGGGAGGAGAGGATGTTGTGCACAGGGATGTGAATAATACTCATTAATATTCACATCCTCAATGAACAAAGGATGCCTTGACACTCAGGACAGCTTGCTGAAGAAAAGGAGAACGGGTGCAAGTTTCTTCATATTTTAGACTCTTATATGGGAAAATTAGCTTGTACAAAAATACATATGGTTGTCCTGCACACAAAACATATTTTCTGCAGGAACTAAACTAAACTAAACTAAACTAAACTAAACTAAACTAAACTAAATTCTTGTATGGGAGATAGTGCATGTAACACAAGATACTGCTTCCCCCCCTACCAAAATATTTTCTGCACTGGAAATCACAAACCATTCACCATTCAAAATAGGGATGACTGCTAGAAAATTGGGCAGAAACCCTTATATTGTCAACAAGCAGGGGAATTAAGCAAAGTTTTGCATTCCTAGTTTTGCAGTAAAAGCTTGTACCATTTTGATGGGGGTTTTTTTCAGCAACAAAAATCATTTTTAAGGAATGTGAAAATAAAGAGTTAATTTTAAAACTGTATTATTCGGTCTAACTATTAGGAGGGAAATGAAGGCTACAAATACAACTAATTACTTTTAAGAAGTAACTTTCACCAGTCGAGAGTTCTTCCGAGTAGCTGACAGCTTAGTTACAAAAGTCTGTGAAACAGCTATTGTTCAGCTAAACTTCTTTTATTCCTCTATAGTGTCAGAAATCTATGAAAAATCAACAAATAACAGTGCATTTTATCTACATGCAGTGGATGCCACATGTATGAGAACAAAATGACAAGTAGTTCTGCAGAAAAGTGCAACTTGATCCTTTTACTCATACACAATCTGTTGTGGACACAATACTATTTTTGTTAACATCTCCATAAAGGGAACAAAATGCCTCAGAGAGCATCTGTTGTTAAAAAGTAACTTATGATAGAAGAAAGAGTTTTATTCCAGCAGTATTTTCTTCAATCTCTATATTTCTAAGAATAATTCTATTTTTCAGCAATATGCTACCATATGCTTCTCTGATTCCAAGTGTGCAGACAGCCAGAGACAAGTCTGTTATTTAAACAGCTAATATTATAATGTCAAATGTTCACAGCTACTTATCCTGACTCTAAACATCTGCATGAAGCATGTTGTGTGTGTGTGTGTGTGTGTGTGTGTGTGTGTGCGTGTATAGCCCTTGAAATAATTTTATGTCAGATATGTGCTTTTAGCTTGGTTTAAGTAAAATATGGAGAATGAAAACATGCATAATGATGTATAGAAATTAAGTGGGCTGTCTAGTGCTTTTGTGCACCAGGAATTTGGACTTTGAAGGTTTGAGTCGATACTGGAAATAGACTCTTCTGAGTGAGCACATTTTTTTTCACAAGTCAGTCCATTTGAAAGGCCTTAATCTAATCATTCTTGTCCCTTGCATCTCACAATTTTACATAATTCAAATGACAACTTGAGCAACCTTAGCTAGTGCCTCCTTGTAGATTATTCAAAGCCTTCGGTGGACTGGGATCCTGGAAAACTAAATGAGAAAAGGAGATGGGGAAAGATCCCATCCAGAAGCGAGAGAACAAAGGGGAAGGAAACTCTATCATCTGAAATGTTTCCCATATTCCAGATGTTGAAGGAGAAATTGTTTATTGTCATTTACAAGGGAGAGGAAAATGAATATTCTATTATTTCTATTGCAATACCCATGAGACCTGCAACAATCTAATGAGTAATGCTGATGATATGAGTTGCCTAGGGGCTGCTTTGACCTGTGTTCTCAACTGTTCTCAAGTCTTCAGAATATTTTATGGAAGAATAATTTTGTATCATAAAGTGAGCATTTGATTAACCCCCCTTTCCTTTCCTCCCACGTAGCTATCTCCTCTGTTGAACAAGCTGTGTAAAATGTGAGAATGGTGTTGGGGAAAAGACCTTCAGCAGTATTCTTGATAGAACGCTGGGTTTGTGTTAGTAATGAATCTAGTAGCAGGTGTTGCCATTAGAACTGGTCAAAGCTTAATTTAGATTATAATTATACAAAGATTAATAAAAGGTAATGTTTACTTCTTCTTCTTCTTTTTTTTTTTTTTGTATAATATAGCACTGGATGGTGCAACCTTCCCCCTCTCCCAAAGCTGAAGCTGAAGCTGAAGCCAGGTGATTAGCTGGGATGACACACAGATTGACACTGCAGTGGGAACAGCCCATCATCATAAATGCAATGGGTTTGCAGATGTAGTCAGGGTATTTTTAATGAAATTGTTACTGGGTACTCATTCTGCTGTTGAAAAGTGTCATGAGTGGAAGCTCTTCCACAATGTATGATTCTGACATTTGGATTTTGTTGACAGTGATTTTTTGTTTAAAGGAGGTAGTCAATACACAGCTGCAAATTCATTTACGCACATCATTATCTTAGCAACTGCTATTATCCTGCCCACCACCAGAAAACACCTGAATTAAAAAAGAAATTCTTTAGAATGCTTATCAAAATTGAGGGAAAATGGTTAGAAAAGAAAACTGATGTGGGATTAGAAAATACATTTATTTCAGAGATTCTTTAACAGCTTCCACTAACTTGCAGAAGGCACTAAAACAAAAAACAGAATTATATGGTTCACTGATTGACTTGTCTCTGTTCAGTGCCCAAAAGCAAGGACTGGGTGTCAAATTGAACACACAAATGGTGCTTTAAAAATGCCTTGGGTGCAGTTGCTAGGAAGGAGAGGACTGGAGGGAATAAAAACCATCAAGAGGGAAACAGGGGAAAGGTAGTGATGCTGTCCTACAATGAGATGAAAAGCTGTGGCACATTCATGGTTGTGAGTGAGACAAGCCAGAAGAGAGGTGAGAGAAAGAAGAAGCTTCAGAATGATAAAGGTAGATGGGGTTTTGTTGAGCAAGTAAAAATCCTAATGGAGGGCTCTGTTCCCCACTGTCGCTAGTTTTGGGAAAGAGAGAAACTTTGTGAGGACTCAGGAACAAGTGTACCACCATTGCTATGAGGGCTGAGGAATTAGCAAATTTTCTTATTCTTGACAAGAAAGACTATTTTGGCATACCAAAACACTCCATTAATTGCTGCAATTTTTTTTATACTCCAGGATAATTTTGGGGATGGGGTGGGCGTGGTTTGCTAAAAATCTTGATTTTGTACAAAAACCCAAACATTTTATGCAGAAAACAGTGCATGGACTTTTGCAAAAACAACAACAACCAAACCCTTTGCACAAACACATTTTTCATACATGTGCAAAAAAATAAATAAAATAAAATAAAAAAAAATCTTAAAGTGAAAAAAAAAGTTGTGAAAAAGTCTTGTAATCTCACCTATTAGGGAAAGAAGGTCTGAACTTCTTTTTGTTCTTGCTTACCAGAATGAGACAAGCAGAGAGCACATCCCTAGCTGACAAACACACACTTGACTAGTTGAAAAGGTATCTGTGTAGAGAGGTAGGGAAAATCTCTCCTACAAAGGGCTGATTGTAACCACAGGTACTCATCTAAAGAATTCAGTCCTGCAGATAATAAGTCACAGGACTGGTGTCTCTGGTCTGTGCCTGATCCTGAGGCAGCAAACCACCAGGGACCTATCACTGATGACACTTACTCATGTTGGGGGCCAGATACAATAAAAAATTGCCATCCAACAAGCTTTATAGGTCAAAACCCCAAGCGATGCCAAAGTCCACTGATGGCCCTCAGAAAGCCACTAGGTTGGAGAAGGGCCTCCAAAGTAGAAGAATCATGAAAATCCATTGATGAAGCACTAGAAGTGGGTTCCTGCCATAACAATTAGAGTGCTTCTCCTCTCGAAGGCTATGAATTTGGGGAAGCATACAAGAACTGTTCCAGAAGTTGCTATTAACCTTGCTGTACACATACAATGATTGTTTCTTGCCTTGAATAATCTGTCTTTTTCATCATGCAAATGGGAAATTGTGATGTACCCATCCTCAAGGAGTCTGTGAAGAAACCTCAAATTAACAAAAAGCAAGATACAGATTTGTGGATTTGGCACCAGCTACTCGTTTTTAAAAAGTCTCCTCCTCTTCCCCCTCCCCTCCCCTCCCTTCCCCTCCTCTTCGTCCTGTATTAGAAAAAGTTCGGTTCAGTTCCTTACTCAAAAAAATCATGACTGACTTTAGACAAATAAATTTCTCATCATAGCATACTAGTAATATTGATACAATTTTAAAATGAGAATAGGATAATCTTAAGCATCCTAAAGTTCTTGGAGAAAGGGTAGAATGCAATGTAAGAGAGACATAATAATAAAATGTCAGGCTATGAGATAAAGGTATTAAGGGTTCAGCTTTATTAATCCAAGAAATAACCCTATCTCTGGTTCAGCAATCATCTCCAGATTTTTCTCCATGTAGCAATCAATTAATCCTATTAGTCAATAACCAGTGGAGCACTGACCAAATAGGATGACTCATATTTCATTCAAGAGCAGGACCTAAAAGTCTAACCTGGGTTATTACATTTTGCCATATAGGAGGGAGATTTGATGGCACCTTTCTGTGACTATATGATGAAATTATGTCCTGCTGACTTTTAGATATGTATTCCTATTACCTAGACTTTCTAAATATGATATCTTAAGCCTTTAACCTTCTGCACTGAACATCTTCCAAAGCAGAGAACCCAATTGGCTTGTCTGATAACAGCTAGTAAGTGTACAAGTCTGAAGCTTAGGAATAAACAACCCACCTAGACATCAACAAAATTTCGAAGACCATCTGCCTAGACTGCTGCCATCAGCACATACCCAATCTTCTTCCATAACAAAGCATTCCTTATAATGGCAGGAGAGAACATTTGTGCTCCAAACCACCACCACACTGGAAATTAAAAAGCAAAAACTTGTATTGCTTGCTCTTTCTTTCTTTCTTTCTTTCTTTCTTTCTTTCTTTCTTTCTTTCTTTCTTTCTTTCTTTCTTTCTTTCTTTCTTCATTCATTTGACATAAAATGTCCAGGATCTATGGATCAGTGTAATCATGGCAGGCAAAAGTGCTTAGCTTCTAATGGATGGATAGCATGCAATGAAAAGAGAATTAGTTCAGCCTTGGCTGCTTTGGGGGCTATACTATTTTCAGACAGCATTTTTCCCCAGGAACATTTCCTCTTGTTAGAGTGTTCTATAATATTTCTGCAATTGCCTCTGGAAATGGATCCTCCGATAAACAGCCTGTAACTGGGGTGGTGAACTGAGCTAAGGAAATTGTTTATATTGCATTCAGTAAGGCCAGAACACACCACTTAGATCAGTTTCTAACAAAAAACATTACCCCCTCCACTTCAGTAAGAAAAATGGTCCAGAACAGATCTACAAACATATTCTACCTATTGAGCTTCCTGACAAACAAGCTAAGATTACTGCAGATGTAATTTTATGTACCTTGGGACTGACTTAAAGTCTACTGTAAATGGTTATCTGCAACTTCTGTTTAGGGCTTCCAATTCAGGGAAACAAAATGCAAAGTGCATACAAGCCATGAATCTTTCCTTCTCATTGTTTTTTTTTTCATATTTAGTCCCAAATAAACGGGATAAAACTGATGATTTCACTGCTTTTGTAAAAGCTAAGTATCAGTAGTACTAACAGCCACATCCAAACACAATCTCTTCTCTGCTGTACAAAGGCAGCCTAAATTACTAATTGGTGTAGTCCTCTGAGGTAAACATATTCAATATATTTCACAGAAAATCCATCACATGAAGATCATTAAAAGTGGGAAAACATTCATAGCCAAAGTCAAATGATAACTTTATTGCAACCAATCCAGATCAGATAGGTTCTATTACCATTTTTTGGACAGACAAGAAAATTCTTGAAGAGAGTGAATGGAACTGTTAATATGGGACTCTTTATTTAGGATATGCTAGATAACAGCCCAGATAAAAATATATAGATAGCTTTTGTCTGAGGAAGCAGATGGAGATATACACACACCAAAGGCTGCTTTGAAATCAGTGTGAGGCCACAGTATGGAAACTGCTGTGGGTACCAGGAAGTGGTCGTTTCTTTCATTGGCCAATTGGTGCCACCTGTTCCTCTGGAAAAGTAAGGCTGTGACCTCACTAGTTCTGGGTCCACTTTCCCCTTCTTTTTTAACATCCAGATGGGATGAAAAAGAAGATACCAAAGGGTGCAGTCCACAAAATCCATGTGCTTGGTAAGTAATGTTTTGATTCTGGCCAGTTTCATTCCTTTGTCTTTGATATAACCAAACTAAGTTAAATCCAGCCACCCAACATTGCAGTCACAGCCAACATTCCCCCACTCCTCAAACCTCCTGAAGTTAGTGATTAGATCTAAAGTAACTTAACTCTATAGTACAGAATCAAAATAATTCAGCCACTCCATATTTCTCATTCAGAAATTCATACAAAATTCTCTTTCTGTTTAAGAAAGTATCCCTGAAACAATATTAACAAAAAATAGTGTTAAAAATAAACCCAAGGGTTGTGAAGTCTACTTCTGAGTCATAACATCAAAACTCTCTATATCCTATTGATAAGTTAAAAGTGGAGAGCACACAGCAGATGAGTTAAATAGTCATAATATTTCTCTGAATTATTCACCACTCTGAATGGGGGGGATTTTCAGCTAGTGTTGAACCTATAAGGAAAATGAATTACATTGTCTAAGACCAAGTGTAATTTTATCTGCTTCCCAGTAAACATCCATGAGAAGACAATGATTCTTTATAGCAGGAATAAGCATCAGGCATCAGGAATGCTTGCATTCCTTTGGAGGCAAGTATGGCCTTTGCAACCCCTTGATTTTTTTTTTAAATCTTTTTATTCAAATTCACATATAAAACAAACAATTAGAACTGTAAATTTACATGAATTATTTTTGATCTTCCACACTGATCTAGATTTCATTTTCCATATCTCTTAACATGTTTATATTAATGTACCACATTATAATGATAATATTACATGTTAGTTCCTGATTTCTATCTCCACATTCCAGTTCCATGGTATATATCCGTTTGCCCCCTCATTGATTATCTTAATCATGAATTACTCAATTTCATCTGACAGTACCCAGCAATTACCCATTACAATTTGCCATTCTTTTTGAATCTCATCGTCTGATTTCCCTTTTAATCTCTGGGAGACTATATCCGCATTTCTATTTTCAATGAATGTTCCTCACCATTGCTCTATTGTGGGTATTTGCTGAGTTTTCCAAAGCTTTGCATATTCAATACGAGCTGTTGTTATCATACACAGTATTATTCTCGAATACTTCTTTATACCAGTACCTTCAAATACATTTGTCATATTTAACAAGTGCAATTCCGGTATCTTAGCAAACTGAACTTTCATTAGTGCACAAATTTTGTCATGTATTTCACTCCAATACTTCTTAGCCTAGGACATGTCCACCATATATGAAATATTGTACTAACCTCTTTCTGACATTTCCAACAGAGACCAGTACCTGTATATAAATCTTTTTTAGTTTGTTTGGTGTCATGTACCATCTACAAAACAACTTATAGAAGTTCTCTTTCAGATTCTGGGCTACTATAAATTTTTGTGTTCTTTTCCAACTCTGTTACCAGGAATCTAGTTGAATTTAATGTCCGATATTCTGAGCCCACAAAATCATTGCTGACTTAAGTGTTTCTTCTTGCCTTTCCTGCTGTATTATTTCTTGATATATACGAGATAGTAAATCAGGCGGGTTTTCGAACAACCATTTGATCACTCCAGTTTTCTCTTTTGGTTCTACTCCATATATTTTTAAGTCCATTTGAAATCTTTCAGTTAACTGTCTGTAAGGGAACCAACTTAATATTATCCTTCTTGTTCCAGTTTTTCTCTTGTTTTAATCTTAAAATTATTTGAAATTGACTTTTTTAATATATCTTTGTATTGCAGCCATTTATCTGTTTCAGTCCATCTTCCAAAAAACTCTTCCTGAGGGGACACCCGTGTGGGGAGCTGCCGTATGTTTTTAATCTTATATTCATTCCAAATTTTCAAGAGCGATTTTCTAATATAATGGTGCATGAAATCTTTATCTATTGTTGCTTTATCAGCAACCCCTTGAATTTGTTGTTGGTATGTCTCTGACTTATGGCAATGCTAAGGTGAACCTATCACAGGGTTTTCTGGGGAAGATTGTTCATGACATACCCAACGTCACCCAGTTAGTTTCCATGGCTGAGAAGGGAATTGAACCCTGGTCTCCAGTGTTGTAGCCCACTTCTTAAACTACTATGCCATGCTGGCTATCTTGGGACCCTTACCTATCTCCAAAGGCTCTGATGCCTCCTCAGGTTTTTGTAGCATAAATAAATAAATATAAAAACCATTTCTTAATCAAAAGGGCACATTCAAGCAACAAACAAACAAACAAACCTGGTTTGCAGAGCTCACCCAAAATGGTGGCTTCAATGATGAGCTGCAGTCCTCTGGACAGACATTTCATGATAAGAAAACACACTAATATGTAGGTGGGCATAGTTAATATGTACTCACCCATGAAAGTAAGCTTTCAAAAGTTGAAACATTTTTTTTAAAAAAATCAGCCTAATAACTCTTTATTACAAAATGCCAGTGTGTGTGTTAGAAAATAAAAGTCATGTTATTTCTTTTCAAGGGAAAATTGTAATGGCTTCAGTATATAATCTAGAGAGCAGCCAAACATCCTGCAGTGCATTCGCTCATAGGTATTACAGTCAGTTGTTACCATCCTTGGTAATTTACTTACACCCTTGTACAAGCAATTATCCCACCCCCCATTCTCCCCATCCCGCATTTTATTTGGAAACTGTTGCCATGATGACTTTAGCTGTATAAAATGAATCTACTGGTCCTAAAAACAGCTAGACATAAATACAAGTGTGTCTGATGGGGCTGCTGAAGTGAGTGGTCTCATTAAAAACAAGCTATACTTTGGATAGCTCAGAGTGGTTAGCGAGAGGCAGTCAGAAAAGTGACCTTCTACATCTGTTCCAGGTCACAAAACCCACATCACAAAGCACAGAAAACAGTTGATCAGTTTTCCCATACAAATAACCTTTTTAAAAGATCTCATTTATGTAATGCACTTTCTCTGATTAAGACTTACTGGAAACAATCATTAGAAGATTTTTTCCTCCTCAAAAAAATGTACATTGGGCTAAATATAATACTTACAAATGTGTTTAGAAATGTTATTTGGTGGCCAGATTTCTATTGGGTTAATCTGTTCTGGATGTCAGTAAGTGAATTTCTTTGCGCATTTCTACTTTAGGTTTTGCTAAGATGAATAACTTTAATGCCAATAACTTGAAACTAACTTGCTAATTGAAAGAGATGTTTGATAGAAGGAAGTTACCCATCTTCTGGGAATGGGACTCCAGTGGTAATTTTCAAGGTTACTTTCTCATGATTAAAAACTCTGCAAAATAATAATGAAGCAAAAACTGTCTCTCATTAAGAAAAGAATAAGATCACTCATCACTTTCTGTGCTTTTCTCATCTGATGTTCTGTTAGTAGCTGTATTGTGCTATGGTGTGTTCCCTGAGTTTTTCTAGCCCCTGAACATTCACTGTAAACACAGAGGAGCCATAATTATACCATATTTGATCCTTATCAAAGCAACTGATCCATGTATCGATTTACATAAGGGAAAACACATAAAACATGATTGCTTTTCACCTTTACTCTTCCCTGCTCGAAGCAAACTTTCCCTTTGCAGACTTAATTTGAATATAAAAATCTCCAGTTGAAATTTGTGATGTTAAACAAACCATACCACTCATTCAACTTTTTAATTAAGGATTCAATGTTCCATCCCTTTCCAGACATTAAAATTCAGGTGCAGTCATTAATCTTTCTAAACGAATTCACCTGTGGCTAATACTGATGTATTTTCTACGAGGACTTGTCATGGACTACATACTGCATGCATAACCACTCCATAGTTAATTACACAAGAGATTATCATTAATGTCTCAAAGATAAAACCTTCCTAGAAGCATTACAGAGATTCCCCCCCCAACAACTACTCAAGTATTTAGGATCAACAAAAAGTGTTTAAGGAGCATGGAAGGTTATTGAAACCTTACAAGATGGACTGTGTCTCCAGACTGCCAGTCTGTTTCTTTTTCATTCTTTAAGTAAGTGGCCAATTTTGATCATTCTGAATGTACAGGTGTTGCACTGTGGTATGCTACCTTCTTCAAGGTTCCTGCCAACTATACCAACCAAGAAACTGAATATCATTTCCCTTACCCCTTTTTTTCAGTTAGCCACACCCAGTCAAATATGCTAGCTCCAGGCTGGGCTAGGCTGGGGTTCCTCCTCATTTAGTTTTGCTTCCTCAAAAGATTTTTCAAGCTTCTGCAAAACATGTGTGTCCCCCAAGCCCACTGGTACCTCCTTTTTTGTGAACAGATTTTAGGCTACATAAAAATCAACACTCAAAGAATGTGTTTTCTCTCAGTGTCTAGATGGTGATCTCAGGCCCTTTCCTCATGGGGAGGGGGGCCGAAACAGGGCGGCGCACGCAGGGGCAGAGCTTACCTCGTAGCGGGTTGCTCCATCCCTGCGGGGAGTACGGATTCGCCGTTCTAAATGGCGCTGAATTTCGGCGGCGCTTTGCGGCGTTGGCGGTGCCCAAAATAGAGGCTGGCAGCTTCCGGCGGTGCTCTGCCAATCAGGGCAGCGCGCCGCCAGAAGCCCGCCCCTGGGCAGATCTGCAGGGATGCGCTACCGCGTCTCTGCAGTTCTTCACCAGGGGCTGCCACAGAGCAGCGTGGGCGAGTTTCGTAAAAACCACTTGCGAAGGTGGTTTTTAAAAAACTTGCAGCGCCACCCTCGCGGCTGTGCTAGAGCAGTTTGAGGTGTAGAGCCTCACTTTTTCAAACTGCTCTAGCACACCCCGCGGTGAAGAAGACCTCCTGGGGAGGTCGCCCTAGCATGGGCAATATGCCCGTGAGGAAAGGGCCTCAGAGTGAAACACTTAAATGAGCTGATACTCCCAGTTAGAACAGTGGAACATACAATACAATCTTAAACATGTTTACTCAGATGTAAGTCTGTAAACTCAAGAAGAGGTTATACTTCCCTGTTTAGGATGTTTAGGATAGCAACCAACAGCTGTTTAAGCCTGCTTGGATTCTGTTTGAAGCCATCACTGTCTCTCTATATTCAGGGGGCATTGATATTGTGGTCATAACTTTTTCTGACCTTCTGACCTGGGTGAGGCTGTTATACAGAGAAGAACTCATTCAGCACCAAGGGTTTTGTTTAATAACTTGACGTTCCCTCAGATATTCACAGGTATATTTCTGAAGTGTTTTATTAATATAAGATCTTCTTCTGAAAAGGATGAATAGCACTGCTTATAGGAACTGAAATTTATAGGGCAACGGAGCAATCTATTGGAAAGGAACAAGTTCAGAGGTTATAAAGTAAAAAGCAATTTGAGAATAGCTGAGTGGTGCAATTTATAGGAAACTTCATGAAAATTCTACTTGTGTTGTAGCCAGTGTTACAAAGCAAACAAAATGGAGAAAAAATAGAAAAAAGCAGACATGCTTTTAACTGTGTTACGTACATGTGCACCTGTGTGTATGTGTGCTCTTGTAAGATAAATCAATTTGTCACTATTTTTTAAATAATAAGAATAATGTAACTTGTTTATCAAAACAGGAAATAATGCTACTAGGTGTTTTACAATTAACTGCAATGATTGAATGTATTTTTTTTATTTTTTTTTTGTAATCAATACTTGAATCCATTCCAAAGTAATGGAAAACACACACAAAGGTAATATTTACCAAGAAAACAATGCAGAAAGAGATCCTTTTCCCATTAGAAGATTCCTACCTCTGGGGGCGGGAACATTAGGAGTAAGGTATAATGGCTGTTATCAAGTGGTTCTCTTCTACATGTGGAATTATACAAGGAGGATCAAATTGCAGGCAAGCAAACTGCTTTTTCACAGATCTACTTCAATCTATAGCTTGTGCAAAAATTGTGCATCACTAAGACTCTGGACCTATGAACCAGACTGTGTTTTTAAGTCCTTTCAATTTTCATGAAAGGAAATGGAAATAGCTAAATCCATATTTTGTTCTCCTTGAAACCAGAGGGACCAAATGTTCATAACATTCGCTGAAATGCACATATAACTATATCCTTAAATCCTGGCCATGTTATTTTTACCTATTTTTTTTAAAAAAAACTATATATATTGATTTGCAGTGGGGGAATCAAAAGAAGGAAAGTCAGGGACATTATGCTCCATTTATGTTACAATTCCCAGTGCTGTGTTTTTCCATTGCAGCAGAAACAACAGTGTCTTGTGGGACCATAAAGAGTACAAACATATAATGAAATGGGCTCTAGTTTATAAAAGCTTTCACCATAACAAATTTGTTATGTAAATTTATAAGGAATTTTAGGTGCCGGAAGACTCTGTTGTTTATATTACAGCTCTTAGAAGAACAGGTAAATTCAATCCTCAAATTATTTTGTGAGGAATCTGTCATCATTACATCCATCTTTATGGCAATGATTTTCGCATGTAATGTGAAATACAGACTATTCTTCCTCTCTCCAAAGAAAAGAAAACAAATATTATGGAAATAATAGTTGGTGTTCAGCATTTGTACCATACCAGTAATATTCAAAGAAGTAGTGATGTTAGAATCTTTCCACAGCACCCTCCCATCCCACCATGTGGAAGGAGGACAGGACAGTAATGATGCTTCTGCATGATGTTATTGTGGTGCTTTCCTTCTTCCATCCCCAGGTGGCACAATGATGGATTAAATAACCCTTGATCACACCACCACTGCAGACTTATCTGTTCTGTGGAAGCCTGGAAAGGACAATGGCTGTACTTCCTGCCCCAGTGCAGCCTGGGAAAATACCCAGCTGCACTGTGGAAGTAAGAGGCATAGCCATAGCACTTCCTTCACCAGGTAGCCAGATGGTGTAGAGAGGAGTGTTCCTATTGCACTCCTTTCCCAAAAGAGCTAATGGAGCAGATCCCTACTGGACGTCTGCATGAAAAGGTAGGGAGTGGAAAGGGCCTTAATCTCTTGACATGTGAAAAAGAGAAAGGGAAGAGGAGGAGAAAAAAAGGAATGTGACAGCACCTTTAAGACCAGCTGGTTTTTATTTTAGCATGATGTTTTTTGGATATAATGTACTTCTTCAGATTCACTCTTCATTGCATCTGAAGAAGTTGGTTTTTATCCAGGAAAGCTCATGCTAAAATAAAAACTAGTTAGTCTTAAAGGTGCTGCGACATTCCTTTTTTCTCTCCCTCTCTTCCTACTTTTTATACCAGCAACATTGCATCAGTATCAAAATGAGAGCAACAAAGCCGGTATTTTGCCACCTACACTATGTTCATCGCTATGTCTGCATGTCATAAAAATGTCATTGGAAGTATTGTATCTTCCCAGTTAATTTTTGAAGAGTGGGAAGAAGGTAAATTTCTCTCACATATTCACTCATATTTCCAGAATGGATTCTTATTCTCTTATTTCTAAGCCCAAACCCCTTTTTGTGCGCATGCAAAAGAAACCGTTCAAGCTCTGTAAACTTCAATGTTATTTTAATTGCTTACTGTAATGGAGAAAATGCCTGGCCTAGTTTCTGTATGTGTGTGTTTCCTACACTTTTGAACACCTCAAAACCAACGAGTGCTGAAACAAAACCACCTACTTCAAAGCCGTGCTTTGCACTTTGCTTTCCTGTTGGTTAAATCCCCAAAGTCATGCTTCTATAAACAATAGCGGATAATTAGATTTATGCATGTAATTTGATTTAAATGGATTCTAACAGCTATACGGTGATTCTGCGGACATTGTGAAACAAGCCTTGGAATAACTTTGTGTGAGACTTTGTATGATACTTACTAGTTGTTTCACAAATAAATTGTTCTGGAAATGTTCTCAGTTAGTCAGACATACACAATTTCTCTGCTCCTTTCATCTCTGACTTGCTTAGAACAGAATTACAGACTTTTTTAAAAAGTTTAAATGCTTCCCTCCCCTCACTTGTTGAAACAACAAACAAACAAATGCTAGAATATTTCATTTCATATATAAACATGCAGATATAGAAGGATTTTCAAGGCTGTAATTTTGTGGGAGAAGGGGTATGGATTTCATTTTGAATGATAGAAAATATATTATTTATTATGGCCACTTCCATAAAAATCTGCCTTTTACATGCTGCATCCCCAACATTGCAATTAACTGACTGGTAGGACAGGTAGAGGAGGCAACAGAGAAACACTCAGTGGTGAGCTTATAGCTGGATGCAGAACAAAGACCTGATGCTCTAGGACAGTGGTTCTCAACCTGTGGGTCCCCAGATGTTTGTGAACTTCAGCTCCCAGAAGCCCTGAGCATTGACCATAGTGGCTAGGGCTTCTGGGAGCTGAAGTCCATGAACATCTGGGGACCCACAGGTTGAGAACCACGGCTCTAGGACCTCCAGAGGACCCTCCACTGCAAGGAGCCCCATTGTTACTCTGCTTTCAGCTCTAGGCACCTAGCTTGTTCTCTATCAGTCACTAATGGCTGTCTGTGTTGGTACAGCATGTGAAAGGTAGATTTTTCAGGAGGTTTGGGTCATTGCATGGTGGAAGAAGAAAATTCCAACCTCTGCAATCACCAAACACACATGCAAAATTGTTGTTGTTGTGTCAGGCAAACCTATTACAAGGATTTCTGGAGCTGAGAGTGTGTGATGAATTCAAGATTATCCATTGAATTTCCATGGCCAACTGGGGAACTGAACCCTGGTCTCCAGAGTTATAGTCCAATGTTCAAACCACTACACTATGCTGGCTCTTTACACAAAAGGTACACAGTGCTTAAACATGTGTTTATCACTGATATGATGCTAGTCCACATCGTGTTTCTTTTCCACTAAAAATGGACCATGTTTTCATTATTTTTACTAAAAGTAACCATACATTTCTTTGCACATATTCAGGTAGGATGTTCTCCTTTCCCTACCTATATTAAGACCGTACTTGAAAATGATCTACCAATTACATCCTCACTAAAGACACAAGGGAAGGGGGGAAATGAATCAAGACAAATGCTCAGTTGAAAGCTTTATTTTAATACTAAGAAGAACCATACTGGATCAAACCAAAAGTCCATCACTCATTCAGATTTCTGTTTAAACAGCATTCATGCAGGTAGGAAACTCACAAGCAGAGCATGAACATAGTAAAATTACACTGCCCATGTTCCCCAGTATCTAATATTCAGCAATATAACACATCTGATAAAGGAGGTAATACATACTTACAGCCATTGAGAACTTTCCCCTACATTAATTTCTCTAATCCCCCTTTAAAACCATCCACATTTGAGACCATCATTACATCTTGTGGTGAGTTCCATGGTTTATGTGCTGGGTGAATAATTGTTCCCTTCATTTATCTCAAATCTCCTCCCAATCAGCTTCAGTGAATAACCCCAGTTCCAGTAACATGAGAGAGAGCAGTAAAAGCTTCTTCCTATCCATTTTCTCCATACCAGACATAATTTTATACAACTTTATCATGTCTTCCCCTAGCTGGCCTTTTGAAAAAGTTAAACAGCTACAAACATTATCATCCTTATAGGGGACTTGATATAGGCTCTTAATCATTTTGTTGCCCCTTTCTGCACACTTTCGAAAGTTTATAGTAACAGTTTTCAGATTTGGGAACTTTTTTTTGGTCTTCTCTTCGCATAAAAATTAAACTCCAGAATTTATTAAAATAAATTTATTGGCAATCTCTGACACACTATCAGCTAACATCCCCCCTTTCTTTTACTTCCTCCTATCTGGTACAACCAAAGAGCAACTTCTCAAAACCTAGTCCAGGTGTGGGCAAGAGGGGTCCACAGACCTCCTGTAACCCCCACCCCACCCCACTATTATGGTATGTGGTCAGTTCCCCAAGCCCTGCAACACTGTTTTTTTTAAAAAAAATCAGAATGTTTTGGGGATAACTCCAAACATAACTCCAAATACCTGAAAATACCTGAAAATACTCCCACCTATCCCAAGCATCCATGAGTACTTTTGTTTTCCTCTGCAGTCCATCTCAAAATAAGAATAGGAAGTAACACAATTGTGGTCCATGCGGATTTGGAGGGAAATCGGCAGTAGCCCATTACTGCTGAAGCCAGAGTGGGAACTGGATAGTGGCTTATAAATTCTTCTTTTGTTTCTAACTTTGTGTGTCTTCCCTCTGACTTCCATAGGAGGGAATTTGCTAAGCTGACTCTAGGGCTGGCACAACTTTGGACCTGTTTTGGTGGTATGTTGAAGGAGTCATGGGATTTATAGTTTAGTGGTTCCAGATTCTCTCTCAAGTAAAGCAAGAATCTCACAACACAGCCATTTTTGTGCCTAGTGAAGGCACTAGAGGTTTCTGGCCCTACTCCAAATAATTTTTTATTTGATGATGAGAACAAGGCTTAATTTTTTTTGGGGGGCGGGGGAGGAAAAGTCAGCAATACTTAAGAAACTAAAGCATTTGCCATCCTCTCCAACCTTATTTTACCATTTTAAGCATATGAAATGTATCATGTATAACTTAACACAGAAAATTGTACCTTTTGGTATTGTTATGTAATAAGTATAATTGCCTTAATTAGTTTTATTCATATATAATTAGAGACATACTCAGTGTTTAAGGAAAATGAGCTGCAAGCTGAAAAATGGTAAAGGGCTGTAGTTTTTGGCAGAGAAATGTGGAAAAATTTGGGAAGAAATAATGGGAGGGGAAAAACTAATTTAGAATTTGGTAATAAGGATCATCATCATATTTATTTATTTGATTTATACAGTGCAAATAAAAATGAGGTTTGATTATCTGAGCTTAAATATGGCTTCAGGATTGCTATGCAGCAACCAAGGGAAGTCATAGTTGCAATGAAAGCAACCTAAAATAAATATTCCTCCAATGCAGTTCAGGAGTAATAATTAATTATAGAAAGATAAATAACATGTTACCTTAAAAAAATGTACATCAGGGTTTCCCCCATGCCATGTCCAACTTCACAGTTTAGAATAATCAAGTTCCAGAGGGCAGAACTAACAACATTTGAAACTATATGGTAATTGGAAATCCAATTTCAAAATTTAAGAATAATTTCAAAAACAAAATTTTATCTCATACACAGTTTATTTGGAAATATTTTTAAAGCAGAGTAAATTAGAAAGCCACCTTTCATGTGATAGCATTTGATTATAGCTTCCAGAACTGTAGGAACTGAAAAAATTAGGGAAGATAGAAAATTCTTGAAAAGTATATATTTCTAATGCATTCTCAAATATTTAAATTTAAAACATCTACTGACTGCCAGAATTTTTGATTTTTCTTTCCAAAGAACATAGTGTTGTTTTTCAAATAATGTCTGGCATTATTTGAAAAGTAGAATACTAGAATAGATCCAATTCAATAATAATTGTTAAATGGTGAGACAGCCTGTGGGTGAATTCATTCGATTCAGTGGGTATACTCTAGGCAAGATTAACAACAGAACTGAGGCCATTAAATGTTAAAAGTTGCTTCTTCGTAGTACTCACTCAATACATTGTTATAGCAGTTTAAGACCACCTGAACTGTTATAGCTGCACCTTATGGAATTGTTGTGGTAGGTGAAATTCTCTACTAGGGAGGAGCAGTGCTGGAGTTCAAGGAAGGACACTATAACTTTCTAGCAGAGAATTTTAAAGACCTCACCAAATTCAAAACCTCAGGATTCTGTAGGATGGAGCCATGGCACTTAAAAATGTACCAAACTGTTGTGAACTGTACAGTGCAAATGCCCTTGAAGTCCAGACAATTGTCTTTCTACACTAATATATGGGAATGAAAGAAGAATCATAAAGGGTATTGTTAAGGATCTAACCAAAAGAAGAACGAATCCTGGGGCAGGCAATACTGGAATAATGTCATCAAGGGAAATAATGAAGAGCAAGGAAGATACAATACAATCTGGTTTAAAAGCCTGATTGGTTGAAATGGTTTCCCACTGAATCTAATTCTAGCAGTAGTTTTGGTGTCAAGCTTCTAAAGCAAACATAAAAGGCAATTAATTTTGATAATTATTACTCTTGTAACACTGACAGTTGCTTTTTAAATGTGGTTTTAAAAGCTGGTGAGAAACTCCAGGAATGATGAAATCCTTTTGCTCTATGAAGAGTGCAGTCCAGGAATCTGCCAAGCACATTGCTTTTCGATGATAGTGGCAAAGCCCTGTGGTACTTTGTGGTCCTCCCCCCACAAACTTTTGGGGTGGGCCACTCCCTCTGCTTCAGGCCCTAGTGCGTTGTCATTTTATTTTCCAAATGAGTACCAACCCAAGCCTCACATATTTACTTCAAAGTGAAGTCCATAGTATTTAATGTGATTCATTTTAAAATAAGGGTGTAAAAATGTAATTTTAGTCCTCTGAAGCAACTCTAGAAATACCCTCTTAGGACATAACTATTAAAAGATAAGCATGAACAGACTTTTTTCTGCTGCTGCAGAGACTAGGATAAGGAGCAATGGATTCAAACTATAGGAAAAGAGATTCCACCTGAACCTCAGGAGGAACTTCTTGATGATCAGAGCTGTTTGGCAGTGGAATATGCTGCCTTGGAGTGTGGTGGAGTCTCCTTCTTTGGAGATTTTTAAACAGAGGCTGGATGGTCATCTGTTAGGAGTGCTTTGATGTGTGGTCCTGCATAGCAGAGGGTTGGACTGGATGGCTCCTGTGGTTTCTTCCAACTCTACTGTTCTATGATATTGTATCATGGCCAGTAAAGTCTCATGACAACTTAAGAACAGGTATCTCAAATGGTTATTCATGTTATATCTTTACTTCTCAGTGCTGAGGGCAGAATGATGCATTGTATCAGGAGACCTGTGTTCCCAAATACAAATTTGCCAAGGTGACACAAATGTAGAGATGTTCCCAAGGAGATTATCCTTGCTGCCATTTCATGCATCTCTTGTAAACACCTTGGACCCAAATTCTCCATTTTGTCTGGGAATGGTAGATTAAGCTGGGGCATAGGATACCATTATGAGAGTCATCTGGGAGTCTGCCAAGTGTACACTGATTGCCTTTCATTAACATAAATGATGAACAAAAGTAACCATAATTTCATGAGCGTCATGCAAATGCCCTGCTTTCTAACTCTGTGTATCCTCTTCTTTGATTATCTAGATCCCTGAAATGGAAGGTCTTGTACCTGAAACATTGCTATGGCTGCTTAACACATTGGATCTATCCCAGTTAGAGACCTCCATCTGAATTCTGCACACACACATAACCTCTTTTGCATATTTTTGCACTCATCAACCATGCTAAGGAATTAAACTTTGTCCACACCACTTACATCCCACTCTTTCATGAGAATCCCTCCCTCATGGAACTATTACCAATGCTTCAGGAAAAGGATCCCAAATTAAAAGTGAGTTCAGCCCTTGGAAGTGGACCCAGATTTAGCTTTAAACCCCTCTAGTGCTGCTCTGCTCAACGTTCCTTCAAATGTGGGACTAAAGGGAATTACGAGGGATGATGTCAGAATACCCTCCATGATACAAGTATGGAATATGTAGCTTAAAACTGAGAACCATTAGGTAAATAGTGTAGGCTGGTGTGAGGAACGGAATGCACTGATAACAACGCCTGGTTCCCAAGAGCTCCAGATGAAGGAGGGGCTCAGGGGGATCTTAAGCTAGGTTGCTTTTGCTTTTCCCTTAGTCTTTGCACTAATGTCATTACTTGTAGTACATAGTGAAAATAAACCATCTTTATATGCCTTTATACTTCGTGTGTGGATTCCTGTTCCTGATAGAGTGTGAAGACCCATCAGCTAAAGCTACAAAATGTTTCAAACCTCATCACTAGATCCAGACAAAGAAGAAACTTTACAGCAGTGGAGACCTGCTGCAGGCGTGACTGGAGGCACAGAGATGGTTGAAAGTACCAAGACCATACCAGAAGAAGTTCCAGGATTCACGCTTGATGTCAGAGTCAAAATACTCCCAACTAGCCTTGGAGCCACACCAGTTGCTGGGCACACCTGGACTTGGGGAGAGCACCCTGACACTGTAAAATAAGAATGCCGCTGAGCTACTCAGTAGGACACTAGCACAGGAGAGGCTTCTCTGCTGGAGCAACTGCTGGCTAAAGAAGACAAAGTGGAGCAACTTCACCTCGAGATGGCTAGAACGTGAGCGGAGATGGCAGACTGGTGTAACCTGAGACCCCAACCAGGAAGGCTCCAGCAACCAGAAGTGACCATCCCAGTTGCAGCTTCTCAAGTGGTGGCGGCGGTGGCGGCAGCACCCCAGGTCCCAGCGCCAGTCCCACAAGTACCCAGTGCCCCTCCAATGGGGCCTTGATCTTTCGGAGAGATGAAAGCCACATATAACAGAGATGGAGCCACACTTCACTATTTCCTGAATGTGGTTTCAAACTACATGGCTGAATACACACACAGCTTTCCTGATGATGTGGCACAAGTCAGTTATCTGGCCCAATTTCTTCAGCGGGAGACTTCTGAATGGGTAGAGTCCCTATTTGATGTAAGAGCTGAAGAAAATGCAGACCTGCAGTTGTTCATGAATTGCCTCAGAGAGAGGTTTGAGGACCCTTTCTTAAGTGACCAGGCTAGATTTCAATGTAGAAAGCTGCGTCAAGGGAAAGGAAGCACGGCTGAATACACATGGGAAGTCAGGAAACTTGCTGCTGAATGGAATGATGAAATCCTGAAACAATTTTTTCAGGATGGCCTGAACCCTTTGGTTCTTGATAGATGCCTTTCACAAGAGAACCCCACGAGTCTGCTTGGCTGGATGAGTCTCACTGGTGAGGCAGAGAGCCTGCTCAAGAGCATGTAACTTGCTCTAACTTTCTTTGCTCATCACAGTCATTTCCAAGCAGATTCAAGTCTTTGCTTGCAGTCTGACTCCGTTTCCATCATAAAGCAGAGCTTGGAAGTTACTTCTAAAAAAGTAATTAGTTGGAATTATAATTCCAATGCTCCCAAAAGCACTTAGTTATTGTTGTGTTTCAGTTTATACGTTAGTTACGGAGGGAAAGAATTACAAATTACTACTCATCTGTAAGTAATTACTCTCCAGCTCTGCTATAAAGCAATCTGAGTGGGGAAGAGGCTCGCAGAATATTCATATTTCCCTCTCCTAAGGATAGTTGCCAAAGGTCTGCTCTAGTTTCTGCCATCTTGAAGAAGCCTGTAACACTATCCACAACAAAACTCCAGAGAAATGAGCATGTACTCTCCTTTTCAATATAACAGTAATACCGATGTGCAGGATTTTTCCTCTCCTCCAGTCCCCTCATCCCAATCCTTAATCTAACAAGTTATAACTTCATTTCAAGCAATGTCTTATTTACATCTGACTCAGATGGTGAGTCATCATCTAACTCAAGTTGATCCCATGCATGTCTGTCTGGCACTTGTTGACCTTCTTTCTCCTTATTTGATAGTGGCCTGCTATTATATCACAAGTACTTCATTATTCCTTCATTCTTTCTGTATCAGTACCAAAATAGCTGCTGATCTTACCTGAATTTTATGTGTGAGGAATAAGAAGCGTTGCTTATTTCATTCTCACATGCAAACAAGAAAAATTTCAAATATTTTCTCTTTGCTGGGTAAAATTAGTTACACTTTTTTAAAAAGGATACCCACACGCACCTTTTAAAATGAAAAAATCTGTGCAAAATATTTTTGTGCAAAATCCAGAATGTTATACAATGTCCATTTGTGTAACATTGTTTTCAGTGTCACTTTGTTTCTCACTGGAATTCCCCAACTTCCAGTACTTTTTGGCCCATATGTATAAAAATTTTGAAATGTTGGTAAATTATTCTTAAAAAAAAGAAGAAAGAAACCTGAAAAAAATCTGCACAGTTTTTGCCAGCTATATTCAATATACACAGCTGTTTAATATAAACAGCTATGTAGATAGCAATCTTGTACCTCTTTGCATACAGGCATTATAAGATGGGCGGGGGAGAATTCAGTTAGCTTTCTTCCAACCACTTTGCACTCCCTAAGTTTTTATCCTCATCTATGTTCCAGAAGGAACAACTGAATCTATCCTGCCATCACAGATAGTTTAACAATCCAAATTATATTAATGGTTGGTTGGAGTCACAGAGATTGAGAAAACTGGATTGTTAAGAATCAAGCGACTTATATTGGTGTTTCTGTTGTAATGGAAAATTCCAGTAATTCTTGAGTCCTTTGGGCTCAAGAAGTTCAGGCTCTATGCAGCATTTGAGATGCATTTGAAAATTGCTCATGCTTGCTTCATTTTATGTTCCTTTGCCCCTTTTGCCAAACGATTTCATTCCTACACTGTGGGTTACACACACACACACTTCCATACAGAAAACTTGTTACTGATTCAATGCACTTTGGTTCCTGAAATTTGAATGTATTGGACAGCAGAGGAAAACAAATCAGGTATTCAAAGATAGCTGTCTTTGAGTAGGGAGTGCTTCTGATGTCCCTTTGCCCTTTCAGATTTAATACTGATAGTGGCCACAATCCAAGCTAATAATAATGAAAATCTGACATTCTGCTGCCGTCCTGCTGTTCTAATCTGAAAATATGCAAATGATATTTTTGAGAGAAACAAAGATTTTGCATTTTAATGTGCATTTGTTCTTTCCTTTCTTTGATCAAGAGTGAAAACATCCCCCTTTCTTGAAGACATTTGTGTGACTTACATATACAAACAGAAATAGTTTGGAGACTATTGCTGGAAGACCACTCGGCATCATACAAAAAAGAATAAACAGCATTGTCTTGCCTTTGTTTCTGTATGAGAGTAATTTTGCATAGGAAAAGGTTGGAGCATTTGTCCATCTAGGTAAATTGTGCCTACATAAGAAGTAAGCACCTTGTGCCCTTTCTGTTGTTATTAGACTTTAAGTCCTATATCCTTCCCATTACCTATTTTGGTTATGGCTGATGGGAGCTGCACTTTTCACCATCTAAAAGTGCAGGAATAAGATTTTTTTTATATATGATCCCAAAATCCTTGTTCCTCGGGCAGCCAAATTACACTGTCTAATTATAGAGTTGTGTCTGTCTACTTTCGAAGAAGCCTCTGAACATATTAAAAAATACATAAGAGACACAGAAAAACTGGGAAATCTTTGTATCCACTGCCAGCTGGTGAGTCTCATGTCAGTAAGGAGGTAAATTCACTCTGGGCTTTTGTCTGAAATTTAGAAGAGCTATCCTCTACTGATCCACAAGAGACTGTTTATTTTTATTTTTATTTTTAAAGTTTCCAGGTATTAAAATACATGACTGACAAATCTCAAACATAACAAAAAACATACTTATTACAAAATATATAACATAAAATAACACATTATAATATAGAACATTGACAAACAAAATACCCACTTGATCCATCTTGTTGGGGCTCCTGCAACAATATATCATCTGTTTTTTAACAGGATCTAAATTATTTCCATTTGATCTACTGAAGCACATCCTCTTATTTCTTTTAAATTCATAAGATACAAATCTTATCCTTGAGAATAGGCTAAACACATGTATATACATATTCAATCTTCTGCAAATATTTTATTTTTCCACTTTTCTTTAAAAAAAGATATAAGTGGCTCCCAAGTTTTCTTAAATTCCGCTAAATTCTTGTTACTAAGGAGAAGAGTCAATTTATCCATAATCATCATATCTCACAAAGCTTTTTCCCATTCATCTTCCATGGGAGTTTCAGATCCACAAGAGACTGTTTATTTTGAAGATCAAGCTGAACTTCAAAATGTATTTCCCCCCTCCCTGATGTAGGAACCTGGATGTACCAGATTGCAAAAAGCTTGTCTTTTCTCTGGTCACGTACATACTGAGATAGCCCAGTGGGAAGTAATTACATTGCAAATTCATTATAACTGCTTCCAGTGAAGAGTTGCTGAAAGGATACAATTGCAACACAGTTGACAATCCTGAGTTAGGACATGTACAAACAACTATTTAGGAACATTTCTCTGACAGTGAAGTCTGTGACACCTTTTTGAGCATGTGTGCATGTTTGGCTGAACTAATATGTCAAGCTTTCCTTGCAACTTCTGTTCAGTGACTTCCATCCTGCCTCTCGTTAGCAACACAGCATTATTTACGCAGCAAGAGCATCAGCATTTTAGACATGCATTTAATAAATTTACCCAAGTTGTACCAGTGCACTTCAGAGAGACAAACAGCGCCAGCCTTCAACTCGACTGACAACACTCTGTGAAGCCTATTTTGCATTTTTTGGACATATGTTCAATTTCAGCTCATGAGCCAGCGACTTACTGGCCTGATACACTTGCTGTAAAAGACTTCATTTTTCTCATTTATTGGTTCAGCAACATGCCTTGTGGAGTGTATTTGCAAGATGTCATTCTAACAAGCATGTAAATAGGCTGCAGAGTCAGAGGCAGATTTCACACAAGACAAGATTCTTTTTTTTTTTTTTAATCTGTGAGCTTTAGTGCTAAAAGCTCAGCGGGATCCATCCAGTTTACAAAAATGTTTCTTTCTTGCACACAGTGTGTGCTCAGATATACCGTCCCACATAGAAGGGTGTGTGGGTTCTTTGCTGATTGTCTTTCTGGCTGCTCAGCTCATATTTGTCACAAGTTTACAAAATCCAGTGACTAAAGAAAGACTGAGCACCATGTGCATCACTAATCTCATTACAGTAACAGCAAGAGAAACTAGCCAACAAAAATGTTAGTCTGTAAGCTGGCTACTATGTACACACACTTCCATGCCATGCACAGCATGGGTCTCATCAAAATGTGCATTGCTACTCCCTCACTGCAAAGGCCGATTGTATGCTGTTGGGTCCTCATTACCAGGAAGACCCTTTGGTCTATCTTTGCAAGAATAGAACTAGCAAAGACAAAGACACTGTCCTGTCGTTCCAATCCAAAAAGCCGCACTTTTGCCAAGAGTAAAGGAGCTCTAAGTTGTCACACCTCACTTCATCTCTTAACATGGAAGCATGTTAATATAACGTCTTTCGGAATCAAAATTTATAGAATTAACCTTATAACACATGGTACATTAATGTCCGCTACCATGCTCTGCAGGTGTGCAGCTCTGTTCAGCTAAACACTTGATGTGGCTTTTGAAGTTAAGCTGTTTTGCTGCATCAATGGCAATGCAATCCTATGTCTATGAACTGAGGAGTCAGTCTAGTTGAACTCCCAAGTCTTCTCCCAAGAAGGTGCGTACAGGATTGTATTCTGAATATGTGGTGGCTCTATTATTTATTTACTTATGATACATGCCACAAGAAACTTAATCTCATGCAAAAGGGAATAATACTAGCACCACTGAGTGAGAATGAGAGACCCCCAAAATATTCTGTCCTCTTGCTGACGGAGGGGACAAATGGCATGTCTTTTCTGTTTCAGGGTTCAGACTCCCTGTGGTCCTTGCTATCTTAAACTGTGTGGTAGCAGGCATAGGCCCTTTTTGCACAGCATTTCTCATGCAAAAGGGCCTCTGGAGTGTCGTGTGATTGCGAGGATTGTTCCACATGACGTCCTCGCAATCGCACGATGCTGCTGGAGCCAGCAGCATCAATTGAGCAATATATCATTTTTGGCTTCTTGCCAAAAATGATGCATGATCTCACATCGCTCCAGGGCCCCACACGCACTTACCTTGAGTGCGGAGCCTCTGGAGATGCAGCCCTCAGGCTTCCTCCCCCAGCGCAGCCTGGGAAAGTACCTGGCTGCACTGCAGAAGGAAGAGGTGGATCCCTCACGCTGCCTGCCAGCCAGCAGGGACCTGCTGTGGAGAAGAAGCAGAGGGGACATGAGTGCCTCTTGCAAGAGGCTGCTCGCGTGATCCCCACGCGCCCACACCGGAATCAGGTAAGCTGCAGAAAGGGCCACAGTGTATTTCCCTTCTGCTCTCCAGTCTCACAGCAATCATCAGATAAATCAGGCAGTCTTTCTGGCAGGAAGGGAAGAAGTAAACCATCTGTTACTTCTCCACCTAGTGGAAGGGGCTAGGCTAGTGTGCCTGAGAATGTAGATACAGCTTACCTGCTGATATTAGTGCCAGGCATTCTGAAGGTAGAACTGTATGGTAAAAATGAAAGATGTAGCCCTCTAACTTTCAACTATAGATGAATGATAAAGGCCATTACCAGTGTAGTACTATGCTTGAGTAAGATACACCTGTCAAAACAACACAAGGAAGAATCATAATGAAAACAGTAGTAGATTTCATGGTGGGATTCGTGCGTGCATGCGTGTGTGCGTGTGCATGCATGTGCATGTGTGTGAATTAGTACTAGTAGAGTTTGATTGTTCAGCTGCTTAACTCTGCAAAGAGATGCTATCAAAACACATAATTCTAATAAGAAATTCTTCATGTTATTCTACTGGAATACATATGCAAACAAATAATTATATGAAACGCTCTTTCCCAGTGTGAGGCCTCCACATCAGAGAATGAAGCCCTTTTGCTAATATTGATTACACACACATATATAAACTTAAACCAGAATATAAAGAACATTTTTCCCCCAAATGAATTTTAATGCATTTTAGGGTATTAAAATGATAGGGATGAGTATCTTCATTAGCTTTCCCATTCTTGTTCTAAATGTATTTCCCTTGCAACTCTCACCCAATCCCAGGCTAGCATGAACACTGATTGTGCTGTCTAGATTTGAGGGAAATGTAGTGCAAGAGATAATTAGGGCACCAAGTTGGCCAAGAGTGTTATGAAGTGTGACTTGAGAAAGAAGGCATAATTAAGAAATGACACTTTGTTTAAATATAATACAGCTGGAACCAGAAAATTCAGTTTCTGCATGCTTTGTCCAGGATCCAACCTAGAAGTTACACCTCAGAACATAGTAGCCCTGATTGATCTACCTGTGTTTGAGCCAAAGAAGGAGGAGGAGGAGAGAGGAAGAAGAGGAAGAGGGGGAGGGGGAGGGGAGGGGGAGGAAGATTTCCAAGTGAAATGTAGAAGTCATCCCACTTGAGTTTCTTGCATAAAGAGAATACACTATGGGTGGACATAAGCATGCCCTATGTACAATTTCCTGTTCCTCACTTGCATGTGTACAGTCAGCTCTCCATATTCACTAGGGTTAGGGACATAGGACACCTACAAAAGTGGAAAATCACAAATATCAAAATGTGTGTGTTGGGAGGGAGAGGGCTGAGGCAGGTCCAAATCAGGTCAGGGAAAGAAGAAGGAAAGGGATGGATTGGCATGGTGGCCCTACGCGTCTTCTCTCAACCGTCTCCTTCTTTGGCTGTGGGAGGGCATTGGCGGAGAGTTTGTTGTGCTGCGGAATCAAGTTATGAGTCATCCTTAGCTGGACAGGCAGCTGAAGGATGAGGAGGACAAGGAGGAGGACAAAGGCGAAGACCAGAGGTGGGTTTTTAAAGGGCTGCACAGCCTGATTCTAACCTCTGAGAAGAAAGGTTTCCCCAGGAAAAAAAAAGCACCTGAGGTTGGTGGGGCAGATTTGTGGAAACTCACAAATAATCAAACCCACAAATGTGGAGGGCCAACTGTATATACTTTTAAAATTAAGTTCAAACATCCACTTTGCAAATTGTACCACAGCTTAATGACAGCAAGGTAGGCCTCAGTTTCCTAAACTAGCAACAACTAATAAGAAATCAGGATTATTTTCAGCATGTCAGACAAGTACTGTAATTAGATACAGCGGAGGAGCCTGGAGTGTGGAGAAAGGGGCAGGGCTATAGCGTGAGGGGTGTGGCCACTGTGCATGGCGCATGGCTGCAGTGTGTGGGGCTGTGGCCAGGGCACAGGGTGTGTGGTTACAGGCTGGGTTGCACTAAAAACATTGCTGGCTGGGGAGAATTGCCTTCACACCACTGTCCATACATGACTGATTAGATAACTGAGTTTCATGGTTAATAGGAAACAGAACATACAGGCCTTGCTTGAGAGTGACCCCATCCTGAGGAAGCTAATGGCAGTAAGTTAAAAAAATCAAATGAGCCACAGCAAAAGGATTGGATCCAGTCCCATCCAGCATATCCAATACTAAGGGATTTTGGGATTTGCAGTTTCAGAAACGCCAGAGGTTTTCCACTACAGATCTTTAAGTAAGAATTATAATCTTATTTAAGAAAGTCCTGCATTATTAAATTCTTGCCCTTTAGATGAAAAGGTAAATATTAGTATATAGTCTTCACCAAGGATATAAATCTGCATGTATTATCACCTTCAAATGCAAGGACAATTTTTTTTCTCCCCACTGTTGGAAAAAAATCTGCACATTTTTGTTCTGCACAGAGCATTAGAAGTCTTCTGTTAAATAATTCTGTGCAGAAAAAAGTGTAGTTTTGCTGCACAAAGCTCTAGGATTTTTGTGCAGAAGACATGTTTTCCACCCAGGTCAATGCATTTTGCATACACACAAAGAAGTTTTTCATTTGTATACAGACACACACACACACACACACACACACACACTTCTGCACAAATAACTTCCCAGGAGACTTTGCAAAGCAATACCAGGCAAAAAGTGTGTGAGAAATGATGCTGTTACATTACTCTTCCTGAGATGGTATCCCAATTATCCCGAAGCCCTTTTTTTCTGCATTGACATGAATAAAAGGGAACATTCTTTCCATTTTTAAAACACCCCCCCACACACACACCGATGGGAAAGAGGAAACACCTATTTTCATTTTTGTTACTGAATTGTGTATTCTGTTTCTTTGAGCCTCACGTTAGGCTGTAGCGTCTGGAGGAAGAATGTGGCAATTGTGGCCTTCCAGGTGGTGTTGCACTACAGTTCCTATCATCCCTGACCATTGGCCATACTGACAGGCTGAAGGCCAGTAAATTATGATAACCTACCATTTTCTGGCACTAATCCAGAGGCTATAAGCTCTTTCACATGTTTATTTATTCTGTGTATTAGAGGTTTGATTTACAAGGCAGTACAATACTTTTAATTAATAGTTGCTTTCTCTATTTTCCCTCTTTTTAGTTAAAACATTTGATATCCAGTTTACCACTTTAATTCATACAGTGAAGTCAGGAGTGTGATATACAGGCTGTCACCAATTTTGCAATGCACATTCTATTTATAATAATTGGGAATTATTTGACACTTTTCTGTTTTTAAAGTTGACTTTGACAGAAATCAAAGTCAAATTTCTAGAGAATGTAGAATATGCTGTACAACTTTAACAGAATAAACAAACAGAATGCATTTACAGTATGAGTCAGATTAATTGTCTTGATTGCTTGTCATGCTTCATTCTCATCATGGGTGAAGCACATCAAGGTATCTCTTTTTAAAATGTTTTATCTATCTTTATTACTCTAAAAGTTTTTATTGGGGGAGGGCAGCTAATACAATAAGAATGACAAATACTGCCAAAGTTGCAATCTTATTGCAATTCTGTGGATTATTCCTTGAAAGTAAAGCTTAACTAATGCATTGAGACTTCTGAATAACCACACTTAAGGCTGCTGCAGTGCATGGAGTTCTAGAAGACAAATGTTTCCATGACCACTACTATCTAGTAGTCAGCTTTTTGTACTGTTAGAACTGCTTTGGATATTGCAACATGCACTGTATGAGGAAGCATAAGGAAATGGAGTCCCTAGCATGTGGCAAAACTCAACTAACTCAAGCAGCAGGTGAAGCTGACTTTAAGGACAACAGTAGAAAACTGATCTGACCTGTTGTGCATAAGTCTTCACCATGATCTCCTGGTCAAGCCTTGAAGTGTCAGTGCGTTACATGGGCCCTCTCCTCATGCGGTTATTAAGGTGGGCCAATGTGTCTTGCCACGGAGGTCTTCTGCACGTTGGAGTGGACTAGGTTTGGTTTATTTACCTTTGTTCTGCATGTAATTCCAACTAAATGCGCCCCTATGTAGTGGTAAAGCGCGCTATTTGAAAACCGGAAGAAATCGGTTTTCCAATTTTCCAGATCAGTCCAATTTGTACTTTCACAATGGTGCAGACACATACATTCACATCAGTGTGAATTGGTGGTCAGGGAAGGGCTCATGGGAGGGGCCGGGGGATAGTACCCACATATGCAATGACGTACTAAATCATGCCAAAAAAAAAAAGGGCCAATCACAGCCGATGGGGCAGAGTGAGGGGAGTAGCGGGAGTGGCCACGGTGGAGGCAGTGTGGATTCATGAACTCGCACTCCTCCGAATCAGAATGGAACATATGCATTAATTGTGCGAAAGGAAATGAGGGAAAATCCGCTTTGTTTCGAGCTCAGAAAATCCGGTAAGAAACAGCATTAACCGATTCACCAGCCTCGTGTGGAAAGGGCTTTGAGTGGTCTGCCAAAGACATCCAGATACCATTCCCAAGCATAATTAGAGCTGTTCCCTCCAGGGCTGCATTAAGGTTTTACTAGGCTCCAGGCACTCATGCATTCAATTCCTCACCTCACCTTGATGTGCCACTAGGGATGTTTTTGTAGGCCCTAAAATACTATTTTTGTAGGTCTAAAATTTTCATAGGCCCTTAATAGATAAGATGGCCTTGGTTGCTTCTAAGAGCAATGACATCAGTGAAGATATGATCATGGTCAGTGTTCCTGATGTGGAAAAGGAATGGGACAACTTCCCCTCCCAATCTTGCACAAATCACTATTTAACTCCCTCCTAATAATGGGGGGATAGCAGCAGTTGTGTTTACTGAATCAAGTGATCCAGAAGCATCTGGCTGTGCCATTAATGGCAGTATGAATATGAAAAAGTCCACTGGCATGTCAACCGCTCCCCAGCTAGCCTCCCCATCTCGACTCCAGCCATGTTGCACAGGATTTCTGAGATGAGGCAGGAACAAAGCCTCCCCCCATGGTGGACTTTGTGTGTATGAACATTTGTCTCTGTGCTTTTGTGTCTGTGCATCTTTGCAGGTCCCAGAAACTTATAAAGTGAGAAAAAGACTTGCATAACACACTCAGCATGTACTTTTGGGACTGAACTGAAGGCTGCCTTTGACATTGCTCTTCTTGAACAGAGATTTAAAAAAATTTACAGGGTGCTATATTCTTAGATGTTTCTCAGGAAACCCCTGAGTCATTGGCAATAGCATAGAGGATAGTGATTTTGTTTGATTTTGTTTCAGAAATACCAGGACTTTTCTTGAACACTAAGGCCATTTGCATGCTACACTGTTGTAGGGCTATTATTCCACTTTCAACATCCTATGGAATCCTGGGGTTTGCAGTTTAGGGAGGAGCATTTAGAATTCTCAGCCACAGTGAAAAGACACATTTCCTTGTCTGTGGCCTCTACTTCAGTGGCCTTCCATTCACTGACAGAACAGAAAAACAGGTAGAATATGAGTGGAATCAGAGCTAACACAGTGCAGTGGTTTTTGTGTTGGAGTACGACTCTGGAGACCAGAGTTCTGATTCCCACTCAGTCATGGAAATCCATTGGCTGATCTTGGGCAAGCCACTTTCTCTCATTCTCAGACAAAGGGACTGGCAAAACCTCTCTGGTAGGGGAACTTTGTCTTTCTAGAAGTACAACTCCCACCCATTGGACAATGCTGGCTAGGGCTACTAATAGGTCAAATATTTCCCACCTTTATTCTCTTGTATAACATTGCTTCCTGGGGAGAAAAAAACTTTAAAAATAAACAGAAGGACCTACTTGGCTCATGCTAAGCAGTCTTGGCTCATAAATAATGCTCTGTCTTAGGTAATATTCAAGAGAAAAGTTCACATTTTTCTTGGCTGAAAAATTCCCTTTTCCAAACTGTAGTTTCAGCATATAATGAACAGTTTTCTTTTTGTTTCAATTATGTTAGATATGTACATAGAAACCTGTCTCTGTATGTGTATTTGAAGTTTTAATTTATTCATGTAAGCATCAAACATAGTACATATAGCCATGGTAGTGCAGTGGTCTGAATGTTGGCCTAGAACATTGGAAGACCAGAGTTTGAATCCCCACTTAGTCATAAAAACCCACTGGGTGACCTTGGGCGAATCACATTCCATCAGCCTCAGAGGAAGGAAGTGAAAAATCTACTCTGAATAAATCTTGCCAAGAAAATCCTATGATAAGATCACCATAAGTCAGAGTCAACTTGAAGGCATGCAAACAAATATATATATATTAATTGGACTGTTTTCACTCTTATTTCAATCCAATATCTTGTTCACACAGCACTAAACAATGTCTCTGGTTTAATATCTTTTGCCTGATGAAAAATCCAGTAGAAGTTTGTAAGCGTCCATGATTTGTAAGTTTTGGTTGGCCAGTAAAGGTATCACTGTTATATGGATTTTGGATTTGGATTTTGTTGCATTTCCCTGTCTTTAAGGTGTGTGTGTGTGTGTGTGTGTGTGTGCACACACGCTCATGCACACACACACACACACACATGCTGTAGCCATTGTGTTCTTGCTGTTGTTCTTTTCCTAATAAAGCACAAATAATTTAGTGTCTCTCTTCAGTAGACATGTGTCTGTCCTCTGAATATTAGAATTGTACAACATAATGGGGCCAGACATTTACAAAAAAATCTCTGAATGAAGTTCCCCCTTTTTATGGAGGCTGTCTTACTAGAATGCACAGTTTAATGTTGCCCTTGAAATGTCATGAGAAATAATTAAAAAAAAGATACTTTTTCTGAATTTTCTGTAATTTCGTCTTCTACGAATCATTAAATGTTCACCTTGTAGCCCTAGCATAATAATTTGATCTCATGTTTAAAAATAAAATGGGAAAGTCCATGCACACAAATAAGCTACCAACACCTAGAACTGAGAAAGAGACTTGAGTGACTTTCTCTCATCTGACAATTTCCAGATTGTTTCTCCTAGTAGCCTAGCCAGCTGTAGTCCAAAATACCTGAAGAGCACCAAGCTGGGAAAAACTGCAAGAGATATAATTCATAATTTTACTGCTAATTTATAGTCAGTGGGGAACTTTTAAAAGTGGAGGGTGGGGGAATTCCCATATTGTTTATGTATCCTTCTTGGGTTTGGTTAAGCATAAAGAAACAGGATATAGTCCAAAGATTTACCTATACAATTACTATGAAATCACAGCATCATGTTTATTTCATGCATTCAAATAGGATCTCACTTCTTTCATCATCAGCATGTGACTTCCCTGCTGGGAAGCATCCGTTCATTTGCTGATCTTGCTGAGAAACATTCAGTCACACCATTTCTGGCCACTGGAGCCTGTAAAACTATTAAAAAGATTGTAAATGAGGGACTCTAGAAGCATTTCTCCCTGATGCTTTGGAAAGTCCATTTTAGCCAACCACATATTTTTATTTAATAAGAATTTTGTGCTGAGGGACTAGAGCTACTTAGTGTTGTTTATTGTTTTAAAAAGGAATAGGTTCTCTACAGAAATGAAACTTTCCCCTCAACGTTGTATGTCTATCGTGGTTGTGTCTTTCTGTTCCCTCACCCACCTAAAACAATGAGTGAAATGGAATTATATTTAAGGCCACAGAATTATAATTGAGTCAGTTTTACTCTTTACATGTAGTAAATTTTACTAAAGTATTTTGTGATTTTTCTGTTTTGATGTCAGATAAGAGAGACCCAAATGCTCTTTTAAATATCCCCATGTTATATAAACAATGAGGTATAACTATTTACTTACAAAACATTATTTCTAGTCTTAAGCTAGACTAAACTATGAAAAATACATTAGTCTACCACATTTATTTGACTGGAGGACAAATACTCACAGAAATGGAAAGGAAGTGGAAAACAGAGCATATATCTATATGTATATCTATATCTATCTATCTATCTATCTATATATATATATATATATGAATAATTATTAGAAAGTTATCAGACAGCTGCAAAAGCAATATTTTATAATCCTCCATTTTTAACATACAGAAACCTTTTTCCATTTCAACAACAACAAAAGTTTCCAGCTTTCAACCAACAAGCTAAGAATTAGAGAAGAAATGGATTAAACTTGTTATTGTTGTTGTTGTTTGAAGTAGTAATCGCAAAGGAATAATTTGCTAATGAGAGCTGCACTCAGAGTACAAATCAAGTGTGTTTGAACAGCTAAATTGTTTTCAATTTTACCCTTCATGAACAGGTAGCAAAATAGTGCAAAGCGCTCCTGCTCCAGGAGGAGGTGGAAGGGAAAATTTCTTTGGAAAAAAAAAAAAATTGGGGGAGAGGAAACCCTTTCAAATTTACTGGTAAATTTTCCAGGACAAACACCAGATATTTTCTGGTAGCCATGCAAGTGTTTGATGGGGACTGAGTAGCAGACATCCTGATATTTAGGGATGGGCCAACCGAATCCTTGAATCCTTGGCAGGGATTCGAGATTTGGGAATCCAAAACGCTGTGCCAAAATAGGTAAACCGAATCTTTCAAATCCGCCACCCAAACAGTTTGTTGGAGACCGGGATGCCTGAAAACCTGGGTGACCAGGATATCTTAAAACTTAGGAGTCTAGACATACAAGGGGAAATGGCAAGTACGTGAATTTTTCCCTTGGAGTAATAATGGCCTTTGCTAACAATTTCACAGATTATATCTAGGGTTGTATTCTAAGATATTTAAATTGAACATTTCATATTGAAGTTCAGCACTTGACTGGAAGCTACAGGCTTGAAATTTCAAGGACAGCTGAAACATTCCTTTGCATAGCTCACTTGCAAACCTCTTTCAGACACAATTCTGGGGTTTCTAGTTTTACAAGGTGTCACAGCCTTCTCTGCCAAAATGTGCTGGTGCATCATCAAACTACAAACCCCAGGATGCCAGAAGGAGCTATGCAAAGAAAAGCCAGTTTTGACCTGGACTATCTCTGCACTGTAGTGGCCCTGTATACACAGGCAGGAAAATGTGGGATTAATCCACATTTTCCTGCCTGTGTACAAAGGGCCTTCATGACATTTTCAGTCTGGGGAGATCCTGATGCAAAACTGTGACAATTGTCCTGGACAGATTTCTTCAGAGGGAGGTTTGCCTTTGCCTAGGCTTTTGCTAAGACTGAGAGAGCATGTCTTGCCCAAGATTATCCTTCTTTCCCTTGCTATTTAAACCCTTTTTAATAAAAGGATTTGAAAGACTCGAGATTCATGAGATTCCCAGAACCTTTCAGGGATTCAGATCTGGATTCAGATTCAGAAAATTCTCGATTCATCCCATCCCTACTGATATTCTTCCTAGCATCCATCTAGACATAGCATCCCAAGGTCAGAGAATCTGTTATGAAACAACAGCATAGCTGGCTCTAACAAGTTAAAAGGAGAGATCTTTTAGAGTTGTCACCAATACACACATTTTACACTGAACAAATCATTCTAATTTATGTTCTCTCTCCCTCTGTTCATCTAAGATTTTAATTCAAGTTTGACATGAATCTGAGTGCTGAGATTTATAGTCTTTCAGCCACTTTATCAATACCCTCATCATTTTAAAATTTTATTTTATTTATGTATTTTTGCAATGTGTTTTCCACTGAGCTAATTCTTCCCCCCACACACACACACTCTTCATTTTGAAGTTCAGAATCACTAGATGCACTACTCATTGCAACTAATATATTTGTTTTTGGAAAGTCTTGCCTTTCTGGGAACAGCAAGAACTGATTAGGCTTGTTTTCTCTGTGGATTAGGAAGAGTATCAAATGATTTTCTCTGGAGATTTAAGGACAAAAAACTACACGGAGAAATACTTTACACCTTCTCAAGTGGATGCAACACTTTAGTTGGCTTTATAAGTGCTGTCAACATGATATGCTTTCTCTTTTTCTCTCTGTGTATCTATCTCTCTTCAGCAATCCTCTTCTGAAAAATATATTTTGACAGGGTTTAATTTCAGGTTGTTCTCAAAAATTTACATTTACTAAAGAAGCAATTTAATTTACAAGATGATAAGAGTTATGCATTTGTTTTAATTGAAGTATCTGACATGCTGATGGGAGAAGGCTTTTCACTAGTAATTATTCAAACAAAGGAACCTCTCAATCTCCTCTCTCTCTCTCTCTCTCTCTCTCTCTCTCTCACTCTCCCTCTGTTTGAAATATCTGGCAAAAGCCAAATTCAACTCAGTGGACAGTATTTAAAAAAAAAAAAATCTTAGGGTTAATACTGAAAAAAAAATCACCAATTTAAATTCAGACATAAAATTTAAATTTAAAAAAAAAATCCTTGATTTTCCTGTAAAGTTCTGGCTTCAATGGAATCACGTGGGTAAAGGTCTGCATTTTCAGATCAAAGAGAGATCCTAGAACAGGACTAATTGCTATGTAAACTTGTAAGTAAGGTCTGCTTCTTGGTCTCTTCAGATTAGACAGGGGAACATGTCTCTTCATACCCTGGAAAATCAGTGTTAGCATAGATGGATGGAATATTTGCCTACATTTTCCTGCAAGAAAAAAAAGCATTTTCACACAGACTGCAGCAATCACATTTTTGTGATGTTTTCCCCAGTGCTAGATATCACTTTGCAAAATGTTCCAGGCAATTATTATAAATTGGTTTGGAGATGGTACCTAACAACGGTAAGGTTAAACCACATAGAGAAGAATTATTCAAGGTTATGTTGGAGGGGTTGCCAAGAGATTGGCACATATATTCATATGTGGTGGAATTGTGAAGGTGTATAGAAATTTTGGCAAATGGTGTTTAAAGAGATAAAAGAAATAACAGGAATTGATTTACAAATATGTCCGAGTATAGCATTATTATCTAAATTTGATAAAGTTAATTGTATCCAGACAATTAAGGAGTTAATTACAAATTTATTAACTGCAGCAAGGCTAATTATATCGAGAAAATGGAAAACTCAAGAAGACCTTCAAATATAGGATTGGTATAAAGAAGTGTGGAAAATTGCGATTAATGATAAGTTCACATGTCGAATTAAGGTTAAAAAAGGGATAATGAAAAGGAATGACTTTGAAGCAATATGGAAATTATTTGTGGAAAAGGCTTTAATAAAAGAGGGAAGTGTCATACCTCCACAAGAAGAATTATAATTTTGGAAAGCAGAGTAAGCTGAAATATAATTGGCTCTGGGAATGGGCTCACATTTAGGGTTAGAGTTCATGGTTAATAACTGGATCATATATAATATTAGCAATAGGTTAAGTATAGTTGAAAAGTATAGATTTAAGAATGAAATTATTATAGCAATAATGAGTACAAGGAGAAAGAGATGTAGATACATAAAATAAAAATATATAATCAATGTGATACATAATATGTTGAATAAGTATATGATGATAAAGGATCTGGAGAGAAATAGTAATGTAAGCTATTTGTGTTGTAATTTTTTCTCTTTTTCCATTTATGTTATTCACATGGTGTTTTTGTTTTATTCTATTATGTATTGTTCTTTTTCTTTAATAATAATAATAATACACACACACTCTCACACACACAAAGCAAAATATTCCAGGCAGCAGTGTGGTTATTCTCTCACCATGACATTTTTCCTTTGGTCCCCAGATTTCAAGTGCTAAAGAGAATGAGACACTGAAAATCATTCACACCTAGAGCTCTTCTATTTGCTGGGTTTACATTCCTTGGTTACTTTGTCTTCCCCTTTATGTGCCTACACAGGAGGCAGAATCTTATTGGGGGCAATACCATCCTCCCTTGGTTTCAGGGCATATTCTTTGCAAGCATATGTATTCTATTTTTTCTGCAGAGAACACTGCTTTACACAGAAAACATGTTTGATACACAGGAAGCACTGTGGGTTTTTCCTTTCTTTTATTTCTTTTCTTTTCTTTTCTTTTTCCTATTCCTATTTCTTTTCCTCCTCCTCCTCCTCTTCCTCCTCCTCCTTTTGGTTTTCATTTTCCACAAAATATACTGCTCCTGCACAGAAAGGTTAGCATACTGTTAGTGACACACAGACATAATCTGAGCTACACATGCAGAATAATTCTTTTTTTTTTTTTTTGGACAATGTGGAACAGTCATATCCAGCTGATAGATATATAATGCATTTGTTTGTTTTCCATTATGTATTTGGTGAATCAGTGATGCCCTTTTTATCATGGGGTGGGTGAAGGGTGGCCTACAGGCCTTATGTCTTCGATCCTATTTGACACTCCCAAATCTCACAGGCATCCCCAGGCTTCAGGAATCCCAAATTCAATTTTTTGTTCTGAATCAATTTGTCAAAACTGCTACCAAAGAGTTAAGAAATACAGCAATTTGGCTTCTTTCTCCTGATAGGAGGCCCTCAACATTCCAAAGTACAAAATACTATGAAATGGCCACTTTTTGGCTGAAACTGAAATGGGAAGTGACATCGCATGTGACTTATACTTCAAAGGAGTGCATAGCAGAGGAAAAGAGCTCCCACCATGATTAACCCCTGCTTTAAAGAATAATGACATGTTTGGGGCAGTAGTGCTGGCACTACAGGGCTCAAGCCTATCAGTTGGCTTCCTCTTCCACAGAACATGCTGATGACTCTGATTCTTCCTCTGATATTGTCTTATTCTGAGTAAAGAAAGCATGAAAACCCCACATCTATGGCAGATCAGTTTTGCCACTGTATCAAAGGTATATGCTCACTTCCTCTCTTCCTTTGCCATCCTACACTGCTAGTGTTAAGCTAAACAGAGCCATTGAACAATTTGAACAATACACCTGAAGACTCAGCAAGTCAGTAAGGTCTCAGAGGTTGAACCATGTAAAAGTCAAGTAATTAAACACAGACTGCTTACTGTATATATATATATATAAATTCTTGAAAAAAAAAAGACTGCTGGGAAGGTGTGGATTCCAAAGGTCTAATTTCACACAGAAGATTTCAGTGGAAGTAAAGCCTTTATATTCCACTTGACTTGATCTGAAAGAAAGGGATAAGAAGGAGAAGAAAAAGATTAGGAGACCTATTCAAAGCTTTCTTTCTGTGGTTAGGCTTTGGGAGGTGACAAACAGTAGTTACGGGTAATTCACTCAGTAATCTTTCCTCTAAAATGGCATTTAGAAGCCTCCTCAAAATTTGGCTGAGCATCTATGCTGTCATTATTCTCAGAAAATACAAAGCCACAGCTTTTCTGTCCTCTTGGCTATAGATTAAATGTTTTTGAATTCAGAGATGTATCTGATTGAATGCAGGGTTTGCAAACACTGTGAAGACCATTTCATCTCATCTTGATACATTCTCCTTCACAAGGTCAATAAAGACCAGCTTGAGATGTGTGGTTTTGACTTGTTTATCTTCTTTTCCTTTTTTTAAAAAAATGTATTTTCAACATTTAAGCACTTCTCATCATTGCAATCTTATCGTTCAGAGAATGTTAATGGGAAGACCAAGCTACACAGTTTAGAGACTAAAACTAGTATAAAACTAATTATAATTCCAGCCATTAGCAAGCTGCCATGTCCCTTTTCATCATATCATGGAATGTGAGGTGGTTTCCACATCCAGTTCAACGTGCTGGTTAGTAGTAAAGCTTTATTCAGCTTGACTTCATTGAACTCACACATTTTGGCCTTCCATAGGGGAAAAAAAAATGGTAGGAGTGGGATGAACATGAGAAGCAGGCTGGGTTCTTTATGTTCACAATACAGTGAACACCAATGGGCTTAATGTAGCATACTGGGATCTGTTGTTATTCTCACAACAAACCTGTGAGGTAGGTCAGGCTGAGAAAAAGAAATAGATGGTCCCAAGGTTAGATTGTGAGATTAATGGTTCAGTAAGCATTTAATCCATCCTATAAACCTAATCACTGCACTCTACTGTCTTTCAGCTGAGATACCTTCTAGGAATTTTGAGCATTTCACCCCCTACATATGTGCTCTATAATTGATAACATCCAGGATTTCTTAAAACTCACTTTCTGTTACATTTGAATGGGGATGTAAAGGATACTAACAGGATTTTTTTAATGTTGATCTTGAAATAAATAGGGTATTTCAATGCATTTAGATACACTGCTGAATAAAATGGTCAACTGCAACAAGATTTTTCACATTTTGGACCTTTTAAAGAAAATGTTAACCTCAAAGTATTTGTATGTGTGTGTGTGTGTGTGTGGAGAGAGAGAGAGAGAGAGAGAAAATGTAGTAATGGATAGAAGTCAGCAATGTTTGAGAAATGTTAAAAAACATGTTTGGCAAACTCTGGTTAACCCAAGTGAGAAGCAATGGGGACTGTGAAGAACCTTTGTACTTCTGGACTGATTTTGCACAAAATTTGCGTGTGACCTGTTTCATGGCAAAATGGCATTTTTTTTTTGCACAGGAAGCAGCACTTTCTGCGCAGGAAATGATATGATGGTGATGATGACGGTGGTGATGATGATGGTGGAACTATTATTATATAATAATGTTGTTTTCTGTGTTGTTTTCTGTGCAAAACACTCATATACAATTTTGCACAGAATAAGTCCATTTTTTGCACACAGCATTTTCTGCACACAAAAAGTACATGTCTCATGATTCTATATAATATTATTTTATATGCAGAAGTCATTTTTTCCTACACAGAAAATGTGGTTTAAGTGCAAATGTCACACCAAATAAGTCCCATATGGCTAAAAGTGTTCAAAAATTGCACAGTATCTGGAGACTTTCACACAGCAGGAAGAAAATTGCTAGAATTCTTCCTTTGAGAATGAAATTAGTGAAGTATTATACCTCTAAAAAGAGTTTTGTGCAGAAAACAGTATATTTTGTGTAAAATATGGGGTTTCATGCACAAATGAAGTTTTCACACATAGCTCAGAAGTGCTAAAAAACAATTCACGTATAGCAAGAAATTGTGAGCAACAGTCTATACATTTTCACTGTAGTATGAATATATGCTAGCAGAGGTACATGAATCTGGACATTATACAACCAATCACACAACGGTGCCATGGCCATGAGCTCCCCAGTTGTACAATGGCCAATTATATTCTCAACCTGCTAGTCAAATGTAACTTTCATGACTTACCGCTTTTACACAGTTTCCCAAAGTATGTTACTGCTTGCTCACTGCCTATAATATTAACATAGTACCCCAGTAAGATCCAGCCAATGATATAACAATCTCTGGGTGGTATTCTGTTGTGTGAAGGAACACAGGATAGAAGATGGGAGGGGGAATGGATGGATATAATTCTTATTTACAGCCTAATAAGCCATGGTTTATTAGATAGAGGTCATAATGGATTCTTTCATCCTGCAAGAGCCTTGTGTTCATGAGCCCACCACTCCTTATTGCTCTCTGGTAAGGAGGAGATCAAAAGCTTTATCTCACATTTTTAACAAGCTGCAGATTGTAATTTCATCTGATAAATGCTTCAGTCTCCTCTTGCTTCCAGTCTCCTCAGAGTGGGGGAGGAGTGGGGAGGAAAGGAGAAAAGAAGCATGTGAGTCTGAACAAGACTTGATCACACTTGTACCCATAACAGTAAGCTACAGTGTAATATGACATCCAAACCAGGCTTAATTTTGAAACATGCTATGTTTTGAAACAAGTCAGATGTGGGTAGTTAGATGGAAGGAAATAAATAAATAAATAAATAAATAAATAAATAAATTTCAGACCCATAAGATCTGAGACATCCTTAACAATAATGGGGAAAGTGGCAAGTGATAGATTAGACCCCATGCAACTGTCAGTATGAAGGGCCATCTGTCAGCACTGGTCTTCAGAGTCTTCTGCTGCTGGACCGTTTCTTCTCAGAAGGCACTAGAAGCTCATTGTCTCTGCCATCATTTTGAATGGAAAGCTGGTACTATGGTAATTTATAAGTTCAATATTTTTATTTACATTTTGTCCTTTTGTGAAAGATTTTAAGTTAATATATGTATTTGTGTTTATTTTCAGTGTAGTCCCTGAGGAAGCCCAGTCAGTTTATCTACATGCTAAAACACTTTGGGGTTTTTTTTTAAAAAGAATCAATTTAGACCTTCAACAAGCATGGTTGGCCTACCAAGTACCAGATCTACTACTAAGTGTCTATCAATATCTATTTTCCAGGAGTGTCACCACATAATCTATTCAAAGTGAGTCCTGGCCACCTTTCATTCTGAGGAAGGACCTACATCATGGCAGAAGCTTCTATGTTAGAGTAGGGCACTGTGGAACTGAGTAGTTGCAAGTGGAATGCAACAATACCCCCATTAAGAATTGTTTGCCTTGGGGGAAATAATAGTGGAGAAAAACAGTTAGGGCCAACTAATATTCCATCCTCTTTGTTATTCTGACTGATTTTTTCTTTATGTAAACTGATATTCTTAGGGCAACTTCACTTCCTAGTTCTAGTCCTACCTCCTCTCTCTGCTAGGCAGGGAATAAGTCTCCTCTCTCTCTAGATGGAGTTCCTGTAACAAAAGTTATTTTCCCATTTACTTCCAACAGTATTTTCAGCTTATTCCAGCCACTAAACTACCATGCATATTCAACAAATTAGCCTTCTGCTGAGCTGCCAGTTCTTTCAATTTTTTTTCAGTATTAAATATCATTAGTCACTGCAGAAAAGTGCCTGGTAGCACTGGGCACTGTCCCAGTGCTTCACTTTGAAGAAGGATGGTAGCATCCATCTTCTGCATTAGGCAAGGAAATGGATAATGGCTAGGATAACTGCCCATTACGGCCATGGAAGGGAAGAGGACAGATGACATAGCCTGTCAGCTTCAGGCAGTCTTGGATGAGTCCTGTCTTAGCATGAGGCGATATAGCATTTGGGATCCTGGATATTGGCTTCCAAATATAGATTATTTATTACATGTAAAAAAACTCTGGTATGTATATACATTAAAAAGTTCCAAACTATACAGGCATTGAGAATTTGTTCGTTGGAAGGTAATCATAGCTACTGAAATCTGAACTTGTTAATGCTTACATTAGAGACTGTGGAGGAAATATCTGTATTACCTGGGTGAAATTTAAACACAGAAACCATTCCTTTCAGTTAAAAAAAAAAAAAAGACTGCAGTGTCTTTGTGTCTTTTCACATACATGGCCTAATCTCTGAAGGTTAAAATCTTGAGAATAAAATCCAATATTTAACAATTTACACAGAGATTTTCATTTTTTGTTCCTTTCTCATTCATTAGAGTGCTGGAATCCCTCTCCCCACCACCTCCTTCCAGAATTCACTGTTGATGTAATTATAACTTATTCAGAAGGTGAATGGTGGCTTGGGAACCAGAGAGATTAATTCTTAGTATTGTGTGCTGTGTTTTGACAGTTGAATGTAAGCTTTTTCAAATGTATACATAAAAAATAAGCTACTTCATTATATAAAAATGTATCTACAAAGAGGTTATCTTTGCCAAAAGGAAATTAAAAAGAAAGAAGGACTGTAGAAGATATTATGAAAATTGAAGGTGAGACTGTATCAAGAGGAAGGAAAGATGAAGAATGGCTGTATCATAGCTCCCAGGAGATTTCAGTTCAATTTTGTGGTGAGTTGTATACATCCTCTGTGACCTTGGTTAGCTAACTTAATGATTCAGGCTTGGCTACTGCCATTTATATCTCTATAACCTCTAAACTTAGCAGCATTGGTTTACTACAGGTGGCCCAGTCTTGGTAGGCCATTCATTGTGTGCAGGAGGGGAAAAATATTTATTTATTTAGGGGGTTGGGTCTCTTCCAGCTCTATGATTCTATGATTTAATGTCCTAATTTTCTTTCAAATGGGATCCAAAGGGCTTACAATAATTTTAAAGGCTATTGCTAAAACATTAATTTGAATGGGTTAAACAGAAATTAAATATCACTGTTACTGTAACATGCATAAAGACAGTAAGAACCCTTGAAGCACATTTACAACATAGTTTAAATAAAAGAGAAAGAGATTTAAAGAGCATAGCACTTACACACACAATACCACTTCATAATTAAAATTCAAAATTCAAGGTCCTACCTAAAGAAAAATGTCTTCCCCTGACAGTGGAAAGACAGCAGGGAGGGGGCCAATCAGACCTTCCATAGAAGGCAGTTCCACATTTTGTGAGCTCTCTCCTAAGTCCTCACCAACAGCATCTGCAAAGGTGGTGGGGCTGAGAGAAAGTCCTCCCCTGTAGTTCTTAATGCTCTCACTGACTTATATAAGGAGATACAGTCTTTCAGATAGTGCGGGCACAAGTTATTTAGGGCTTGAAAAGTCAACACCAGCACTTTGAATTCTACAGACCAGTAGCCAATGCAGCTATTTTAATGGGGGAATCACATGATGCCTGTTTTCAGCTCTGGTCAACAGCCTAGCTGATCTCTTCTGACAGGACTTCCAAGACTAGCATTTCCATCGCCTCCCATCAATTGTCTTGCTGTTTTGCTAATAGTAATTGATGGACTGTTAATTGCTGTGTGTTTTAAGGGGTTGGCTTAGGTGGGTTGGTGGGTGGGGAGGATTGGGTATGTTTTTAATGTCTTTTAATGTCTTTTAATGTATTTCATGTTGTTCTCCCTCGATCCATGTGGAGAGGCAGGATAGAAATAAATTTTATTGTTGTTGTTGTTGTTAATATATTGGAGGTGTTGAAGTTTCTGTTTCCAAAGGCAGCCCCACATACAGCATATTACAGTAGTTCAAACAGGATGTAATCAAGGCATATGTCACTACAGCCAGATCTGGCTTCTCAAGGAATGCATGCACCTGATAAGGTAGTTTTAACTGTGCAAATGCAGTCCTGGCCATAACCAAAACATGGGCATCCAGGCTCAGATCTGAGTCCAGGAGCACATCCAAGCTGAGGTTTTTTGGGGAGTGCACCCCATCCAGCACAGGTTGAATCCCTATTCTCTGACTGGCCTTCCAACTGACCATTCTCTGCTGATAAGAGAGTGTGACTTGCCCAAGGTCACCCAATGGGTTTCCATGGCCGAATGGGGATTTGAACCCTGGTCTCTAGAGCTATAGTCCAATGCTCAAACCACTATACCACCCTCATCCGCTTATATTTATCTCATCATAATGATGAATGTTTTGTAGTTTTATTTTCATTTTCTTTATGTACCTGAAAATTTATAAGCAATCAGACTACTAAGAGATTCTTCATATTTGTTTCTGTGTAATGACATTAGTTTGCTAAATTAAAAAATCAAATTACTTGATTGATCAACAACATTTGAGAGCAAGGTGGGAGATATCATCCCAGGATAGTGTTAAAACAACAAAAATGTATCAGAGAACATTCTAGAGTTTAACTGGGACTATTAAATAGAAAACATTTCTTCCTCCCTCCTCTTTCCAAAGATATACTAAACCAACAGTGTCTGATTATGATAACAGTTGAATACTTTCTACAACTGTCCTTATCCAAATAGATGTAGACTTGTGGGCTTCTACAGACTGAAATCTAAGCAATTTCACTTACTTATTTATTTATTTTAGAATTCATTGGTTGAAAAAGTCCATCCCAAAGTCACATGGGTGTGTCAGACATTGATTTTTTTTCTTTTTAAGTTTGTGAAGGAACAAAGAACTTCCTTCATATGATCATGATGAAGTGAGGGCAAAATGGTATGAAAATAAACTTATTCTTCAGTATTGTTGTAAACTCAGGGCAAGATTAACGGTGAAGAACAAATGTTTAAATACACACTGACACAATTAACAAAAGCAACAAGAGCAATTATTAAAGATCACTAAGAAAAATAGAATACGGTTTTAAAATTTTCCTCAGGTTTACACTGGAAAATGCCATCTGTATAATATTTACAGTGGTTCTATTAATGACAGACATTTTCTAAATAATCCCATTTAAGGGGAGTGTGTCTATCTAGCAAAAACTAATCTTGTACCAGTTTGGTTTCTATTATAAGCATTTTTTGTGTGTGTGAAGAAGGAAGGAAAAAGGTTATATCTATGACTGCTGTAGTTTATAGTTCCTATTTTAGTATGTAAGCTCTAGTTTTGATCAGTTTACATCTAGGATTTGTGCTCACAGAATCAGTGTTATGGAAAAAATATCTTTATGTGTCTTTTCCTTTCATCAGGTAGATTTGCTAACTGCTCATGAGTTGATACAGAGTACATTATTTTGGAAGTGTATTAGAGCATTCAGCTTTCTAGACTAAGTAACCTAATTATAATTTGTGAGAACAAAAAGAGGATCTTTTGCCTATAGAGCTCCAGGAACAGGAGATGCTGCTTCCAATGACCTTTCTTCTGCCACACAGTCATTAAAAGTACAGGAGCATGCTTCAATGCCATTCATAAGCTGATCTTGCACTTTTCACAGAACCAGACTCACACGCAGCTACTGCACTTATTCTACAACCGATGCAGAAATATTTTCTGTGAAGAAAACACTGCTTCCTAAAAGGAAAAAAAAAATGCTGTTTTGGGGGACAAAAATACCACATACAAATTTTGTGCAGAATAAGTCTTGAATTGCAAACAGCCTTCAAAAACTGTCCAGTTTTTGAAATTTTGCTCCAGCAAGAAGAAAATTGCTAAAATTACTTGTTGCTTCCTTTGAGAAGAAAATGAATGAAGAATTACATCCCGACTAAATACACCTACCACCCAATCTGATGTCTTCCCAATCATCACTGTGGATAGGAGGAAAGTGGGGAAAGGAGAGCCCCTCCTGTAGCTGTGGTAATGTTACCTTTAATTTCTGGTAATTTCATCTCTTTAGCCTTGAATTTTTGTGGCCAGCATTTAATTTCTTTGATCAACATTCTACTACAAGACCCAGGGCCATCCACACTACCAAATAATAGAGCTATTATTGCATTTTAACTGCCATCCAGTGTAATCCTGAGATTTGCAGTTTGGTGAGACATTGGAGTTCTCTGGCTCAAAATTCTAAATTTCTTGTTAACTGCTGTCAAATTGACTCTCATTTATGGTGACCCCATGAAAAAGAGAACACTGAGTCACACTATCATCAGTAGTCCTTCTTAGGGTTTGGAAACTCAGGGCCATGGCTACCTTGATTGTAATGCAATCTTTATCTTTTCCTACTACATTCTACTTTACCAAGCATTATTTCCTTTTCTAACGAGTTAATTCTTCCTATGATACTTCCAAAGTACAACAGTCTCAATTTATTCATCTTAGCTTCTAGGGAGACTTTAAGCTTGATTTCCTCTAGGACACATTTATCTTTTTAGCAATCCATGGTATCTGTAGAACTGTCTCCAGTACCACATCTCAAACGAGTTGATTTTCTTCCTATCAGATTTCTTCTCTGTCCAGCTTGAACAACTATATATAGAAACTGGAAATGCAATTGCTTGTATTTCTAATACTAACTTCTGAATTCAGTGATAGATTATTAAACATCAGGATCTTATCTAGTTCCTTCATAGCTGCCCATCCAAGTCCTAACCTTTTTCTGATTTGACGACAGTCTCCATTCTGATTAATACTGAGTCAAAGTATGGAAAATCTTGAATTATTTCAGTGTCTTCTTTTTTGTACCTTAATCTGAAGTCATTATTTTTGTTTTCCTAAAATTCAACTGTAAACCTGCCTTTGTACTTTCTTCCTTAATTTTCTCCAGCAATAATTCCAAGGCATCGCTATTTCCTACTAGGATTATGGTGTTATCTGTATATCTTAAACTGTTTGTGTTTCCTTTCTCCAAGTCCAATCTTGCTTTACATATGATATGTTCAGCATACAAGTTAAACAGATAGAGTGATAAAATGCACCCTTATCTGTTGCCCTTGCCATATTTGTCATTTTTCTGTATTCTGTCCTGATGATAGCCTTGTGGTGTAGTGGTTTGAGAGTTCGACTATGACTGTGGAGACTAGGGTTCAATTCCCCACTCAGCCATGGAAATCCACTGGATAACTTTGGGCATGTCATGCACTCTCAGCCTCCAGAAAGCCTCATTATAGGTTAGCTTTAGGGTCTCCATGAGTTGGAAATGACTTGAAGGCACACAACGACAACAACAACAAGCAAGTTATACATTGGGACAATCAAATGTTGTGGCATTTCTTTAAGAGTGACCCATAGTTTTTCATGATCTACACAAAGGCTTTGCTACAATCTATAAAGCAAAATTTGACTTTCTTCTGAAATTCCTTGGTGCGTTCCATTATCCAACATATGCTTGCAACATGATCCTTAGTGCCTCTTCCTTTCATGAACCCAGCTTGAACATATGGCTTTTCTCAGTCCACATGTAGTAAAAATCCTTGCTGTAGTCCTTACTGTAGACTGAGAACCTTTCTCAGTCCATACATAGTAAAAGTCCTTGCTGTAGAATGGGAAATTAATGCAATGGTCCTGTGGTTATAACAATTCCTGGTGACTCCTTTCTCAGAGACTGGGATGTGTATTTCCAATCTGTGGGCAATTGTTTTGTTTCCCATTTTTTGTTGACAGGTTTTAGTTAGAACTAGATTCTAACTTGAAGCAGCTCTATTGGTATGCCACCTGCCAACCCAGGTTTCCATACGGCAGTTAAAATCGAATAATAGCACTATAATTCAGTAGTGTTAATCAGGCCCTGGTTTATGAGTCTGAGTCACATGAGATGTTTTGAGGGACATGTGACTGCTGGTGATGCACAAACTTTCATCTCAGTGTTGGGTGCTGTTACCCTGTTTACTGGGGGTCCCGTGAGGAACACCTAAATGTGCTCAACTATAGACAGGGAAAATTAGCTCAGAGTACTACTTTAGTGTTATGAGAGGCAGGGTAACTTAGCAGGATCTTTAACCCAATGTCTACTGGGTCAGGCCAAGTCAAGAAGCAGACCGGTTTGAAAGCAATGAATGATCTTTACTAAATACAGGTACACAATGTAAGCAACACAAGTACACAGATAACTAAGAAAAATAAAAGTGTGAGTAAGATAGTGGGATTTTAAGAGGGATAATTGGTTCGGGTGACATGAAACCTGTTCCTGAAGCCTGGGAGAAGATAGAGAGCTATGCTGGGGTTCGGTGTGGCTCAGCACGTGGAGCTGAGGGGAACCTCGCCAAGCAAAGTGGCAGCAAGGCGGTCTGGAACTCGGGAGTGATCCGAGGAAGGTCTCGGAATCAGGGGTTCTTATAGAGAGAAGTGTGACTTCAGGCTATGCATTACTCGGGGACAACTATGAGTTTTGGGTGCTAGACAATGTCTCCGAAAGGTCACAATTTAGCATGATGGAATCAGAGCCGAATTAACAATGGTGTAGCCAGTATGTAAATGCACAACGCTTGACAGTGGATGGTTCAGCCTTTGTCAAGTCGCCTGCTCGGGGCAGGGAACCTTTTGTAGGTAGTGTGCATACATAATGTGGTGTTTGCCAGGGAGGTCCCTGAAGCTGCGATCTGGCTATTTCTGGCTTGCCTGTATTGTTTGAGAATATTTCAGCAGTTAAATGCCAAGCCTAGTTTCGTGCTTGTCCAGGGGCCTCACAAACAAGTGGAGAAGGGTGGTAAAATAAGTCCAAATTATGATATCAAACTGATATCTTTATGCTATCGCCAAGGAAGCCTAAACTGCAGTAACAGTGCTTCCTAAGTTATCTTTTTCCCCCCAGAAAGTCTGTGTTAGTTAGCTGGGAACATAACAGTGCTATGGTTGGTGTGGATTGAATGTGCTTGTCCTGATTTAAATTACATAGTAATGTCCTGAACTTTACATGAGCTATCTAAAGTAATGAACACCTCAATAGGTTCAGTACCATGAATAGCTAGTTTGAAGCTTGAACTAAAAGTCTGACTGGTTGCTGCTCAGGCATGGAAGCCACCAGCTGCTACCGATTATATCTGAGGTCCAGTACACCATCAGATTTTGGAAAACAGATGTAATCCTTTTTTTCTTGGAGGCTGGTAAAACCTCAGTGTGAATTAGACCTTCTTTCATTGAGGAGAACAGAAGTGATCTGTTTCGCTGGGGCTGTGTGTATTTTAATGTCTGGTAGCATTATGCTTTGTTAAGTTTGTTAAGTTTGTTAATTAGGCTTTGTTAAATTTGTTAATTCTTTCTGTATCTAGCACTTTTTACACATGGTATACTAAACTTCCACAAGTATTCAGCAGACTTTAAAGAAAAAAACTCTAGAGTCTAAATTCTATTATTAGCCACATTAGGGTACACTTATTGAGTTGATTTTGACTTTTAAAGTCAATAATTATGTAAGTTCCATTGATCGATTGGCTATACTCTGTTTGGCATGAATAATAGGATTTAGGCCAGCCATTTCAGAGTTCTGGTTGTCTGTGTTCTTTGGCTGGGTGTTTTTACTTCCCACCTTCTTCTGAGATATCAGCTGCTTTTAGGAAGCCTCACAGACTGGTAGAATTGCTCAGACACAACTTCCTTATTGCATATTCTAGTTTTGTCCACTTAATATTTTGCTTTCTCAAAGTTTATTTACTGATTTTTTAGTCTTCTTCTATAACATGCAAGCAAGTGTGTATCTTTGTTTGTATATGCTCCAAGATTTCTTTTCCTCCCTTGTGGCATCAGTAAGTGTATTGATTTTGAAAGAGGTACGTACATTGCCAATGCAACTCCTCAGAAACTAGTCTCTGAAGAAGCCACAGAACTTGTGTTTTGTAGCCTGCCACTGCCTAGCGTTCTTGCCAGCATAAGTTGGCTTAGTAAACTTCTGTTGTAGGCAACCATCCATTTCAACAGATGGTGAAGAGGAAGACAAAAGAATGGAACATGCAATTCCAATGTGGGGGCTAAAATATGTTTGCCATTTGAGAATTCAGAAGTACTTAATTTCATTTCCTTAGATTTCAGAGTTATCACATTTTTCTCCCAGGACAATGGGTGGCTTATATAGTTTTCATTCACACCCTTGTACTATGATCGTTGTCTCAACAACCTGGTGAAGGAAGCTGGTTTGAGGGATTGTCTACCATTATAAATGAGCCTCGTGGCTGAATGAGAGTTTAAACCCAAGACTGCTGCAAATTTTGCAAAATATTTCTCAAAACCAGACTGCACATTTTAACACATGTTTGAGCAGTGTATGCTGAGCACTCAGAAATCATATGGAGCCTTGAAGCAGGAATTCCAGGTATTTGACCATTTCTTTGCTTAGCTAAATACATATGCATTTATTCATTTAATTTATATACTGCCCTTCCAATGCAAAATAGTCTCCACTATAGGGAGGCTAAAAAAAAATCAGAATACAAGGTGAAATATAAAATCATAATCAAAACTTAAAAGCAAATCAGTTTGTTCTCATGAGTTCTGAAGGACTCAGCTATTTCCCCACTCATTGTGGCTAAAGCAATCCAAAATCAGCAAAACACAACTATGATAATAGGTCCAAATGATACAAATTCAAATAATTATATTCAAGCTTTAATTTCACAGTGCAATTCCATTCATGTTTACACTGAAGAAATTTTCAGAGTGTCTAATGTCTCAGTATGAGAATTTAGGACTGCAGCCTCAGTGCAGAATTTAAAGAAGGATTTCCCTGTTAAAGAAAACAGCCAAAAGTGTTAAAAACCATGGCTTTTAATAAATATGTCAAGGAGTTATATTCAGGTATCCTATTAATCTATTGATCCATTTATGTATGCATCGTATTTGTATCCCTTTGTTTAACCAAGGATCTCTGGAAATAAAGCACAGTTTATTCCCTTATATTTGTCACAAAACTTATGTGAAATAGGTTGCAGGGTCAGCTCATAGATCTGCCACCAAGGTTGTGGTGAATACAATCTGGATTTTGTCACTGCTGCTTTCATCAATGTGTGTGTGTGTGTGTGTGTGTGTAAGTGCCTTCAAATCACCTAACAATTTAAGGTGGCCCTATGGATTTCATAGGGTTTTCTCAGGCAAGGAATATTCAGAGATGTTTTGCCAGATCCTTCCTCTGAAATATAGCCCAAAACACCTGGCATTTGTTGACTGTCTCCCATCTAAGTAGCAACCAGGGCTGGCCTTGCTTAGCTTCCCAGATCAGACAAGATCTGGAGCCTTTATGGTATTTAGCCCCACCCCGCCCCTGTTCCCACAAGTGTTTCAGCTAAATAGGAGTTCAAACTAGTGTCTTACTCCACAACAGAACTCCTGTTTAACTTGGAATGGAAGTGGGAGGAGACAAAAAAACATGTTTCTTATTCAGTATTACACAGGGAAGAGCCAGCGTGTTGTAGGAGTTTGAACATTGGACTATGACTCAGGACGCCAGGGTTTGAATCCCTTCTTGGCCCTGGAAATTCAATGGGTGTTTTTGGGCAAGTCACACTCTCTTCGCCTCAAAGAAGACAAAGGTAAACCCCCTCTGAACAAATTTTGCTAAGGTTCACCTTAGGGTTGCCATAAGATGGAAATGACTTGAAGGCATACACTAACAAGAAATCACACAGGAACAAGAAGTCAGTAACTTCTGGGGCCAAAACAAGATAGCAGAACCCCCTATCAATGCCTTTCCAGGAGTCTCTGTTTTTATTTAGTAGGCTTGCAGTCTGAACAATGCCAGACAGCTGGGTCTTACCACCATTTTTATCCTACCCGCAAGATATTTGATTAAACACATTGGAAGGCACTGTAAATGGCAAGTGGAATCAGCTGTCTATTGCTGCTTCTGCCTGCTGTGAATTAATTATATCATCAGGCAAGCCCATTAAGGCCACAGAAAAAGGAGGGAAACATTCAGAAGGCACCTTCCCAGCTAAGAAAAATATTTTTGTGGACTCTAACCTCCAGTATCCCCCAGCCATTACAGCCCATTTGCCATGCTGGCTGGAAAATTCTAGAAGTTGTAGTTCAAACCTGAACTTTCTCAAACCGTTCCTTTTAAATACAAATCTAGGCTATCTCAGTGAACATCATGGCTTGGCCCATTTTTTCAATGGAACATAGGCATTCCCAGTGCTATATGTTACATAATACTGGCTCATGATAACTGGTATGGTTTGCAGAAGCATATTTTAGAAATGAGCTCTAAATAGTGTGCCGGTTTCTCTGATACAGCTCAACAGTAGTTTACTTCCAGTGGTGTTGAAAAGACTTGCAGCAGTAGTAGGAGAAGAAAATGAGCTGAGATTCAAGCCACACTTCAAGAAATGGCTGCTTGCCCAAATGCTGGAGTGGTGCTGATGATTCAGAACCAAGAGTGAGGGAGGAAATGTTTGGGCTAAAACAACCCACATGTTCAGTGTTAATTAATGGGCTACATCAACAACTCATTCCATCATTTAAGTTCCCTGTGGAGCTACTGAATCTGTACAACTGCTCTGGAAAGCAAGGAACAAAAAGGATATGTAGAAACTGATTAATTTAAAATGAAACAACAAGGTTTCAAATTATTTTCGAGTTATTTCTTTGTGTATGAACAAAAGCAGCATTTCTGGAACAGGTTTGAACATTATTCTGGGAACCTATCTGTGCCAAATATTTTTTTTTTCTTATTTTCTGTCTCAGTTTCTAAAATAGAGTTGATACATTACTGCATGTATATCACTTCATTTGTCATCACTCTGCTACTCAATGCATGATACATTTTCATAAACAAAACCTGGGTGACCCAGTCTTCTCCCACCTAATATCTGCTAGAAAGGTCCTCTAATACATCATAGAATCATAGAGTTGGAAGAGACCCCATGGACCATCCAGTCCAACCCTCTGCCATGGAGGAACATCCATCAAAGCATTACCAACAGATGGCCATCCAGCCTCTCCTTAAAAACCTCCAAAGAAGGAGTCTTCACTACACTCCAAGGCAGCATATTCCACTGACGGACAGCTCTGACTGTCAGGAAGTTCTTCCTGAGATTCAAGTGGAATCTCCTTTCTTGAAGCTTGAATCCATTGCTCCTTGTCCTAGTCTCTGGAGCAGCAGAAAACAAGTCCGCTCCCTCTTCAACATGACATCTTTTCAAATATTTACACATGGTTATCATGTCCCCTCTTAACCTTCTCTTCTGCAGACTAAACATACCCAGTTCCCTAAGGCGTTCCTCATAGGGCATGGCTTCCAGACCCTTCATCATTTTGGTCACCCTCCTCTGGAGACGCTCCAACTTGTCAATATCCTTCTTGAATTGAGGTGCCAGGAAATGAACAGAATATTCCAAATGAGGCCTAACCAATGCAGAATAGAGTGGTACCATTCCCTCCCTCGATCTAGACACCATACTCCTATTGATGCAACCAAGAATTGCATTGGTTTTCTTGGCTGCCACATCACACTGCTGACTCATGTTCAGCTTGTGATCTACTAAGAATACTAGGTCCCTTTCACACCTACTGCTATCCAGCCATATGTCCCCCATCCTATATTTGTGCCTTCCAATTTTATTGTCTAAGTGTAGGACCTTACATTTCTTTCTGTTGAAATTCATTTCGTTAGCTTTGGCCCAGCTCTCCAATCTGTCAAGGTCTTTTTGAAATTTGATCCTGTCCTCTGGTGTGTTAGCAACCCCTCCCAATCATCTGCAAATTTGATCAGCATGCCCTCATCCAAGTCATTGATGAAGATGTTGAATAGCACTGGGCCCAGGACAGAACCCTGTGGCACCCCACTAGTCACTTCTCTCCAGGATGAAAAGCAGCCATTGGTGAGCACCCTTTGGGTTCGGTCGGTCAACCACTTACAAATCCAACTAACAGTAGCCCTGTCCAGCCTGCATTTTACTAACTTCTTTGCAAGAATGTCATGGGGAACTTAGTAAAAGGCCTTACTGAGGTCAAGATATGCTACATCTACAGCATTCCCTTCATCTATCAAGCTTGTAACCTTTTCATAAAAAGAGATAAGATTAGTCTGGTATGACTTATTTCTGAGAAATCCATGCTGCCTTCTAGTGATTATGGCATTGCTTTCTAAGTAATTACAAAATGACTGTTCAATGATCTGCTTTAGGATCTTTCCTGGAATTGATGTCAGGCTGACTGGACGATAATTATTAGGGTCCTCCTTTTTCCCCTTCTTGAAAATGGGGACGACATTTGCCCTCCTCCAGTCTGCTGGAACTTCTCCTGTTCTCCAAGAGTTCTGAAAGATTATTGCAAGTGGTTCACACTTCTGCCAGTTCTTTTAATACCCTTAGATGTAATTAATTTGGCCCTGGAAACTTGAATTCATCTAGTTTAGCCAGATATTCCTGTACTACTTCTCTACTTATTCTGTGCTGCATTTCCTTCTCTTCCTCACCTGCTCCCCACGCCCCAGGTTGGGTACTTCTATCCTTTTGGGAGAAAACTGAGGCAAAGAAGGTATTGAGTAGTTCTGCCTTCCCACTTCCCCCCGTTATTAACTGGTCATCTTCTCCATGCAGTGATCCTATCACTGTAATTGGTTGACTGACAGTGATCTCATCACTGACTGAAACACGCTTGGTCATGAAGGGACAGGAAGAGTTCTGATGCTGTGCTCAGATCATGGAATACCTTACCCTACACCACCTCTGATTTTTAAATCTGAGCGGTATTGGGTCTATTTAGCCCCAGTTAGGCTACTGTAATGTGCTGTATACAGTGCTGCCTTGAAAAAATTTCAGAAGCTGCAACTAGTGCAAAATGCAGCAGTAGACTGGTGTTGTGTGTGCATTTTAGAGACCACCAACACTTGTCTTACAAGAACTGCCATGGATTCCAGTTGGTTTCTGAGCTCAGTTCAGGATACTGGTTTTGACCTACAAAGCCCTCAACGGTTTGGGGCCAGGATGTCTGAAAGATTGCTTCCTCCTACATGAGCCTGCCCTAAAATTGAGATTCTCAGAGGAGACCATGTTCTATATTCCAACACCTTGCAAAGGCCATTTCCACCCTACACTGCTATTATTCCACTTTCAACCTCCTATGGAATCCTGGGGCTTGCAGTTTAGGGAGGGGCATTTACAGTTCTCATCCAGACAGCTCTTTGGCCTCAGTAAAATACAAAACCCTGGAATTCCACAGGATGTTGAAAGTGGAATAATAGTGCTATAACAGTATGGGGGGAAATGGCCAAAATGAGTTTGCTATGCACATATAACAGGGCATTTTCTGTAGCAGCACCTTGATTGTGGAACTCCTACCAAAGAAAATTAGGCTGTTTGACCTTCTAGCAGGTAGCTAAAAAAGTACTGTTCTACATAGCCTTTAATGTTTGTGATTGCTCTTTTTTTACAATGTTACAATTGTTTTTTAGCATTATTTCAGACTTCTTTACAAAGTATTTCAATATGTTTTTAATTTTGAAAATATTTGTACCATTTTAATTGCTTTCTTTTGTCCATCATCTTGCCCTTGTGGGCTGGGAAGAAATATAGAAATACTCTTTCTGTCTATCTGGATGGTAGACGACCAAGGAACACCTGGGATCTCCAAGTGGGCCTAGGAATGGTGGTTGACTGAAAGTCATTGCTTCAAACATACAGTACTGAAAACAACGATTCAGCCTAGATGGACCAGGATCTGAGTCCATATAAATCAGTTTTCTACTTCCTATCTCTGGCCCTTTCTGCAACCCACCTTTTCTCGTCGCTGGGGTGTGGTGCTTGCATGAGCAGCCCCCGGAAAGAGACTCTCACATCCGGGGTCCTTCGGCTCTGCACGAGCTGTCTGCTCACCCAAGAGCCCCGCCTCTTCCTTTTGCAGTGCAGCCTGGGACCTTCCCAGGCTGCATTGAGACAGGAAGCATGACCAGCCCGGCTTCCGAAGCTCTGCATGCATGGCAAGTGTGCGCGGGGCCCTGGAGCAATGTGCGACCACGTGCCATTTTGGGCTCAAAGCCAAAAATGAAAAAGTGTGTGAGTGGTGCCTGCCAGGCCCTGGAACGTCTTGCAAATGTGAGTGCATTGTGTGGATCACTCCTCACATTTGTGTGATGCTCGAGGGGCCCTTTCGCATGGAAAATGCCATGTGAAAAGGGCCTCTGAGTGGTTTCAATGCTTTGGAAGGACACATCTTTATTAGACTTACACAAAGCTAAGATCCTCAGTCATGAAGGAAGAGCTCTGGCACATTGAATGTGAAAACTTTCTCCATTCTCCATGATTGAAGTGATTGTTGTTTTTGTGTTGTGGTTTCTTCCAATTTATGGCTACCTTAAAGCCATATCATGGTGTTTTCTAGGGCCTGACAATATGTGATCTGCCCAAGGTCACCCAGTGAGTTTCCGTGGCCGAGTGGGAAATCTAACCTTGGTCTCCAGGGTCATCGTTCAACACTCAATCCACTACACCATGATAGATGATATTAAAGTTCATTTATTTCTGTTCATTATGTGATGAGTCACTGACCTACACACATCATCACTTGCTTTGAACATCTGGCAATGCAACAAATCACCCTTGGGGTGTGATGATTTCTAGAAAGTTTACAATTCTAGGCTCTTGTAATAAAAGGCCTTATCACATCACACTGTTATAGTGCTAGTATTCCACTTTAACTGCCATGGCAATGTCACATGGAATCATTGGATTTGCAGTTTAAGGAGAAATATTTAGAATTCTCAGCCAGAGAGCTCCAGTGCCTCACCAAACTACAAACCCCAGAATTTCAAAGAGTGCAGCCAGGGCAGTTAATGTGAATTAATGGTGCTATAACAGTGTAGTGTGATAAGACCCAAAATCAACAAACAGTCTTGGTTGATTTAAACACATCTTTATGCATGAGCATTCATATTTTAGATACATCAGATACATGGTGACTGTTATTACCACAATAACATATTCTATCTTTGCCCAGAGTTATATGCTCAGGCTCTGGTTTGCCTGTGTAGGGGTTTCAAAAAAGAGAGCTCCATTATGTTCAACAAAGTTGGCTGTTTCATGAAAGCATCTGTTTTTTTGTTTTGTTTGTTTTTAAAAAAGTCTTCTCCAAGGACCATGGTGGCATACTTTGGGCTTTTCCACATTTTGTGGGGGAAACGGAGCAGTCCATTACTCACCGGACTGGCTCGCTCCCCTCCGACGATTCACGACGCTCCGGAGCAGCACGTGCCTGCGCTACACACTCTCCAGTGACGAAAATGGAGGCTTCCGGTTGCTGGAGTCTCTCCACCAACTGGAGAAGCTCGCCAGCCGGAAGCCTGCCCCGGAAGATCTGGCGTGAGCCTGCAGATCTATACTTTAGTGCAGTGACAGACTGGGGCGCGCTGTGCTATTGAAAGACCTCTTTTAATCGGTCTTTCAATAGCACGGGGAACCACTAGTTCTGGGCGTTCAGGAGCGGGCTGAAGTCTGGACAAATATCAAGTAGTCTGGATCCAGTTCGCCCCCAAGTGCAAACGCCCTCACCGGAGGGGACTCTGGCATGTTGCTAAAACAAAGTGCGGAAAAGGCCTTTGTCTGAAGAAAGTTCCAGCTTGGTGTCTCCAAGTAGAGCTCGAAAAAACTCCTTTCACAAAACTTTGTCAGCTATTGTTAAATGTGATGGACAACACTGGCCTGACCAATAATCTGACTCAGTTCAGAGCAGCTTCCTGTATGCCTATGAAATGAAAGGAAGGAATTCTTAGGAGATCTCTGTTTCCCGAATGATATTTTGGTATTCTCAAGGGAGCCCAGGAACAGAGGAAACAAAATCCTTTGTGTTCATACTCAGGAGCTTAAACACATCTTTAACTGATGTATTAAAGAGCACAGAGTTAAAACATCAGGTGAGCATGATAATGGCAATGATCGGCTTCCAGAATTAAAGTCAAATGTTTGCAGTGCAAAAGTGTTACTTACAGGAAAGATAAAAGTCTGGGTTTGGAGGATTTCAGAAAAAAATCCTTTGAAGTATTATCTCTTAGAGTCTGAAGGGAGAAAAAGACCTTGCATAAGGGAAAGAGAAAAAAGAACATACTTTGCTTTTTAAATGAGTTCAGGTGCTGAAAATGCCATAGCCTATAGCTCCCAGTTAGGAAAATAACCTAATAGGGATACATATCTGCATTATCAGTAAATAGAATACCTTTCTTATCACAGTCTACAGCACAATGCTTTGATCTGCTGCTACTTTTGTTAGCCACATCACTGTGGTCTTGGTTAAAACATTTCCACTGTTTTGAAAATCTTTACTGCTTTAAGAGATTCAGTGTAACCATGCAGAAACATCCACACTGACCAAGATTCAGTTAAGGTGGCAATGGGACATTATTGTGTAAGTATTTAGTTCAAAGGGAAGAACAAAATTGTGGACAGAAATAACCTCCCAGAAAGAAAAACATCAGACCAGTTCACCTAAACGGGCCAGCTGTGCAGAGTTTGTAAATGAAAACGTAGTTCTTAAAATACCTAAGACAGGAATCGGAAACTTGTGTCTTTCCAAGGTAGCATTGCATCTCCTGACATCCCTCATCACTGACTATGCTAGCTAGGGCTAAGAGTCACTGGAATCCTCCAATATCTGGTGTAGAGGGAGGCACTTTAACTACCATTTTAGATAAAGTCAGATATACCATTTTATGAAAGTCCCTGCAACTTCTCCACTGGCTTTCCTAGAAGGATGATTCCTCAAATTATATCTTTACCCTGTCTTAGTGAGATGACCCTGAATGTGCTCAGTGGGCAAAGCATGAGGCTAATTTAATGGAGCTTGTTTTCGCTGATCTATGGGCTTACTTCTGAGTGGATGTGTTGAGACTCTTAGTGTCAGGTAATGTCACTGAAGTCAGGCCCTTTCTGCAGGAGGCCTGCATCCTGGCATGGGAAGGCAAGAGGAGCAGGACCGTGATGATGCTTCTGTAAGATGTTGTCATGGTCTCATCCTTCTCGCATTGCCAGCCAGTGTGATAGCGGGGTAAATCATTGAGGGGCTTTCCCCATCAATGAGTCCCAACCACACTACCATCTCCTTACGTGTTTGTGTGTGGTTCTCCAATCATGCCAGCTCCCATGGTCAATCCAGGAGCCTAATGCACAGATGCAAGCATGTGCCCAGCACCAACCAATCAGAAAAAAAGGCCTCAGAAAAAGGCGGCCAATCAGGTGCTGCAGGGCAGGCAAAGGGCTGGGAGAAAGTGTTGCTATTAAAGCCTTAATGAAGAAGGAGCAGTGGCATAATGCTGTTACTCCTCTGCCACTGAGGGATGCATGTGGGAGGGAGCAATGGAAAATTGCTTCCATCCCAAACTGCAGATGCCAGGATCCAAACAGACCATTGTGCCATCAGGTTAAGGTGTGTAAAAGAGCAGGGGAAGTGTGGGTGGCAGGCTGTTTACGATCTCCCGAAACACTGAAAATAGAACTAAAGACTGCAATACTGCCCACAAATGCAAAAGTTTAAATCTCCCAACCTAGCCCCTAAAATCCCAAACTGAGGTGGGCTGACATTAGCCGAGGGGACAGCAGGAAGTTACAAGATGTCATTTCTGCTCATCCTACAGGGGGTTGCTGGTGTGAAAATTGTCCGCTGCAGTAAATAAAAGACTCATTTAGATTGTGAACTTACTTCACATGAAATATTACAAGGCAGGGCATTCTTGATAAACTTCTATGAACATATGCTTACTTCATATATAACATTTTTAAAAGTTTTAACAAATGCATTAATAAACTTCCCAGATAGTTACAGCTGTCAAATTGAAGAATTTGTCAAATGGAGGATAGAATTCACAAAGTACGTTAAAAATTTGAGGTTAGTATATGATATTAGAGAATTCTATAACTGGGAAAGTAATTTCTACTTTCCTTAGGGGAAAAAAACTCCAGTGAGGGTATTTTTGAGGTAAGGAAAATGCACAAAATTCACTTTTTCCCTATTTCTAATTATCTTGTAATGGCAACAGCTTCCAAGGTTGTTGAACCTGCCAATACAGCTTTCAAAATCTTTTATATGATTCTTCTTTCATTTATATCATCTTGGTAGGTAGGCACTTCACTTTAAATGAGATGCTTCTAAAAGAGAAGCTGAAAGGATTATACATACTCATAGATGTGTGGAAAGAAGACATGTCTTACCCTTTAATTATGAATCAGTGAGTGAGAGAAGACAGTCAGAGCTATTTGTGAATAATTACTTATTGGTTATCAGTTTCCTTCACATGAACAGTAACTACATTATATTCCATTAGTATCTTAATGAGAAGTAATGCCATTCCTTTGTAATACAGTTCTCCCTCCACATTCGGGGGTTTCACTTTCACAGATATGATTATTAGCGGGGTGGGCTTGCATTGCCTCATCTCCCCCTCCCATTCCCTGGCCTTTTGCCTAGGCTCAGGAAAGGGGAAAGATCATCACCCCTTCTCTGGATATCCTCTGCCACTGCTGCCGCGGGCACTCTGGAAACAGTCTGCAGGGACATGCAGAGTGAGAGATCGTCCGTTCTCTGCATGACCACCATACGAGAATGCTGGCAGCAGCTGACAGGGGAGTGCAGAGTGGGTGATTGCCTGTTCTCTGCATGCCCACCACTGCCATCCACGCAGACACGTTGGCAGCAGCGAGATCACCCACTCTGCACACCCACTGCCTCTAGCTCTGGGAGTGATCACCCCAGCAGAGGGAATGGGGGAAGGCGAAAGGGAGGAAAGATTTTTTTTTCTCCCCTTCCCATGTCTTGCCGGCTGCTGACAATAGCTGTCGTGGGTGTGTGTGCAGGGAAGGAGAGGTGCTGGGGAGGAGTTATTCACAGTTATTTCACTTTTGCAGGGGTTCTCTGAACGTATCCTCTGTGAATGTGAAGGGCCTACTGTAACTGTAATTTGCAGTGTAACATGTAGTTACGGGATGTGGTGTCACTAAATTAGGGCGGAGAAATTTTGCTTGGTTCCAGTGTTGTCTTGTTTGTGTCTCTAGTTGCTGTCTCTATTGTGCATATGGAGATGACAGGAAGAAAGTACGTTTTGTACTGCAGGCAATGATTTGACCAGGTTTTTTTTTAACTAAAAGTAAAAGTAACTAAATGGTAAGAGTGTTTATTTACTTTTGAGGAATGGTGCAATAAAAAGGTGTTGTTTTAGAAATTGCAACTACAGCAGTAACTAATGGGGAGTTTGAATCTGCGCAACACTAAGTGGTTATAGTTGCCTCCCCATAGTTGGCATAGTTTTTAAAAATAACTTTCCAAGATCTGAAGCTATCCTAACAGTGCAATCCTAAAAATGTATTCCTTGATAGTTGCCTCTGTGTCCTGAAATAAGAACCAAACATATAAGCAACTATTTACAAAAAAAAAAAAGAGAGAGAGAGAGAGAGAAAGAAATTAAATATATCTGTATCTTATTTTGGCCTTCCATCCAAATGAAGACTGCAGTCAAGAAATCAGAAGATTAAGACATGGAAAGACAGCTATGAAGAAATTAAGTAAGATCCTCAGGTGTAAAGACATATCATTGAATATTCATATCTGAATCATCCATGCTATAGTACTTCCAATTGCATTGTATGGCTGCAACAGCTGGACAGTGAAGAAGGCTGAGAGGAAGAAAATCAAAGCATTTGAAATGTGATGCTAGAGGACAATTCTAGAGATAGCATGCACTGCTAAAAAGATAAATGAATGGGTCTTACAGCAAGTCAAGCCTAGGCTTTCATTAGAAGACAAATGAGTAAACTGAGGCTATTGTACATAGGACATATCATCAAAAAACACAATAATACTCAGCAAAGTGGAAGAAATAGGAGAAGAGGAAGAGCACATTACAGAAAGTCTGAGTCAAAAAAGGAAACTACAACCCTGAATCTGTAAGGCTTGAACAGGGTTGCTGACGATTAGTGCTTGTAGGAGTTTCTCATTCAGACAGTCACCAAAAATGAAAGCTGACTTTATGGCCCATAACAACAATAAAATCTCAGTGCAACTGCCCAGGAAAGTGGCAGAAATAAGGATTATATAGGTTCTTCTTACCTCCCTCCGTGACTGGGCAGTGATTCAAGCATGCATGCATGTGACCATTTACTCTATAGATACAGTTTCCTTAATTTATTAACTTACTTAATTTATATCCCTCCTTTTTCTTAGCATGGGATCCAAGGTAGTGCACAATGCTTTAAAAGCACAGTGCAATTTTTTTAAAAAAAATTTTTAATACAAAAGTTAAATTACAATTAAACTAAATTTGTGTTTAAAAATGAATTAAAAACTAGTCAAAAACAGCATTAAAAACAAGTTTAAAACAGCATCTAAAGCATTAAAACATAAAATAAAAATGCTACACTCACCATTAAAAGTTCCCTCATGCTAAAAATCAAAAGCTTTTTTAAATAGAAAGGTTTCTAACTGCCCACTGAAAGCTGTCAGGGCTGGAATCCACCATACCTCCTGGGAAGGGAATTTCATAACTTGAGAGCAGTCACTGAGAAGACTTTCTCACATTCTCACCAGACATGCTTGGGATGATGGTGAAACCAAGAGAAAGCTTTTTCCCATAGATCCTAGAAAATGGCCAGGTTCATATAGGGACGTATGTTTTTTCAAACCACATCAGGTTTTTCAAACAAGATGATTTTTCAAACACGTTTGCTTTGTGAGTAGCTGCAAAGTGCTTCAGGTTTTTTTTTTTTAATTTTAAAGAAAGAGAGATGATTCTTACAGGCACTGTCATGAACAGCTTCTTGAGAAGGAAATAAGCACCACTGAATGCAATGGGGCTAGTTTCTGAAGAGACCTGTATAGACCAATAAATTCCATTAAAACGGGAGAGTTTGGTTGCTTTAAATATTACATGTGAATGACCTGACTTAATGAAGACTGGCAGAGGTCACATCATCAAGGGTAAACCATCATTCTTAAATCCATTGTTTCAGGCTTGAGTGAATCTCCGTTATCTTTCTTCCTTTGGCCACCTATGCATGTAGAGTAGATAGGTGTCACCTTTGCACTTTTTTCAAGCAAGTCATTTCCAACTGCAAGACATTTGATATCTGGTAAATAATCAGTTCCTCATATATGGTGCATTCTCCCTCTGGACCAGCTCAAATTCATTCTCAAAAGAAGAAAGCATCTGCAATCCCACTGTACAGAAAGAAGCCCCAGCATAGTGTGCTCAGCTGAGCACCAGATTATCACTATTTCTTTCTGAAAATTCAATTTATTAGGTGAACTAAACATTTTTTAATATCTTTCATAATATCTTCCATCATCCCATCACAAAATCCATCAAGATACAACTTCTGACACGCCAGTTTCTACATCTACTTCCTGCCTGAAACATTATGATTCATTTAAATAGAGTTCGCCTTTAGTTCAACAGTCCATTTCTTTGGAGAGTGTATTGTACAACTCCGGAGATTTCTGTGTAAAGTGCAGCCCTTGGGGAAAGGGCCCAAAAGTTTGATGGATGCTGAAACGGGTTGGAGTTTTAAAAAATAAATAAAGCAAGTGATCCTAAATCAGCATGTGGAGCTGTCTCCTGTTTACTTCTATTTTTCATATGTACTCACCAGTTCTCTCCTTTGTACAACTTCCAACATGCCAGTTTCAACATTCACTGACTGCCTGAACTTTTATGATTCACTGAAATAAAATAATAATAAACAACCCCACCTTTAGTGAAACATATACCATTTCATCTTAACTATGTGCTTTTTTGGGTTTGTCTCAACTACAGAATAACCTGGACACAGCTCCTTTTATCAGTTATGATAAGAGAGTCTGAGCTTGTGTCGTTATATATATAAATTTCACACCCAGATTGGTGACAATTGGAACCTTTCCCCCTTTTACTTAGCAGTCAGCCTTAAGTGCTGTTTCTGAAGTTATTTTTTATTAAAGAGCTGTGACAATACTGGAAATTGTACCTAAAAGGTGAACTCTGTTCCTCACATTCTTCTTATTATTTTTGGAAGGAGGAATAGAAGAATAAAACCCATCCCAATACAACTATATTGTAAATGTCATGGGTATCAAGTTGGGCTTGTAAGGATAACCTATTACGTGATCTCTTGTATTGATGGTTCTGCTCTTTGTCTGAATGCATTAGCATCTGGAGTAGTTGTTTCCTGAAGTGACATGTTTCCCAATTATATTTGGAGGCAATGTTTTTGACTTGAAATGAGATTCAGTGGCAAACCCAACACATCGAATACTTACTTAGACCAGCATGGTCAGTGTCGCTGCGCAGGGGGAAGGGGAGTAAAGATTTTGATGCTATCCACTGATAGACACCAGGATGTAAACTTTGATTGGTGCCCAGTGCCAGATAAAGGCACATGATGGGGCAGGGAGCTGGGGTTTGAAGCTGCATTGCACCTTGCATGTGCCCATTTTGATTGTTGCTTTGACTCACCCTCCCACCTTCAATGCAGTATGAGTGTAATCTAGTCACTTCAGTGCTGGATAAGAATGTTTTCCCTTTTTACCTGGTTCTTTTCTTTTTCCCATCTCATACTGTGCTTGATGGTCTTAGGAGACTGGCTTAGGGTGGTGTCTTTATAGTTCTTCATCAGGCAGGTAGTGAAGGGTAGAGAATAAGACTTTGGTGATCACTTCTTGGCACCCCCTTCTAGTGTAGGGTATGATGTAGCAACAGAGGTAGATCTAGGGTGGGGCAACTTGGATGTGTGCCCTGGGTGCCATTCTGGGGGGGCACAAAAGCTGCCATCCTGTATGCCCGCTGGCCACCCCCTGCACCCACCCATCACCCCTGCACCTTCCCGCACCTGCCCATCACCTCTCTGCACACTTTTGCATCTGCCTGCCACCTCCCTGTGCACTTTTGCACCCACCCACCACCTTCCCATGCCTTTCCGCACCTGCCTGCCACCTTCCTGTGCTATTCTTCACCTGCCTGCTACTTTCCCGCACACTTTTGTGCCTGCCTGCCACTTCCCCACACCCTTCTGCACCCACCTGCCACCTCCCTGCCCCTTCCCATGCTCATCCACCACCCCCGCACACTTTCACGCTCACCTGCCACCCCTCTGTAACTTTTGCACCTGCCCGCCAGCTCCCCATGCCTTCCTGCACTCACCCACCTCCCCCACATGCACTTTTGCACTCTCCTGCTACCTCCCCATGCACTTCCGTGCCTGTCTGCCAGCCCCACCCTTCCTGGCCCATTTGGGGGGAGGCAGCAGCGGCAGCAGCACCTAGGAGTACTACTTCTGCACTTGCCCCAAGCGCTGCTGAGCCTAGGTATGCCACTGTGTAGGACTCACTTTTAAGGCCCTGCATTCCACGGGAATGGGGAAGGAGGCTACCTTTGAGGTCAACCTGGGAATAGGGCTCTCACTTGTAGGCTTGGGTGGGAGTTCTCCAGGTTATCTTCTATTTATGTCAAACCAGGGAACAACCAAAAGAATTTGGTTGTCCCTGGGACTGAGGTCTTTTTGTCCAAGGGAAGGCTGAGCAGATGGTCATAGGGTGATACCTGGCATCAGCTGGTCTTATATCAATTTGCTCCCCACCCTTTCTGTATCTTTCCAGGCTGACACAATTTTAAATAGGACAGGCCCAATAAAGTGGCCTTTAGTTTAATTCAACTGCTGGTTCTGGTCTTATTTCATGGTTGAGCATCAAAGAGATTGTTTTACCTAAGAGCTGTCCACCTCACAGGGCTGTTGAGAGACTTCCTTCATCTTTGCAAAGTGCTTTTGAGAGCTTGGAAGGAATAAAAGAAAATGAAAAGAGGACAACCCCATTATGATTGCTGCCTGGTTTATTACAAGGCTATCAGTAGACTGAAAATATTTAGAATTTCATGTAAAACTGATAAGGTCTTCCTTGCTGTTCTCATGAACATTCTGTACATCCTTTATTGAGCAATGGTAATTTTTGTTTTGCTTTATTTAATGACAGTTCTGCCAAACCCACATATACCATCACAGAAACTATTGTCAGTAAAATGGTTAACTTAGATATCAGTATATTTTCAGAGAAATAATCACAAAGAATATTGACTATAGATGTGTGAAAGTTGGCTCATTTATTTTCATGGATCACAGTGAGAAGTAATGCCATGTTACTGCCAAACAGATTAAATTAGACTTAAATTTATATGGCATGCAGCAACCAAAACTGGGAATTACAAAATGCAAAGTTAAAACTGAAAAATGTTTTTTAAAAAATCATCAACAGGCGTTTCTATGAAACTATCATTAATACAAAAGCGTACTTTAACAAGGCATTTATTTTAAAAAAGTCAGAAAAAAAAAAAACTGTCAACAAATGCAGCCTTAACTATCAGCCCTAATAGTTTACAACTTAAATATCACACTCAATTATTTTATCTATGTATTTTAGGCCATTTTATAGAGCAAAATAATGCAGATATAACAATAATCACAAATAGAAACAAAATAATAAATTTGAAATACAGCATAAGATTAAAAACACGATGCAAATGCAAGGCAATACTGCCAGCGACATCAAGATTTTCAGCCTTTTTCCTTTATTAGCATTGTTCTACAGAGTTTCCCAGCAATTATTGCAGACGGAGGAGGGCTAATAAATGAAGGGGAGCGTTATGTCTTTCCTATGTTCATGTCTGATTAGCTCAGTGATACTTTTGTACACAGTTGGCCTTCCATATCTAAGGACTTAGTATGCATGGATTCATCCATGCATCTTAAAAATATTGCCCACTCTAAAAAAAAAAAAAGCAAAAAGCAAACTTTGATTTTGCCATTTATATAAACAACACCATTTTACTTTATCATTGTTCATTTTGGAACTTGAGCATCCATGAATTTTGGTATCCATGGGGCCCCTGGAACCAAACCCTAGAGGATACCAGGAGCCCACTGTACTGGCCTATAGTCTGCAAGGCAGAAAATAGAGCAAATAATAATCTGATTCTAAGAACCTGGAGGACCAATCCCTCATTGTGCCTCCAAGAAAAATATGTTGTCTCCCTCCAATGTTCTATAGGGAGTGTGAGGCTACCACATTTTTCACTTCTCTTCCTCTGCTATAGGTCTAAGAGAGTAAAAACCGCCAAAAAACTACAATAAGTACCCTGAGAATCATTTCTTGTTTTTTAAAAGGCTTCTCTTTGCCCTAAAATTGCCCAGGCATGACCCAAAATGTGGCAGCACACAATCTAGATGGTGTTTGGGAGCATTTGGGGGCAAAACATTTTCCTCGTTTACCACTGGGGACTGAGGGCCATAAAATTGACCCATAGGCTGCCCTTTGTCCACCCTGCTTTACAATGTTCTTGATTGTAGCTGTCATGCCCTGCTTCCAGAGCATGGAGTCTGACTCAGAGTCTAAAGCAGAGGGCATGCCAGAGACTGAAACAAGGGGCATGCCAGGACCTGCTGTACAGAGAGGGGTTACAGTGCCAGAAACAGAACAGAGGGTGGTGCCAGCTCCAACAGAGAGTCCTGCCTCTTCCGATACAGAACAACACTTACCTAGATCCAGCTTCACACAGCATAGGCAGGAAAGAGAGACCCAGCATCACTCTCTCAGAATTTATAACTGGCAACTATAATCAAGGTGCAGCTGCACTAGGCTTTGGGTTTATTTAACTGGAATCCTTCCCCTCCAGGAGTTATCAGAGCTTATCTGACCTGCTACCTTGCTGGATGTCTTGACAAATGTTTTATTTGATTTATTAGCTGCACTAGGACTGAGTTCATTATTATTTTTTATTATTATTTTATTATTATATTTTATTATAATAATATTATTATTATTGAGAACAGTAGCATTCAAAAAAGAATGATAAAACAGTTGAACAGCAGAGGTCTAAAAGTAATAATCATGTTGCATATTCCAATGCCACTTTCATCGCTTATTCCATTTCAGTGGCTGCTTCTCCCAATGCCTATGTTGTTTCTTTGATGGGCAGGATGTTGCTATGGGAAGTAATGACATTGTCCCACAGAAATGTTCTTACAGTAGTGGCGGTGACTAGACTGAGGAACTGAAGTGATCCAGAAGTGGTTGTGATTAGGGAAACAGTTCTGGGAAATATCAAACAAAGATGAGAAACAGAAAGCTGAAGCTGTCTTAATATTATTACTGGGGAAAAAATCACTTAGTTTTTTTAAAAAACAAAACAAAACCACATGTTATCTAATGGATGCTACTGTTGGCATTATTTATTTATTTGGAGCAGCTAATATTGCATTGACCTGTGGTGTGTCACAACCAAGCCTTCTCAAATAATGCCTGAGTGGGTCTCTTGTGGAACTAAAATGGGAATCTATTGTCATACAACTGATGAGAATGTCCCGCCTCCAGAGGCTTCACCTTCAGACTCTGAGAATCAGTGGATGGAATATGAGGGAGGTTACTGATGAATTAGATGCTACAGGTTATCTCAGTTAGGTTCCCTTGGATGTTTTACACTTCCCATCAGCACTTGCTGTGCAGGAAGTACCTGATGATAGGTCGGGGCAGTTTCAGTTATGTTAAAAAAAAAAAATAAGCTCGTTAGAAGACTCTAGCAGGAGACAAAATTGGGGATTGGATCCTGAGGAAAATAGCCTTTTCCATTGTTTCTGGATCCTGTGTTGATTTTTAAGTTATCTTTTAAAAAAACTCTGAAACTTACAGTCAAACTCTAACATCCCAAAACCCTAATATCAGAAATGTTTATGGGTCAAAACACCTGGGGAAAGCGATCAACTGTACTGACCAATTAAAAGAATGGAGGAGAGGCTGCAGTATTATTGGAGCATATCAAATGACCAATAATATGCCGGCACTGTTTTTAATTTCTCCCACTCTTTCTGTACAAGGTGCACCATCAAGATAAGTAAAACAAACAACCTCTGGCTACAGAGTAAGTCAAATATCAAAATCATTGAAAGCTGACCATGAAAGCTCCCTCATGCTGAACATTTGGGGGTTATCAGGATCAAAAAGCCACTGCAATATTTATTGAAAACATAGCCCACCGTGGTTTAGCCTTCATTAACTCAGTATGTATTTGAATAACTCAGCAGAGCTAATGCAATCTGATTCTCTGCAGACTTTTTTTTCCCTTTGGACTTAGGAAAAAAAACCCATTTATCCCTTTAGAGAGATATGTATCGGTTTGTAAATGTTGTGAAAGAGAAAAAATAATATAAGGCTCACACATGTGATTGGGTTCTCTGAATGCAATAAGCTTGACAGGGACACATTATGCTTTGTACATGAAGAGTCAAGAATGAACTTGTCATTTTGGTAATACAGGTAAAGCTTATTTCACATATAATAGTGCATCCTGCTGTGTGTTGGATGATACAATTTTTCATAGCTGGATAAAAAAATGTTAAAATAAGAGGAAAAGAAAAAAGGGGGCTAGGATATTTGATAGTTTGGGTAGTGAGAACACAACAGATCTATCTAAGAACTAACTTTTATATTTGGAACTTTCTGGAATGGGTGTTCAAAGACTGCGCGTGAAAGAATTATTGGTTTTTCAAATGCTTGCTGTCCAGACATACAGGATTAGATTATCAGCAGTTCAATTGATGCAACTGCTTCAGGGTATTCACTGGCTAAGGGCCCTAGGCTGAAGGGAACAGGGGCAAGTTGCTTTCTCTTCTTTTGCAGTCACTTCCTAAATGCCTTGATGTTTTTTGTTATGATCACTATTTTGTGTTTTACTTGTGTAGTTGAGTAACTGGACAAGGAATCTGGCTATTAATCTTACTGACATTGAAGGAGTGAAAACAGTTCACACATTTAAGATAATTCTGCTCATCTACAGTAGATTGCATTTTTGGCTTTGCTTATGATTTAAATTTATTTTTGTTCATTTTATTTTACTCATTTATATCCCGCCTTTCTCCAATAATGGCCCTCAAAGCAATTAACATTAAAACAGTACAAGTTAAAACATGCAAAAAAGTATCAATATAAAATTAAAAAAACCAATTAAACATGAATAGAATTAAAACCATCAAATGTCAACATAATTTAACACATTAAAGTAAATTAAAAACAATACCAGCCTTAAAAACAGAGTCATACAACATTAAAAGGCCCAAACGTATAATTTACAAAATTTACAAAAGCCTGACAGCACAAAAATGTTCTAACCTCCTGTTGGAAGGAGATTAAGGAGGAGGCCATCCTTGATTCTCCAGGGAGGGAGTTGCAGTCTGAGAGCAGCCATCAAGAAGGCTCTCTCCCTTGTTCCCACCAAATGCACCTGAGTGAGACAGAGAGAAGGGCCTCTCTAGATGATCTTAAGGCTTCAAGGGCTCATAAAGGGAGACATGGTCTTCCATTTTTATAAAGTAATCCATGCATTTCTTTAATTGCCATACTACCAGTCCTAGAATAGGTCTGATCCTATTTTTGTAAATGCTAGATCTCCAGGTATCTTAATCCAGCCTGTAGACATGCGGCTTAAGAAGGCAAAGTATTTTAACCAGATTTCCCAGCAGCAAGGCTGGATGGGGAATTCTAAGAGTCTTAATCCAGCTAAGTCAGTTTTGAAGCAGTATGTTATGTGAGAATTGGTTCAGCACGGTGTCATGAGCGGAAGCAGTACATCCTCCTTGGGATGCATAAATCTGTCTTAATCTGGCCCATGTGAGTTCCACATGCATCAATCATCAGTCTGTTCTGTCTGATTTCCATACCCTTCTGCATTTTTTAAATTCACAGATACTCACAATTATTTTCATATCAACTTCTCCTAACATACTTATTGTATATGCATATTTGCTAACATACAAGGGTCATACAGAATGTAATGCCTGTGTGCCATTTTCTCTGAAACTATTAATCCAAGTTTGATGCTATTACATTACCAGATGGAGTAATCCTTGCTGAATGATTGACACAATTTCTGTATTTCTAGGTGTTGCATCGGAAACAAAGAATAGTTGTCAAGTTCTTGACCAAAAAAGGATGTACTGCCGCCAACACCCACTGAAAGCTCAGAAATATCTATGGCAGTGGTTCTCAACCTGTGGGTCCCCAGATGTTTGTGGACTTCAGCTCCCAGAAGTCCCAGCCACTATGGGCAATGCTCAGGGCTTCTGGGAGCCGAAGTCCAAAAACATCTGGGGACCCACAGGTTGAGAACCACTGATCTATGGTGAGGTGACAATTGAATAATGTGTGAAGATGGGTGAAAGACTTTAAAGAAGGCAAAACCAGTGTTGAAGACAAACCATGTAGCAGAAAGCCATCAACAGCAGTCACTGATGAAAACCAAAATAGGGTGGATAACATGGTTCACACATACCAGTATATGACTTTCTGAGAAATTGTTAAGGCTGTGATCACAGTGCTGTTGAGCAGATTACCCACAATCTTGGATACATGACAATGGGCTCCTCATCAACTAACAGCTGATTTGAAAGAGACTGCACGTTTTTGGAACTGTTGGCAGCATTTGAAGCCCATTTTTCTGGAATGTTTGCACTGGTGATGAGACCTGGGCATACCTGTATAACCCAGAGACCAAGAATCTGATGATGGAATGGAAACACTTCACAATGTCTTCTGAGATGACAAGGGGGTGATTTTGCTTGATTTCCTTGTATATGGGACAACAATGAATAGCAGCTGCTACAGTGCATCACTCTGCAAACTTTGACAAACCACCTATAAGAAAAGACCACAGGAACAGCTGAATGCAATCCAGTTACACCACAATAATGAGCAACCCCACACACATTTGGAAATGTCACAGGTTCTTGTGCAAATGGAATGGTTAATGGTGTCACATCTGCCTTAAGACTCAGTCTGGCACTCTCAGACTTTCACTTGTTTGGTTAGATGAAGAAAAACCTTTGGGAATGGCATTTTGATGATGTAGGCTAAATGGAAGACACTATCAGACACTGGACCATGGAGTGCCCAAAAGAATTCTTCCAAAGTGTATTTGATAAGTGAATTCAAAGGTGGCGCAAATGCACTGCCACTGGTGGAGACTATTTTGAATAGTATCATGTTGTAGACAAAGAGTTACTTCATACATATATGTCTCATATTGTTAATAAAAGAGTTATGACCTTACAGGTGTTCTTTCAGTATACATTTATATACATATATACATTTTTGTGTATGTGTGTGTGTGTATCCTCACTATGCATATTTTTGTACAGTATTTTTTCCTAATATGCATGCTCAATTCCTTTTAAGCTGAGATCTGCATTATAAAGTCTAGAGAACTGTGGAATCCAAAAGATAATTGTGTACCAGTACATGTTTAATCCAGTTTGGCTGGTTTGTTTATAAATACAGAGCAAATTAAACGTTCCGCCATCCCTGTTGTTTAATATGTACACATACCTCCAGCTTCTTTCCACATTTCTCTCTTTCCCACTGTGGTTGCCTCTCAAACACATGTAGAAGTATATCCCTTGAAGGCATAGTGACTGCCACACTTTGTCCTTTGCCTCGCATCTCCAACAAAATGTTTGAGTAGTCACATCTGAAAATCTGTTAAGACATGGACATTTATAGCAACAAAGACTTTTAAGTTAGATTCCTTCTTCCCCAACTGAGACAAACATATCATTTGCCCTCAATGAATGTTTTGGGTTGGTTGGGAGTTGTGTTTCATTGGGTCCCATGTATGCCATTTTAAAAAAATCCAATCACCTAAAGATAATCATCTGAGTTTATTTTGAGTGTCAGGTTAGTTACCTCCTGGTTAAATATGGAGTTGCTCGCCTCTTCTGTCATGATGTCCTAGGGTAGTCAGTAAACACAGAAACAATTTTTCATTGATTTCAGAAGTTTCTGTTATTTTTCTAAAAACAAATCCATGCTTATCAAGCAAAAAATCTGAGAAAAGATCACAGAGTTGCTCCACAGCTGCACTGTATTAGGAAAACAAATATTTAATTGGGATGTTTTTCCTACATTCTAAGGCATTTATTTTATGTATTTGAAAAAAGAATGCACACTGAGAACTAGTAGCATTTTGCAGTTCTAGAAATATGGAAATGCAGGCACAAAACCTGGCAATTTGCCAGATTCTCAGCATTATGGGTTTTGCAGTTCACAAAGGGAAAAAAATCTAGCTTGAAGGACAGCAATGTTCAAAGGACAAAGAAAGTCATTCTGAAGGAATTAATAACACAGTGTGCTGCTTTATGGCCAACAATGACAACTTCCATGTCATTCTACGTAGGTCTTATGGTTTGGTCCAACACTAATATTTTCACCAAATTCAATGATAACCCAAATAATTAAAAAACTTCAATTATTCGTGATTATGGCAGTGAATTTTTCCCCCAATTTCTAGCATTTAATATGAGGCAGCTCAATATTTACCTGTGTTGACTTCCTCACCCACTGGAGCAAAGGAAGAGGTTTGATAGGGGCAGATGGCTCCCCTGAAGAGTCTGGAACAGTCTTTCCAAATCAGCCTGCAGCATCAGGGCCCAGCAGGATTAATGGCACACAGGTATATGTTTGAATATGTGTGTGTGTGTGTGTATGTGTGTGTTCTCTTTTCAAGGCAGCCTTCTCACTCTGAAATTCTTTCATCTTGGCCTGAGAACCAAAGAAGATCTAGGCCCTGAGATGAGAAACATAGGCCATTTCCGCATGGGGCGAGGGAATCTCATCATGACGCTACTCACCGGACTTTTGGGCTCCCCGGTCTGGTCCACGCTTCTCCAGAGCAGTATGCGGCCACCACTCCACACTGCTCCAGGGACGAAAATGGCAGCTTCTGGTTGGTTGAGGGTCTCGACCAACCGCTGAAGCTCACCAGCCTAAAGCCTGCCCCCGGCAGATCACAGGCTTGCACCAATGTGAGCCTGCGAATCTGCATAAGGGAGCAGGGTCACAGTGGCACGCCCATGCTTTTGAAAGACCTGTTTTTAGCGGTCTTTCAAAAGCACGCTGGACGACCACTTGGGGTCGTTCCAGAGTGGGGTGCGGATCTCGTTAAGTAGGTCCTACCCAGTCCACTCCCAGGTGCAGATGTCCTCCCTGGAGGACGCTCTGCCCCATGTTAAAAACCCCGTGTGGAAATGGCCATAGTTGGAATGGGGAATATATGATCACACCATTCTGTGACTGAGCAGAATCTGCAAATTATTCTTTGGAAATAGGACATATTCTCATAGCAGCAGAGGTATTGACTATCAAATGGTTAGAGAAAGTTTCACAGCATTATTTGTTGTGTGCTTTCAAGTTGCTTCTTACTTATGGTAAACCTAAGGCAGACCTATCACAGGGTTTTCTTGGCAAAATTTGTTCAGAGGAGGCTTTCCCTTGCCTTCCTCTGAGGCTGAGACACTGTGTCTTGCCCAAGGGCAGCCACTGGGTTTCCATGGCTGAACAGGGATTCAAACTCTGTTCTCCAGAGGTCAACACTCAGACTGTTTGGTCAGGCTGAAATATCAACCCTACCATACCCTTCTAGGTATGGCACAGAGCTGGACTGGGCCTTGAACCTGGATAGCAAAATACACACACACACGCACACACACGCACACACTTTTGCCCAAGAGGGACCAGCTTTCCAGGCACTGCTTTCAGCCTGGCTCCACAGCAGGAGTTTGGTCAGATGGACAAACTTTATTTATCACCATGAGCAAATTTATAGAACTTTCAGTGATACCTGAACAGAAAGGGAATGTGTGTGAATGAAAACTGTTTAACATAAGTTGCAAGGTCTAGAGAATAGGATCTTCATGAGCATAAGCATCATCATTTCCATAAAGAACTGGATGTTTTTAGGGTAAGACAGTCAGTTTCAAAATTGCCCTTGCTACCTTATCTATGGCATTGACTATGGACACGGTTCTTGCAGTTAGCAGTTTGCAAGAAGCCAGTAAGACAGACTCAAACTGGATTCAGAGATTTAGAATGCCTTGGTTATCATGGCTTAGAAAATAAAAGACTAAATGCTTGAAAATGCATTTGTGACTAACAAGATCACTACACCACACTAGCTCTCACAGTATTATTTACTACATAATAACTTTTTACCTTGTTACCCTGATTTCTGGGGGTCCCGTGAGGGACACCTAAATGCTCTTCAAATTGTATAAGTTGGGGAAATTAGTCGAAGAGCACGAGTTAGCAATGTGAGAGGCAGGATAACGTAGCGAGATCTTTTACCCAGCATCTGCGGGGTCAGGCCAAGTCAAGAGGCAAACAGAAGTAAAATAATAATCGGTGTTTTATTAAAATACAATCAAACAAGTGTATGCAGCACACTCACACAGATAACTAGAGAAATAAAGGTTGGAATGGGATAGAGGGATTTTAAGAGGAGGCTTGGTTTGGGAAATACTACACCTGTCCTGAAGCCCAGGTAGTTTGAAGATAGAATTCGTGGATATGGAGGTTCTTAACACGTGGGACTGAGGGGAAGGCTCACCAAGCAAAGCCGCAGCAAGGCGGTCCAGCAATTCAAGCAATTCAAAGAAGTGCTCAAAGTCAAGGGTTCTTATAGGGGAAATTGCAGCCATAGGCTAGTCCGTTCTTGGGGAAAACAATGGGTTTTGGGCTGGAGACAAAGCCTCCGAAAGGTCAGAATTTAGCATGATTGAGTTAGGTTTGAATTGTCAATAGAGTAGCCAGTACGCAAACGCAGAGTGCTTGACAGTTGAGTATTTGGCTCGTCAAGCTGCCTGCTCGGGACAGGGAGTTCTTTGTAGGTAGCGTGCGTACCCAATGAGGGTACTTGCCATGAGGCCTCCTGAAGCGGCAGTTTGGCTATTTCTGGCCTGCCTGTATTGTTGTTGAATATTCCAGCGATTAGCGACTGAGCCTGTTTGCGTGCTTGTCCGGGGCCCTCGCAAGCACATGGGAAGGAATGGGTAAGGAAGGCCAAATTATTGATATCAAAATGATATCTGGTGCCCCCCAAGTCTGGCTAGAAACTGCAGTAACAACCTTAATTACAATCATGACATTGAGTACACTCCACCTGCAGTACAATGTTGGATATTACCCCTGCAGTTCTGATGTGGTAAAATGTGCAGGAAACCTACCATGCAATGCTGATTTTCTACCAGGTTGAGAATAATAGTGTACCTGGGAAGACAAACAACATACTTTAAGAGGGACAGCATAAGACAGCACACTTTATGAGGTGTGTCACATTGTGCTCTTTAATATGTTAATACTATTCTGCATACCACTTATCAGGCAGAGGTACGAAAGCTAACACATTTCTTCTATTTATCTAACACATACTGATATCCATTCCTATTTGCACGTGATGATAGTGTAGTGGAATCACAGATTACAGGGCCAGAGCTTCAGAACTTTTTGATTTTAGAAGAGATGATAACATCATTTGCTCAGTGCCGGAGGCTTTCCTGTTCCCTCTGAGTCTATCCATAATGGTCGTTGGCTTTATACCAGCAATAATATATTGTTATAAGCAACCCTAGTATAAACAAAGTGTTTTGAGTGGTTTGGTCACGAAGGGTAAATTAAGATCCATTAGGTTTACAAAAGTCTTGCTCTGATAGAGTCAAACATTGTTCTAAGTGAGTTGCTGATGCAGATCTGCACGACCGACTGTGTTTTTTTTGTTCCCCTTGGAAGCATGACTATCCTGATGTGTTTCAAAATTTACCACTAAACCATTGTATTTAAGTATTCTGGTTTGCTGGGGATAAGGGCAAGATGAACCAGGAACAAAGGGGTTAGGCAAATTAGTCTGTTTTTTTTTTTTCATTTCTTCCCAGATATTTGATTCTAGATTTTCAAGCTATAATTCTGAGTATTAATTGACAGTTCTGTGCAACCAGCTGGACGCCTTTCCTAAAAAGCAGAGGATTTTTTAAAAATATTCTGTAAATATGGCAAGTCAGGCAGCTACGGAGAAGAAATCAAAAGTATTCCGAACACCAGAATTTATTCAAGTTTTGAAATAAGTTTCTTTGCATAAAAATTTATTCAGGTTTCTCATCTATCTTGGAAAGAGGCCTGAGGGATGGTAGTAATAGCAACCCAAGCAACCTAAATCAACCTGTGGTAATGAGGAGGTGGGCCAAGCACTGGTGGTATGTTATCTGAGCTTTGCTACCTATCAGTCTTCCACCATATCCTATCCTTATTTAATAGGTTTCCAGGAAGCTTAAGGCTCTTCTTCAGGAGAAGTAAGAGATACGACATGAAATGAAGAACATGAAAAGGAAGCGACACAGCAAAACTGCCATCTGCTCAGTTTTGGTATGGGAGCGACACAGAGCTCATCCATGCATCAGTATCACCATTTAATGCTGTTTTCTAGCAACAGAAGCAACAACAAAAATAAGTTAATAACATTCATAGCTATAGCTTACTTACATTATGTCCTGCTAGGGATAAAAACCTCAAGCTCTCTTTACTCCTTGAGGTTGTGCATAGCATAGTGATGCATGCTGCAAAGTGAATGCAAAGGTTTAGGTTCAGGCTGTATAAGTAGAGACAGGGGGTCAGTTACTGTGTGTCAGATAGTCTGTGTGAAGCATGTCACAATGGAAGGCATTTCTAGACCTTTAGATCTGAGTCCATTAAACTTAATAACAATGCACCCTCAAGACCCCATGAAACAAGAACAAGGAATAGGTGGTCCTCCAGATAATGGCCATTTCCACACAGGCTTAAAGAAATGGTGCAGAGTGTCCTCCAGAGAGGACGTCTGCACCTGGGAGCGGTCTGGGTCGGACTTACTTACTGTAGATCCGCACCTCAGCCCACTCCCGAACAACCCCAAGTAGTTGTCCAGTGTGCTTTTCAAAGACCTCTTGAAAGAGGTCTTTCAAAAGCACGGAGCGTGCCACTCCATTCCCACGCTCCAGTGCAGATTTGCAGGCTCACACCAGTTCGAGCCTGCAATCTGCCGGGGGCAGGCTTTAGGCTGGCGAGCTTCAGTGGTTGGTGGAGAGCCATTTTCGTCCCCGGAGCAGTGCGGAGCAGCGGTCATGCACTGCTCCGGACCAGCCTGGACCCAAGTGTTGAGCTGAAAGGTCCAGTAAGTCCAGTCCAGTAAGAAATGGCCAATGTTGGACTGCACTTCCCATCACCCTTCACCCTTCACCCTTGGATATACTGGTTACAGTTAGTAGAAGGTGCAGTCCAATGATATCTAGAGGACCACATGTTTTCTGTCTCTGGTAAAAAGGTAGATAAAGTCCTGTCATTTCTAGTGCCACATCAATCATCAGTCTCTTGCTCTTATATGCTCTTATATGCTCTTATATGTTCTTATATGAATAGATAAGTGTATTAATATTAAGCAGCACAGTAAAGAATTAGCTTAGACATTTAAAGAATGTTTGCATCTATATCATATTTTCATGCCGTTGTCACTGTTATATTTGATACTGTAATGGCTGCCACTAACCTCTCTCTTTTCCTTGCTCATGATTAATACAACTTCCACATTTGCACCAACGTTAGTATAGTGCATACTGTGATCATTATCTTAAGGTTAATTGCTTGCTTGTAGAAAAGGAAGGTGTCATTGGTAGCTACTGTGATATGAACAGAGCAATTTAGCAACCCACGTTACAGACAACGACATGGCATTTTAAGTTTCTCAGTCAGTAGTGATATATCCTTTCAGGTCGGGCAATAACCACAGAGGCTTTCAAACACCATCTTTACTCTCAGATGTGCCATTCCAAGTTGATTTAGATTAAATATTGTAAGTATAAGATCTGATTCTTCTTTTCCTTCATCCAATTCACTATGACCCTTTCCACATGGGGTAAAAAAAACGGCTTAGGGCGACCTCATCCGGAGGTCGTCCACACCGTGGGGTGCACCAGGGTGGTTTGAAAAGTGGAGATTCCACACCTAAAACCACCCTAGCGCGGCCGCAAGGGGTGGCGCGGCGCATTTTTTAAAAACCACATTTCACATTTAAAAATTTTAAAAATGTGGTTTTTAAAAAACGCGAGCGCGCTAACCCGTTGCAGCGCCCCGTTTGAAACTGCAGAGCTTCCCGGGGGCGGGCTTCTGGCTGGTGCGCTGCCCTGATTGGTGGAGCGCTGCCGGAAGTCGCCGGCCGCCATTTTGGGCGCCGCTGAAAGCCCCCGAAATTCACCAGCGTGTGGAGCGGCGAACGCGCGCTCCCCACAGGGACAGAGCAACCCATTTTCAGGTAAGATCCGTCCCTGCGTGCGCTGCCCCGTTTCCCTGTCCCCAGTGTGGAAAGGGCCAAAGAGTACAGCCATGGATTTTCAGAAATCTAAAAAAATGGAACAGGAAAGTTTCTTGATATAAACATTGAGGACAACAGCCCAGCAGCTGAGCTTGGTTGGCTTGGCTGGAATGCAACAGAATGGTTTATGTGCTTAAACCAATTCTAAGCAATGAGATTGTGCACTGGCTTTTGACCCTGGTCTGTAGAAAAAATCTCATTGACTTTAGCAGGTAGGCTGCAATTTGTGGCATTCTTTCATGCTTTAAATGCAAAAACTTGTGGCATTGATGGTGCTTTTCACCATTTAAGTCCTTGGGTGTTTCTTGCCATTTCTGAGCTTGCTATGGCACAGTGGATAGACTATTGGTTAAAGTAATGGAAATTGGTATTCCAAATCAGTACTCAGGTATGAAATGTTTTGGCTGATTTGGTCAAGCCACTAGCTGTTGCTTTGGTCTATCACAATTTAGGGTATCGTGGTGTCTGAGAAAAAGACTTGTAAAATATAAAGACTGGCAACTGAATTTTTGTTTAAAATATTGAGTCAGTTTCTGTTACTGTTATATATATGTACAACCAGAAACTCCCTAGTAAAAGCTTAATATCTCTATTGGCTTCAGCGGCAAGAACAGAAATAGCTAGAAACTGAGTATCTGCATATGAGGTGTCTTTGGGGGAAAAAAAAGGTTAAACAGCATCTGGAATACTATTTTGTTAGAAAAGCTGTCATATCATTCATATATGTCTACAAACAATGACCAGGAAGATAATTTTTTCTAGATTTGCTATCTGTTTATTATAAATATGTGTCTGGTTAAGGTGTTCTCCCCCTCATCTGTTTCCTCATTTGAAGCTTTGTGATACACTAATGTAATTATTATACTTTCTATTTTCAGAACAAGCTTATATTTTGATGTCATTGCACCAAACATGATCATATGATTCAATTACCTGTTCTTTTTGAGGGGGAGGGTCACACACACACACACACATTGAGAGAGAGAGCTAATATTGGATTGTATGTGCAGTAAACTACTGTTTGTGTGTTGTTTCCTGTGCCTGTTTAAATAATTCAATAAAAGTACAATAAAAAGACTTGTTAATCAGAAAAGAACATACACTTGTTTCCTGGCTTGAGAAAATGTTTGCAAATGAGTTTAAAGTGAAATATAATTAACACAAGTGGATTTGGCACATGTGGCAACTCACTGAAAAATGAAAGCGTTCAGAATGACATGAAAGGTACTTCAGTGTAAAAAATGTTTCATGTTATAAAACCTGAACGCTGGTAACTTGAATAAGTCTTTGAATTCTAATACTTATTGGATGTTCAATGAGCACCTCTCTCTCCTTGTCCCATCCAGTTATCCACTGTGAATGTTGGGATACAATTGAGCAAAAAGGACCTTAATAGACCTTTGTTTAAGTTCATCCATTGCAGCCATTGCCAGTTTGTCTTCTCATCCTCCTGGGCCCAATATGAATCACTTTCAGAGAGAAGAAAAGGAGTGTGGGGACCACTGCTATGAGCTCACTTTTTGTTCGTATAGGTTAAGGCAGTGGTTCTCAACCTGTGGGTCCCCAGATGTTCGTGGACTTCAGCTCCCAGAAGCCCTGAACATTGACCATAGTGGCTGGGGCTTCTGGGAGCTGTAGTCCAAGAACATCTGGGGACCCACAGGTTGAGAACCACTGGGTTAGGTGAACAGGAGGTGACAGGAAGAGGAAAGAAGATGCGACATCAGTGAGGTATGGAAGTGCCCCAAGGAGACCTATTGTCACCTCAGATTCTACACTTTCTTTTCAGGTTTGTTCAGTTGGCCCTACTCAGAATTCTCACATGTCAAATGTTAATTCTATACATAGAAGCTATTGCTGTGTAAGGTTTCTTATGAAAAAACACACAAGAAGTTACAGAGCAGGATGACCCTATGAAAGCCTGGATCAGATCTCGGGAGTCTGAGACCACTCCAATATCCTTCACAGGCCAGTTTCTCAATGCTGGATGGAACAACAGCAATCAGATCTCAGGGTGCAGCACCAAACTTCTCAGAATTTCTTCTTGGAAGGTCCATGGAACTATTTGTAGAAAGATACTGGCAATGCTTTGATTCAGTTTTCTTCTTCATCCATGAAAACGTGTGAGAGAGCACTGAATCTGTCACGCATATTAAAACATATAAAAGAAGATTTACTTACAAACAGTGTGTTTATAATAAAATATATGATTTAAATGGAGGAGAGAAAGAGAGACAAAAAACAGAGGACTGCAGGTCAGAATGATGTCAGAAAAGGGGAGGTGTAGTAAAACAAACAAATAGGGAGTTACAATAAATAAATGCTGTGCCTAAAGTTCTACACAGAGACATGCAAAATAGCAATTAGTGAACATGGACATGCGAAGTTTGCTAACTGAAAAATGAAGGAGGCATATTGAGCTCAGAAGAAGCTCCTTCTGAGTGCAGTATTCCCTTCTGTAAGTGATTAGTTTCAGCAGAAAACAAGGGCATGCGATGTAATGAACAAGGCCCTTTGTTCCCTTTTTTATTCCCATGATTCCTTGTGCTGTGCCACCAACAAACAGACAGTTGATTGAAAGAACATTCTGGAAGAAAAAAGTGGTGCTTAATTTACATTATATAGTTTATTCAAAAAAGCCCTAAAGTCAGAGATTATGCCAATTCTTTTTTTCCCCTCTTTTTTTTTAAATGGAAAAAAATCAAAACCACACTGTGGTTTAGTCATAGCTTTTAAATACATCAAAACATGTATATACATTATGTCAGCTACACAGATAAGTCTCTGAAATATCTTAATATTTTTTGGCATGTCCCAGCAACTGATGTGGTTAATACATTTATTTCCATCTCTATGTAGATGGCAGCTTTTCCTTTTGGATGCAGACACTGCCTCATTAAACTATTGCCAGATGAGTCTGAATTTAAAAACTGTTGCAGCAAGATGAGGGATGATGTCTTCTGCTGGAATTTTCTATGCAGAGTCTAACACTTACAAAGCATGGATAATATTTTCACAGCTTAGAAAACTTGCTTTTTGTACTACAACTCCCAGAATACTGGTAGGCAGGAGTTCTAAATGTAGCACCTTCCAGGATTTGATTGCTTGGTGATCACATTCTTGATATAAAGAGCATTAGTTCTAGAAGCCTTTGATTTCAAGATAAAGGACTGTGAAATGGAAAAACAACAGTAGCATTTTTTGAGTACCCTTGGCCCTCCACGTTCACTTGGATTAGGGATACACGACCCTCGCAAAAGGGAAACATTTGCAAATAACAAAATTTGTATATCTGTGGGAAGGGGGCTGAGGCACAGGTGGGGAAAGTGGGCATCAAGGGTCTAAACCAGGTCAGGGAAAGGAGATGGTTGGCATGGTGATTCTGAACTTCCTCTCTGTTGCCCATCTCCTTCCTTGGGTGTGTGTGGGGCATGGGTACAGGGCTTGTAGTGCTGAGAATTTGGGCAGAGAACTATCCTTAGCTGGCCAGGCAGAGACTGGTAGAGGAAGAGGAGGACCAGAGGTGGGTTTTTAAAGGGCTATGGGGGCTGATTGGAGCCACCAAGAGGGAAGGTTCCCCCCAAAAAAGAAGCACCTGAAGTGGGAGGGCAGGGGTTGGAGAAACTCACAAATAAGCAAATCTGTGAATGTCAAACCTGCAAATGTGGAGGGCTGAGTTTATTCAAGAATCCAGCAAAGTAGAAAAGTAAATAATAATAAAAGATATATAATAATGTAATAAGATTTAAAAGCTGTTGTTGATTATACGTAAGACTAAGGACCTTTCCGCACTACACTGTTACAGTGCTGTTATTCCACTTTCAACATCCTGTGGAATCCTGAGATTTGCAGTTTAGAGAGGGGCATTTAGAATTCTCAGCCAGAGAGCTCTTTGGCCTCAGTAAACTACAAACCCTAGAATTCCATAGGACGTTGAAAGTGGAATAATAGCACTATAACAGTGCAGTGTGGAAATGCCCCTAGTTTGGCGTCCCGTCTGTTGTTTTTCCATCGGTATGCAAAACCCTATTGTTGTTTCTGTTATTATTATTCTTACTATTGTGAACCAGAGTAGCTGTGGAAAGAGCTTTTAACTAAGTTGATGCTGTATCCTGCTTTGTGTGTATGTGTGTTTCTGTGTTTTAATTGGACTTTTACCCATTTAACAGTACTTGTTTTATGCTTTAATTGTACTAGTTTTAATCAGTTTTTAACTTAACAGCCTTACATTCTGTGAATAAAAGAGGGCTATAAATTGAATACATTAACCAAAATCTTGGAAATGCACAAACATTAATCTTTCTCTTAATCTAGCATTGCCCACTTTGGAAATCACACAATGCAAGAAATGGTTTATTTTCCATTTAACATATCCCAGCTGTATCTTGATTTATTTCACACAATGACTTATTCAGTGGGATATGGTACATGTATGTGCATGTTTGCACGTGCTTGTGTTATGTTCACCAACTTCTTCAATAAAATGCTGAAGATTTCAAAGCTGTAAAGTATCTCTGACCACTAGAAGCAGATCACTTTTTCCTGTAATAGAGCTGTATTCATTTTTTAACACAATCAATAGTTATTTACAAGAAATTGAAGCTGTAATATAAGACTGAGGTGAAACTGAGAAGATGGGGCTTTTATGACTTTGGGTAGCCTCATTTGCCAGAATCTAGGACTAGTTTCTCCAGTGACTACAGTTCCAGCAATTTTTGTCAGATCAACTTAAAATGATCCCTTTCCAACTGGAGAGGCACACTCCACATGTAAAGTCATCGATTCAATACAATTCCTTGGCCAACATCTCCTCAAAAATTGATTGAAGCTAATGAAACTAATTACACAAGAACAGTTCAATGTTTCCCAATCGGCAATTTCAAAAATACTTGAATTTCATAATTGGGTGGCAGCTGAATACATTCTACTCACTCGATCAAAAGAGAGTGAAGTATCCCTTTCTGGTCTGCATCCATAGTGAATAATAAAAGATCTCTAGCAGACAGTTGCTACTTTTGTTGTGAAGAGACTACACATAAAATGATTTCTCAAGTCCCAGATTTTCTTCCTTCCTATACAATTCCTTTATAACGAACATTAGTGAGTCTCATGCAAAATGCTAATTGGTTGCAGAGGAATGCTACAGCCAAAGTTGGCACTTCATCTCTGGGATGTGATTTACTATCATAATCCATGCTGGAACACCCACAAGACTGGGTGGTATAATATTGCTAGCAACACCTTACAGGCTTTTTTTCCCCTTCAGAAGAGCTGTCAAATTATTCATTCTTGCCTTTGTAAGATACTCCCTCGAGAAGGGTTTCATGTGCATGACCCTAATTAAAATACTGCTTCTGAACAGAACTGCCAGAAGATGTGCAGGTCTCAATTATGGCATATATTTAGATTAAATACTGTGATTTGTAACTCAAAGGAAACAAAAAGAAAACTGCCTGATCCCTGTTAATGGATGTGCTGCTGCCCTCAGCTTCCATTCGCCAACATTAAACATTTCGTAAGATTTTTCACATTTTCTGGAATCATCTGTTAAGAAAACATTGATTTTCAACAAATCAGGGGAACTAATGGAAAAAATCTGTGTAGCACCAGTGAAGTATAGCACATAGGTTGTTGTTTAGAATAAATCTGGAAAGCCAAAGGTCAAAGAGAATTCAGTGAAGGATTCTAGATGAGACATTTTCTCTAGGCCTAACATTACAATCCATCATAGGGTTATTGTGAGGGCAAGTAAGCTAAAGACTGTGGAATATTTTGTGCATCTATGCATGACAGTGCACATGTGAACAAGCATTCATTATGTCTCATGAGATCATCAGGCTACTCTCAGCAAAATAACAACTGAGACTGAGGGTGACAAGACCTGCTTTTTCTCCTCATGGGCTGATATGGCAGCTTCCCCCCACCACCTCCGCCTGCTAAAGCACCTTGCCACTTCACACAACTCTGTCTTTCCCTTTAAAACACCACCTATGTGTAAAAAGGGTATAGACTTTCAATTGTCATTTAGAATGATTTACTGATCTATGAGATCTTATTTCTGTTTGGCTAGAACTACTGAAAATTATTCAGTTGAGTCACAATTCATAAAAATATACTATAATCTTTATTAAAACAACAATCAGAATAAAGTATTGGTTTTCATATGTATGTCCAAGCTCAACAGATCTTCAGAATGCATTTAAACAGTTTTTTTTATATCTTTACACCAGCATAAAGGCACAGGTATCTCTCTCACACAGCCCTCTGGCTACCCTTTTGCCAAAGGTTTTGTTCCCTAATCTAGGTTACTCTCTCTGACCAGATTCAGAAGTGGGTTGCTTTCTCTTCTGCCTCTCTCTCTAGACTTTATCTGAGAAAACAGAGACTGAAAAAGTCTTTGGCTGAAGGACTGACTTTTAACCCTTTCTCCTGGAAGCCTGACTCCAAAGTAATTCAGTCTGCCAGTTATATAAACATTCTCACTCAGGCCTCCAATGCCTCCTTCACATCAAAGGGGAGAATTTCTCTCTGGAGTGCCCATTCTGGTTGTCTAGCAACCTGTTGCTGGGCAGCTTCTCTGACACTCAGGACAGCCACTCCGCTGGACTCTGTCACGCTGACTCTTAAGATATACATTAAATGGGATTGTCTAGCTATTTCAATGGGGCTGTGCCACTTTAGATGCAATTACACTGCCTCAAGTGTTGTAAACTTAATGTAAAGAAAGAAAAGCATACCAGCAAATAACTTAATATGGTAACAGTCACCTTGATATAATATGGACCCTGAACCTACTGCTCTGTTATAAATGTTCTTAAAGAAAAAAGAATTTTGCCAGTTCTTCAAAAAAAGTTTGCTCCTCAGTTCCATTTTCAAATATTTATTTTTTAATTTATTTAAAAGGTTTTTAAAACAGACTGACATAAAAAGAGTCTTTTATCATATAAAAGTTGACCTAAGTTCAGTTCCAAACCCCAGCTAAAGTAGACCATTGAATCAATTGCAGAACAATGCATGATTTCTTATGTAAATACCATTGATCAAGTTGACTTGCTCTACTAGGACAAACATTTGGATATAAACCACAGAAATGCAATTTTAGAAAAAGCACAAAAAATCCATAAAATATAAAAAATAAAGAAGCAATAATAAATAAAATAGCAAAATGGCTGTGCCATAGGGATGCATTTCTTCACTATTTTCTTTTCTCAAGCTCAGGAACAAGTAATTTTACAAATTCTCTTTCTGCTTTGAAAACAACTCAGCACTTAAACAAGTACCAAATTCATACTTGTCATTTTCATGCAGGAAGCATCATTTTCTCAACAAGAAACAAAATTTTCTTCACAAAACCAATATTTTTGTGTAGAAAATGTGGTAATTGGGTTCTTAGCCTGTGTGATCTTTTTGCACTATCTATATCTATATCTATATCTATATCTGTATCTGTATCTGTATCTGTATCTGTATCTGTATCTGTATCTATATCTGGAACAGTAAATGTAAAAACTGCAAAAAATGTGCAGATTTAATGCAGAATAATTTCCAAAATGCAAGAATTCTTATCAGTCCAGGATTCTCCTCATCAAGGTTTCACATCACTCAAGAAACACATCTTTCTAACATTTTTTTTAAAAAAATCATTTTTCCATCTGAAATATGAATTTTTTTTTTAATTGTTTAAAACTATGTAAAAAAAATTCAGCAACAAAAACACTTGAGTGAATAGCCAAGTTTTAGGTTGGCACCAAAATAAGGCTAAAATTGGTAACAATTAGGCCTCTAAACATCTAACTCTTCACAGCATCCTTAAAGCTAATAAAATAATTCAGTGCCAAACTAACAAATAGTAGCAAAGTTTACTTATCAAGAAAAGGCTATTAAGAATAGATAGATGCCTTGTGTTATAACAGAGCCAGGTTCAGATTAAGCTCTGTTGAAATGGAGTTCCAGAAACCCATGGCTGCTGCTGAAAAGGCCCTCTCTGTAGAACATGGTTATTTAATTGGGTTCAATGTGAGGCAAAGATTACATTAAACTACCGGCAGTATTAAGTGTTTCAAATAGGACTGTCACAAGTGCATAGATAACTGGGGCTAGATCTGTCCTTTCTAGATATGGTTGCGGGTAATCCACTTTATCTGATAGAGAGTGTTCCTATCCAGCATTGCCACCATTGCTTTCTTGAATCTGATCCTTCAGATGGAATACAAAACTACCCAGTGTTGATTGCAAGTTTCCATTCAGCTAGCCACCATTCAGTTAGCCTACATGGTTGACTTACCTTGATTCATGGGCCATTTCTGCATTATGCTGCTATAGTGCTATTATTCCATTTTCAACATCTCATGGAATTCTGAGGTTTGTAGTTTACTGAGGTTAAAGAGCTTTCTAGCTGAAAATTCTAAAGGCACCTCCCTAAACTGCAAACCCCAGGATTCCATAGGATGTTGAAAGTGGAATAAAAGGACTATAACAGTGTAGTGCAGAAATGGTCATGCTTCTCACATTCCATGTTCCTATTATGTGTGTTGTTCACTTATCACACTGTATCAGCAGCTGAACATCCTTCCTTTTTCGAGTCTAGCTGTATCATTAGACACAGTGCTAGTGGTACTTGTCCTCTCCTTCTCCACTATAGCTGCTTAAGTGCTTTCTGACCTGAGAATAACATTTCCTGGTCCTATCTCTTGCTGCATTTTGGATTGTTTCATGAGAGCATTTTCATGGTTCAAAAATAAATAAATAAATAAATAAATAATCAAACATTAATTACTGTACCAAACTGTTACATGAATTGGGTTAGAGTACTGCATTGGACTGAAATAGCCCACAATAGCCTATAAACAGTATAGAAGACATAATGTATCAAGAGGAATATGAAGTGAAACTACTGTGTTTACTGCTGCAGTTCATATATAAGGTGCCTGTCTGTCATATGCCTAAACTTCTTAAATAAAAAAGATACCTTGAATTTTCTTCATTGTATTCTTCAGATGATGGCAAACCAGTGGCTCCTGGGTGTTGCCCAGATGTTTTGCTGTCAACAGCAGCTGCTACACGCTTGTGCACAGAAAGTGTTCTCTTTAATGAGATGCAACTTGACATGTGCTTCAGGTTACACTGCATCACATGAGACCTCTGTCTGATAAGGACTCAAAGCATAAAAGGAATGCTTTTTCAGGGTTTTGCAAATTTAAAGAAGCGGCACTTTGTTTCTCTGAAGAAAGGGCAAATATATGCAAGCCATGGCAGTTAAATGCAAATTAACAGCTATGTATACAGGTCATTAGAATTAATTAGTAATATTTAATTCAAAAGATTGCAGCTACTCAAGCCATAAGGAAAAAAAACAGCTTTATCATTTCTTGAAATCCTTGCCTTTTCCATTCTTTTAAACAGTTATCAGAATAGTATAGTATGGGCATGTGAGAGTGTGCGTACAAAAGTATCAGAAGCAGACAAAAGTAATGACCACACATGAGTTACATAATCTTAAGGGGGTAAGGAAGAAGTAGAAATAATTGAAGACTTTGCCTCAGTCATCATGCAAAATGGAGACTGTAGTCAAAGACTCACCCAAAAAACAAAATAAAACAAAAGCCCAAAAATCTAAAATTTGGGAAGGCAGTTATCAAAGAACTAGGTCATATTCTCAAATGGAAAGATGCACAATTAAATATCAAAGTCTGAATCATCCACACTGTAGTATTTCTGATTTTTTCAGTGTGTCATATCATTTTCTGATGTGTCTAAAGTACAACAGTTTAATAATTTTAGTGGAAATTCCGGCTTGATTTGCTCTAGAACCCATTAGGTTATTTTTTCATGGTCCATGATATCTGTGGAATTCTCCTCCAGCACCAAACTTCAAAATAATTGATTTTTCTCCTAGAAGTTTTCTTTACTTTCCAGTTTTCACAACTACATAGAAACCCTCATATTCTGTGTGTGAGCTTCCTGAGGCACTGGTTGTCCACTGTGACAAAGATAATGCACTCAAACAGGCTTTTGGTCTGACCCAAATATAGGTCTCTTACTATTGTAATGCTCTCTTACCCACTTTTGGATGAAATTGCCATGCAGGCATTTCAGGTGGTTTTGCATAAATAAAATTTAGTTCAAAGCTTCCATTATATTTGCATCCAAAACTGTTCAATTAACGTACATATTTTTGTTTAGGTCCATTCAAGTTGACACCAATTTATGATGTTCTTATCACAGGGTTTTCTTGGCAAGCTCTATACGTGGAAGGTTTATCACTGCCTTCTTCTGAGGCTTAAATAATACAAATGGCCCAATGTCACCAAGGGGATTTCCATGGCTGAAAATGGGTTCAAGACCTTTGTCAAACATTCAAACCACTACACCACCATGGCACTCTTAATGTACATGCACAGATAAATTTATATAAAGCCTGCTAAAAATGTGTCTTACAGATTACATAGTGCCACAAAGAAATTACTACTTAAGTTTTGATTCTCCCCCACTCTCCTTCTTGTCTTTCTTCTGATGGCCAACCCTTAATCATCCAAACTGTGGGCAAAATGCTCAACACTTCTTCTGTGTGACTTTCATTTCTTCACATTGCACTACTTGCAGCCAATTTAATTCAGTTACCTGACACCTGACATCTCCTCACCTTATTTCTTGGCTATAATGTTAGCACAGCATGAGGTCTGGTGTATAAGCCTACTAGCAGTAAATGGTTGTAAACTATGCTATGTACATCTCCAGCACTGAGAAATCACATTTCTGCCACACATGATTCTAATATAAGAGCCTTTAGAGCTCATGCATGTCCAGAGCCCAGATGCTTTCATTACAAGACAAAGACTAGCTGTACTTATGCAACTGTGAAGCACAACTGCCCTGCACATGACCAGAATGACTATCTTTACTTGACATATTCCAACTATCTTTACTTGACATTTTCCAATAGCCATTGCGGCTATTGGAAAAGATTAATGCACCAAATGGCCAGGTGGGATAAGATTCTAAAAAAACAGATGGAACATTAACACATACATACATGGGCACACACACACACACACACAAATTGCAACTGTAATATGATTCAAGGTTTTAGAAATGAAGAGCATATGACCATAAAGCAAAAAAGAGATGACTTAAATTATTGTTTGTTTGAAGGAAGACATTAAATTTATGCCAGACTAAGTTAAATAAAGAGATAATGAAGGGAGACAAGTAAAAAAGAAAATGCTAGCTGCAGTTTATACTGTTTCTTTAGCTTGGCCAACAACAAGACTTTAATTGGAGTCTCCTCCCCACCCCCCACATGCTTCCAATTTAACATCAATTAAGCTGAAAACTGTTGCAATTGATTAGTTATTTGACACCCCTTAAATCCCAATTTTCAGTCACATAAAAAGACCTCAAAGATTTGAATAATTAGCACCAGTGACAAAAATGATAAGGCCTAGCAGGCTGACATCCTTGCCCCTCACTCTGCAATGCCTATTGGAGCTGATCACTAAATATGAAGTAAAGACGCTTTGATTTCAAATGAAATAATAATAACAAAGGGCAAAGGACTTCCAATATAACTTAGTGAAATGTCATATATTGTGAGGGAGGGTCTATAAAAAAATGAAAATTAACCATTTCCGAAAGCCCGCTTTAGTGCTATGATTCCACATTCCAGCCCCTAGGGGAACTGGGGTTTGCAGGTTAGGGAGGGGCTGCCCTTCTCTAAACTGAAACCCCAGGATTCCATAGGATGTTGTAGCGGCCAAGAAAGTGGCGAAAACCAGGTTTCAGGGAAAAATCAAAAAGCCAGCTTTATTACAATACCTTGCGAAGGGGCAACAGTTAATTCAGAGCTGTTGTGTCGATTAATTGAGGCAGCATCACTATATCCCTTTTTGGGAATTTTTATGTCAGCAATCAATCATTTACTTAGCCCGCCCATCACGGGAAAAAAAAGATCTTTGGTTAACTTTCCATTACATCATTGACTGGCATACACGTGTACAGAAGAGAACAAAAGGGTTAGTTTAAAAAGGTTTAATTTAGGGGGTGATACAAATTAATGGTTACAGCCAAAATGAGGGAAAATGCTTACTCCCATTTAGTTCCCAGACCTCTGGATGTTGCAAGGCTATTTCTAAAATTTGAGAAAACAGACATCTGCTATTTACTCAGAAGCACAATTCAATTCGTTATTTTTCCTATTCAAGTGGCATTGGACTTAACCCCTTCATTCCCCCCTTCATGCAAAATTTCCCAAAACTTTGCAATTTCAAGCATGTACTTTTCCCCCATTTCGTTATAGCACAAGTAATACATAGCAGCAGCATACATAGCAGCATTAGGATTCACTAACACACATTACACATTTAAACACCTTTCCCAGGGGGGGGGGTCTGATTTGTGCGTAGAGAGGTTAGCGTCCGGTGTAACCCCACAGAAATCTAGCCCCAATCTTCAACTCCACAGCAGTTGCTGGATCTGATGAACGCTGCCTGGCAGCTTCCGGTGTGCCAGTCTGTACAATCTAGCCCAGAATTTTTTCCCTAAAGGAGTTGCTGGGTCTGGTGTACACTTTGGCGGCTTCTGGAGCGTCAAAGGTATCACCTAGCCCAGAATTTTTTGACCCCCCTTTTCGGGGCAACCCCCCAGTTAGGCATACACATCAACTTCCTTTTTCCCAAATTGACTTGAGCATTACGGATTAAAAAAAACACTTTTAACATGCAGAGTAAAGACTGGCAGATTTAGGAAAGCCATTATGTTAGTGCAAAGTACTTCTGCATACATGCTTTTACCCATACTTACTTAAGGAACCCAAAAAATCGTCCACATGCCTGCAGACCACTAGAATGTTGAATGTTCTTCCTATATTGCATACTTCAAAACACTTTTTCCCCTCTTTGCATTCAACTTATTTACATAATGACAACAGGTTATATTTTACCAAAATACTGAGTACCCCTTCACAACTGAAGAGATAGTTTCATGCTGAGCTACAGCCAACAACGCCCCTGTTTTTACATGAAAACCAATTCCCCCTGGGGTTTATGTGTTGTCATGTACCTGTTGCTTTTATTGTGAATCCTTTTCATTTTTGGCCAGCCAAATTATATCAGTTTGTGCACCAAGTGAAAAATTGATTCCCTCAGTGGCCAAATCATTTCATCCTAAAGCTTACCATATACCCATTTGCCATTGTAAAAACTGGTTGCTTTCCAGCACTGACTAGGGAGGACCCAACCCCCCTTTTTCCACACAACTCAGAAAAAGCCTATCCCTTAAGTGGAAAGAAGTTAACATTGAGACATTTCCCTGGGCATGCCTATTTGCCATATACACATATCTTCCAATCCCTAGTGATAAAATAGGAAAACCCAAATTTTTTCCTCCCCTTTTCCCTGTCCCCTGTCTAAATTTAAATTGTTTTCCACATTTAAGATCTGATCATGCATGTGTCCCTAGTTTAGCATCTTCCACCTTTCCCACAGTGGGGGTTGTCACTACTACCTAAAATTCCCCCCCCATGTCTCCGGGTTTTTAAAGGGTGTCCCCGTGCTTGTAGGGAAAAAAGGCCCCTTTTTAAAATTTTTTCTCCCTTGTCGTACTCAAAAGTTTTCCCCTAACACACTAACCCTTTTCGAGAGTTATGTTCCCTTAATCCATCCAAAAGGACTTTTGCTGAAAGGTGACAACTTCATGACTCTGTGAAGTATATATTGCATCTCTTCCCCCATCATGATGGGGCTCTGGGAAAAAAAAAAAACACTCCGGGTTTTTGTTGTGGGTTTTGCACAGGGAATGAGAAATGAAAGGTTTCTATAAAATGGGCTCAGAAGATTAATGTGGTATCATGCCGCTTGTCCTGTGCTGGCATCCAGTCCAAAAAACATAGCCAGGGCTGTTATTTGGACCATACAGTTGAACTACCGAGTCTCCAGGATTTTGTTTCATCTTCTCCAGTTTCCTTAAATTCTGAGGTCTTGCAGGTACAATGTGACTCCCCCGGGGGACTCCTAGCACAGTAATTTAATTTTTGATGATCTGGTGGACCAGGTCTGTTGTTTGAGCCTGTATGATGCGTGGGCTTTTTCAGGGCTGTTGTCGGCCTGTTAGCTGTCTCACAGCTGCTTTCTCTTTTCCTCCTCTGCCTTTTTTCAGCCAGAGTCCCTTAACTGCAACTCCATTTCCCAAAACTGGAGAGGCGCTCATCGCCTCTCAGAAATGCTCCCTTTTTTTCCCCTCCCAACTCACGAGGTGCTCCGCACCTTTTCTCCCAGCTTGCTCAGTGGCGACCCGGGTGGGACTCAAAACCCACAATCCCCAGCTTAGGGGTGCTCCATCACCTCCTCCATCCCGCGGGGACTGCACCAGGGAGCCTTTCCAGTTTTCCATTTTATCGGGAACTGGTGAGGGGGCGCTACTTTGCAGTTCTGACTCGGCCCTTTCCCGTATTCTCCATACTTCTGCTGCCAACGTTTCTCACCAGAATGTCACAACTCCGAGCCCTTGCCCTTTGCAGTTTAGGGGCAAAGAACAAAACTTTTCCTCTTAACTGCTGACCAATGCCATTATTCATGGAGTTCTGCTGTCATCTTCCAAAAAAGGGATTCCCACCATACATCACCTCTCACTTGGTCCCCTGCTGTCTTTTTCCCACATATCCACCACTTATTCCCCATCCTTCCTACTGTCTTCACCATCTGTCCAGATTTTTCTATTATGCCTCTTTTGCCCACATGGGCACATTGGCACGGGTTCCCCCAAAAACCCCCTTTCCCCTTCTGGGTTTTCCTACCACCTTCTCATCTTCCAAACCCCTTTTTCATTTTGGAATTTTTTCAAAAAATTACAACTCCCAGCATTCATAAGCGGTCTCCCATCCAAAACTAACCAGGCCCAACCCCCGTTGGTTCCGGGTAGACGAGATCGGGCGTGTTCAGGGTGGTGTGGCCTAGGGAGTGGCTGCTCCTTTCTGCCCTCGTCAGCCCCTTGCAGCTCCTGGGAAATTTTGGCTGCATTTTATTTCCTTTTTTCTTTTGCCCGGTTCCCAAAATTCCAAAATCAACGAATAGGAAGGGGGGGGTGGCCCCCCCTTTCCAACCCACTCCTCTGTTCCTGCTACTTATTGTCGGCTGCATCCTCTCAGCCTCCGCTGCATCCGCCGCTTCCCCTTCGCCCCCCCCCCCCCCTCTGCCCTCCCTCCTTGACTGGCACCTCAAAACTGGGGGGGGCTGTTGTTTCACATCGCTTTCCTCCAGGAAGCCTCACTCCTTATTGCCGGTATTATTGCTCCCCCCCTCTGTCCCCTCAAAGGGGGAGGACAGGCAAAAAGGCATGCAGAAAATCCCGGGGGGGGGGAGCTGGTTGTCTCCTAAAGAGCTGCCGCTCCAAGGCCTCTTTGGGGGTTACCTCTCTGTTCTTTTGCATTGGAATTCCCAAGGGTTCTTGGGGGGGGCTTGTTCAAAGGGACTACAATGTCCATCATTCCTGAACTTTCCCAATCTAGGCCTCTGTCTTCTTTCTCTTCACTTCCTCTTCCTCCTGCCTGCTTGGGGGTCTCAACAGCTCTCTTCATCCCTTCTATCACTGTTTCCACCAACTTGATAATCAGTGAGCATATTCATCTGGTCAAGATTATTTGGATCCCCCCCCTGGATCAGCTAGGGGGAAATCTGCCCTTTTTGGTGCCCTCCCGGCTCTGCCCCTTCCTCATGTTGGGATTTAACTCCCCCCACTCCTCAGTAGTGAACAAGGTCAAAAGCAACTATTGACAGTCCTGCCAGTTAAAACATGTGAGGCCATGATTCTGGAGCAAAGTTCTATTATTTTGTAGGTCTGACATGGTGGGGAAAGGGGGGGTATTTATAACTCTGAACTCACTGGTAGCAGCACCAGTGCCTCTGTTAGGGGCCACTTGGACTTCTGCTGCTGGCACTGTTGAACCTCTTCCAAATTTCTTCTAAGTCTGTCCACCACTGCATACACAGTCTCAAGTGATGGTGAATGGATGGGAATTTGCAAACTGACAGCTCATTAAATATTCAGTGAAAATTTCCTTTTTTCCCTTTTTTAAGGCATGAGAGAATTTACTAGGAAACAGACTTTGCTTCATCATTAAAGGGGAGAAAATTTCCTGCCCCCCCCTTTCGTTGATTTTAAAAGGAGCCTTGAGCATGGGTTTTCAAAAAGGGCTGTCAGTTTTGTTTTGTTTTTTTCCTTTCCTTTCCTCTTTCAAAAAGGGGGGGCAAGGGGAAAATTTTCCCGGTGTGTGCAGAGTTCCTTCCTTTTTTTCCTTCTTTCCTTTTCAAATGCAGCCCTTTTTTTTTTTTTTTTTTTTAAACAATAGACTCTGGGTGAAACTCCCGCTAGAGGAGAATCTTTTCCAAATCCCGGCATGTCTCCATGCAACACCTTAAGGGCTTATTATTTTCTTTTTTATTAACTCTCTATAATTTTTTTTTTTGCTATTCCAAAACCTCTGTCTGCCGGCCCATTAAATCTCCATCATGGGGGTCAGACTTGATCCTAAAAAACCCCTTATTTCCTGTTTTTTTCCAAATTGCTCCCACTGCCTCTTGGCATGGAACAAAAGGATCCCTTTCCAGTTAATTTAACATTAACAAATAATGGCTCTCTGAAGCCCCTTTGGATCCAACCTCAAAATTCCCCCTGCCTGAATTGCAAAATCAGGCTTTTTCTTTACACCTAAAGAAAACAATGAGACTCTGCATTGCTTCCTCACTATCCTGAGGTTTTTTTTTTTGCACTGACTTTTATTTCTGCCATTTCCCAGCCTCTGGGGGAGTTAACCCCTTTTGGCTTAAAAAAACAGAGAGCCCAAGAAGGAGGGGCTTCAGGAAATGGCTTCGAACACTGAAAAGAGGAAACAAACCATTTTTTTCTCTTTACACTTTACACTACAATGGCAATAGTAAGTTTCCACTGAAACCCCCTTTTAAAATTTTTTTTTGAAAACCCTTTTTTGGACACTCTAAGGGAGTTTGCCATTTTTTTCCCCCCCCTTTCCTCCCAAAATTCCCGACAAGACACAATAGGAATGGATTTGAGCACGAGTAAGGGGTCTCATGCGCCCACACACAAAGGGTTTTCACTCCAGTCCTCCCAAACACTGACTTGGCCACCCCCGACGGTCAATGGCATGAGAAAAACTGCAATGTGAAGCATTTCACACACACATCTTTCATTCAGACAAAAAAACCTCCCATCTGGCCCATTAAACCACAACTGAGACGTCTCATTTATTATTCCGCCATACCAAAAGTTTTGGGGGTTTTCCCCCTTCACCGCTAAGAGGTTTCTCAGCCCAAAATTTGAAAGGGGTGATCAGTTCCCCCTTCCCCCTCCCAAAACGAGGGGGGCTTACCAAACCCCCAAAGGGCCATGGATGGGGGGGGTTGGGTTTTCCCGCTGTAACCCGAGGTCCTTTGACTGGATCGCTGTCGCCAGGGATGCCACCGCTCCCCTAACCAAACCTCTTCGAAAAAAGGGCGAGGGCGCCCTGGGTTTTGTTAAGGGGGGCCCCTCCCCAGTTAAAGTCCGTCAAGGGGGACAGAATAGTCCCTTCCCCCCGTTTCCCGGCCCCAAAGCACCAGAAATGTAGCGGCCAAAAAAGTGGCGAAAACCAGGTTTCAGGGAAAAATCAAAAGGGCCAAACTTTATTACAATACCTTGCGGAAAGGGGGAACAGTTAATTCAGAGCTGTTGTGTCGATTAATTGAGGAGCATCACTATATACCTTTTGCATTCTATGTCAGCAATCAATCATTTACTTAGCCCGCCCATCACTGGAGAAAAAATTTTTGGTTAACTTTCCATTACATCATTGACTGGCATACACGTGTACAGAAGAGAAAAAAAAGGGTTAGTTTACAAAGGGTTTCTTAGAGTGATACAAATTAATGGTTACAGCCAAAATGAGGGAGTATGCTTACTCCCATTTAGTTCCCAGACCTCTGGGGTGTTGCAAGGCTATTTCTAAAATTTGAGATAAGACAGACATCTGCTATTTACTCAGAAGCACAATTCAATTCGCTTATTTTTCCTATTCAAGTGGCATTGGACTTAACCCCTTCATGTTGAACGTGGGGTCATAGCACTATAACAGTCTCATGCAGAAATGGCCTTAGATGAAGCAATTTAATCAAGACAGCTACCATCCAGCTCAGTGCTATACCCATAAGTAGACCCAGTATGGTATAGGGGCTTGATTGTTAGACCTGGGACTCTGAAAGATGGGGATTGAACCCCTGCTCAGACATGGAAACCCTCTATGTAACCTTGGTCCAGTCACAGCCTGTCAGCCTTCGAGGAAGGCAACAGCAAACCTCCTGTGAGTAAATCTTGTCAAGAAAACCATAGGATAGGGTTTGTCATAATTCAGTGTTGACTTGAAGGCACATAGCAACAACAGTACTAGCTGCCAGTCCCAACACACTGAAAGAAGCTTAGTTCTGACTAAATATACTGACGGTTGCAGCCTTGCTTATATTGTATATTGTATTTGGTGAGATGTTATTCAGAACACATGCATCATTGGATTAACCTGAGGTTTTGGAAATAAGGGATAAAAGAGATAAAAGCAATGGTAATGCTATTGTACTACTTTCAGGCAAAGCAGATAGAGAGAATGATCACAGTGTGGAGAGGAGAGTATAACATCTAGCCCTAACCCAAACCTACATTCACTAGACTACGTGAACATTCTTGCATAGATTTGTTTGTGGCATGACAGCCCTTGATTCTCACAGTTTGTTTTCAGTGTAGGTCCATTCAAACATGTGAATATTCTCAAGGGACAGACCCAATAACCATTTCTCCCTCTTTGCACACCTTAAGGTGGTATTTACACAATATAATTGTAGAACTTTAAAAGCACTTGAACTGCCAAGGCTCTGGGAGAGAAATAAAGTGCTCAAGAAGACACTTACTTATCTACTATATAAAAGTCAAAGCTTGTCTGTTTGTGAATTTGTCAGCAGGAATAATCTGACTGCCAATGGATGATGTGTATTCCAGGAATGAACTGCTAATGGCTTTACAACAATAACACAAACAGCAAATTCATACATTCTTCTCTTCCAAAAACCTACCATTCTGTTTTCAGTACATGTTAACAAAGCTTGTTTGTGGAGCCACATGAGTTATTCATGGCTTTAAAACAAAATGGTGACTCAGTACCAGATCCTGGATATCTATAGCTCAGTCAATAGTCCCAAGACCTGGAATGAAGCTGGACCAGTATAAAGATGCATAAGCAAAAGATGACTCTTGCTAATCTACAGTGTTCTAAAATAAAGACTTTTCCGGATAGTTACCCAATGAAAGTAGATGGATAACAGCAGCCATTTAAACTTCATTTTGTATGATGAACAACAGAGATGGGGAACCTTTGGCCTCCAACTATTGTTGGTTCCCACAATGCCTCACTATGGCCATTTCCGCACTACACTGTTATAGTGTTATTATTCTACTTTCAACATCCTGTGGAATTATGGGGCTTGTAGTTTACTGAAGTCAAAGATGCCCCTCCCTAAACCGCAAAGCCCAGGATTCCATAAGATGCTGAAAATGGAATAATAGCACTGTAACAGTGTAGTGCAGAAATGGCCTATGTGCTATGCTGGCTAGGATTGATGGGAGTTGAAATCCAATAACGCATGAAGTGCCACATGTTCCCTACTTTTCAATCTGCATTATTTGAACAATTGGGATAGCAATATTCAATATAAAAATACATTGATATGCTAAGAAATATTCATTCTAACTTGTCACCAAAAATATTTCTAAGATGTGCTGTACAATCCTATGTATATTTACGTAGAAGCAGGCCCTAGTATTTTCAGAGGAATTTACTGCCTAGCAAGTAGGCTTTAGGATTGTACTAATAATCTACGAAGGGGGTTCTCTTGCAACTGTTGTTGAAATGTATAAATGCTCTTTGGAGTAGAGTAGCACTGGAGTAGACTGCACCTTTGTGCTACCTCTACAAATGATAAATTAGTGGAACATCAATGCCAACTCCTCCAGTGTGGAATCCAACAAGGATCATCTTTATACAACAATTTTCAAGCTTATAGTGTCCTGGGGAAAAAATGTCAACTATTTCTTCTACTGATCTACTTTTGATCTACTTTTAGATCAAATGCATTGGTTATCACTATATTTCTGGACACAATTCAATATGTTGTTTATTACCTATAAAAGCCTACATCGTTTGGTCAAGGTATCAAAACTATCTTCTCCATTACCATCCTGACTGCAGCTTAAGACTTGGGAAAGATATCATTCTGTACGTTTCAGAGCAGATTGCTTAAAAATTGTTTGGAAAGTATGAGAAGACCTTCTAAGAGTTATATACTAGCTATGAAGTTCTCTTCCATTTATCTGCCTCCCACCTTTCTACTGTATGATAAAGATAATTCTGTCAATCATGTATCTATTTTTTAAAAAAATCTTGACAATATTCTAATTATTTGTCTGCCCTGTCTCTTGTATTAATAGTTTTATTAAGTTTTCCATTACTTATTTCATTTAGACTATTTGAAGAACTGCTTATTCCTGTATGAACCTGTCCTAAGAATGGCCTTTGAAGCCTTACTCAAGACCCAAACACCAAAATCCATCAGGTTGTGGGCAAAAGAAACAAGGCCTATTTTTATTGACCTTATTCTCACAGAATATGTTTCTAGACATGGCAGACTTAGTGCTCTCACTGACTTTGTAAAATTATTCCAAAAGACTGTGGAGTTTCAGAGTTTCTATGTAATGGTGAATAATTTTGCTGATCTTAATTTTATGATTTGTTTTTAATTGTTGCCAGTGCTTTTCATTTGTATTGAAATGTTTTGATGCTAATACCTTAGTTAATTTTTATTTCTATTACTATTGTCTAATGGTTTTTACCTGTAAACAATTTTGAAAGGTTTTGATTTCAAAAGGAGTATATAAATATTTTGACTTAGAACAATTTCATTTATTTATATATTGTTTATATACTTCTCATTTTGTTATTAGTTGCCTTGCACACTATATATATATTTTTTAGCAGAAAAGTATGAAATAAATGTAAGAAATAGCTGATAAGACTCATAAAACTATTTAACACAGGATCGGTTGAAGCATCAGATGTTTATTTAAAACTAATACGATTCTTCAGAGCCGGGTGCCTCTCTAGAGAGAAGGACACCCCTCTCCACAAAACAGCACACATTTTAGCAAGTTTCCCTCCCCTTGGGCAGGACCCAAAAGTTACAGCTGTCTACTAAACAATGCCAACTTTCTGTTATCAACTTGGTCTTTACTCCTTACAGCCTTGTCCTTCAGTCTGCAGAAGCTGAGAAAGGAGTACTCCCTACTATTGAATACCTTATCTCTATCTATTTGGTTCTTTATTCCTGACAATTCAAGGCCTCCCCAACTGCCAATTCTAAAAATATGCCTCTTAGACTTTATTGTTTTACAAAAGCTATACTAAAGTATATCTGTGTAAATATATTTAAAATGTGTTATAAGCTAATACATATATGTTAATAATACTGCAGAAACTAAAATATATTTTATTTCTCTCAATAAATAAATAACATTAAATTGTTTTTGTAGTGTCCCTTCAAGCAATTTCTGACTTATGGGAACTTATTACTGTGTTTTTTGGGGCTGAGAGTGTATGATGCGTCCAAGGTGGGTTTCCATGGCTGACTGAGCAATCAAACCCTGGCCTCTAAGGTGACAGTCCAATGTTCAATCCACTACACTATATTGGCTCCCCACTGTAATCTTAAATACATGCATAAATTTGTGGCAGGCATAAGTGCATGGAAGAACCAAGTAAACATTTGAAAGTCTTCTTCTTAAAATCTTTGGATGTTCAGTAGGTATCTTTGAGATGGATTGGGAGAAGATATAATTTTCAGTCCCCATATTTTCAGTCCCCACCATATGCCCCAGCAACTGGAAGGAATGCATGTTAGCTCTGGAGTCAGTGCAACCAATGGAAGGGAAACTGCACAAGATTAAAAAATGAGGAAGAAAAGAACTTTACCCCCATTCTGCCCTCTTCCTATGAATCTGGTAGAGACTTGAAACAGGAGGTTCCTACATTTACAGATTTTCCTAGTGGAGCTCCTCAGTAAGTATATAAACACATTCATTTCCTAGTGTGTGACACACCAAATCCTGGGCCCTTTTCACACGGCATTTTCAATGCGAAAGGGCCCCTTGAGTGTCACGTAAATGTGAGGAGTGGTCCACACAACGCACTCACACTTGCATGATGCTCAAGGGCCTGACGCGGACTGCACACACATTTTTTCATTTTTGGCTTGAAACCGAAAATGCTGCATGGTCGTGCATCACTCCGGGGTCCCCCGCACACTTACCTGGTGTGCAGAGTCTTGGGAACCGGGCCGGTCACGCTTCCTGGGCAGTGCAGGCTGGGAAAGGTCCCAGGCTGCACTGCAAAAGGAAGAGGCGGGGCACTCGCACGACCAAGAAGCAGCTGCGGAACCGATGGGACTGGGATGTGAGAGCCTCTCACTGGAGGCTGCTCGCACAAGCCCTGTACCCCAGCTCCACGAAAGGGTAGGGTGCAAAAAGGGCCTTGGATTCGTAATACTAGTGAAAAAGCTACACTTTTTGGAGGTAATGCAATTTTCATTTCTGACTGGAAATATTTATTTTCTGTGTCAGACATATTCCTCTTCATTTTCTATTTGTGCTGCACATGTAATGAAAAGAGATGAATTTACGAAGTATGCCATACAGCCTCAAAACTGACTACATTTAAATCTAAGGGAAAGGAGTTGATAATTATCCATTAACAAAACTACCTGAGGCTGTTTCTTTTAATTTTTTTTTGTGGCACTTTTAAAACACTAAAGAATCCTAGATAGAAATGGAAAAAAAAAAACAGCCACTTGAAGTCAGTAATGAAACTGTTTGGGGATTATAGCATTGTAATGTTATTATTAAGGATATCATATTAAAAGAAATAATCTTATCATTAATAATGCAAACCTTAAAACAAGATGGATAATAACTTAAAAAGTTTTAAAATAATACTGAGCGGTATTATAGAGGGCCAGTACTTGAGTTAGATAAAAGAATTGGCTTTAAAGTACCTCAGGGAGAAATAAATATATCATTTTAACTTGCTCGCCAGTCTTAAACTCCATAGCTTCTTTCAGTGCAAATGCTTTTGCCACAATGGATTTGCCTGGTGCAGTAATATGAGGATCATCCTTCTCATTTAGTAAGCAAAACAGCAGGGCCTTAATGGGCATGTTTAAAACAAACAACCAGGAAGGCAAACAGCTTCAGCTTCAGCATTTATGCTGATGTGAACAAATTGGGAAAACTAAAAATGAGATAAAATAAACATCTTTGAGTTGACACCTATAAATTTCAGTTGCAGAGATGGCTTAGGAATTTATGGGGAAAGGGGGGAATGTATAGCTCATTAATTCTGCAATTAGTTTTCTCCAAGCACCCCACACCACTATGAGAGGTCATCTACAAGGTGACCAAAGCTGTCTTTGTCCCATAGCCAGACCTGGAGCCAGACTGAAGTAGCTCTAGAGATAATCCATTTCAGCCAGGAATGACTGGAGCTGGGAGGCCACCACACTCTGCAGTACTTTGACCAAAAAGGGGACATTAGTTCAGTAGTTCTCCAGTATGGTGGGATTCAGGGAGGATTTTTTTTTTTTTTTTAAGAGTGGCCACAACAGTCTCTTTTAGACAAGATGGAAATCTGCTTTGCTGTAGTGAAGCATTCACTACTACTCTGCTAACCTCTCTTGACTGCTTTCAACAGCCAGGAAGGGCATGGGTGTTTCAGTTCCCCAGCACCTAGTTTCAGACTCTGGCACAGATAGTGAAGCAGAAGGACAGAGGCACATGTCAGTTCTTGAGACTGACAGTGACATTCCCCAGCAGCTACAGCAGACAGACTTGACAGTACCTACCAGAGCCAAACATAGGCCATTTCTGCACTACATTGTTATAGTGCTATTATTCCACTTTCAACATTCTGTGGAATCCTGGGGTTTGCACTTCAGGGAGGGGCCTTTAGAATTCTCATCCAGAGAGCTCTTTGGCTACAGGAAACTACAGACCCCAGAATTCCACAGGCTGTTGAAAGTGGAATAATAGCACTATAACAGTGTAGTGCAGAAATGGCCACAGATGAGAAAGGGAGGGTCTATGACACTCAGAATACTTAAATTCTCATTAATCAAGCAACATCCTAGCAAGTCCTTTGGAACCTTTGTTGCTGACAGCCAACCATTCTGGAGGGAGCAACATTTTTGTCTCTTAATTCCTGGCTGATGTTTCTGAAGAACCTTGTAGCCTACTTTGTTTGCTGACCACACTACTCAACACTCCCTTGGAAAGATGCCTCCGATTTACTGTTTTATCCTGCTGACCTAAACTGCCTAGACTCAGAGAGCTGCAATTACCAAGTTGAAGAGCTCCTGTATACAACTGGGACTGCTGTGGTTTCCTCTGTATGACAGACTTTACTTAAAGCTTTGCCCCTGGCAGGCCACCAAAACAGGAAAATGGGTCTAGTATGCATGTAGTGGCTCTCACCTCTCCAAGTAGTCGACATTCTCAGGTTGAACAAACTGAAAAAGTATCCAATATTACTGGACAAACCGGGGTCCAGATTACATCTACTTGACCTGTATCAACTACAGCATCCAAGTCAGGCTCTACCCCCTGACAAGGGATGGTTAGGAGCAATTGTGTCCATCACCCCGGCCATTTCCTTATTCCAGAGGTCAGCCAAGGCTTTGACAGTATCACCAGCCAAGGCAAGACGAAACTCCCCAAGAGCCATCTAGATCTATAAACTTCCTAGGTCAGAGCATCTTAATCGCCCTCCCACACACCTCTACAGAGGCTCTGAGTTCCGGTAAGTCTAAACCCCACCCAGTAGTGATCTGTCCATGACAATGGAACTGTAGAAAGTTCATCCACACCCAGAACACCATTATCTTGTGTTACCCTGTTTACTGGGGGTCCTGGGAGGGACACCTAAATGTGCTCAACTATAAGTGGGGAAAATTAGCTCAGAGCATTGCTTAGTGTTACGAGAGGCAGGGTAACTTAGCAGGTTCTTATAACCCAGTGTTTACGGGGTCAGGCCAAGTCAAGGAGCAGACCGGTTTGAAAATAATGAATGATCTTTATTAAATACAGGCACACAATGTAAGCAACACACACACACACAGATAACTAAGGAAAATAAAGGTTGGAGTGGTATAGAGGGATTTTGAGAGGGATTGTTGAATTGGGTGATACGACACCCATCCTGAAGCTTGAGTTTGTTGATCTGGAGTCTCAGTATGTGGGACTGAGGGGACAGCTCGCCAAACAGAGTGGCAGCAAGGCTGGATGGAAGTCCGGAGCGATCCGAGGAAGGTCTCGGAATCAGGGATTTTATAGGGAGAAGTGTGACTGCAGGCTATGCCTTACTCGGGGACAACAATGAGTTTTGGGTGCAAGACAATATCTCCGAAAGGTCAAAATTTACCATGATTGAGTTAAGTCTGAATAGACAAAGAGATAGACTGTATGCAAATGCTCAGTGCTTGGCCTTTAAGCTTCTAGCTTGCCAAGTTACCTGCTGGAGCAGGGAGTCCTTTGTAAACAGTGTGCATACATAATGAGGGTGTTTGCAGAGAGGTCTCCTAAAGTGGCTATCTGGTTATTTCTGGCCTGCCTGTATTGTCTTGGGATATTGCAGCATTTGATGGCCAAGCCTCACAAACACGTGGAGAGGGGTGGTATGGTAAGTCGGAATTATGATATCAAAGTGTTATCTAGTGCTATCACCAGGTAGGTCTAAACTGCAGTAACACTTGTCCTGCACAGAAAACTAAAGCCAGTGCGTGTACTGAAGCATGTGTGTACCAGATGCTACCTGGGACAGAACTCATGGTTGTCATGAAGTCCTGAGCTGCTCCTGGCAGAGAGGTCTCTGCATGGATGTTGAAGTCCATGCTCAACTAGCTGAGGAGACTCCAATACCACCACCAAGAATATCCCATGATAATTCAGGAAAAGAGACTGTTGAGCAGTGGGGTGGGTGGTATACCCACAGAATCTCTATTCTGTCCCAGACAGTCACCTTTAAGTGCATACATTCAAACCCAACAGACTGTGGGATAAGGCATATAGTGAGGGAGAGGGAATCTCAACTAACCACTGCAACTCTGCCTCCCTGCTCCCCATGCCTTTCCTGCTGCTCTGTGGATAACCCAGGTGGACAAAGCTGAGAGAGATTTATCACTCTGCCCCCCAGCTTCATCCAGATAGTCCAGGAAGAGCTCAAATCCCTTTTGCCCACCAAATTCACATCCCAACTCCCGCATTAGAAAAAAAGTGAGTAAAGAGATAGTTAGCATTACCAGAGTAAAACCAAGGAAGTCAATTCTCATACACAGATCAGAAAGTTGTTTACCCAAGTATGCATGTATAACCCAGCTATCCATTCATTTGGTCAGTGTAAATATACATCAAGCAATAGTGTCTCATGGACATCAAGGCTAGAAGAATACAAGTGGGGGCATAACTATTTGGCTGTATAAAACTTTTATGTACCTGGAGTTGCCTCAGAAAGTAGATAGGTTTAATACCATTCTTCTGATTCAATAGGTCAGCAACAGTGGGTACAATGGCCAAACTGTGTATGTGAAACCTATTGAAATGTCCTTGAGTGATCAATTGATCACTAGATCAACAGATGTAGATGTACCTCTCTTTTATATTCTCAGCATAATACTGCTTCATCCCACTCAGAAAATCAACTGTTCAATATACAGGTTTTCCAAGACATGGTCTTGGAAAAGTAAGAGCTGAAATTTCCAGGTTAGCAGGTGGAATCTTGTCAGTGTGCCATACTGGTGGTTGCAATTTTTCTAAGACTGAAGCCCACTTTGCTGTTGCCTTCCTTCCTTCCCAGCTGCTGTGCCTGCAGCCTTTTCCCTCATGCTTCCACTGCCTTTGCTAGCATAGTTACAGTAGTATAATACACCAATAGGATTTTGGGCTTAGTCTGAAGGACAACACTTGGGGTCCTTCCACACAACATAATTATAGCATTCAGTGACTGCATCCTATGGTATCCTGGGACTTGCAGTTTGGTGATGCACTAAGGCTTTCTGGCAGAGAATTCTAAGTATCTCTCCCTAAACTACAAGTCCTAGAATTCTGTAAGATGGAACCACGTCAGCTACACTGGAATTATACTACTATAACTGTGCTGTGTGGAAAGGATCCAGAAGAGCCCACTGGCTTTACTGAAATACTTTGTAAAAAAATCAGCCTATTTCTCTTTTTCCTTTATCTGAGGGTTCTCTTTCTGTCTCTCTGTCTCTGTCTTTCTCTATATATATAAATAATTCTTTTCATCCTGAATATCAATGAATGATTGTTTTAATAAGTGTTTCATAAACAGCGACATAACTTAGGGACTGGTGGCTTAGAAGTAGCAGAGTTTCTCATGACACCCAATGACGTCCCAGGAGGGTCTGCTATTTAGTAAAGTGCTTATGAAAAAGTGCAGGATCAGAACATGCTAGACTACACAGACAAGGGACATGCTCTCAAGAAGGCATGTGGCACAATAAAAGACAGAACAAGAGGTGGACACTGGCATGTGCAGTGGAGGAGTCAAGAAGAAGTGTGCCCCTGTGTTTGCTGCAAAATATCGTTTAGTTTTTATTTCTGAATTCCTAAGCAATTCTAAATAAGTCATTCTGTGGGTTTAAAATCTTTGAATACATTTTTATTTGAACCCATTCTGTATCGTCTTGCAAACTGCCAACTGCAAAGAACTGTGTCTAAAGGGTAGGCCGTAAGATAAAGCAGAAAAACAGTTTAATAACTGAAAATATCTATCTACTATATAAAAGTCAAAGTTTGTCTGTGAATTTGTTTGTTTGTTTGCATCAGGCAGGCAAAGAGCTCATATGATTGGCTTGTGAAGTGAGACAACCTCATATGATTGGCTGGCTGTGAAGATTCTATGGAATTCTGGGGTTGGCAGTTTAAGGAGGGGCCTTTAGAGTTCTCAGCTGCAGAGCTCTTGGGCCTCAGGCCAGTTGCTATGGAGATGAGGCCTACCATCAATAAGGATGCCAGAAAACATTTGGGAGGTATATGTAAGAAAAATTAGAGTGACATACACAACATAGTTACAAGGTCTTCTTGTCTCGCACAGTAGATTGTATGGGTTCCATATGTGAGGAATCTTAAAATTTAAATTCAAAACAAAAAAATGCTTTCAGAAAAACATAAAGCCATTGCACAAACTCAACAGAAAGCAAAAAAAAAAATCAAAAGCCAGTACATCAACATTGCCAGACAACATAGATTGCATTGGGGACTATGTGGAAAAGTTTTGGGTACTGGAATAGGCCAGTTGCTATGGTGACAACGTCTAGCAGCAAGGAGGAGTACAGTGTATTCCTGCAGGAACCACCTTTATATGTTAACAATTCTGAATACAGATTGGATTGGGGAATATGGGGGAAAGTTACAAGTACTGGAATAGGCCAGTTGCTATGAAGATGAGGCCTAGCAGCAAGGAGTAGAACAATGTATTCCCTCAGGAACCCAAACTGTGTATATAAATAACTCTGAATGCAGATTGCATTAGGAAATATATGGGAAAGCTACAGGTACTGAAGAAGACAGTTTGGTGAGTTCTTAAGAGGAAAATAAAATCCCGGGCAACACCGGGTAAATACGCTTGTTAGTTTATAAAAAAAATTGACACATATAGTTCTGGGTAATGATACACAGATTGTTAGAAGATATCTTAAAGGTAAAGATACAACTCAAACCTGAACTTTTCTTAACTTTTCTTCTTAGGTCTGACTGATGAACAAACTGGTAAGAGGTCGGGAAGCATACTTCACTACAAGATCACAGTGCCAGAGTGCTTTCTGCACAGGAATGGAAAAAGGTGGCTATTCCTTCAGACAGAGACTGGCTGTTGAAGATGCAGGATCTGGCAGAAATGGACAAATTGACTGTTATAATTAAGGAAGGATCTTTGGTTAAATTTAAAAATAATTGGGATAAATTGACTGTATATCTAAGAGGCTGTTGGGGTAAAAGTCAATTATTGGTTTTGAAAGTTAAGCTCATAGTTATTAAATACTAGGCAGTAGCATGATAATGCTAGACACACTAGAAGACGTATACTTAGAACCAAAATTTAGTGAGTTAGTAGTCATGTATTTTTGGCCTCTTTTTAGTTTAGTTGCAGTTTAGTTTAATTTAATTAGATATGACAATATTACATTAGATGTTGGAGTTTGTCTGTCTGCTGGTTTACTGGATGTCTTTGTAATCCCATGTATGCTTTTTTAATATTCATAATACATATTAAGAAAAAAAATAGAAAGAAAGATGACCTTTATACTAGAATTGGCATGAAGACTCTGTTTTCTAGATGTTAAGCAACTTTCACTCATGTATATTTTGTCTCTGTGCATGTAATGCTGAAAGTTCTATAAATATGATGATATTTCAAATAAAGCTGGTCCACCTGATCAGCTTCTTGCTATTCAGCTCACTTGAAAGCAGAGTTCATAGGACTTGACCCTTTTTTTCAAAAAGTGCCTCTATGTGTGTGTGCGTGTACATGCGCATGCACACGCTAATCCTTCAGGATCCAATGCATCTCCATGCTTCACTTGGGAAGGTGTAGTAAGGGCTGATATTTCAGCCTTTCACAATACCTGGAAAGAACTAGAGGAGGATGCCTCGGTTAAGCAGCAACAGGAACCTACAGCAAAATTGGACTGAGAGGAGGGAGTCAAACAGAGAATGAAGATTTTCCCACTTTCTTCCACTATAACCACCATTTTCCCATTCACTGCTTTCAGCAGTAACACAGTCATAATCTTGGAAATGGTCACCATTGTTGGAAATGCAAACTGATTTCAATGGCATGGTCTCTAGATCCAGAGCACCAAGAGAAGGGAGGGAAAGCAGCTGAGAACACATGCATATATGCATTTCTCTGCACCTTCCCTATCATAGGAGGAGGGGCAGAACAGGAGGATGGACGCTTGTGGGTATCACTATAATCATATTCCTAAATTTGAAGGTTTTAAAACAATCAACAACTCAAGTTCTTTCCATCCCAAACACTTATTTCCACACTACACTGTTATAGTGCTGTCATTCCACTGTCAACATCCTGTGGAATCCTGGGCTTTGCACTTTAGGGAGGGGCATTTAGAATGCTCAGCCAGAATTCCACAGGATGTTGAAAGTGGAATAATAGCACTATAACAGTGTAGTGCGGAAAGACCTGAAGAAATTTATTGAATTCTGATAGCTTATTACCAGGAACAAACGGAAAAAAAAAATCTCACCCATCCTTGGCTTATCATCATTAAATAATTTGAAGTGAGATGATGATTCTTTCTGTATTACTTGATCTGTGACAGGCCAGTCAAATATTCCCCTTATAACTTCATAATTCTTTGATGGCCAAGATATGAACAACCAGACTGGGAAACTGTAAATACATTTTTTAAGATGTTATCTAAACATAAGGAAATGTATTCAGATGGCATTTGGGAACTTAGCTTGTTAAGGCTTTTGTCAGAAGCTTATTTAAATATCACTATTGTATTGTCATGGGATGCATCACTGAGAAAAGGGCTCATTTTCCATCTTGTTTGGTGCTGTTATTATCAGCACTGAAGAAGATGGTGCCTCAGAGATTTACCAAAAAAGAAAAAAAATACTACCTAGAGAATAGTCTCGTTAATTAGGATACTAGCTACACAACCACTGCAAAACATGATTTGAATCTACACAAGTCAGAATCCAGAATGTAATGTTTGGTTTGGAAGAAAATGAGAGGGGAAACAAATGAAAATAACTTTTTAGCTCACACAGAATATGTTAGACAGACTCTAACCTGAGGGTTCCATTTGGGAACATGGACAAATCTATAATATGCCACGGCAAACAGCCAGACACTCACTCACTGGGGGAACTCTCAGTGTTGTGACTGTGTCCTTGTAGGGTGAGACATGCTGATCTTGCTGCAAACAAATCTTTCTGTGCTACATTTATGAGGAAAGAGCCAGTGGAATTGGTGACCAAAAATGAGAAACTCAAAGTTCAAATCTCATTTCAATTTGGAAATTCATGATGGCTAGGGATTGGAAGAACTACCAAGTCTGTTTCTGCAGATATTTTTCTTTTCCCATCTCCATGATGATTCTATGCCACTTCTGGCTGGAGAGGTAAACAGACAGATAGACAAATAGATGATCAATAAGAACTCTGTATAAGGTTTTGTAAGATTATTTCCAATGAACACATTCACTGGGGAGTGCTGCTATTATTTTGTGTGTTTTATGAATGTATGCAGTACTTCTTTTGGAACATTTTTTAGAAGTATATATGTTGTTAAATATACTGTGGTGGCATGGATTACAAACTCAGGAATGCAAGGAACGCAAGGGTTTCATATCACAATTTACTCTTAGTTCCTCATTCCATCTACGAGAAGTGGATCAGATTTTTTAAAAAACGAGAAGAAATGGATTTCTCTTCGATTATAACTGGTGATCTTACCACTTACTGTTAGTCTCAAATTCCTTTGGATGTCACCAGTCACATCTGTACAGGATTTTTTTTAAAAAAAAATGATTACCAAGGTAGTATGTGAAGTGGTTTGAATAATATAAGTTGGAGAAGCAGTGAGTCGACCAGTATGTATAGCAGATCTTGAGTATATTTGTAGTCATGTGCCAAGGAATTCTGAATTCCAATTGTCATAGTCAATTACATTTCAGGGTAAATAACCCCCTGACATTGCTCACCTTGTGCTTCCTTTTCTCTCATCCCAAGTGTCTGTCACCTATAAAACATTAGTACTTCTATATAGTGTACATATATATATATATATCTCCTTATGTGCTTAGCCATAAGAAGAAGAAGAAGAAGAAGAAGAAGAAGAAGAAGAAGAAGAAGAAGAAGAATGCAGCCACACAGTCAGAAAAAACACAGTAGCTGGAGTGTGAGCTGCTCCCCCCCTGCACTGGTCTCTCCCCTGCTTTCTGGAATGGACTAATGTGGAATAATAGAAGGTATTCATTGTTATGATGATGAAATTCTCCTATGTCCTCCTCTTCCATTGACATTATGTTGGCATGGCTGCCTTTTCCAATTTCCCTTTATATCTCGGAAAGGAAGGGGGCTATAATTGGTAAAGAGCTAATAACTGGAGAGGGGGAAAGATGGGGAAGAGAGCCAGTTTGGCGTAATGGTTTGAGTTTTGGACAAAGTCTCTGCAGACCAGGGCCATTTCCGCACTAGCCTGTTATAATGCGATGATTCCACTTTCAACATCCTCTGGAATCCTGGGGTTAAAGAGGCTGGTCCCTCCTGAAACTGCAAACCCCAGGATTCCAGAGGATGTTGAAAGTGGAATCATTGCGCTATAACAGGTTAGTGCGGAAATGGCCCGGGTGTCGATTTCCTGCTCAGTCATGGAAACCCACTAGGTGACCTTGGGCATGTTACACAGACTCAGCCACAGAAAACCCCTCATGTTAGAGTTGCCCTAAGTTGGAAATGACTTAAAGACATACAGCAACAACAACGCAGATGAAGAATTTACTTGGAAAAAAACAATCTGGCTTTCAGAGTTTGTTTTATTGTCCTTGTGCACTAAACAAGGAAAATGTAATTGTGGACTAAAATTATCATGACCTTGTGCTACATTTGTCATGCCTATACACACACACACGCACACACTGCTCAACAGTGGAGATTGTGGAATGCAACAGCTATAACACCATGGCCATTTCCACACTATATTGTTATAATACTATTATTCCACTTTCAACATCCTATGGAATCCTGGGGTTTACAGTTTAAGGAGGGCAATCTTTGGCCTCAGGAAACTAAATATTCCAGAATTCCACAGAATGTTGAAATTGGAATAATAGCACCATAACAGTGTAGTGTGGAAATGGCCACTATCATGCACTCATGTGTGTGGGTCCAGGATTAAACTATTTTTGTTTTCAAAATTCCCTCTTCTTCAACCTATGTTGCATTCAATACTGGTATTTCAAAGACTTTGAAGTATCTGGATACAAAGGTAATTTGTTATTTAAACCTGCCATGAGATGTCGTGAACCGCTTCTTGTATCTTGTGCAGAAATGGCAGTGTTCCCTATTGTCTCATATGCTATTTGACATTGATATGTAACCACTATGCATATCGGTCATGGGTATGGAATATGGTTTTTTCAATATGAAGATGGCAGATCTGTTTCTCTATCCAATACTGTTTTTGTTTTCACTGAGATTATTCTTGCTGTTAGTTGTTTTGTTGATTTATAGTTATATACAATTATTTAGAAATAATAGCAATCTCTGACAGTCTTTGTCTCAGAAGTCTCCTGTTCCTCCTATCGTATGCCTCCAGTTCCTGCTTTCTCTGTCTGTTGTCTCTCAGTTCCACTTTCTTAAGGAAACTTACCAAAGTTTTCTCTCCCAAACATAATAGCCATTTAAAAGGATATCAAAACACACCACACTTATTCAATTTGACTAAGAGGCTGTACAGTTTCTGTACTGTTGTCTAGAGGCAGCAGTAAGCTGGATGAACGGTGGTAAAATGTGACATGATGGAGGCTCTTGACTTTAGGACCTCTAGCTGCCTTGGATACTATATTGGGAGAAATAAATAGGAATAGGTCAAATGGGTGAGCAATATTGGTAAATGTGAGAAATGGTAGTCAATCTCTCAGGTAGAGTGATCAAACTGGCAAGGCAGAAACTGAACAATGATCAGTCACACAGCCATCCCCCCACTCACACAGGGTCTAGCAGAGAAAAGAAAGAAATCTAGTGTTCTTTGTTAACTGCCATCAAATCAACTTTAAGTCAAACCTATGGATAAAAGACTTCCAAGTCGTCCTGTCATCAACAGAGCTACTCATCCTTTGCCTTCTCTTTTTTTCCTCCTACTTATACCATATCATATTTTAAGGTATTTCTAAGATGGTTCTCTACAGAGGGCTCCTGTGGGGAAGGGGGGACACTGTTAACAAAAAGCAAAAGAGGTTGGGAAGAGGATAAAGGTCTAATTTATCTGAGTCTGAACCCTAGTCAGTTGATTAAACTGTTGTTCAGTATATCCATAGAAAGAAGCAAAAAGAAGACCCATTGGACTACAAATTCTGTGCATTCATTTGACTGCCCAAGTGCAAGAGCAAACAACTAGATAAAGTTTATGGATGAGATGGGGCATGGTGTTGATCACCCAATGCATTCCCTGGCCAGAGATTTAGTTAACTGAACATATTTCATATGAGTACTTGGTAGGTTTTAAGTCAGCTTCAACACAACCTTTAAGTGTAATTATTTCTATAAAGAATTGTTTAAAAAAGCAAAGTTAGTTTTAGGGATGTAAATCTTTACTTGGTTCATCCTTGGTAAACAAAGCCATGTAAAGAACAATCTTGCTGCAAGATAGAAAGTTATTTGTTTATTTATTTGACAAAAGCTTCTGGAAGATTTTGACCATTTTTTAGATTTTTTGGGGGGAGGGGGGCTGTGGGGATGCATTTTGATAATAAATGCAAAATGGAAAAATGTGATAACTTGCTTTGTTGTCTGGGTTAGCAGTAATATTGATTGAGGTTTTGTATCTTTTGCATCAATTAGACAGTTGTATTTTGCTTTTTTTCTTTGTGGGTCCTCAGTTTCATGAAGGCAAACACACACACACACACACACACACACACACACACACACACACGAGTTTTGCAAAGGTATCTTTTATTCAAAAACACCAAGAAAAAAAAAGCCTTGTCTTGGTTTCCTGCTAATGGAATAGTTTCTGATGGGAGAAGGAGAATCCACAGCAAGCTGTCTCTCGGTGTTGGGATAACGTGTCTCAACCAAAAATCCAAAACTATGGTGGGACATTTTCGTGTCAATACGTAAATTGCCTTCCTTGTCCAAGAACCTCAAGATACTTTGTAAAACAAAGCCAGCCACTGAGATAAAGGAATCACAATTCACATATAAAAGGAATAGATAGTGTCATATTCTTTTGTAGTGAGTGCCTGTTTCCTTACAGTGTTTGGTGCCCATTTAATGAGGGCTCAGTAGGATACAGGTCAAAGCAATTTTCTGTACACATTGCCTTTGGATATGAGGACCAGAGAATGCAGCAGGTTTTGAAATGGTGATCTAATGGGTGTGAGGCAGGGATTCAGCATGTGCACAGATTTTCCTTTGGATTCTTTGTTTTGTGTGTTGTGGTTGCTATTATATTCCAATTGGGAAATGAATAAAGATCATATGAACACAAAATAGAACAGAGGAAGACAAAGAAGCCGTATTACTTCAGTTGAGGAAACTTCTCTCAAATGAAGAAAAGTATTGTCCTAAAAAGGTTTTAAAATGTAATTAAAAAAAATGCAGCTGAAACATAAAAAAAAAAGAAAACTTGTGTGTTCTCACAGATGGGGCGCCATAGCCAATGTCTTCTCTCTTGTTATTCTGTTGCAAATGAGGGCCAATAGGGAAGGTTGATGAAATGGCAGACATCCCATCAAGTATCTGGTTCTGAGGTCTATAGGACTTTGTAAATGTTAAAGTAGGATGTACAATCAAATGGACCCCAAGCCTAGAATCAGACCAGCCTTAACTTCTGAGTCCATTTCATGATAAGCTTCCAATTTTCAACTCCCTTCTTCAGAACCGACTTCCTCAACTAAAAGGAGTATGTGGAAATTTTAGGTGATGAAAGGGTTTTTTTGGGGGGTGGGGGAATATTTGGTGGCAGAGCCCCTTGAGCTCTCTCTCCCAACTTATACAAAGGAAAGAAGTTAATTTACCACTCAAAACTGCTTGAGTAAGCAATTTTGAGTAAAATTTTGAGTAAAATTGCTTGAGTAAGTAAAGCTGTCCAGCACCTAGGGGCTGCAGAAAAGGTGTTGCTAATGTCCCCATGAATTATGCCCTGTCACAACACTGAGTCATTCCCAGGAGTATTTCTGTACTTGTAGGCACATTGAGTTATTCCCAAGAGTATTTGTGACTTAGGTATTTGAGTTTATCACTCTGTCCAACATTGTAGTTTGTGAGGAAAAGGGGTGAAATCTTGATTTTTGGATATGAAGCTTTTCAAAATAGTTTAAAACTTTTAGTTCCTGGAGATGGTTTGACCAATTTTCTTTCTAAGAGCATTTCTATCTACAAACTGAGGATATACGGCTTTTGTATTTTAATCATATAGGCCATCACAAATTACTTGTGTATTCAGTAGTAATATTTTCTTTTCTTATTGCTAGTATCAGTTTATGCTTTCATCCAGTAGTTGTTCACAATTTCCTATACATTAATATATATTTCATACTTATCAGCTGTTACTTTTCACAATGTTCGTATTTCTGTTCGGTTTCTGAATTGTTTTCAAGGGCAGCCCTATGTATAACATGTTACAATAGTCCTATGCCAAATAATAGCACAGTGTCATGCCTCTGTCCCAGGACCCAGACAAGACTCTTTCCAACAGCCACGCCCCAGAGACATGAAAGGAACAATACTTACAGCAGCCAGTGTAGGTGGAAAAGGGATTGCCCAGGAGTCCTGGAGCACTTACACAACAAGGACTTATTAGTTAGGCCAACAGCTGGGAAAGAGAGAACAGACCAAGATGGGAGGAAGCTGTTGTAGCCATCCACTCCTATTGGTGAAAACAGCCCAGCTTACATTTGGATTCCTTGCTCACGCTCCTAGAACCCATCTATGGATTTTGCTATTGGTGCTCTCTCTTGATTTACAGTGAACTTGGACTGTCATTCCAGATTTACTGCTAACTCAGACTGCAAAACGATTACGACAAACTTGCTCACCAGCTCCTGGTAACAAATTAATTAGGCAGTTGTAAGCTTTAGCTGGCTGCTGGCACAGGAGTATTGGACCTTCAAAGTTATTTGGTCAAAATTATTCTGGACTATTGCGCAAATTTTCTTGCTTCAGGTTCCTGTAGTCCTCTCTTCAAGTCATCAGTCCTTGTAGTACAAAAGGCCAGTAGCTAATCCTCAGAACTCTACCATGTGGGGGCTATCATTAGCAGACTGTCCCAGCTTGGTGAGGACAGTTTTCACTGTTCTTCTGTCATCCCACTCTTTCAGCTGCTTTTAAAATGTCACAGTTTCTTTCTTCTACTTTCTTCTTTTGTCATCAGCTTACCTCATTTACTAATAACTGAGCTCAAAGTACAACAATAGTTTTCACTCAGTTAGCTGGAGGGATAGAAGAGGATTGCTTGGAGAATCTTCCTCTTCCCAGTAGGCTCAGGCAAGAGCAAACTGCCGCAGTTCCTCCTAACTTGTGTGTGCTTGCTCATTGATAACTTTGACCATCTTGACCACATTCTGAGGTTATTTAGCTAAAGGTATCCTTGTTTTTATCTGTGAAATGTTAGAGGGTAATAAGTAAGCTGCCTTGCCTAGCTGACTTCTGGGTGTCAAGAAAGACAAGCAAATTATTAGTTTTTTTTTTAACTGTTCTTTTTTCCCCCCTTTATTTTCACCACTAGGGAAGAATGTTTGTGAGATGTTGATGTTCTGCTTAAGGTGTTAAAAAGACAGGACTGACTTTGACTACCTTGAATTGTGTGTGGAGGGTTGCTGTGCTTTACTGCTGTGCTTTAAGCAGAAAAACCATGGGCTGGCCCTGGTCCTTTCAGTTCAAGGTGGGACAACCATCACAACCACAATAATGCATCATTGTTTCACACTGCAAAGAGACCATGCATGTTTTTTTTTAATGCAACAGCTTTATTTAAAACTTATATTGAGTTTTCAAAAATCATATCCACAGTGATACGCTGCCAATGAAAACTTGGCACAGGAGTATGTAACTATTAATTTGTTATTTTAGTTTTTTTCACCTCTTAATAATGAGAAAAATAATATTGATTTTGGATGTAATCATGAAAGAATGATGATTAAAAATTACAGAAACATTTGGTCCCAGCAAGGTCCTCATAATACTCATGAAATATTGAACCTGTTCATTTTTATTATCTCACAAATCATTACTGTAAGGCAGCAGTAAATTGTGAAACTGGCACAATGCCTAGCAGAGCACCAAGATCAAGCCTCTGTTTGCTTGTAAATTGGAACCCAAGTCTTTACATCACAGGTACACAATTTATGGAAACAGGGGATAGGCACTAATAATTGTTCATTTACCCTTTGTTTTTCTACCTGGATTGCTTTAAAACTAGGTCATATAAGGAAGTTTTTGTAGCATCAGAAATGAGTGTGCCAAACTAACCAGTAAGTTATAGCCAACGGCTATGAAGATTAGGTATGTGATGTATTTCTGTATGGCACAAATACAGCTTCTGTTTACTGACCTATGCTACAGGTAGTATGACCAGGCATCTTCATTTGAGCTCCTTGGGGATGGCCCTTTCTTTGGGCAAAATGAGATCCCACCTCCCAGTTGTCTATCTGGGGTATCATGAAAGAGCATCAGATTCCTATCTGATTCAGGACTTAAGTTAGTGCAAAGCATCCCCAGTCCAGCCGGAAGCATATCTCCTTTCCCATTCCCCAGATCTGATGACCTATAGAATAGAATCATAGAATCATAGAAATGTAGAGTTGGAAGAGACCGCAAGGGCCATCCAGTCCAACCCCCTGCCATGCAGGAAAATCCTCAAAGCACTCCCAACAAGTGGCCATCCAGCCTTCTCTTAAAAACCTCCAAGGAAGGAGACTCCACCACACTCTGTGGCAGCACATTCCACTGCCGGACAGCCCTGACTGTCAGGAAATTCCTCCTGAGGTTCAGGCGGAATCTCCCCTCCTGCAGCTTGCATCCATTGCTCCTTGTCCTGGTCTCAAGAGCAGGAGAAAACAAGCCCACTCCCTCCTCGACATGACATCCCTTCAAATATTTAAACATGGCTATCATGTCCCCTCTCAACCTTCTCTTCTGCAGACTAAACATACCCAGCTCTCTAAGTCTGTCCTCATAGGGCATGGCTTCCAGGCCCCTCACCATTTTGGTTGCCCTCCTCTGGACCTGCTCCAGCTTATCCATATCCTTCTTGAATTGGGGTGCCCAGAACTGGACACAGTATTCAAGATGAGGTCTAACCAATGCAGAATAAAGTGGTACCAATACCTCCCTCGATCTAGACACCATACTCCTATTGATGCAACCAAGAATTGCGTTGGCCTTCTTGGCTACCGCATCACACTGCTGACTCATGTTCAGCTTGTGGTCTATGAAGACTCCTAGATCCCTTTCACACATACTGTTAGCCAGCCACGTGTCCCCCATCCTATATTTCTGCATACCATTTTTTCTGCCTAAGTGTAGGACCTTACATTTCTCTCTGTTGAAATTCATTTTGTTAGCCTTGGCCCAGCTCTCCAATCTGTCCAGGTCCTTTTGAATTTTGATCCTATCATCAGGTGTATTAGCAACCCCTCCCAATTTGGTGTCATCTGCAAATTTGATCAGCGTGCCCTCTATTCCTTCATCCAAGTCATTAATGAAGATATTGAACAGCACCGGGCCCAGGACAGAACCCTGCGGCACCCCGCTAGTCACTTCTCTCCAGGATGAGAATCTGCCATTGGCGACCACCCTTTGGGTACGGTCAGTCAACCGGTTACAAATCCACCTGACAGTAGCCATGTCCAGTCCACATCTTACTAGCTTCTTTGCAAGAATGTCATGGGGAACTTTGTCAAAGGCCTTACTGAAATCAAGATATACTATGTCCACAGCATTCCCTTCGTCTATCAAGCAAGTAACTCTATCATAAAAAGAGATAAGATTAGTCTGGCATGACCTATTTTTGAGAAATCATGTTGACTTTTCGTAATTACGGCATTGTTTTCTAAGTAATTAGAAACTGACTGTTTGATGATCCGCTCCAGGATCTTTCCAGGTACTGATGTCAGGCTGACTGGGCGATAATTATTTGGGTCCTCTTTTTTCCCTTCTTGAAGATGGAGACAACATTTGCCCTCCTCCAGTCTGCCGGAACTTCTCCTGTCCGCCAAGAGTTTTCAAAGATTATAGCAAGAGGTTCCGCAATGACCTCTGCTAGTTCTTTTAAAATCCTAGGATGCAATTCATCTGGCCCTGGAGACTTGAATTCATCCAGTGTGGCCAGGTATTCCTGTACTACCTCTCTATCTATTCTGTGCTGCATTTCCCCCACTTCCTCACCTGCTCCCCAACCACCAGGTTGAGTGTTTTTATCCTTTTGGGAAAAAACTGAGGCGAAGAAGGTGTTGAGGAGTTCTGCCTTTTTTCTTCCTCCTGTTATTAATTTACCGTCTTCCTTGCGCAGTGACCCTATCGTCTCCTTCTTTTTCCTTTTGCTGCGGACGTATTTAAAAAAGCCCTTTTTATTGTTTTTAATGTCTCTGGCCAGCCTAAGTTCGTTCTGTGCTTTAGCCTTTCTGACCTTCTCCCTACATCTCCTGGCTACTTGCTTATAATCCTCTTTGGTGATTTCCCCTTCTTCCATTTCCTGTACATGTTTTTCTTAACACTTAGCTCAGCTGAGAGCTCTTTAGTCAACCATTCCGGTTTGTTCAGATGCCTTCCATTTTTCCTCCTTAATGGCAGAGTGTTAGCCTGTGCCTTCAGTACCTCCCTTTTAAAGAACTCCCATGCATCCTGAACTCCTTTCTCATTGACTATTCTTGACCACGGGATTTCAGCCAGCAGCTCCTTCAGTTTACAGAAGTCTGCTTTTTTAAAATCTAAGACGAATGCCTGGCTACACTTGTCTTCTCTTCCCCACTGAATGCCAAATTCTAATAGGGCATGGTCACTCTCTCCTAAAGATCCAACCAGTTCTATGTCATAAACAAAGTCTTCCCTGTTGGTCAGGATCAGATCCAGAATATTTGATCCCCTTGTCGCCTCTTCCACCTTCTGGACCATGAAATTGTCTGCAAGACAAGCAAGAAACTTGCTGGACCTTGCCGCCTTTGCAGAGTTTGACTGCCAACATATATCCGGGTAGTTGAAATCTCCCATTATTACTGTATCTCTCCTTTTTGAATGTGCAGACCTAAAGATGCAGTTCCAAAGCCGCTCTTCACCAAAACACGCCAAGGTGTTCACAGATCTGTATTATCTCCTTTCTAAGAGAAAGCAGTTGAATTTGTTCCATTTTTTAAAATTGTTCGCAGTCCAAAATGTATTAACTGCAAGAAATGCACTTTTTGTTCAAAAAATGCTCATTTCTTCACAGAAAACAAGTTTCCCGGTATAACTACATAGAAAACAGCAATTTCTGTGCAGAAAATGGACTTTCAATGTTGTAAACTAGTTTTCTGTATAAAAAAATTCCATCCTTTGCACAAAACCCCACTTTTTTTCATAGAATGAATCCCAGACTATGAATCTCTTTATTTGTGCAAGATTCTCCTTGTCAAAGTTTCCTGACATCCAAGAAACCTATTTTTCAATATTTTTTAAAATGTTTTATTCTCTCCATCTCTATTTGCTGCTTCCTCTCAAACAGAAAAAGAATTCCAACCTCTATAACAACCAAAAAAGTTGAGATGGTGTATCACCAATAAGATTCTGTTTTATAATATTATGGGGCAGCTTTATATCTGTGATGTAACTAGGACTCATTAGCCACTTTTATAGTTACATGGCATGTTGCTAAATGGTGGAAGAAGAATATCAGATGGTTCAAGTTCTGGCTGATGCTGTGCATCATGCTGCTGCCTTGTTCACTACTGGGGGCATTGATGTGACAGTGTACTGGAATAGAACCATTCTGGGATTACAGTGTTTGTTTGTGTTTAGATCAAAGGAGGTAATGGTACCACTCTATTCTGCTTTGGTTAGACCTCATTCAGTAAACTGTGTCCAGTTCTGGGCACCTCAATTCAAGACAGATATTGACGAGCTGGAGCATATCCAGAGGACGGCGACCAAAATGGTGAAGGGCCTGCAAGCCATTGCCCTATGAGGAGCAGCTTAGGGACTTGGGGATATTTAATCTGCAGAAGAGAAGGTTAAGAGGGGACATGATAGCCATGTTTAAATAGTTGAAGGGGTGTCATGTTGAGGAGGGAGCGGGCTTGTTTTCCGCTGTCCCAGAGACTAGGACAAGGAGCAATGGATTCAAGCTGCAGGAAGGAAGATTCCTTCTGAACCTCAGGAAAAACTTCCTGACGGTCAGAGCTGTCCGTCAGTGGAATATGCTGCCTCAGAGTGTGGTGGAGTCTCCTTCTTTGGAGGTTTTTAAGCAGAGGCTGGATGGCCATCTGTTGGGAATGCTTTGATGAGTGGTCCTGCATAGCAGGGGGTTGGACTGAATAGCCCCTGAGGTCTCTTCCAACTCTATGATTCTGTAACACACAGCATTTCAGATTTCCCTGCCACCATCTCCCCTAAGACATTTTCCATGTCCCCTTTCTTTGTTTGGCACATGCAGACAGACAGACACACACACACACACAGAGATGTTGTTGTGTACCTTCAAGTAATTTCCGACTTATGGCAATTTTAAGACAACTTGTCACAGGGTTTTCTGGGGCTGAGAGTGTGACTCTCAGGTCACCCAGTATGTATCCATGGCCAAGTGGACAATCCAGCCCTGGTCTCCAGGATCATAATTCAGTGCTCAGTTCTACTACACCATGCTGACTCATGCATACATGGATGTTCCCCAAAAAATATAAATGACATTTACATTTAAATGTCTTAGATTTAAAAGCTCTTTTATTCCTGGGGAGGAGAGGTTAATGATCAGGAGAGACCAGGCTTCTGGTTTCAGATTTAACTGATCACTGGCAGGTGAAAGTCTGATCTATCTGTCTCATTGATGCTGTCTTTCATCTGCCAGCAACTCATTAAGTCTGAAGCTAGAAAAAAGAATAATTGATTGATAAAATAAATGCTTTTTTAAACTGTAAGACCCTTTCCCACTTACGTTTCCACATGTGTGTGTGTGTATGAAAGAGAGAGAGAGACTCTAGAAGGGGGCTGAAAAAGGAGACAGGGTTGCAGGGAGCAAATTTTTGGGCTCCCTGACAGACCCCAGTGGGGGGATGGGGCAGTAATTTGGCAATGCTTTTGTTTTCTACAGAGAAACAAGTTTAAAAGTTTCTCAGTTACTTTGCCAATTGAAAGAAAATTATATGGAAATTTCCATTCCTTTTCCTTACCCCATAATCACTGAAGGTGGACTGATGTTTCTGCACTTACAGCACTCCCACTGAATATCCCCTGACCACCCAAAATCAGCATGAATCTGCAATTGAACTTTTGCACGGGGAATCATATCACAACAGAAGCAGGAAAGGAGGTCATTAATGGATTTCTGTGTTACTAAGAAGAAATGCTTTCCAAGTGGCCTCCCACAGGAAAACAACAAAACAACAATGACATCATGTGATAAGTCCCAACCAACAACACTATCATCCAGCTGTAAGTGTGGCTTACTGCCTCATGCGATAAAGCACTGACTCTCAGTCCTCACAGGATTTTTAAAATGCAATGGATTTTATTTTCTGTAGAGGACTTAGTATGTCCAACATGCTTAATATGTTCCCTTTTGTGAGGACAGCTTTCAGAATGGTAGATAATTAATCTTTCCCCTGCTCCTTATTATTAGAGCATTCAAATAGCAACACAAACCTCTCACAGATAACAAGTTTTGCCAATAATACTCAGGGTAGGTTGGATGCAAGGAAAAGAAAAATGAGCATACACCACTATTCTTAACCCACCTGTGGTTTCATATAACAGGACCACACTCTCAGGTTTGAAATACAAGTAGTTTCTATACATTTGATCATCTCAAAAAGATTCAGGAAAAAGAGCCAACATTTTGAAATACTAAAATTCAAGTTAACAGTGTATTGCCATCCGTAAATATATTTTGAGCAGCAGCATGTCTCTACTTTGTATCAGTAAAAATGATGGTGTTGCCATCAGTTTAGTGCTAGAATTTCAATCAAATGCAGTGACGAAATGTCCTTTGATCTAAATACATCCATCATGAAAAACATAGTTGCTGCTATGCTATCTTACTCAGAATTCTGTAAAGATACCTGAAAAAAAAAGAACACACACAGAGAAAAAGAGGGAGAAAGAGCAGGAGGAGGAAAAGGAGGAGGAGGAAGAGGAGGAGGAAAAATCCCTCCTCCACATTTTCATTTAGATACAAAACATGACTGTCACTGAGAAATCTGGAAACAGGTACTACACTGCAAAAATGAGTATAAAATGTTGCTAGACTCTCACATCATATATATTGATTCCTGAGAAAAGAAGATGTTTCCCAGATTGCTTCGAGGGACTTTGAACACCCACAGCACAAAAATGGACAAGTCTTTTTGGATTCCTCTACATATTAACATAGAGCTTTTCACAAGCTGTGGTGGCAGCTTCCTTGGCAGAGAGAATCCTATATGTCACAGTGAATTTTTTTAGAGGAGAAAGGGGAATTGGGGGAAAAATGCAAGTAATTGGATTCTGGTTTTCTTTTCCATGAAAAGAAGGTCTTCATTCATTTCTGGAATGGCTTTGGTCAAATAGAACAGGGGTAGGCAACTGCAATTCTGTCTGGAGAAGAAAACACTTTGGAGGGCACAGAAGTTGTTGAAAAAAAAATGCCAAAACATAACCCCTCTAAAGATTACTGGAAGTTCACTTCTCTTTCTGAAAAATAAATGTTTTTCTTATGTCAAACAGTACAGGGACCACTCCAGGAGGCTTCCAGGAGAGACTAATCACTTTGAGGGAACAGCTTCAGAGAGTCTGGATGGATCAAAGACCACAAAAACAGCATTGGGCAGACATGCGTAGCCCAGGGCCACCCTTCCACTTTGGGAAGAAGAATAACAATGATGGATTAGCATAGCAGAATTAGTCAGAGTTGATGAATAAAAGGAAAATCATTGGGTAGCTGTGAGCACTGCCCAAAGGATTATATGACATATCTGCTTCTTCTAACTTTTTAGCCCGCCACGTGTTTTGGATTACTTATCTCATCAGCCTCAGCCAGAAGGCCCAATAGTTAGACATGATGGAGGACATCAGACTGGAGAAGGCTGCTGTAAATCCTGTTGCTGCTATGTATACAGAACAAATACCTGTCTTTTGTAAGCTGCTCTGAAAGGTCACATATAAGTACATTGACTGGTGAATATGATGAGACCCCTTTTACAGTGATGTATTTTAAGTCTTTTACTCAAGTCTCAAGTAGAGTCTCAAGTCCTTGCAAAATATTTTCAAGTCAAGTCTCAAGTCAGGAAGCCAACTTTATACCCCAACCTGAATTCCAGAATTTCCAAACAGAGTCGACTAAAATCAGTTTTAACAACTTAAGTAGAGTTGTCCCTCCACTTTTGTGATTCTGCCATCTACAGCTTTGGAAGTGGGGAATAGAATCTTCTCACTTCCGATTTGCAAAGCTTGCCTTCTGCTTTTAGGAAAAGTTTTAGAAAGTTCCTCCTATATGAAGCAGGGACAGACTACTGAGCAGACCTCAACCCCACCTCGACTCTATTTCCTGTTCCCTCTGAGAAATGTGTCCACACTTTGGGCTTGAGACAGATTGTCATGTGGCCAGTAAGTGGTACGGTTTCTGGATGAATGTGTTATGGTACTGAACCAAGGGCAGCAAGTCAGTTACTGAAAATATGCAAGTCTCAAGTCGAGTTGAGTCCATGTGTAATTTTTGTCAAGTAAAGTCCGGGTCAAGTCACTGAAGTGACTTAAGTCTGACTTGAGTCTGAGTCAATTAACTTGAGTCTACAACTGCCCTTTTAACAGAAAGAGGATACTATGAGGAGAGTTTTACACCCAGTATTTCAACATCCAGTCATGGAGTTTGTTTGTTTTATTGTGAATATTAGATTGTAGTCTAGAACCCAAAGTGAACCAAATCACTATTTTGACATAAGAGTATTAAGCAATGAATAATTAGTTTCCTGGTGCAGGAAATTTAAGGAACTGATAGGTGTATGCAATGGTATCAAAATATTTCCACTGGATTCATAGAAAACCATGGGGACATCATGTTGGATGTTACAGCAGATTAAAGAAAGTCACCAAATGGATGCATGGTACCATGAGAGAATAACATCTCTCCATAGCTGCAAAAATTCAAAAGAAACTTAAGAAAAGTGTTCCTTTAAAAGGGAAGTATCACAAAGATGTCCCTCAAGAAACCAAATATAGATTGAATTAGTTAGCTAGATCTTGGTTGGTCATAAAAAGCCTTGAGACAATGGTGTATTGTACTGAACAAAATGATGGAGAGATGGTCCAGCAGCTTGTGTCCTATTTAATCAAGCCATCTCTCCTTTTCTCCCTCTCTCTCAAAAGAAAACAAACAAACAAACAAACAAAATCACAGCTGTTTTCTGGTCAAGGCTGACCAGTTTGCACAGTTTCCTCCCATTATTTAATCATGCCCAAGCGCCGTGGGGGGGAACACTTTTTTGCAAACACACAACATTTTTCTGTGCCAAACACACACACACAGTATTTTTCTCCATACAATAATTAATCAGACATTCAAATATGGGGAGAACAACATGGAGAAATAGTCATTTACTCCTGCAATAGAGATAAATCCATACCAGTTACGCACCCTTGTATGTGAGCATGAAATAGTGAAGGATCTGCATCCCTAGGAGATACAAACAAACAAACAAAGCCATTAGAAACAGCCCAGGTCACAATTACCCTTTCTGCTGAGAAATGCCACACCTCTTAAACATCCAGAAGATATTTGAAGTTATTTCAGGCTTTGTACAGTTCTTCATTTTTGTTTACCTAACTCCTGGAATTAAAGGCATAAATTGAAATGACTCTTAATGCCCTTCATAATGCATTTCATTATTGAGAAATGACAGCATACCTGAGTTGCCTACACCCCAAGGAACTTCATGTGAGATTGTAACTTTTTAGAGTTAATGTCAGCAGCAATTTTGGCAGCCACCTTCTTAAAGCCATTTTTGGTCCCCTAATATTGGTATATATTGGCTTTTAATTTAATTTAACAAACCAAATTCACACCTGATTAGTTCTTTTTCAAGTTAATGGAATTGCACCTGCTTGCATGAAGCCTGAACTCAGCTAATTATAATTATTTCAAATATTATCATAGAACATAGAATTTGCAAATATGAGGCTAGAAAGATGGTGATATCAGTTGGCTGGCTTCTTTGAAGTCTTATGTACTCCTTGGAAGCCAAGGCCATTAAAGTGGACATATTTTTTTATGTTTCTCTTTGTACATGAAATAATTAATTCTCCTGCCCAAATTCATTGACTCATTAAAAAGTTAATATAGTTCTGAGATTGTTTTTTTTTTTTTTTTGCTAAGTCTTTTTTTCTTTTTCTTCCTTTTTTTAAAATCTGACCAGGAGTCAAGTCTACTTCAAGAATTATTAATTGCTTCTAAGAAAGAAAGAAAGAAAGAAAGAAAGAAAGAAAGAAAGAAAGAAAGAAAAAAAACTGGATTAGAAAATGTTTCAGATGTTAAGGATTGCAGAAAGATGTTTGTACTATTTCAGAACTAGGAAAACCTGGGAAGAATGGAAGTAATGGAGCTCACTAGACTCCTCCCTCTCTCAACTGTCACTCAAAAGTGGGGACCAATCCACCAGTACTGCTTACAAATAAGGTTTTCGTCTCTTCCTAGGCTCTGGCTATAGGAGGTGTTATTCAGTTTTAAGAAATGGTGCCTCAATTTGCTTTCCCCCCTCCTTTCCCCCTATTTCTCTTAAGTTTGATCTCATGAAATTTGATTTCATTAATCAGATGCAGGTTGTTCTTGGAGATTTGAGAGCGGAAGAACAGACTGAAAAAAAAAATCCTTAGATAGATAAATGGCAACTATAGAAGATCTGTCCAGGTTTTGACTTCTGTTGTCTTCTCCTTTATATTCTTCTGTATGTTTTAAGCAAAATGATTTTTTTTAAAAAAATGTTATTATTGGATAATTTTGTTCAATCTCCTGATAACATTAATAGCAATGTTTTGTAAAAATTGTCCTCACATCAACAAGAAGGTAAATTTCTTCTTATTATAGTTGTAAAGTGTCCATCCCTCTAAAGGGGCAATTTGGGTTTTGACCTTGTTCACCACTGGCATGTAGTCCCACATAGCTTTCACTCAAGGGTAGAGATGGAAAGAATATTGAAAAAAAATTGGGAAAAAGATTAAAAAATACATTTGAGAAATGTTAGGAAACACTGAGGAGGAGAATCCCGAACTGATGAGAACCTTCACAGTTTCAAACTCATTCTGTGCAAAATTGGTACAGCATTTTTCTGCATAGGAAACTTAATTTTCTGTTTAAAAATAATGCTTCTGTACAGGAATGCTGCTTTCTGCTTTTTTTGTTTCAGAATAAGTTCACAAATACTGCATTTTAGCACATAATATTTTCCCCATAATTTTGCAGCATTTTCTCCATGTGATCTTCTGAATTTTGTATATAACCTTTTTAAAAAAAATCAGTAAAGCAAGCAAGCAAGCAAACAAAAAAACCCAACCCAAGCATTTTAGTTAGTGCACAATTACTCTCCTTCACCCCATTAGTAATCCTGTGTTGTATAACAGGAATCAAGATAAACTCTGTAACATAATTTTATTCACATGTACTGACATAAAATGACAGACAAAACAGATATACACAAGAAAAAATATTGGGGATCAAAAAGGGAAGGAGATGGAAAAGACAAGTTAACTCTATACAACAACTGCACTATCCCTCACAAATCTGTTAACCATCATACAATTCCAAAAACATGGACCACACAGCCAGATATTATTTGCTTTTTCCTTGCCTGTTGAACACTACATTCTTTTATGGCTGGGTCTCTGAGATCTTTTGTCCAGCATAATAAATGTGTTATTCTAGGGGACATCCAGTTCTATATGAATCCAAAGTGTGTGTGCAATTTCATTTCAGCATTACAATGTAACTATCTCAGTGCTAAATTATACACAGGGAAATTTAGTGCTGTATCTAGGGTAAAGTTTCTATGTTTTATTACCTCTTGAGAGAAAGTGTTAATGATCGGACAGGATCATAATATGTGAATTATAGTCCCTTCATTTATAGCGCATTTCCAACATTGTTCTTCCTTAGATTAGGACTACTGGGGATAGGTATGTGAAAATTGTGTGTGTGTGTGTACATGCCTTAAGGCATGTACTAAAAACGCCTACCACCAGACCCTCAGCTTATATGACCATCAAAGTGTTCCATGGGAGTCCACCTCCGAAAGCTTGCCTGCTTCTAAGTGGGATGAATAGCTAGATGTCCAGTTGTGGAGAGAACAAGGAAATGCCACAATTAACCTATCCAACCTTCCTCTCCTCATTTTCCATAGCCTTGTATGGTTCTTAAGAGTATTTGATTTCTTGTGTGTTTGTCAATTCAAATAAAATACTTTGTTCACTTTAGCTGGAGTGCTCTCTACAGTTAGTACCAGTATACACAGGTGAAAATATCCTACTGTTACCCTCCTTTGCATGCCAAGAACTAATAAAAACAATTAGAACTGGTGAAAATTAACATTGCTGAATCAAAAGACCCAGCTTTTGCAAGGGCTTTTATATTACTGGCATGGGGACCAAGGCAGCTTACCACAAAGTGAAACATGATATTGCTTTTTTTAAAAAAGTACAAAGTTTTGTACAAAGTATAAAGTTTGTACAAAGTACAAAACAAGCAAAGTTTACTTTTAACAAGGTAAAAAAAGAAACAAATAAATAAATTAGCCTATTAAAAACATCAGTAATTTTAAACGGTATAAATAATTTGAATATATAGTAAGGATAAAATTGCAACAGAGATGTCCCATTAAAAGAGCCTTTTGCACAACTGATTAATCAACAAAATGCTTGTTTAAATAAAAAGGTCTTTACTGGCCAGCAGAAGGAGAGCAGAGAAAGGCAGCCTCTTGCCTGTGCAGCCTGGGAGCCCTTTCATGTGTCCTTATTAGATGGACTTGTGATGCTGGTAGTACTGGGAGAACGCTCTCTCCCATTGATCCTAAAACTTAGGTGGGAGATAGTTTGGAACCAACCCATATAAGTCATAATCAGCAATTTGAATTATGCCCAGAAATGAACCCATACCTTATGAAGCTGTTTCAAGGAGGACGTTACATTGTCCCAGTAGCTAATCCTGGTTAGCACTCTGGCTTCAGCATGCATTGTGTATTGTGTTCCTTCAAGTCATTTCCAACCTTATGGTATCCCTAAGGCAAACATATCAAGGGATGTTCTCGACAAGATTGGTTTAAAGGGGGTTTGTCGTTGCCTTGTTTTGAGGCTGAAAGAGTCACTTCCTCAGGGTCACCTTGTGCGTATTCATGGCTGAGAAAGGATTTGAACTCTGGACTCTAGATTCACCGTCCAAAGCTCAAACCACTACGTCACACTGCAGCTGCACCACTTTCTACTAAATGATGTTTCAGAACAGTTTCAGAAATAATCACGTTTAGGTGAAATAAATAGTAAAGGAATAGCCAAAAGTGTCTACATATGGAAAACTGTTTGGAAGTTTCAGCAGCTTCAAAATGCTGCAGTTATACTGCTGACTGAGGTTGGTTATAGGGAGCATGTAACTCCCTTCTGGAAACAGCTTCACTGGCTGCTGGTCCATTTCTAATGCTGTTTTTGACCTAAAGAGACCAATACAGCCTGTATCTCCCCACATGCCTGAGTCTTAGGAGCTTTGAGAGAGGCTTTTTTTTCCGTCCCACCCCCTTCCAGACTTGGTTGGTGGAAACATAGGAAAGAGTCTTCTCAGTGGCTGTTTCTAACCTAGTGAGGGAAATTTAAATCTGCTGCCTCGCCATTGTCTTCTAATTGGGAAGCAAAGATCTTGTTGTTTAAAATAGCCTTCAGCCTTAGCTGATCAGGGAGGAGTGACGGGTAACTGGGTGTGCAATTTTAATATGCATTCTGTATTTTAAGTGTTAAAATTGTTTTACATTTTAACTTTTTAAAAATAGTGTTTCAATTGAACGCACTATTTGATGCTTTCTAAACTTTTGTTTGTCATCTTGTTCTTACTGCTCTATTTTAATTTATACTATAAGCTGATAGAAACTGGGACATTAAATAAATAAAAGAAAATGGGACATTAAATAAGTAAACAAACAAATAAATGAGGGAGTAACCAAAACTATCTACATATTGGTAGCTCTCTATCAGCGGTAGGGATGAGTAAGGATTCTGTTTAACTCATTTTTTATGAGACTAGCATAGTCTGCAAATGTCTTCACTTACTGAGGGAAAACTTCTTTTAAAAACACACAATATTCAAATGTGAGATGAAGCAAAACTGACAGTTTTGTTCATCCCTAGTCACAATATTCATAATACACACACCTTAGGTATTGTATTGAACCATAGATGCCACATTTTAAGAAAATTATTGGCAAGTTACAGTGTGTCCAGAAATTGCCAACTAAGCTGGTGTGGAGTCTGAAAATGAAGTCTTACGAAGAGTATTTGCACATGACAGGCATCTTTCACATGAAGAAGAAACCATTAAGGGGAAAAAGTGCCTTCAAAATTATCTGAATAGTGGTATTCAGAAGATGAAGCAGATTTGTTCTCTCTCGCTTCAATGGGGAGGATTTGAATCAGTGGGTAAAAACTTCAGATTCAATTAAGCATAAGCACCAACTTCATAATGTAAGACCTATTTGACAATGAACAGGCTGCTTCATGATATCATGAGTCCTTTTTGGTTGGAAATATTTAAGCAGAGGCTGGACAAAGATTCTATCTGTAGTTATGGATTTTAGATCTATATCTATTTATCCACACAGGCTCTACCAGCTTTATGATCAGTACAATTTACAGTCATCTAGATAAAGTGATTGTCAAGTTGAAGCAGAATACAATGAAGCACTCTTCACACAGTGAATAATAACGTATGCAATTCACTATAGCAAGTGTGATGGGCAATGATAGGTTGATAGCTTGGGTTGATGAGAAGGACTTATAGCAAGTAGGTCTATCTTGTTATAATAGCTAAATTAAACTTTCATCTTAAGAACCACCGTAGTGCAGCAGATACAGTGTTGAACTAAGGTTGGAAAATTCATTTTATAATTCCACAGTGTAAGGATATTCATCAGATGACTCTCCTCAGCCTGACCTATCTCATAGTTGTTCCAAGGACAAAATGGGCAGATGAAGAGTTTCCTACACTGCCTTGAACTCGATGAAGGATGGATGGATTTGATTTATGTCTCACTTTTCTCCATATACAATCCAAGGTGGCCATTTAGAAAACAGGCTAAAATATTATTTATACAAAAGTTTTTGAAAAATTAAATGATAGTTCAGTTTAAAATGGAAGATTAAAACACTATAAAAACACAAGGTACAATAAAAAAAAAGATAAAGCCACTGCCCTACTGAAACCTTCTCTGTTACGTAAATTATAAGCAATACAGAGGGACCAAATAAATAAATAAATAAATTGGACCAAATAAATGAATGAATATTAGGTAGCAGACACAAATAGCAGGACTTGTCCCCTTCTCACCCTTCCCACAAACCTGAGGTTTGTTTGTTTGTTTGTTTAAATCAGTCATGGGAGAAAATAGATCCCCTCACCTCTAAAATTTAGCAGCTTCTCTAAACAAAGTGGTAATCTGCAAGTCAATTCAACATTTTTTTGAATTTTGTGCTCAGTAAATTGTATTGTGGGCACATACTTTGTCCACATATGAATTCTGATCTTGCAAAAAACTTATCTAAAAGAATAGGATAATTGAAATGTAATTGATGAATACATCATTGGTCTCACTGAATCTGGGAAGATAACATTGGTAGGACTGCCCACCCCCACAAAAAAGATGGTACTTAATTATATAGAAATGGGTTTAATGATGTGGAGTCTGCTACTCAGAAAGGTAATGGAAAATATAGTATAAACAAATGAGATTCTCTGAAGAAACAAGGGTATTAAAAAAGAGAATATAATAAAAACCTGACTTAGAGTGTAAGAAATGAAAAGATGAAGATGTATATATTTCAGAAATGAATTTCAAATCCTTTTCCTAGAAAATGTATGGCTTAAAATATACAGCCTCCAGGATGCTGTGAACATTAAGAAGATTTAAAACAGTTCTTCAGGGAAAATGACATAAGAGTATTTGGAAGAAGGCTGAGAAGAAGTGACCCTATCTAATTCAGTTTTCCTTGAGAGCATGATTAAATGTATACTGCAGATTATATTACCAGATAACCCTATGGCCACTGAAAGTACATGCGGAATACCAAACAGACGATGAAACTGGGCAGTCATTCTAAACAGTCTACTTATCATCACAGATGTCTCCAGATGTTGTAAGACCCATTTTAATAGTATTCTGTATCTAGTTATGTACCTAGTTATGAGGAAGTTTTAAAGCATCCTATCAGACACTGGAAAATTAGAATCTCTGGTTTTAATAATGGATGGAAGGAGAATCCAAATTAAGAAAAAGAAGCATTTCGGGGAAAGTATGGTATAACTAGATAGATTTATTTTAGTGCTGAAGTCTTGACAAACAAATATATATAGTTAGTCAATAAAACAATTGAAGGTGTATACAAGACATGATCTGATTGTGTGGGATTCAATTTTAACTACACACCACATTTAAAAGTAATAATGGCAGCAGATTTTCCAAGTAATAGTGTCAGCAAGAAGTGCTATTTGCTTCCTTCTTGGTATTAGATTCTATAGGAGCTTCTCTTAAATTAAATTTAGTTCTCAAGAGCTTGAGTGTGTTCAGTTATACACCAGATTAGCAGCTAGAATTTGCAGGAAGTGGGATATTTTGAAACCAATTTAATTACATCAGGGAACTAAACAGGATTGCCACCTTTCTTTTGGCCTTATTGCCATGGCTACTGGAAATTACACAAAAGATTCAAGAGTAAGATACTGTCTCTTAGTGCAAGGAAAAACAGCTTCAGTTATTATAAGCATCAATATGGCTGTATAGCAATGGTATTCTGCAATATATTTTAGGAGCAGACAAATTGTACTGCAGAAAGAGACAGAAATGGTTAGAAGATTTTCTTATATATTGTCACTGTTATGAATCTAATTGGATAGCTGTGGAGAAAATATAACACTGCCATCTAAGCCCCAAAAACTTAAATTTGCATCTAGGCCTACCTAGAGTAAATCCAATGAGTTTACTGGAATTTGATTAGCCCTTATCTGCAGTTCATTCAATGGGTCTACTTCATTTTAGACTAACAATTGCATTTAGTTCAAAGTTTCCAGAAGCCTACTGAAACCTCTCTGTGTAAGATGATCTTATAGACCATGTATTGGGCAACTGTGACCTCTCACACAGAAGGAATAAAGACAGATCAGAGAGTATTGTGGCTCTTCCAGGCTGCTATAAAGAACTATAGTGCTTTAGCTTTTTCTTGTAGCATAGCTCCTTAAATTTTTCTAGGTGTTGTCACCTTTGCATCCAATTTATCTTATCTTATCTTTTATCTTATCTTATCTTATCTTATCTTATCTTATCTTATCATCTTATCTTATCTTATCTTGGTGGGAAGGCTGTGAGTAGTGATTCCTTGGATATGCATTAGTTCTTCTAAGTTTTTTTTTTTTAAAAGAGATGTGGTTTTCTAAGCTGATCATGCATTCTGAAGAAATAAATTTTCTCCTTGTATTTTTTAAAATAATCCTTAAGAGTTATGGAGCTATAGTGAAAAACTATTATTTCATGGATGCATGGATGCACTATAAATCTAAAAAAATTAAAAAGAGAGAAAGGAGAACATTTTTGGTTCTGATACATCTTAAAATAAAACAAAAAAAAATCCACTTGAGAATGGGAATACAATGTTGCAGCAGCTGCTGGAGATTGCCAGAAAACAGTTCAGGTAAACACGAAAATCCTGTGAATATCTAAAAGCACCCACCCAACCACATACATAAGAACTACAGTAATAAATACTACAACCTCAAGAAGCCCTCATTTTATAGAGAATGAAGCAACAGAACAGACAGTATGAAAAGGAAACTCTTAATACCTAGCTATAATCCACAGAGACACTTGAATAGTCCATTGTGTAAGTATGGTTGCACACTTCTAAGGTTCTAAGAAGTTATACAACCATTTTATAACTACTTATTTCATATAAGTACTTCCTCAGAAATGATGCCTGGTTGCAGGGATGGAAAAAATAAATATTCAGATGTTCAGGGGGAAATGTCGAGAAAGGGACTTTTTGGGTGCCCCAGAGTATTAATGAGGATACTCCTCCACAAGCCACTTTCTTGACCATTTGCCTAGTCTTCAAACAGACTAAAACATGAATTCTGCCTCCCATACCAGACTCACCTATTTCCAGTCCTTCTAAGACAGGAGGGGCAGCCCAATGACAATGACTATCATAATGAGCTGTGTTCTGACGGCTGGCACACTAAGATGATGCCTGCACCAGTGTGAATCAGCTAACAGAATGCAAGAGTGTGGCCATAGCTTCCTGATCCATACCTGGCTTCCTTCCCATCCTCTTGATGTCTCATTGAGAGTGGTAGAGAAAAGGAAGAGAAAAGGATCCTGTAATGCTATAGCCACCAAATCCTAAGCTGACTTCCCTCATTCTCTGAATGTCATGCAGGGCTAGGTTGTACAATCTCTGTCTCCCACCGTGCTGCCAGAGACTTCTCATCCCCACAAAATTTCTTCATAAACTTCATAGTTTTGCTCAACTAAAGTCCATTAGATTTAAGTTTACCGTGTCCTACTGAATACAAGAGTAAAGGGTAAGGCATACAAAAGTGATGGCAGAGAACATCAGAAAACAGAAACAAAATATAAGGAGAGGCTGGAATGAAGATAAAATAAAGAGACACAAGGAGCACGCAATGTCTATGTATATTGGAACCAGCTATTCCCAGTGTCCTTCCTACCATTCTATACTACAGGGATTTATAGTGTATAGCCCTGGGGCAAAACATGACCATTGGTTACTGCCTGCATGGCTCCTGAAATTTGGAAGAATTGTTTCCAATTAGATTTTCTCCTTTCTATCTATGGGTGCAAAAGCTGGACAGTGAAGGAAGCTGACAGGAAGAAAATCAGTTAATTTGGTATGAGGTGCTGGAGAAGAATTCTATGGATACCACGGGCTGCTAAAGACATAAATCAAATATGAACTCTTCCTTTACTAAACTGAGACTTTGGCATTTTAGCCGTATCATGAGATGACATGACGTTATAGAAATGATTATAATCCTTGAAATGGAAGGCAGCAGAAAAAGAGGAAGACTGCATTACAGGTGGATAGACTCAATCAAGGAAGCAATAGCTCTGAATTTGCAAGGCCCAAGCAGGGGAGATAATGCTGCTCTTTGGCTTGTGAGGACCCTGTTAATATTGGCAAATAGCCTCCCACATCCCTGCACACTGAGATGTGTATGTGGATAACACTGTGGCCCATATGTAATTGTTAGTCCTCACTAAAGTAGAACCACTGAACTAATTGCTAAATGATAAAATGACATTTATGCAAATCCTATTGATCCAATTGTTCTAGGTGTTGCATTTACCCCAAAGTATGCAAGAAACCTCTGCTCTCCCAGCTGAAATTTGATGATGCCCTTGGGACTGAGAAGAATGTGCACCCCTATTTAACTGCGGTAAACATATTTTCATCTACAGAATTTCAAAGATTTATTTAAAAATATTACTCAGCCTTCTCCTCACCATATCAAAACATAGTGGCTGGGAGTGGTGGGGGCAGCAAATTGAATCTGGATACGGACATTTTCCTCAGATGCTAGAGAAAATAAAATCATTTGTTATCATTGCTTCCATGATCAAAACATGATCTTTTACAAAAATAGCTATGACTCAGCTGGCATTTTGAAAGCCCTTGTTAAATGAACATGAACTACTGAATAATAGGAAGCAACATTTGCGCATCCCCCTGTATACAGCTGAGATCAAGCATTTGCTGCATTGGCCAACCTCCGTCAAAGAAGCTATCAATGGATATATCTACAAGGAATGTCTGCACATGGACACAGGCACAAACCAGTCTGTGTATCTGGAACAAACACAGTGAACTGGAAAAGCAGAGATATTTTTCCAGAGTCAGAATCATGTTCCCTTACCAGTCATGGTAAATTTTCCATCCCAGCCATTCCAGTGTGATGTAATGAACAAGAAGGTCTCGCACTTTGTAGCCAATCGGATTTGGATGCAGCATGATTTAGTTATGAGTGAGGGGAAGACTTCAGTCGCATGGATAATCCTAGCAGTTCTTGAAGCCTACAGCAATTTTGATCCCATTACAAATCAGACTGGAGTTACTCTCAAACATCATTTAAATGAAACAGAAACAATTCAGATCAGTGTGTTATTTATGTACAGAATAATACTCTCAAAATGACAATTAAAATAATGTAAAATAATGTATTGTTATGATGCAAAAAAAGTGCCTTTCTTTGGCTGAGATAATATTTATTTATTTATATTTATCTAAGCAAATAGATATAGTTCTAGTCCATCTTAGCCTGAATCTGCAGGCGGGCTGTATCCCAGTTCCACTGTGCAGTAGCCTTGCCCTAGTTTGACCTCTTTACTGCCACACACACTTCTTTTAATCCAAACTTAAATCAGTTTGGAAAGCTACACAGGATCCCCATCACATAGCCTCAGCAGTGCAAGGGGCTGTTTCTACTGTGTGCATACATTTGCTTTATCAGTTTATGACTGGTTATATGACTATAGCAGCTGCATCATCATTATCATCATCATCATTATTATTACCATTATTACTACTACTATTATTATTCCTGAAATGCATGATCGCATTTGCATACTTACTTAATCAAATAGCCTTTCTTCTTTCTTTGTACTGATTGGCCACCTGTACTTCTTTAAAGTGAAGGCAGTAGAGAAGGGGGAGGTGAAATGCCAACCTGAGAATGTGTACATACGGTATGTATGCAAACATGCACATATAAAAACTAAACTGCCCCCTGACTCAAAAATGGGGACATTACCTTTTTGCTGATACAAACAAGAGAGCCACCTTTCAGTGGTGGGAACTGTCAGGTGACCTAGGTGACCATATGACTTAAGTGACCACCTACTAGCTTGGCCCCTCCTCCCTCTCCACTCCCAATTCTACTGCAACCTCTGTTTGGAGATCAAACTACATATTTTGCTTTGTTTTTTAAATGGTTCTTCACCAAAACAGTGGAGTAAACTGGGGATTATTTAAAAATTGTCTTCAAGCATTAAAAAGAAGTGTTTTCACATCCAAATGAGAAGGACATTGCATTTTCCAACAGGACTGGAATCGAGGCAAAGACACATTATTTAGCCTGTGTATCTTCAGCCTTAATAACTAAGGCAACTCTTTTGACAGTCTAATGGCATACATCTGAATTACCACAACAATATACAGACAGTTCAAACTTGAAAATTATGTTTTCATATTCTTTAACAAATTTGCAGTCTATATATTTCATAATAAATTATTGCAATTTACATTTCCACTTGCAGTGTCCTTTTAGATCATACTTTCTTGGATCATTGCAAATATTCATTTATCTTGGTAAAGTGATGATAGTCTGCACGTTTTGTGCCATCAAAGATAATATACATAATACTTTTGCATTTGAAATCAAGAAGGCCATAATGTGACCACAGAAAAATTCATTCTTCAGCAAGTAAGCTTGTATATAACATTGTGCAAATTAATTTTCCATGTAGAGCTACAGTCCAAAAGGTCTACTTAGTGGAAAATGAGGATCAATATTTCTGAGAAAAGGCAAATTGAATCATAGCACTTCTTCAATTTTTAATGGTGCTAATGCTGGATGTTTAATTTCTGTGCTCTATACATTGTTCGTACCATTTGTTGCTGATATTAATGCCACACAGCAATTTACTTTGAATAGGAGCATGTTGGATGTACAAAACAAAGGCAGTATGTGTGATAAATCTTTTAAACATCCATTTATATAAAAATTTGGAATGATAGAAGCTTCATTATGTTAATCATGTGCTGAATGTGTGCTGATGCTGCCATCATGGACAGGTCTGGCATGAATATTATGCACTTCAAACAAAAGCTTTGAAATAACAAGTTACAAATATTTTATTTGTTCCATGTTCCAGTAAAGAAGATATAGATATATATTATGATTACAAATTGAGCTTTAGTTACTTCTGAGAAACAGTAAAGAAAATTGTCTTTTTTAAAAAAAGTAACCCTAATTGTGCCTAACTACTTTAGAAGACTGACAGTTTGGGGCTATAATTTGTTTATGTGTAGTCACTAACGACTTTTAAAAGCACTTGAAATTTCTGTTGCATAAAAACATTATGTAGAATTATACACAAAGAAAGAGATTATTGCAACAGAGCGTGGACTAGTATTGCAGAATTGACTATTATTTCTTTAGGAATCTCTAACTTTGGATCATGCATCCCAGGGTTAACTGCTATAAAAATATCATGTTACAAGAAAAAGGTAAGGAACTGAAATGGTGGGCTAGAAACTGAATTTAAGACTTTAATCTGAAGGGAAAAAGCTTGTCCCCTCCCCCCGTTAATATTGTATTGATCAGCTTACTGTACTGATAGGCAAGTGATTGCTGGAATAGGAAACTAATGTGGCATTTATTCATATTTTCCTCTGTAGGAAAGCTGTGCCCTGATTTTCAAATCAATAAAAAACTTTGAAGACTCTGAATCAAAAAAAAGACCTTTTGGGATGATAAGCTAATGAAACATTTCCCTGAACTGATGTTTATGTCATTTTCAGCTTGGATATGGTTTGAAATCATGCTAGTGGTACTGGTTTATAACCTTCATGTGAATATCAACAAAAGCTACTGTCTTTCTTTTTCTTTCTTTGTATTGTTTAATATCATGAAACATCCTTTTTCAATGAGAATGAGAGCTGGACTTCCACACTTGGAGTAAAACAGGCCACAGCATTTATTTACAGGTGTATACAACAACAATTGCCAATCCTATTCCTATTTATTATTCCATTGACTCCAGGATCTTCCTGCCCCAGGCTCATCTCAGAATATAAGGCTAGTCACTCAGACTCCACCCCCTGCCCAATTGTCCAAAACTGGTAAGAGTTCCTCAGCAGCCATCCCCCCACCATTGAAACAAGTGTGGTTCCCCACCTCCATCTATTACACTGAGGGATTGAGGGGCCTTGTCAGCTAATCTGGGTTCTATCTGGGGTCACCATTATCAAATTCTAGTTACCCAACTTATGATAATGGTTAAACCAGGCAGGTCAAACTAACATCAATACTCCACTTAAACATTTCCAAGTCTTGGTGTTCCAGGATATTTCTGGGGAAGGAACAGGCTCTTTTTGTACTATTTTCGGCTATTTATTATAAATATTCATATAGATAGATATACATATACATTCTCCTCAGAGAGAAACAGACATTACATCATCTGGGCATTTCAGCTTAGTTATATTCTGTAACATTATATGTAAGGCATTATTCCATTATGTTGCATATAAGGCATCATATATTAAGTCATATAGACATAACATTGTATTCATCGTACATAGATATTTTGGCCATTTCTGCACAGTGTTGCTATAGTGAAACAGCAGTGGGTTGTTTCTGATCCAGGAGCCATGCTACCACACAACGTTGCCACTATCCAGCTGCTATCCCATCCCCAAGCATTGCCAAACTGCCTCATTCTATTTCCAGAAAAAAAAATCTGTTAGGAACCTTCTTTAGTGCTTCAATCTCATCAGCCATCTTAGTGCGGTACCGAAATAGCACTCGATAGCACTTCCTGTTATTGCATATCTGGGACTGGGCAGGGTATGAGTATGCCCAGCTTGTCCCGCCCTCAGCTACTCCAACGGCCTGGTAACTTTGAAATGGTGTATTGTGAGGAAATGGCCTTTATTTCTCTATTTAGCTCTTTAACAGGGTTGGCAATAAGTAGTGCATGTAACAAAATCAGAATATGTCTCGTATTTAAATACAGAGTCACTGTAATTTCAGTCACAACAACCAAACCAGAAAACCCAAAGAAATATATCTCCCTCCAAGGGAAATTCATAGTGAAGGTGAAAAACATACCACAATCATACACACAAACAAAAAAATCCTTCTTAGCTCCTTAAAAGGACCAGCCAAAGCCCAGGGATATGTAGCTCATAGTGGTGGGAGGGTAGGCCAAAAGGCTTGCAATCTTATCAGACCAGATGACTTGTGAGATCACAGATCAAATCTTGTGGGCTGAACATCTATGACATTTCAGCTTTCCCCCCAAGTCTCACAATATCTACAGTAGCAGCCATTGCTATGTTCCTCCTCCGTATCAGCCCAGCTAGCAGCTTGGTCAGTACTGGCTAGCTTTCCTCAAAGAAGCGTCTTCAGCAAAGTATGCTCAGAGGACACTGTTTCCAAAATCAGAAGTAGGCTCCTGGTTATTTCTGAGTTTATTTTGTGGGTGGCAGTCTCTGCTGCCACCCAAGAGTGCCAGAGAATTATTCTCCAGATCTGCTGGAGTTCCACAGCCATGATTTAAAATGATGTAGTAGGAACTGGTGAGAGGCAGCCTGGTGTAGTGGTTTGTGCATTGGACTGAGACTTTGGAGACCAGGGTTTGAATCCTGGCTTGGCTTATGGACTCCCACTGGGTGCCCTTGGGCAAGTCACACTCTCTCAGCTTCAGAGGAAGGCACAAGCAAAGCCCTTTTGAACACATCCTGCCAAGAAAACCTGTGATATGTTTGTCAGAAATGATTGGAAAGTACACAATAAGTAGGAACTGGAAGATGTCAATTCATTTAGATCTCCACCCACCCTGAATATCAGTGAGTAAACTTTGGTTTGTCATTAATGTTCAACCTAACCTTTATGAAAGGATCGTTCTGAGGATGAAATGGGGAAAGGGTATGTTTACCCCTGTGAGCAGCATGAAGGAAGGAAAGTAGAATGAAAAAAGAATCAATAATAACATAATAGGCGGTGTTGTCACATTACAATAGATCACAGGGTGCTGCATCCCATTAACTATGGGGAAAAAAATCTGAATGCTAAATCCTATTTTAGTCACAAGTAAAATAGAACCATTGGTGGCTGGTCATTTCTTTGTTAACAGGGTAGAGTATCTGCTCTAGGTTTCATTTTGTATTTTTGAGGGAATAATCCAGATGCTGAACTCTGTCCCTCAAATAAAAAGTTCACACTAAAATCTAGAGCTATCAACAGTCATTGGGTAGATGCAAGAAATGATTGGGACTGATTAATCACTATTTATGTGAATATAATTGATTGCATTGGATCTGGTTAGAATAACATTGGGTTTAGTCATTGAAATTTTTTTAACTCTGTGCTTGATTTTCAGGGGAAAAGTTTCTGATAACAGCACATTTTCCATTCATTATTATCAATTATCTTCTAAACATTTTTACATCCTTACTTAATAGCTCACATGTTTGGGGAAATTAATTCAATCAAATGTTTATTGATTAATCACCACATGGTTCATCCACCAATATGTAGGTGATGCCAAGCGATGTCTCTGATGTTCTTTTGGAACAGTTGCTCAATTGGGCACAAATTAGTATGCCTTATTGAGGCAGACACATCTCCAACATGCACTATATAGTATCATCTACCAACTGACATTTGCCTGTTGGTAAACCATTAAAGCATTCTAGAAAATGGTTTAATTATCGTTCGCCAAACTGGAGTGTATAGATAATATGAAAGTTCAGCTTATTCCAAGTAACACGTATTCTACAGATGGATTGTTGTGATTGTTCTTTTTCCACCCGCAAGTGACAGTTAACAGTTTCTGTTGAATCAAGTAAGAAATAAGTATGCATGGGAAGCTGATAAATAAGTATGGGGTTTTCTTTTGGGGGATGATACTTTGATTTTTTTGTGCAAAATCCAAATCAAAGCTTTGAGAGTAACTTCAAATGAAAGCTGTGGGTTTCATGCTTTGTGGCCCATGTTTATTCCAGGGTTTTTGGCATCAACGGTAGTTATGATGGGGGAGTGTTTCAATCCTGTAATTATGCAAAGTAGCACAATCCCACTCATTTTATTTTACAAACATCTTTACCTCTTTCAGAACTCATTAGAGAACCTGAAAGACACAGAAATCAGTCTACCTCTGTGTAAACCAGAACAGAGAAAGGTAAAAAGAAAAACTACTTTTAGCAACTTTTTTAAAGGATAGGATAAATCCAGAAAAGGCTATGGCAGCAACTAACATTTGGAATAAGAACCTGCACACAAGCCTTCTCATGTATCTGACACCAGCAATACCCCTCAACCCTGCCTTTGGCTTGAAGAGTACAAGGTGACTCAGGCACAAAGTTCAAACTGCATGTAAGGCTGAGAGTGCAATTTGTATTATATTTACTTTGCCCAAACAAAAGTCCTGACTAGATGAGGCAGTATATTGTTTTGAGATAATGGTGAGAGTTTCATTTTGCAAGATTCGAGGACTGGAGAAAGCAAAACAGACAATTTTGCCTATTCTGTAAGTGAACAACAAGTCGTTTGAACAAGGTTTGTTGCTGTACACAACATGTGTACAGCTATGTAGCCCGTCATCAATTTCCTGTTCATGTATTAAACTGCAACCAGTGTTACACAGTGTATTGTTTGTGATGGTAAAATACATGCAGAATTGGGTGAGGATCAATTGTGACAGGCAAAGAGGGATGTAGGTGAGATATGATGTATCTCTGTGATTGACCTCCCCACAAGTTGTCTTTCTAAAGAGGGACATAGGTGGGATATGACTTATCTCTGTGATCCCCACAACTTGTCTTTCTTAAGTGCTTATTTCCTCTCATAGAATGCAAGGAATTACTTTGCATAGGGGTGAACGAGGTGAAGGGGGTCCTTCACTTTTCACCTTCACAACTTCTGTTATCAAAATTGGTCTATACCAGCTTCTTCTGTATGGCTGAAACAATTTAAACAGTGAGAGCTTTAGACATATTAAACTCTTTTTTCCCCCACAACAACAATTTACCCCATGAAAATGCTAAATCAAAAACCGCTCAGCGTTTCCAATGCGTACTTATTTTCTGGGGATTCTAACACAGCTAATTCAAAGAGCAAACCTGAAACCCAGCCCAGTTGGCTTGTGTTAAATCACCTCCTTATGCCAAGACATTTCACAGCATTGTGGTACATGTATTACACTGCAAGGCAACTTTGCAATGCTGTGATTCAACAAGAAAAGATAAAGCGAGAAACATTTTGTTACTGGCTGTACATTCCTATGATACTGTCAGCCTAGATCCTTAATTAATTGCAGTGTTCCCTCCACCTCCATGTATATGAGAGATATTCTACAGTTCCACAGTGTAATTTTTCATCTTCGTCTCACTGTAGCATAGAACTAGCCAAGAATAACAACTGGCTATTTAACATGTCCAGCTCTTACTCGAACTGGGTTGTAATATCTGTTTTGCAAAGAATAGTGACAACATCTTTATTAAAAGTGAAGACCCCTTCAACACAAAGGTCATGGACAACAGCAATAAGTCAACTCACTAACTCATTCTTTTTATTATCAGCCATCAACGCCAAGCAAGGAAGTTTACTCGTGGGAAATATGCTCATTTCAGCTCTGTAGCAAGTTTAAAAAATATTTTTTATATATCCATAGCCCAAAGAAGATCTATATTTGTTTAAAAAAAATTAAAAATGTCCATTTTTTCAAAGTTGAATGTAAGGAGCAAGATTTGGGTAATCCTTAGGCTGAAAAGCCTATTATGAGAGCCAGTGTGGTATGCTGGTTAGAGTGATCTATGGTGCTTCAAGTTCTCACTGAATAGTACTCATAAACTATGGAACTACCAAGGTAATCTTGGATCTGTCTTTGTTTTTAATCTGACCTACCTGGGAAGATTGCTGTGAATGTAAAGTACAGGTTGTTGTGAACGTAAAGTACTTTTGAGCTCACTGGACATAAATAGAATTAAGACTGGATATAAATGTACTTAATAAATAGCTAATGATAAATATCAGGGATTCTTCTCAGCTATCCATTGCAAATTAACAATTTGTCCAGCTGTATGTCTAACATTGATCATTTAGATTGATATAGCAGTTATAGCAATAGTAGTAACATTTCTATACCACTTATCAATGTAAAGCACTGATATTGCAACTAGGTTTCTTTCAACAACTTTAAGCAATAGCTCTCTCTTTTACAGTACTGCAAGGAAGTGTAGGTATAATTTAAAGCTCAATTTAGAAGAAAAAAAACAAAAACAACCCTGCCAGTTTTGGGCCATTATTATGGCCTTCTCCTCTAGCTCTTGCTTCACAAAGCCAAAAAAATGGAAACTAAGGTTGATGACATAACAGACGTGCAATGTCACAATGTCACAAATTGTACTTCCTAAAAATTCCAATTACCCAGGCTTTACCTTTATCTTTCAGGCCTATATCAGATGGGAAAGATGGAAACTTTGGGACCAGCCCAAATATTCCACTTGGTCCTAGATCTGTGTTGCTTTATATAGCATCTAATTTTACTGTACACCTCAGAACATTGACAGCACTGCAGGCAGGAAATAGAGTGCTCCCCTCCATTCTGTGTCCAGTGTTCCACACAAACCTGAATCCACAAAACGTGTGGACACATAATTGGCAGCAACAAGTATTCCATTCCAAATAAAATCTGATCATTCTTCATTTTAGATGTTTAGATGTTTAAAACGTAATGCTTTCAGTTATTTGATGACTGGTTTGTGGCACAGCAAAAAAATATAAGGAAAAAGAAAAAAGTGAACATTATGTAGGAGCTTAGTTTTCTTCTTGCACCAGCAAAGAGGAAGCATGATGCTTTCTTTAGCTTACCTTTTCTCCCCTATGTAGCATAACAGTGGACATTGTCCTGGAGTTATACTTTAATGTTGAAAAAATGCAGACTTTGCTGTCACAAGGTACAGTGGTGACTACCACCAATTATTAAAAAAATAGGCAAATGTATGGCTGCTAAGGCTATCATTGATAACAAATGTATCTAATGATGGATACAAGCAGTATAGATTCAGTGGCATAAGTGTCTCTGGATACAAGTTACAAGTTACTGTGGAACAGCAACAGGAGAAGACTCATGTCCCATAGACCTCCTACTGGCTTCTGATTTTCTACTGCAAGGAACAGGATATTGGATTAGGTAGGGCTTTGGTGTGAACCAAGAAGGCTTTTAGTTTTAATTGTGTTCATAGGTAGATGCTAGAGGATGGAGTTAGCATAATAGGTAGCCCTAAGGAGTTCAATGAGATTTACAATACTCATACATGAATAAGTATGTGAAAAATTCTTAATTTTGTTATGTGTTTCTAAATACTACCTGTATTTTTGATCCATATTTTATATTGATTAATTAATTAATGGAATATAGAAATATAGGATGGGGGACATGTGGCTGGATAGCAGTACATGTAAAAGGGATCTAGGAGTCTTCATAGACCACAAGCTGAACATGAGTCAGCAGTGTGATGCGGCAGCCAAGAAAGCCAATGCAATTCTCGGCTGCATCAACAGGAGTATGGTGTCTAGATCGAGGGAGGTACTGGTACCACTCTACTCTGCTTTGGTTAGATCTCATCTTGAATACTGTGTCCAGTTCTGGGCACCCCAATTCAAGAAGGACATGGTCAAGCTGGAGCAAGTCCAGAGGAGGGCGACCAAAATGGTGAGGGGCCTGGAAGCCATGCCCTATGAGGATAGACTTAGAGAGCTGGGTATGTTTAGTCTGCAGAAGAGAAGGCTGAGAGGGGACATGATAGCCATGTTTAAATATTTGAAGGGATGCCATGTAGAGGAAGGAGAGGGCTTGTTTTCTGCTGCTCCAGAGACCAGGACAAAGAGCAATGGATTCAAGCTGCAGGAAAGAAGATTCCACCTGAACCTCAGGAAGAACTTCCTGACAGTCAGGGCTGTCCAGCAGTGGAATATGCTGCCTCGGAGTGTAGTGGAGTCTCCTTCCTTGGAGGTTTTTAAGCAGAGGCTAGATGGCCATCTGTCGGAGTTCTTTGAGGGTTTTCCTGCCTGGCAGGGGGTTGGACTGGATGGCCCGTGTGGTCTCTTCCAACTCTACATTTCTATGATTCTATGATTCTATGATCTGTCTGTTTGTTTAGTGCCATGAGAATATAAGATTGCAACTCTTTGCTTTTTATTCACATGTTGAAATGTATATACATTTTAATGTATTTACCTTAATACATTTATTTACACAATTTGAAATTTATTTAAACAAGAGCTCTGGTGGCACAGTGGTTAAATGCTGGTACCATAGCATCAACATTGTGAGTTAGATCCTCCAGGGCTCCATGTTGACGTAGCCTTCCATCCTTCTGTAGGTTGATAAAATGAGTACCCAGCTTTTGGGGGGCAATTAGCTAAACACATTGTAAACCACTTAGGGAGTGCTTTGCACTGATAAGTGGTATAGAAATGTAACTGCTATTGCTATTGCTACAATTTAGTTAAAGTACACAGTACTCTCATTAAGTAATTTTCCAGTTGTATGTAGTTGCTAGTTGTATTTTGATGTTGGCGTTGTAAAATACTACTACTATTATGAATAATAATAATAATAATAATAATAATAATAATAATAATAATAATAATAATAATATTTACCTGATACTGCCCAAGGCTTGAGGGGCCCTTCTGCCCTACACTGTTGTAGTGCTATTATTCCACTTTCAACATCCTATGGAATCCTGGGGTTTGAAGTTTAGGGAGCGGCATTTAGAATTCTCAGCCAGAGAGCTCTTTGGCCTCAGTAAACTAACAACCCCAGAATTTCACAGGATGTTGAAAGTGGAATAATAGCACTCTAACAGTGTAGGGCGGAAAGGCCCGAGGTTCAGTTCTACATAGATTAAAATACAACTAAAAAGACATAAAAACATTTAAAATACACCAGTTTAAAATCATAGTTAAAAACTGACTAGGTAGGCCTGCCAGAAGAGATAGGTCTTCAGTACATTTTAAATTCAGACAGCATGTTTAGCTGTCGAATCTCTTCTGATAGGTCATTCCACAGTCTGGGGCAGCAGTAAATGGCCCCGAGGACCTTATGGGGCGGATTGTATGGAAGGAGGCAATCATGCAGGTGACCTGTACCCAAACAATGTAGGGCTTTAAAGATAATAATCAACACGTTTCACTTTGCCAGAAACTAATTGACAGCCAGATGTATGATTTTAATATCAGCGTGATATGTTTACTCCTCAATATTCCTGTAACCAATCTGGCTCCCATATTTTGGACCATTTAGAGTTTCCAGACTTGGTACAAAGATAGACCATGTGCATGCTGTATTTCTCAGAAATGTACTACAAGGTTCTCAAATGTGAAGATATTTGAAGTGAGATGTGGTTCATCTTCAAATGAGTCTCAGGACATGTGAAAAATCTATGTATGTCAAGACCATTAGATTCAACAATTTCTGTGCAACAGCCATGATTATGTCCTAGATTTCAGATTATTGAGCAAGAATCCTCAGAAACCTATTATGAATTTGCAAAGCCTTTTTGCAGAGAAAATCACTCATGCACACGTTCCGTTTTGATGGATGAGTTTCAGTTTGTTCAAGCTGAGGAAGTGGCCAAGTTTGTTGGAGAAGTGAGGTGATATGGTAAAGCCATGCCCATACTGGTTGATTAGGGCTGCTGGAGAAGGGCTAGCCAGTCGGGTAATGGAGATTGTAAATACTTATTTGAAAGATGGCTGTGTTCCAGCTTCTCTGAAAGAACAGTTTAAGACTAATGTTGAGATACCTTCACTAGATCTTGTTGCACTAGATAATTGTCAGACAGTTTTTAACCTTCCTTTTAACGTCATGTCTTTCCAGCTTGCAGCACAACTCCAGTTTTTCTTGGATGAAAATGATTACCTGAATACCTGCCAATCAGGGTTCAGACCTGTTTACAGGACAGAAACCTACATCAGGAAATGGCTAGTGAATGTGCATCTCTTTCTGCTTAGGTTGGATGTCTCAATAGCATTCAATAGATAGCACCCATCATTGTAGCCTTCTAGGCCATTGCGTTAATATGAGATTTGATAAGGACTTTTTGGTTGAATGTTCTTACAATGTGGTGTTAGGGGACTATTGTTCAGATTCACATCAAATAGCCTGTGTGGCTTCACAACACTTATGTGTATGTATACCTATATCTATATAGTTATTAAGTGCCTTCAAGCCCTTTCCAACTTATAGTGACTCTATGGCAAACCTATCACAGGGTTTTCTGTGGCTGAGAGTGTGTGATGCACCCAAGGTTATTCAATGGGTTTCCAAGGTAGACCAGGGAATTGAACCCTCATCTCCAGAATCATAGTAAACTCTCAGATCCAGCGTTGCTCCTGGAAGGGCAGGTGGCTGCTGAGGCCAGAGAGGCTTTTGTCCAGCTTTTGTCAGTTTGCCACTGTGTCTGTTCCTAGTGAAAGTGGATTTGGCTACACTGGTTCATGACTTAGTTACTTCACAGTTTTGTCCTTCAAAAAGTGTTCAGGAGCCAAAGGTAGCAGAAAAGGTGGTAAAGTATTATTTAGTATGTTCTTGAAAAACCACATATCACTGGCTTTTCAGCAAAATTCAGTGAGCTGGTTTTGAACATACAAAGTTCTAAATAACTTGGAGTCATCTGGAGACTTATGAACATGAATATGAAACCCACCACTCTAAGAGGCTAGATTGGTGACTATGTGAGACAAGTTTTTTTCATGATGAACATCATGGTTGTACAACATCTTTCTGAACAGTACAGAATGTCTCTATGCCTTTTGAACTTCCAGCATACAAGAAAAGTTCCACGTTTTTCTGTGGCTTTTGATTCTTAAAACCAGGTTTGACCTTAGGTACTGTTATAAAATGAATACTGAACTAAACAAACAAATTATTTCCCATCCCTCACCTTCATGGTGATCAGGACACACTGGACAGGGCAGGTTTTATCTTTCTGACAGCATTTCAAGATTTGCCCCTGCATCTTGTAACCCTGTGGTTAGGCAAGACTAGCAGTTGTGACGAGAAATTGACTTACATCATCCAGTGCTATTGTTCTGTTCTAATCATATTTTTAGTCACAAAAGTGACTGTGTGGGGACTCACCGCAGGATAAATTAATTATGATAATAGGGTTTTAAAAGGCAGCTTTACCTGTTCTCCATTTACAACTCTACTTAAAATATATAAAGAGCTATAAACAGGTACCATTTGAAGTCCTAGAACATTATTTCCCACACAAGAATAGCAAGTTTAAAATTGGCTTGGACAACTGAAGGGGCTTTGATGTTACTGGAAATAAAATACATCTGCATTTGAACTTGATGTGCTTTTGAAAAAGACCTGCTAGAACAGTATGTACTAGTTCTTGAAGTTAGGAACTGCAAAGATTTTGAAGTATTTCAAGCACTAGAGATGTCACAGGAGTTCAAAGAAATCTCTGAAACAAACCTAGAAGGTTTGGAGGTAAATCTGACAACCGTTGAATTTCTTTTCCCCGCTGGTGGATGTCAAAATGGGAGTACTAGAGAAAGGAAATCCTTCACCTTTCCCTGAAAATGTCTGAGGAACAGGCAAGACCCAAGCTTACTAAATGTTCAACTGGCATGTCTAGTGTAAGCAGATCTCTCTATTCAGATCATGGCATTGCAAATACACTATCCCCCAAACTGCACAGAAATCTGCCAACCAAAACAATTTGTTGCCCATCTTTACCTACAGAAGAAACAACACCAGTAACAGAACAACATTTTCCACTAGGCAGTAGATTAGTCTACAGCATACAATTCTGTATGCTGCCATCCTTTTCTCATGGCGAGACTGGCCCTACAGCCAACACCTTGCACATATATTTATCATTCTCTCTGTCGTTTCACAGAGTGATGAGGTAAAGCTGCTGAATGTTAACTGAAGTAGAAGTCCCATTCTTTTACAAGTAGACTGGCCGCATTAGAAGGTGTTTGGACAGCTGTAGTGAATGACCAATAGTGCCCATTGGGGCATGAATCAGTGACATAATAATCCACAATGCTGTACAGTCTTGTGCATCTGACTGTATATCTACCCATACATCCATACAAAAATGACAGGTGAGGAAAAACAAAGCAAAATGGAACCTTTGTGGTCAAAGGGTGAGGTATAAATAATCCAGATAAATAATTTTCTCTACAAGCTACTTCACCATCTCCTACAGATGCCCTCCAGTAGAAGTATGACCTTTGCTTCCCTCCCAGTTGCAATACAATTCCCCAGATAAGTTTGCTCTGATACACAAGGCACTCACTTACATATTTAAGTATACGCAATGGAGGCCCCCCGCCCACCTCCTCCTCCTCCTCCTCCAAACACATTGTGGAGCATTTATGTTGGAATACTCTTGAATTATTGCATCAATGATACCAAGAACAATAACAATTTCAATTTCTGCATAATTTGAAGCAAAAGCTTTCCATCACTGAAGCAGTAAAATTAACTGTGTTATGCTGTTCTGAAATAATTTTAAACACATTTATGCTGTGTGTGTGTATGTGTGTGTGCAAAGAGAAAGAGAGAGAGATTCATGCTCAAAACTAATAATTAAAATGCCTTCATCCTCTGCAGCACCTCATTATAAATCAAGAGAAAGAAGTGAAATATGCCCCCTTTATTCTTTTTAAAAGGACTTCTTGGCTGCACTTCTATCATCCTAGAAACACATTGCAGAGATCATAGGAAGCAGAAGATACCTACTTCTGAGGTTGCTGATGACACCCGGGGTCAGAGTTCATTGCTATATCTTTCCTCCTTGTCCCTCCCACCTACTGGGGGGCAGTAAAGAAGCTAAGAATTAGCTTTGCTGGCAGTTCCTCCTTGTCTGGATCAGAGTGCTCTTCCCCCACTTCAGAACTGCAGTCTTAGTCAATTCCTCTCTTAAATTGTGAAGGAATATCATGCAACTTCATAGTCCATTAATTTCAACCAGAAAACAAAATGTTAAATTAATAAAAGCATGCCCCCCCACCAGAGTTGTATCTCAGTTTGCATTTTAAAAGAGAGTTGACAATGCCGTAGTGACAATGTCCAAGAAAGTTCTGGGAAAGAACAGCTTGTGTCACTGTGAAATGTCCTAAAGTATTAAACTGAATATAATTCAGAAATATCATTAGCAGTGAAATCATGTTATTTATTTATTTTTTTTTTAAAAAAAAGCTTGCTTCTTTCCTGTTTGTTTAATTTAAACCTAATGTCTGCTTATTTCCTGCACAAGCAGAAAATGCTGATAAATAATTCCAGTACATGTCTAAACATCTCCCTTCACAGCTAGTTCTTAATTTGATCTCTTGAGACCTTTCTTGGTAGCTGAATATTTTCATTCGTTTCAAGGGTACCAACATCACCATATAATTCCAATCTCATGTTGCTTGGTAATACTGCGAGATGAGGTCCTCAGCAGATCATTAAACACGTTCAATAACAATGTTACAAATCACAAGAGATTCATCATTGTGAGTAAAATGCTAGAAGAGTTGTGGTTTTTTTTATAAGGGTGGGGGAAGAAGGAAATGTAATAGATTAATTTCATTTTTCTGGGGTATTCCCTCAGATTCACATTTAACATTGTAAATTTTCCAGGAAAAACAATGCACAGAGAGATACAGACATTTATGAACATCAGTACAGAAGTCAATAGGTTTTGTATTTGAGACATTTATTCCCAGAGTTCTGTGGAAGAATGGAAGAACCATGTTTAGATATACAAATCAACACATGAATAGGGTTGCCCCTTCGACTAGAATCACTGCAATCATCACCATTGCTGTCCCTCTCTTCTACTAAAATAGTCTTATTGGGAGCGTGACCATAGTGGATACTCAGCAGTATTTCTAACCAGACCTGTGTCTGCACATGGAAAAACAAGCATGAAAATACAAAGATGTTTTGATATACTCCTGGCAGACTGTATATTGCGTTAAGCGCAAAAACACTGACATATCCTACGGGAGAAAAATGTGTGTTTTACCACAAATATTAACAGGAAGAGGAGATTAGCTACCATATCATCCTGCTGACATAATATTCACTTAGATTTCCAAAATGCATAAAGGGAGAAAGAAAATATGAAAATGGGTTATGGTTTGCTAAATAAAAAGTGAGGTTCTAACATAAGTTAAAACTGGACCAAAAGTGATCAGGGAAAACTTGAGTCTCAACTCCATGGAGCTAGCAATGTGATCGGAAAGTGAAAAGTGAGCAGAATAAAGAGAAAGAAAGTGATACAGCAATAAAGTGTATCTTTAAATACTATCAGAGATGGATGATATTTTTATATTAAAAAAAGGTGGATTTACACAGCTTACACATTCTGGACTCAAATGTTGATTACAGCATGATTTCCATTCTGTACATTCTGTGATTGTGATGCAGTTTATAAAAGAAAAAAATGACAACATGTACAGAACAGTTACCATCTGTGTAGCCAGCTACTCAGTTTCAGTGTCCTTCTTTCCTTAGACGGGAAAGATTGGTGAAATTGTCACTTGTTCCTCTCTCTCTCTCTCTCTTTTTTCTCTCCCAAACTACTTTCTGACAAAGAATACCACTGTTTGCATTATTTGGTCACACCACTATTTCTAAGAGAAGATATTAGTTATCTGGTTCAACATGTTTCAATGGCCTCCCCATCACGTCTTGAACAATTCAGGAAAGTGATTCATCTCCCAAGATCACATGCTCAGTGTCATATCCGTGCTTATCTCTCAGATAGAGAATCCAATCACTATCATACTTCCACTCTTCCTCCTTGAGTTTTAATTCCCCCCATCCATATGAGCCCCTGTATCTTTCGTACCCTTCTGTGACGTACAAACTTCTGTCTTCAGGTGGCCATGGGTCATGTTCCATGAGAACAGCGTAGTGTTTGTTGTTTAGTTCCAATGGAACAAATTGTCTCTTCCATGTCATATTTCCTTTGCTTCCTTACCTCTTGTCCTTCCTTATTCTTTCTCTTCCTTGGAACCCTCCCTATCCTGGTGCCCATCTAAAAAGGTATCTTATCTCCCATCTAAACAACTTTTAATCTTTCCTGTAAACTGAAGATAAGTAAGTGTGCATCAGGCCCTTTACCTTGTCTTGCAGGACTGCTACTAGCTTCCTTGTTATCCCCAGAGAAGATCAACATGATACACACACCCTGTAGGTCTTTCAGTGCTAATGGTGCTAGGCATAACAGAAGTTTCTGCCATTTCCCTGGACTGCTCCTCTCAGATCTTCACTACCAGGTCCCATATAATGTTCTCAGCCTGTCTGCTCATCCCATACATCATCTGAAGGGAACAGAGTGTTTCACTGTAGAGCTCACCTGTTTATATTAACTCCTGCTCTGGATTGTGGCCATGCCTAAAAGATGTAGACTTTTATATCAAGAGATTGCATTAAATGGCCCAGATACCAGAGTAAATACAGCTTCAAACATTTTTTTTAAACAAAATCAGTTTCAGAAAGAAAAGAGGGACAAAAGCAGGATTTTAAGGAGAGAGAAAGAAAGAGTAAACACAGACATGTGTGTGTACATGAAAGAGAGAGAATAAGAACCAGAACATGTCATAAAGGAGTTGGCTTTGCAATTGCAAAGCTTCTTAACAAAATAGAACCTGGAGACTTGTTTGCAGAATTGTTTAGTGCAGTTTGTAAATCCTAAGCGACATTAAGAATGGTGAATATAGAAGTGGCAATTAGCAAAGATGGATTCAAAGGTGATGCCATTAATAATCTACTATCCTCCCAAAGTATAACCTGACAGAAAGGACTTTCAGTGAGTTTCCAGATTTCCCACTGAATGGGCAATGCAGCATTTGGGGCTGTTTTTAGACCTCGCTTAGATAGTGTTTTTTTATGTATAAGGTTATATATAGCAAACAGGAAAATCAATTGAATAATTCATGTGCCGTTTATAAAGTGCTCAACCATTTTATATAAACATATGTATGAATAAAACCAAGCTGAATACTTTATAAAACTATGAATTATTCAAATTAATTTTGCCATTGTTTGCTAAACAGTGCATTCAATGAATAATATTGAAATGGCTTATATGTGTGTATATGTGCAATTAAATTGAAATAAGCAGGTATCCCCACACTCACTGCCTCCAAATGCAAATATAAGCAGGGGCTTAAGCATCTGAATTCTCAAGTTTAATTGAAATCCTGTTTTTAGACAGAATTTGAGGCCAGTCTTAATGCATGTTTATTGACTACCTCAGCTCAGTTTGGTAGGGAAAAAAAACCTTGTAAAGTTCTTGTCATGAATCAGGACTATATTTCCAGAATTATACAGGGTCGAATTTATTTTTATAGATCCAAGCCTTGGAATTCTTTATGTATTTTGTATAACCACTCAATGAGTGATGTGTAAATGCTCTTAAGAAATTTTCTAAATGTTTCTAGTCTTTTCCAGGAAGTGGCCATTTACTCCTTCCTGTTTCTCTATAATCACTCAGCATTTGAGTGCTGAGTTCTAATTGCTCTTATTTCCATAGGCTGGGGAAACCCTATTAGCATTAAACTGCTATTCTCCAGTGTTATAGTAACTAGCATCAGTTAAATTCTGGATGATGTCAGATAAACTCCTGTGGTCCCTAGGTACTCTGTTTGGATCTTGGACCAGCTTCTTGTTACAAGCCACTGGTTACCAGCAATCTGTTGTTCAAGACATTGATTTTACTGCTGTTTGGCTTCTGCATTAGACGCTTTCTCAGCACCCTTTCAGACTACTTTTTAAATCATTTTGGAGATTCCAGTGAGGTCCACAGAACCTGTCCCTTTAAAAGGATATGATGCTATGCGGCTATAGCTTCAAAATCAACCAGGACAATTACCCAGATATGTGCTTGTTTTTACTTAGAGGTCACTGGATTTTCTATTTAAGAAAAACAACACCTATTCACCCAGCCATAGTAATCCCATCTCCCATATACCGTATCATGTTGATTAATTAAATCATATATAATATTCTAACAGGCACACAGTGATTGATTCAGGAATAAGGAAGAAAAGAGAGCCACCTTAAAAACAGCCTTCATACATAAGGGTCTTTTGTAGTTAAGATGAAGTCTAAAATTCCATATGATGACAAGATGTAATAAATATAATGGCAAACCATTATGACTCAAACTTTACAAGAAATGAGGCCCAAATATCTAAAAGTTCCATGGGTGTATCAAGCCTTTAAATACTGTATTTTGATTTACTTCAGTGCCTAAAAACTACTCTGTCCATGTAATGTAAGGTGGAGTCATTGCTTTCCAGACCATGGTCATAATTCATTTGACTACTGCAGCTCCCCAACCCTGCAAATAGTAATACCTTTAATTGCTAGGCATGGAGAGCTCTTAGAGTGAATGGCTTCACTTTTTCCAATAGTTCTTCTTCCTAAGAAATCTTGATTTCCTTCTATCAAAAATATGGAGAAATTTCCAAATGCTGAAAAGTTCTCACCAGAAAATGGCTGAAACAAAATTCTTACTCTGGATCTAACTCAAGGTACTTCTTTACTTAACTCCAAAATGGTTGATTCATTGGACAGGAACAGTATATTCCAGAGTATCCCAAACTAGCCTAAATGAAAAAGCAATAAGAACAATAACAGCAGCAGGAGCAACAACAAGAACAAACAACTGCAGTCCACTTTATGGCCATTTCCGCACAGGGTAATAAAAACGGTGCAGTGTGTCCTCCATGGAGGACATCTGCTCCTTGGAACGGACTGGGTCCAGACTACTTACTGCAGATCCGCACCTCAGTCCGCTCCAGAATGACCCCAAGTGGTCCTCCAGTGTGCTTTTGAAAGACCTGATGTGAGCCTACGATCTGCGGAGGGCGGGCTTTAGGCTGGCGAGCTTCAGCGGTTGGTCGGGACCCATGACCAACCAGAAGCCAGCATTTTAGATGCCAGAGCAGCACGGATCTATGACCACGCACTGCACCGAAGCAGCCTGGACCAGATCGGGGAGCCAAAATATCTGGTAAGTAGCGGCACAGGGCGATTCCCTCACCCCGTGAGGAAATGGCCTATATCTAGAATAATTTGTGATAGAAGAAACTGCAGTCTTCAATTAGTGAAGGATTGTTTAATTTCCTTCACATATAATTTATATTTTTATGCTTCCTGGCATATCTGCTTTTCTAATAAGGGACTTACCTATACAGAAAGAGTTTCTCAGCTGTGAGAGATCTATGTACACAAGGTATACAGATATACAGTCAATATAATGTTTGAATAGCCTATAAAATGTCTTTAACTTGAGATAGGTTGGATATTGCCAAAAAGGGGGGAATTGGTTTCAGAATCTGAATCCTCAAATCTTCTCCAGGGTGAGTCACTAATAACAGTGGTTCTTTGCTGGATGGGTGTTATTGAGCAATAATGTTTGTGACAATATTTGCTGACCAATAGTTTTTTTCACTTTGATCTTCCTTTACACTTGGTAGATCATCTTTCTCTCTCTCTATCTTTTTTTTTAAAGACGTAGGAGTCAAGATATAGGAAAAATGTTGTTATTGGGTACCTTCAAGTCATTTTTTGACTTTATGGTGATCCTAAGGAAAACTTATCAAAGGTTTTTCTTGGCAAAATTTGTTCAGAGGGGGTGTTGCCTTTGCCTTCCTCTGAGGCTGAAAAAGTGAGATTTGCTTAAGGCCACTTAGTGGGATTTCCCTGGCTAAGCAGCAGTTTGGACCGTGGTCTCCTGGAGTCCTAGTTCAGCACTCAAACTGGTACACCAAATTGACCCTCCCAAAAAAGATAGCTCAAAGCAAAGAATGATCACTTTTTTTTTCATTATTAACAAGCAAAGTTGAAGACATGTAAAGCTGAGGGTTTCATGGCTGGAATCCATAGGTTGTTGTGGGTTTTCCAGGTTTTGAGGCCTCTGAAGATGCCAGCCACAAATGCAGGCAAAACATCAGGAGAAAATACTAATAGAACACGGCCTCAAAACCCAGAAAACCCACAACATCCTAAAATTGAAGACATTTCGGAAAACTGTCAACCTCCATGAATTTTTTTTACCTCTGTGAAGAGCAAGAAAGACCAATGGGGTTTTGGTTTGGTTTAGTTTAGTTTTCACACAAAAATGTTTCACTTTGGTGTTGGCATAAAAATGTTCTTGTTTTCATTTTTTTCCCCTATTTGCACAAAAACATATTTTAAGCAAAATAAAATGCTCTTTTCTTGTTGAAAAAAAAAATTGGTGAAACGTTGCGCCACAAAGGTGAAAAATGACTGAAAATGAGCAAAAACTTTCATAGTCTCACACATCAGGAAGAAAACTCCTGATTTATTTCTTTATTTAGTTATTGGTTCTGTTCTTGCATGTAAAAATGGAATCAGAGAATGCTTGCAGAACTAGTGGTGGTTTGAAACAGCAACATTTTTCTAAGCAACACTTACTGAGCTGCTAAGCTCACCTTTTTCTTTGTGAACTAATTAGCGGTGTTCTTTCTGGTTTGTTTTTAATGTTAAGAGTAATTATCTGAAATTGCTTTGCAGCAATTTTGTCCTTTGCACAGTCATTATCATGTGCAATTTAAACTGAAACTGGCTAGTTAAGCTTTAGTTCATACTCACCAGTCTCTCCCTTAATTTAAAGTGAATCCTGAAAGCTAGAGCGATGAAGGCTTATGGATTGAGATTCCCCGTAGTCAGAACTGGCAGTTTTGCTGAGCTCTGTATACTAGGTATGTACAGATCCTCGGAAGTTTGCTGTATCTTTTATTATTGCGTTGCCTATAACAGTGCCTGCCAAATGAGAATCTCAGACACAAGGCTGGGCATCTAATAACGTTTGTCTTGGAGGCAGAAATGCAGAAGCTGCTAATTAGGCTGTTTGCATCCACTGTGCATAGGTTCCAAATCTTGCAGTTGGAAAACTGTACATTTTGCCTTTGTGCCAAATTGGACTCCATATGAGCATCTAATTAACGTCAAACAGCCTAGTAAAGCAAGATGTGATTAAATCTGGCCTTCTTTTCAAGCAAAGTTTAAGTAGGACTACAATAATCAATGCAACACACTTCTGCTATAGTGAGAAATGACCTCTTGTCCAGACCAGAGCTGAAAGACTGAGGAAGGAAAGAGAGAATGAGAGAAAGAGAAGAGATAAGATTGAGTCACAGATGAAGACACCGTAGCTGCTTGGGCTTACAATGCTTTCACCCATCTGAGGAGACCAATATTGTCAGGGTATTTTATTAGTCACTGCTACCCCTCAATGTATAATAACATAATAGTCAAAAGAATGAATAATGAGCTTATTTCTGATCTGAATCTTTAACAAACTAGAAAGATTTCATCAAGCTACTCTCAGTGTTAGTCCTTCAGGTCAACTACTAATAAGAGAGAATAATAATGCACTGTCTTACAGGACTACTGGATATTTATTAATGCAATATATGTGAACCTAACAGAATACATTGAGCATAAATAGTAAGTGTGTGGTCAAGTACTAACTGGAAAGAAACTAAATACTGTTATATAATAAATATTATTACAGACTCTGCAAATTGGGCCTCCTGCGCCCCCTTCCCATTGCCCTAACTCAATTGTAGAGCACATACTTTGTGTCAAAAGGATTCCAGGTTTGATCACCAGTATTTCCAGGGACAGCTAGAAGTGTGTCCTGTCTGAAATCACTGGGGAGCTGCTACCAGTCAATTTGTACAGTACTGAGTGTGAATAATGTTGAGCTAGGTGATTTGACTCAGTATAAGATAGCTGTCCATGGTTCTACATTTGTAATATTTATTTGATAAATGTGCTAATCAATCAGCTTTCAGAAAATAAGGTGGGGGTGGGGTATATCACTCCTTATAAGCTTGTATAATGCTAATTACAAGTGATGTTTAGATGTCAAACCCTGATTTCTAAAATCAGAATAAATTTATTCTGTGTATAAACCTGCTTATCCCCCACTATGGAAAGGACAATATAGGACAGAAGGATTAGGGCATGTGACTAGGCCAGATTATCAGTAAGCTAGGTACAGACTGGTATCTAACTTCTCCCAGCTTCCTCTTTCTTCACTGCAGAGCAGTCTTTCACCCACTCCTGCTTATGGTTACAATAAGGGACTACCCTGATTTGTCTTGCTACAGAGACTCAGTATAATTTGGGGCAGGCATCTCCTTGTTAACAGTGGGATAGTTTTTACTGATGCAAGGGAAAGACATGTTTTGGTTGGTTGGCATTTTTCTAGTAACAATAGCAAAGCAGTTCAGGTAGCTGGAGCCATAGTGAAAATGATCAGTAGGGCAGCTTTGTTACTGCAGTTTAGGCCTACCTGGCAATAGCACTAGATATCACTTTGATATCATAATTTGGTCTTACCATACCACCCCTTTCCACGTGATTGTGAGGCTCTCGGACAAGCCCAGAACTAGGCTCGGCCATCAAATGCTGCAATATCCCAAGACAATACAGGCAGGCCAGAAATAGCCAGATCACCGCTTCAGGAGACCTCTCTGCAAACACCCTCATTATGTATGCACGCTGTTTACAAAGGACTCCCTGCCCCAAGCAGGTAACTTGGCAAGCTCGAAGCTTAAAGGCCAAGCACTGAGCATTTGCATACAATCTACCTTTTTGTCATTTTGTACTTAACTCAATCAAGCTAAATTGTGTCCTTTCTGAGACATTGTCTCGCACCCAAAACTCATTGTTGTCCCCGAGTAAGGCATAGCCTGCAGTCACACTTCTCCCTATAAATACCCCTGATTCTGAGACCTTCCTCGGATCGCTCCTGAGTTCTAACCACCTTGCTGCCACATTGTTTGACGAGCTTCCCCTCAGCTCCACGTGCTGAGACACACCAAACCCCAGCATCGCTCTCTATCTTCTTCCAGCTTCAGGAACAAGTGTTGTATCACCCAAACCAACTATGCCTCTGAAAATCCCGCTATCTTACTCACACCTTTATTTTCCTTAGTTATCTGTGTGTGTGTGTTGCTTACATTGTGTGCCTGTATTTAATAAAAGATCATTCATTCTTTTCAAACCGGTCTGCTCCTTGACTTGGCCTGATCTTGGGTTACAAGATCCTGCTAAGTTACCCTGCCTCTCATAACGCTAAAGCAGTGCTCTGAGCTAATTTTCCCCACCTTTAGTTGAGCACATTTTGGTGTCCCTCCCGGGACCCCCAGTAGACATAGTAACAGCTTGTGGTGATCAAAACAGCTTTGATGAGCAAACCTGTTGACCACAGTTTACTCTAGGTGCTGTTGCTCATTGAGGATCCTTAGCTAACATGTTCAAATAAAATTCTGATACTTTCATACAAGCTTGTTGACCTATTTCCCATGACGACAGAGTATAACAATACCGCTTTTCAATAAAGGTCTAGAGCAGTGAGCCATGTCAGTCCTGTGATTGCCCCTTGAGTCCCACTGCCAACTGTGAACCCTCATTACTCTTAGTGGCTTCTACTATGTCACCTGTTTGTGTGTTTGTTTCGTTTATGGTGTCGAGAGACATGATTTTAAAGAAGTGTCACTGCATGACAATGAACAGAAAAGATATATGGTTGCTGAGAAGGAGGAAGCTGTTGGCAAATAACTGACGGGATCCTAGCTTAGGGGAAAGAAAAGTAGCAGGTGGGGCAGAAGAATCAGAGGTCCAGAAGAGTAATGGGATATGCTTACCATTCCATCCTATATATTGGTTAGCAGTGAATTATTGTGAGGGCCTTCTGTGTTGTGACAGTCTGGTTGTTGATTAGTGCTTACAGGCTTCCTTTTGGCATGAACTTAAAATACATTTTTTATCAAAAATTTTGGGATTTAATGAATTTATACAATATATACACGCACATGGTTTTAACTGCTTTGATTTGTTATATAGCATGGTCTGGTTTTAATTGTAAATTATCTTTTGCTGTTTTAGAATTTTAGATTTTTAAATTGATAATTGGATGTAGGGTGGTATATAAATACTGAAATGAATGGATTGGTAAATAAATTAAAAAATAAATGCATCTAAAGACTGACCTCTGCTGTGATGTAAGTTCCTCTTGGACCTTTCTACTACATGAAACTCAAAGTTTGTCTGCATCAGGCAGGTGAAGACCTGATATAATTGGCTGTGTGAGATGAGAAAACATCATATGATTGGCTTGCTGTGAAGATCATATGGAATCCTGGGGTTGGCAGTTTAGGGAGGAGCCTTTAGAATTCTCATCTGGAAAGATCTTGGGCCTCAGGCCAGTTGCTGTGGAGACGAGGCCTACCAGCAAGAAGAAGGGCAGTGTATTCCCTCTGAAACCAAACCCTCTGTATGTTAACAATTCTAAATACAGATCGGATTGGAGAACATGGGGATAAGTTACAGGTACTAGACAAGACGGATTGGGGAATTAGAGATACAGGATCTTAAACCTATGTATTACAACTGCGTCTAATTCCTAAGGTAAGGTAAGGTAATTCCTAAGGCATTTCTAACAAGTTTTACCTATGAGAAAATAAAATCCCGGGCAACACTGGGTAAATACACTTGTTGTACTATAATATTAAAGTGCCCCAGAGTTATAGTGCTACAGCATAGCTTGATTGAGTGCTGCTCTTAAAGACAGTATATCATTAGAATATTTAGAAGGAGTATTAGCCGTTCAGAAAAACTGTGTGTTCCCTGCAGCTTGGATTTTGGTATAAAGAAAGAGTTGAGTCAATGTGTTGTCACGGGTGTGTATTCTTTGGTGGGATTATTAACTCCACAAATCAGGAAAAATATCAGTGTCAGCACATAAGAAATTCAATAAGGTATATTTCCAGAATAAGTAATGGTCATGGTAACAAACTGGTTTTCATTCAAAATAGTGGATAAAGCAGCAAGTTAGTTTTACTGGGTAGCATTCTAACTTCAGATTAAATGGAAGCAGCACTGATATGTATTGCATATTAAGGGGAAAGGATAAGATGCTTTAATGCAGGCATGGGCACATTCTCTGGCTCATAGCCCAAATTCTCAGGATCGCATTAAAAAAGGGAACACTATTGTTATTTGACATCAAACCAACTTATGGCAACATTATGAATGAGAGACCTCTAAAACACCTGGGCCATTTCCTCACTAGACTGTTATAGTGCTATTATTCCACTTTCAACATCCTGTGGAATCCTGGAATCCTTTGAGGCCCCTCCCTAAACTGCAAACCCTAGGATTCCACAGGATGTTGAAAGTGGAATAATAGCGCTATAACAGTCTAGTGCGGAAATGGCCTGGTCATCAACAGCCTTCCTCAGGACCATGGCTTCCTTAATTGAGTCTATCCACTTTCAGCAGGCCCTTCTCTTTCCTTACTGCCTTTCATTTTATCAAGCATTATCAGCTTTCCCGATGAATTACAAGGAGTCCATTTTCCAGTCAATTGAGGTGTGCATAATTGTTTCCAACTGAAAGTAGGATTTTACTTTTATAAAACGACATTTTGTTTACAAGTCAAATCACACTTTTAGGAAGCTACTGGGACTTTGTTTGCAGTTAGTTTTAGAGGGGAAAACTGGTTTCAGTCTTATACCTGTAAACAAGGTGGGCACTTTGCTTTAAAGGGAGGAAATGTTTCATTGGAATATAACTGCTCAGAAAGCATAACCCAAATGATTTGTCCCCCCTGCCTTTTTTTTTTTTTTTGGCCACTGCTGTGATAATAAATTTGGTAGCAGCAGGGAGCTGTAGGGACATCATAGATGGAGGGGAGCATGCACAAATGGGAGAAAGGTACACAGGCAGGCTGCAGGCCGCAGGTTGTCCATCCCTGGTTTAAGAAGTAGACTGGAAAGGTAAACATAGCGTGGTTTCACTTCAATACAGTTTTATTACAAGCCTCTAATACTCTTTAGTTAACATGATTTTTTAAAAAATTTCTCTGAGTTTAAGCATGAATATAACATATTCCTTTGGATCTAATCTGTTCAGATGGTTAGCACTATTGAGCCTGAAGAGTAAATAAGGCAAAATTACATTGTATTGGAAATGTGCTTAGTGAAGAAATAGCACACAAAACTCTGAGCTGATCTTACGATACTTCCATATCTTTGGCCTTCACCACTGTTGTCATATTTCACTGTGATACCTTAGGCCATTTAATTTTGTACCTTTCCTAATAGCTTCCCACTGCCACAACCTCTGAAAGAGCTCTCAGATCACTTCTTTCTCTTTGCAATGATTCTTTTCTTTCTCTGCTAAGTTGAGTCTGTGTTGTGCATTGGTGTGAAATGTGATATGAAAATGTGTCATTGCAATATCAAAACCAGTTGGAATTTGAATTAATCAGTGGGGTTCCTGATGTGGAGATAAATCAAGATTGTGATTGCATGGAGTGCCTTAATCTTTGCGCATACTTTATTCTCAAAGGAGTCTATAACAAAACCATGTGAATACACACACATACACAGAGAGAGCAAGAGAGAGAGAGAGCAGACTATATATAATGTCCATGTGAGACATCAAATGGTTTAAAACAAATATGTAGAATGTAATAATAATAAAACACCAAAATTAAATAATTCAATAACGAACAAGAACAAAATAAAACAACACCTGCCCCAGATGTGACTCCCTTAAAAATGTAGTAGAGGGACATATAATCTAACTCAAGGGGTAAGCAGAACATAGCAAATCTTTAATTTTTGTTTCTCTTGGGCCCTTTCCGCACGATGTTGCTGTCTTGTTTCTGCCATAGGATGGCAGCAGTCGGCAGGTCACGCTTCCACATGACGTCATTGCTGTCCTGCTGCCATCCTGTCTCGGAGCATCGCACTTGCACAGTTTCTGCAAAATGGAAAAAATCCATTTTGCGTCTGCAGTTGCGTGGCGCTCCTGTCACTGGTAATGCAGAAGCTGCGTAAGCACATTGGCGACGCTTCCTTACATAGCGCAGCAATGGAAAAAGCCTGGCTGTGCTGCAGAAGGAAGACGTGGCACCATTGCGTTCGCTTCTGCATGGACTGAGCGGGTTCAGAGAGCAGCGTTGCTGACATGCTCCCTTCTGGACCTGGGACTGCAGTGAGACGACGTGGAAGAGCGTCATCGTGCGGATATGGTCTTGGTCTCAGAAGCAGCTGTAGTCGAAGAAGCCACTGAGGCCATTTCCACACTACATGGTTATAGTGCTGTCGTTCCACTTTTGACATCCTGTGGAATTCTGGGGTTTGTAGTTTACTGAGGCCAAATAGCTCTCTGGCTGAGAATTCTAAATGCCCCTCCCTAAACTACAAACCCCAAAATTCCATAGGATGTTGAAAGTGGAATAATAGCACTATAACAGTGTAGTGCAGAAAGGTCCTGAGACTAAGTGGAATGAGCCATTTAGATAAGGTTTTCCTCTTAGTTAAGGCAAAGGACATCTTATAATGAGGCCCCTACCCTGTATACATTGAAAAAAGGAGATATGGCCAATCAAGTCTCCTGAAGCACTTTGACTTTGGAAAAAAATAGCTTTGCCTCTGTTGCCTCTTTTGATGATCACTTCCCATTTTTCTAAACAGCTTTTTCAAGCTGAAAAAAGACCCATTCACACTGTGGTACAGATTTAATTGTTCTAGCATCCTTGGTGCCTTCTCACAGTTGTTTTCAGATGTAGCATTCACAAAACCATTTATTCTGTTCAGTTCTGTTTTCTTCTGTTCCTTACATCTCTCCCAGGGATCCATGGCTGCTTACACTAGTTTAAAATGTGATTAAATTAAAATCTTATTTTACAAATGCTTAAAAAAAGCTAAAATAGGGAGAATCAAATAACAGTATTATTTTTAAAAATAATTGAACACAATTAAAAATGCATTTAAAACATAATTGCTAATATCAGATAAGAAATACAGCACACCACCCACACTGCCGCTACATAGTTTAATTCTCAAAGTTCTGCTGTTTTGGAGACATTGAAATTTCTGAACAAAGGCAGTCAATCCCATATAGAACACATTACAGTAATGCAAATAGGCATATATCTCCATAATCAGATCTGACATCTCTCAGCTTTGTCCTAGATGACTTCGGATTATGGAATGACGAATTGTGTCCTTCCCAAAAAGCTCTAAAGAGCAACAGCTGTTCTGCAAAGCTGGTCAATATTAGGCCATTTCTGCACTACACTGTTATAGTGCTATTATTCAACATCCTACGGAATCCTAGGGTTTGCAGTTTAGCGAGGAGCAATTCTCTGCCAGAGAGGTCTTTGGCTTCAGTAAACTACAAACCCCAGAATGCCACAGGATGTTGAAAGTGGAATAACAGCACTGTAACAGTGTAGGGCAGATATGGCTTTAGTTAGAGAGCTCACATGCTAATTCATTGATACTTCATTTTAATTCCATGTCTCCATTCCTCATCAAACCCATCCTTGTAGCAAGGCATATCGACATCCAGCTAGGTTTATAGTCGCTCCCTGCATCTTTTTCTGTTCCTTCAAAATGCAACATTTCTAACCTTAAAGGGATCTTATATAGGAAAGAAAAGCAAATGTTGAAATCAGCTGCAGAAATTCAAATGAGAAACAAAGCAAAAGTTCCTAAGTAAAAATAAATAAAATAAATATGTTGGTTCACATCTAAATAAAAAATCCACATTGCAAGCAGAATTCCCCCTGCCCTTGTTCCTGCTAACACCACAGCTGCTATGCCTATCTACAATGGTTGGAAATGGTTGCTCCAGACAGGTTTGGAAAGTTCATTGTGGTAGGTTAACTATAGATTCTTAAGTAACGTTATGGCAAAGAAGATTAACAAATATGCCACTGTCTATTTATTTGATTGATTTATATCCTGCTTTTCTCCTAAATGGGACTCAAAGTGGCTGTTGAGTTTATATTCTACCTCTCTATCTAATCCAACAATGAAAGGTGTGGTAGGGGAGAATGGCTTAGAAAGATTCTTCAGGATACAAATTCGGAGTGAGGGAAATTCATTTTTTAAACATCAGTGGGCTCTCCTGCACTCTTTAACATTTAAAAAAAGTTTTAAAACCTCCAAATAAGTGGATTCCTAAGGAATATCACCTTTATTTTTGGCATTTCATACCTTCCTTGACTGTCCCGGAGGCAAAGTATTGATTCTTAGATCCACTATTATTGCTCACCCCTGCAATACACAAAAACCACAGAGTAGCAGGCTGCTGATGGCATTAATCCCAGCTTTCCAGGCCTTTCACCCTTTTTCTTCGCTGGATTAGATTTGTTCTCTTCCTTTATTTTGTATTATAGATATCTCCCAAGTTATATAAAATACATGTGTTCTTCCATGTATTAAAGGAGAGCTCTGAGCTGGACATTAAAACTGAGAACAAAAAGGGCTTATATTTTAGGGAAATGATCCACACTTAGGCTTCCCACCGTTATTTGGAACATACACGCTGAATTTAAGCAGATTTATGTTTATAGTCTGCTATGATCATGCTCTCAAAATACAAATATTGGTTACATATCACAAGAAGAGGTAACACTAAGGATGTTGTAATAAGTCTGATTTTCCAAGGTAATATAGCAATACAGTCCTTCCTCCACATTTGCGGGTTTGACCTTCACAAATTTGATTATTCATGAGGCAAGTGCTTGCCTCCCCCCCATTTTCCTCCTCCTGTTCCCTTGAATTCCTCACCCCAGGCTTGTGAGGCTTGTATTTAAAATGGAGAGTTTTTTTCCTCTTTGGGGTGAACAAATCCCCCTCCCACTACTGAGTGTGCAGCTTCTCAGCCATGTGGTTGCAGATCATGCTGTGTATCGGCTGCTGATTGGTCAGGTGCTCCTTTCTCAAGATGGCCTCAGGAAGTAATTAGAACTCCAGAACTCCCTTGTTCTCTGTCTGAGGGAAAAGTACTAGCAAGCCTTTTAGGTTGTCTTTTTTCTCCCCACCTCTGCCAACACTGGGGCAGAGGCAAAAGAAGGGGGAAGCTCTGGAAGGGGTTAGGAGGGGAATCATGGGGGGGGGTTCACACTTTTTCTACTTTCTGTGCCCCTAATTCTCTCAAATGTGGAGAGGCTACTGTATAGTTAGACACAGCAAGACACAGTGTGGCTTTCAGGGCTTCTTATCTCATACCTTTGGGGTACTATGAGATTTCAATTAATGATAGCATCATTCTCACCAAGCCTATTATTATTAAATTAAAAGTCCTGAACAGGTGACTTCAGTACAATGATATGCGTCTGAAATATCAGAGAACGGTTTGCATTTATTTACTTTAGGTTGATATGTCATGAGAATGCATCTTAAGGTAGCAATCGTATGCACAGTTACTTGGGGATAAGGCCAAATAAACACAGTATAACTTACTTCTGGAAAAATGCACATAGTGCTGAATTAATATTCTCTCTCTCTCTCTCTCTCTCTCTCATTTGCCTTTTGGAAGTTACAAAAAAGAAAACAACATTAAATGATCAAATATGTGCAATGTCAAAAGTGGAAAAAGCACCAGAAGAAATATTTTATATTTATAAATTCATGAATAGTCTCTGACATTGCCTCAGATTCCATTAAGGTTAGAAATTCTTCACAGATATTGAGAGATAAGTGTGATGAGTGGCCTCTTTCAGCACTATCCCCTTAACTAAATTGTTCAGCTGAAAGATGATCAACCTGTCATATAAGGTGTGTTCTGCAGTTTCAGTTAATTCATCACTGTATCATGATCCTTTTGTTTCTATCATTATCATGAAAGTATTAGCTATCACTTGGGAGTGAAGCTGAAAATGCTTTTCCACACAGACTTAAGTCATGCCTTATATTACGATTGAGATTCATTCTGTTTTCTCTAAACATGTGTTTGGCCCAGTGCTCCTTTTACCTTTCACTAAACACATGAATACAGAAGGGAGGCAATTTTTATATATATTATGTGTTTATATATATATATGTGTGTGTATATATATGTATATACTGGGGGGGAGAGGGAGAGAGAGAAAGGGTACTTTGATAGATCTGGACTCTGTGTGAAAATGCTCAATTGCTGTGAGAATTTTTGCATTTTTTGAAAAAAAAAAGTTGTTTGTACAAAGACATTGGATTCCCCCCCCCCCCGGAATATGGTATATTTTGCAGAAAATACACTGTTTTACATGTAATGTTGTTGTTGTTTTGTTTTTCTCTCTCTCTCTCTCTCTCTCTGCGATACTTTAAACAAAAAAGGCTTCAAATAAAAAATGCTCGCTGGAAATGCAGTGTGAAGAAAACTTTTAAACTGTTCTTACGTGAGAGAATGAAATGAGTTTACATCCCTAAAGAAAGAACAAGTGCTGAATTTTCATAATCACATTGATATTTTTTGTTCTGATGGTGATCAGTGGAAATTTCCTCTGGCCCACATCTTTGAAAAGCCAATTTAGTTGGACATTTCTGTTAGCGACTGCCTATAGGTCATCTGACAGTGTGAACTAATGCTAACCAGCAGTTTCATGAAAACTTGAATCCCTTATTTAACAACTTGCTTTAATAAAATGAATTTTGGAGTCTTTATAGTATTTAACATGATGCAAGGAAAGAATTTCTGTATTTTCTCTAGAGGACGAGAGAATGTTCTGTCTTCTTTTCAGTCTTCAGCATCCTAGCAGATCCACTGATTTTCTATTTATAGTAAACTATAATTTCCTGTGGCACAAGTTTTAGATCGTTTGCAAGAATTTCACATATGAACAAAACTTTCAGTTTTGCTTCCTATCACATTACTTTTTTTTAAAAAAAAAATCTTTCCTATTTATCCTTAAATTTGCATTTTTTGCTAAATTATTTTTAAAAAGATTAGACTAAGTTCTCAGCTGGTCAAATTAAATAGCTATAGACATTCCTGTTATAAAATTGTTACAGGCTGGATTTATTCTGTTTGCCAACTTTGAGGCCTGGAAGCATATATGCAGATTACAGAGTAAAATGTATAAAGTATAATATAGAGAGTATAAGATATAGTGCACAAAACAATGCGTGTTAGGATGTGTGTATGTGCTATTGGGAAAAGAGACAGACTAATGCCTGGCAGAATATCTAGTTATATGTGAACAAATAGATGAGAATGGCTGCATTTCTGTCAGCACTGAGATATGTGTAGATTTGACCACAAATAACACTCCTGGCAGAAATGATGGGTAATGTAATCTAATGGAAGGCAGACAAAAGTCACAATCCAGCTCTACATAGTTCATTTATATTATCTCCAACAAGACACAGAGTGATGTCATATGTATATATCTCTGTTTTGATGACATAAACAAGGCACCATCAGTACCTTTGTTTTGATAGGACAGTTGATAGCTGTGTGGAAGGTAAGAAGAGAATAAAAGAAGCCATAAGGAAATAGTAATCAGACTGCTTTGCTAGTCCCCATCATATGAAGACAGGGCCAACCACAACATAACCTTCAAGTGATGCTTTTCCTGCTAATAAATTGCCCAGAAATGCTGATATCTACGGTTGGTAAGAGGAACATATAGACCATGCTAAAATAGATATATGTTCCATTATAATTGTAACAGATGCCCATTAAGATGCTTACGGATATGTAACAAATTGTTTAAATTTAACAATGCTTGATTGTTAATTAATGGTTAATATCTCTGGATGCCTGTGTGTTTACAGATGGCTATTTAGAGATGTATAGTTCCTCAACAGATGCTATGATATTTCTTATGAATAAAGGGCTGAGAAAGATTGTTTAAAATGATTGTGTTCTTCTATTGGATCATTAAAGGAAAGCCTACTATGAGTGTGAGACAGGTTCAGTCTTTATGAGGATGTAACATCTTAGTTGCCATATCCTGTATGAATGTATGATGTCTTACCAGCAAAGCAATGTAATATGATGAAAGCAAAGCAACCAGATATAACATATTTGTGTTTCTTCTTAAGGGGAATGTATGTGTTTTTATATCTATGATTGGCATGTAACAAATAGCCTACTAATTTACCAAAGAGCTTGCTCATTTTGCCATGTAAATATATTGAGATTGCAGTATTTAGGAATGCATAAAATGGGGTGTTGATATTAATTTTGCCTTTCTGGTTTTATCACCATCATGAGTTGGACATCTAGGTAGCCGGAAGGTGATACCAGGACTCCAGACAGAGTCCAGATTAGCTGACTAACAGCAAAGGGTCATCAACCCCTCAGACTAAAGAGACAGATGTGGGGAAACATGCCTGATTCAGAAAGCTCCATATATTACCTGAATCTCATAGCTGCTAAAGATAAGGAGCTGAGAGAGAGACCATAAGACCATGGCACCATAAGTATGGTTGAAGACATATGAATTCAATGCTATTTTTTAAAAAAATTCAAAGACCTCTCCTTAGATGGATGAAATCAGTCCATTTGCTTTCTCCCACATTTCAGTATTTAAAATCCTGTGTTATTTATGTTGCTTTTCTGAAGAGATTTTCAAATGGTGCAAAGTTCTTCTCAAAAACAAAACAAAAACAACTTATAGCCTCACACGTCCCTATATCGTTTCTAATTAATCCTCATTGTTCACTTGGGCTTGCTTTTAAGAAAAAACATGTAGGATTATTAAGCCAACAGGTTAGATCCAAAGCTGTTTCCATAGCTGTTCACTTCAGACAGTACTAACAAGTACGTTTTTTCCCTATCCTTACTGTGTTGGCTGAGAGTAAACTTGGCCTGATTGGGGATGTGGCCCGTTATGTATCCATAACCAGGAAACTAAATTGATTTCAGCACTAAAGAGTCTAGCCTTGCCAGAAAGAGTATAAGCAAAAGGCCTGCTGAGTACATGTCAAGGTTCAGTTTTGGCAGTGGGAAGGCCAGAGGGTAGCCATTAAAAATGAATGGTAACTTGAGGGTATTTTAATAACAGCTGCTTCTGTTTTCTTCCTTACAGCAGTTTTAGTTTCCACTTCTGTACTTTCTTCTTGATGACATGGCTATTATTTCATAGCAGTTTTAAGCAGTTAATTAATGAACTGCACACAAGTGACATGACACCACCTTGCCCAATTATCTCTGGCATCTATTTTTATGGTATGAAGCTCTGCCGCTTTGTGAATTGCCTCGATTCACAAATTGGCTCTGGAAATAGTTATTTTAACAGCCAAAACAGTGCTATGGCAGGGCTTTAGGGGTGATGTGTTGTACATGCAAATTACTTCCCTTGACTCCAGGAAATTCACCAAAGTGCTTTGAAGTGTTTCATGACAACCTCCCTTTGCTCTGTTCAAGTGAAGCCCTCTTCATCTTCTGTGGAACCTTGTCAGTTTTCATAATAAGTGATTATTGTAGTAATGACTATCACCAACTCTATCCTAGATGTGGTGGAACATCAAGCACGAGTGGGGGGAAATGAAACCTGTATCACAGAGCAGCAACTAAGAGAAGAAGTCAGTCTAACACACAGGTTACTCAAAGAGATTGTTTTAAAAAAGCAACAACCCTGAAACGTTTATTGCAATGAGTGGTTTTAAGATCAGAGGACATTTAAGAGTTTGTAAAAGAAAAAGAATTTGGTTCTTCAGCACTCTGACATGCTGAGCTTGTGATTTGGACTTGTTAGACTGTCAACAGTGTCTCAAGTGAAGTTTTAAATCCTGTAAGTGGGAAGCAGTGTTACCTTTCTTCTGTTTCCCTTTTTTCCTTTAGAATTAATACTGTTACTGTTAACCCAGAAATCATTGCAAAGAACAACTCAAGAGCAGTATTGACACAATTTTCCCTGATTTGTTGAAAACATGGCTACAGAATTATGCCAGCAAATACCATTCTATATTTTGACTGGTATATTTTACATCCACGCTTTCCGTTCATGCATGTACAACAGCCTTGGCCAAGGGCTCTACACACATACTGGCGTGCAAATGTAGAGCCACTTCACAAGGTCATCAACCATATGGTCATCATGCATAACTTAGTTGTGAGGGTATCAAGAACAATCTAAAATGGCTTTCTCATATTCACGCAACGTGTCACAGAGACTGTGTGACACACCCCAGCAACAATGTATCATTATATAAATGACATTATTTTGTGTAATTTTACTAACCTATAGACATCTGTCCCTGTTTACCTTACAGCCAATCAACTCCGGCTTGGCTGTTGGATTGTTGTTGTGGTGGCGGCGGTGGTGTGTGCCTTCAAGTCATTTCCAACATATGGTGATTCTAAGGCAAACCTATCATAGGGTTTTCTGGGGCTGAGAGTGTGTGACATGCCCAAAGTCACCTAGTGGGTTTCCATGGTTGATTGGGGAATCAAACCCTGGCCTCCAGGGTTGTAGTCCAATGCTCAAACCACTACACCACACTGGTTCTTCATACCAAGCTGCCTCTCTGCATTGCCTTTACTCTGATTGATATTTCTTTTGTCTTCCTCTTTGGAGAATTCCTCTGAAAGAAATAAATCTCTATTTAACTTCTATTTTGACGTAAGTTTTATTCTGCCAGGTTTCAATAAAGCATACCAAATCATATTTTCTTTCTTCTTTCATCTTTGCCCTCTTGTTTGTCCTCTTTATTTTCCTCACTCTGTGAATTGTTAGAGATAGAAACACTAGAAACCATAGTCTGAATCCAATTGTGTTCCTCTGCTAGCAAATTTTTCATTGCACAAGTTGTTAGATATTTCTGGAAATGGTACAGAAACACTATCCCATGTCTTGTTACACAAATGAGTGCTGGGATGCAGGCTATAATGAGCCACTGAGAGGATCTCTACCACCTGTGTGTCACAGCCCTTCCTTCCCTAGCTGTCATCCATGCTCCCTATTCCAAATGCTTTGTTTCTTCTGTTTTTCCCTTGTGTCTCTGTCGTTGCTGACCAGTCATATTCTTTACAGAAGTGCCACCACTTGAAGAAGCTAAATTTACCAGAACTTAAAGCATGCTGGCTTCTTTGAGCAGTTGGCCCATCTACAAGGAGAGTGGTAATGCTGGCAACAAGCAGAAGTAGCCGAACCATATGCTGGTACAGCTGTGAGATTAGGGGGTAGCCATGGGTGCTGGTGGGCAGTGGGAGACATTTTAATTTGTGGCCCAGCTGCAAATCCAGCATAGTTGCACAAGTAGGGCCAGCAATGCAATTGGGTTTTAGACCCATGAGTTGTATACCCCAACTGTTCTACTTTTTTTTATTGACTTCTAATGTGTACTCATACCACAGATCCAGTTTCACTTCCCATCTTGTTGGTGCCATACAGTTTCTGTGATTTTACCATCTTTCCCTTCAAGGGTTACTTTAAAGTATTCCTGATTACATGGCAACCTCCAGCTGAGAAGTGAACAGCACTGTTTCTTAAATGACCCAGTGACTAAGCATTTAAAAATATCCCCTTAAAGTATGCAAATACAGATCCTATACTACATCCTGCCCATTCTGGTGCATGTTTATACAGGGGGTGGGGGGAGACAGAGAGAGAGGAGGAGGAAGCTTTTGCTATACACATATATGTTAAAAGTTTTGTCAGGAGAATAATTGGTTCTGAACTTAATACACAGGGACACATGGGTTGGTCTTACCCTGGGTTAAATGACCATTAGTCCATTCAACTCAGTATTGCCTATGCTGACTTGCAGCAGCTACTTAGGCCTTCAAACAATGGGCTTTCTCAATTCCGCTACGGATTGACTTAGCTAGAAATTTGGGCGAGAAAACCAGGAATGTTCTGTATGCAAAGCTTGTGCTATCCCACTGAGCTATGACCCCTGTCCAAAAGAATATGCACTGCACAGCTTGGTAGCTTTGCCAATTTCAAACTATTTCAGTATTCATTTACAGATGACAATTTGTACAATTTGCTCTTGGAAATGTATATGTATAAATACCCCAACACAACAGAAGTTTCATTACAGTTATAGAATAATAGGTTGGGGAGACAATTAACATTTTTACCTGCAAATCAGGATATAAATAAAAGCTTGGAAATGTATGTTTTTTCCCTGAAGTTTAATATTCTGGAACTTTACTCCAAACCAAATAAACAAGTTTCAGGTTAATAAAGAATAAGTAAGTCAAGCTTAAATGAGCACATTAGAGGATTGTCTGCTCTAAAATGTGATAGAGCAAGTGACAGAGCAGAGATAGGGAATCTTCAGCTATGAGATTGACTTGGAATTTCCTGGAGCTCCAGCTAATCCTTTGGGATAACACAAATTACTCACAACTTCTTGCTCAAGCCACTTTTGTTTGGTGCCTTCCAAGACTTTTTATGCCCTCTCCATAATAAAAGGCTTAAGTAGTCCAGTTACTGTGAGTAAGAGCTTGGATATGAACTACACTGGTATTTTTGGTCCCCACCTACCACTACTATGAAGCCCCTGAGCATATGTTACAATATTTAACTTATTTAATACCTCCTGAACTTGGGAGCAAATGTGGTATAATAGTTTGAGCGTTGGACTATGACCCTGGAGAACAAGTTTCGATTCCTTGCTCAGCCATGGAAACTCACTGGGTGATCTTGGACACACCACACACTCTCAGCCCCACGAAATCCCATGATAGGCTCACCTATAGGCTCTCCTCCATAAATTGAATATGACTTGAGAGCACAAATAACAACAACAACAAACTTAATAGCTTTGGATCCTCAAATAAGCTAATGCAAGTAAGTTCATGTCAAGAAAGCTCCCTATCCCCAACTCCCCTTCACCTTTACCTCATGAAACATCTTTGGAGAATCAGGGATATTACAGCCATATATGATGATACATGGGGACTACTGTGGGATGGAGGAGATGTTCCATAGCTTAATATTTTAGTTTCCTAACCCATTTTCATGTAAATTCCCCCTCATTTCAACAACCTCTTCCCACACTGTTCAGGAGCTTTTCTGAAACCTCTTCCCTTACAGACTTCTGGGAGAGATATGTGACTGCAGGGAGGAGAACGAAACGGAGAACATTTTCCCCTCTGCAAACTTCCCTAACTTATCATAGGAAACTATCAACTGTATGCACAATTTTTTTCTTTTAAGTAACATGACATCACTTCCTATCACTATTATCACTGAATTTTATTTTGTTTGTTTACTATGGGGGCATTTGTAGGCACTAGGGGATGGTATGCCATAGTTTGGGGACAGAAAATTGCCTGAAAACTGGCTGAATTTTAAGAAAGCAGTGTGGGCTGGGTGGCTTCAGGGGGCATAAAGCTGGGCTTGGGCCACAGGCAACCTGTGGGCCACACCATCCATAATTATGGCTTAGCAGAATATAGGCTGGCAAGGAGGCATGATCTTGCCCAAGAGCCACTGAGAGCTATTCAGTGACATGCAGGGTGGGGGAAAATGATGTCCACAGCTTGTCCAAAAGGTACTAGATACATTAAGGGAGTAGACACAGTGTATCTTGATTTCAGTAATGCTTTTGATAAGATCCCCTATGATAATATTGCACACAGGCTGGTAAAATGTGGGTAAGACAGGATACTCTTAGGTGGATTTATAGTTGGTTCATGGGCCAAACCCTAAAAGTACTCTCCAGTTGTTCAATTTCATCCTAGAGAGAAGAGACTAGTGGGGAACATCAGGATTCTATCTTGAGTCTGGTGTTGTTCAGCATCTTTATAAATGACTTTATACATGTATTTCCTCAGAGATTTTTTTCCTAAATTGTTGGATGACAATTTCTTAGGAGAGTTCTAGCTGTGGTTTCTACACAACAGTGGTTGTATGGTAACTTCCTGTATGGCTTGTATGGTAACTTACTTCTCTATATGTCTATGATTCTGAAACTGTTTAATTTGAATGGCTTTGTTGGTAATATTAAGGAAAGTAGGCAAAGACGTTTCAGTAAGTGAAGAGAATCTATCAACTTCAGGCTAGACTGGGAGAAGAGAAAGAAACAGTCTGTTTTCTGAAAAGAAGCTATAAGTATAGTTGTTTCTAAATCCAGTTCTTCAAAACCTTGGAAGATGTTAAATGTCACTGTTTCAGAATTATTCAAGTTCATCCAGTGAACTGCTTAGATAAGATCAACCAGATAAAAACTGTGATATTTGTCATTTCTAATTCCAGTAATTAAGTGCTGTTCTAATTCTACTTGTGAAGGCCTCAGTGGGATTATATAAATGGCATAATGATGGAAACAAAGACAAAGATAGGATCAGAACAGTTAGAAAAAAGGCAGGACATTAAAAAATTCATGAGCGGCAACTAGTGATTGCCTGTTAAGAGGTTAGCTGTTGCCAAAAATAATAATATTGCACACTGTCACAGGAGAATCTTCCTACGCTTTCCAGAAGTTTTTAGCATAATATCTAGATACTGCTCTGTAGTCATATGTTGATAATTACTGACACAAAACTAAGATCTATAAAGAAGGCTTCCCTGCCAAAATTTTCAGCACAATTGGCTATTTTCAAATGAAGTTTGTTCATTTTTGAACATGAAGAATAGGGGTACAAGTGTAATGTAAAGGTTAGATTGTTGGACTAGGAGCTGGGAGATTCAGGTTCAAGTCCCCACTCATTAGTGAAACTTTCTGAGTGCCCTAGGCCATTCACTTCCTTTCAGTTTGATGGATCTCACAACAGTGTTGTGAGCAGTGGCGGTTTGTGGTCTGTGACTTCTGTGTCAGTCAGGCGGAGAATCCACTATGGCTTTTAGTCTGAATTTTTAGGGAGTTATCCAATATACTGAACCAGTTTGAAAGAAAGGGTTCAACAGCTTGGATTGCTCCTTTAAAATCTATATTAAAACCTAGAGCAGAAACTCTGAACCATCAATGTTTGAGAAGATTAAAACATAAGGGAGAAGGCAGCCATATATGATGCTGTGAGCTCACTGAAGGAATGGTGGGTTATAGATGTAATAAATAAACAAGGCAAGCAAGCAAGCAAACTCTTTGCATGACATATAAGTGTTCCTTTAGCATCTCCCTTTTCAAGCAAAAATTGATCCTTAAAATGTCTTGTGTCAAATCCTTGATCAAACAGTCTAGTTCTAATCAATGTCATTGCTACAAATCTCCACCAACCCTCTGCACATGCTTAATATCACAAAGCCTTCTCAAAATACTGGCCAATTCAACTAAAAAAAAAGGCATTTTACTTTAATATAAAGTGTTATGAGATTTCCAGATTTCTCAAGCTTCAAAATGGTGCGAAAAGGAAACTGTTAAGGCTCACTCCTTTTACTGAAATGCTATAAGAAATCCTGTTTTGTCTTCCTTCATTTTTCCATTTTATCTGATCTGTGTGCATGCACTGTGTTTTTGCTTATTTATGCATGGTTCAAGGATGTCCAAGGGCCTTTCTCATCAGTGAGAATATGATTTCAACTGTGTTTGGAAATAACCCTTTTTGATCTCAAGATATCTTGTAAGAGTCCTGATTATTAACTGTGCTCACCTAAGCTATGCTCAATTTTTTTTCCTATAAAACTGAGAATAATTTCCTTATTTTCTTGGTCTCTCTTTGGATACTCATCTTAGTCTGTGTGAATACTATGGTCTTCAAACTTTCTCAATTAGGAGGTACATGCTTATGTGACTGATAGGCATTGAGCTTTTGCATTTTTGTCTGTTTCATTGATTCTTCAATGATTCTCCATTCTCTCCATGATCCTCTTTTACATTATATTTTGTAAAATAAATATATTACTATACAATTCAATATGCATATGTGTACATTATTCAGAAGAGCCTGGTTCTAAATCCATTCTCTTGCTGCTTGGGTAGTGGTACTATATTTCGAATACTGTTTTGGCTTAGCAGTCTTAAAAACTGAGATTTGTTTCTTCTTGGCAAGAAATCTCAGACACTCCATGATGTCTGTATTCTGACTGGTGAGGCTGAATTGGACAACAAGAGTGGTAGCTGTTATACCTCATAGAATTGTGGCTGATCCTGATTAATTAAGGTGCAGTCATCAGAAAGATACACAAACCCTTTACAAAGGATGTTTAAGTGATAAATCCAGGAATTTCAGATCTACAGGTAAAGGATTACTATTTGTTCCACCAACAGGCATAGCTCTGTCTTGAGGCTGAAAGCCTTTCAAGATCTGGCTTTGCATTTGTGGAACACTCTTCCTATGAACCTCTAGCTGGAGGAGGATCTCACCCCTTTTGCTAAATGGCTCCTCCTCCTCTTCCTCCTCCTCCTCCTTGTGTGTTGTTATTGTTGTTGTTAGTGATGTGATATTCTATGTGGCTTCACTTTTACCTTGCAGGTGGATGGATGTCAGTGGCAGATCTATATCTCCATGTTGTTGTTCACATGAATAGGTGCACCAGGGGAGCTTCTATTGTTGTTTGGTGGTATTGTTATTGTTGTGTGCCTTCAAGTCATTTTCTGACTTAATGTGATTGTAAGGTGAATCTATGAAATTACTGGCAGATGTTGTTGGGAATTTTGGGTATACAGATATCACACAGGGGGTTACACTCCCCTGAAGACACCAATTTACCACTTGGGTGTGTTCCTGGATTCAACTCTGAGCCTGGAAACCTAGGCTTCAGTGGTGTCTAGGAGTGCATTTTCACAGGTAAAGCTTGTGCATTGACTGTGCCTTTTCTTTAAGGCATCAGATCTGACCATAGTGACATATACCTTAGTTACATCTTGGTTGGATTTCTATAATGTGCTCCATGTGGAGTTGCATTTGCAGAATGTTTGGAAACTTCAACTGTTCCAAAGAACTGAAGCCAGATTGCTAACTGGGGCTGGCTACAGGGAACACACAGCTCCAATGGCTGCCAGTCTGTTTCTGGGCATGATTTACAGTGCTGGTTATGAACTTTAAAGCCCTACACAGATCAGGTCCAGGTTATTTGAAGCACTATATCCTCCATTATGAACCAGCCTGTCCTTTGAGATCTGCTGTGGAAGCCCTTCTCTGTCCCACCACTCTAATATATGGTACATCTGCTGGGAACACAAGAGAGGGCCCTCTCAGTAGCTGCCAGCAGGCTCTGGATTTCTCTTCCCAGAGATGTTAGACTGGCACCCTCCCTACTTTCTATATGCAGACAATAAAAGACTTATGTGTTCTGTCAGGGATTTAATGAGGCCCCTCTTCACAATGTGCTAATGCGGGTGTGTTTTAATGATGTAGGTTTTAACCTGGCTTAATTTTTTTAAAAATGGTTTAAACTTGTTTTATCTTTTTGTTTGTTTTAACAATTTTTTAAAAAATTGTTGTAAGCCACTTTGAGTTCTGATCTAGGGAAGAAGAGAGATAGAAAGAAGAGGAAGAGGAGGAGGAGGAGGAGGAGGAAGAAGAAGAAGTAGTAGTAGTAGTGGATAAAGCCATTAATTCCTTCTGGATGACAGCCAGACATAGGGGCCATAAGGAAATAGGGAGACACACAAAGCCAAATTTCATGTGTTTGGAAATTGCTGCTAGGTTTGTTGAAGAAAAAGCAGTACGGAACGGAGTTGAGGGTGAAAGGCATAAGCCATGTGTTGAGTTCTTTATCTCTCTTTTTATGTTAACAGTTGATATATGGCACTAATAAGTGGAGACACTGAAAAATTAAGGGAGGAAAAGAAGCCAGGGAAATAGAACATGTATGGATACAAAACAGTCCTTAACTACATGTGTTTAATGATCACCAGAATTTATTATAGACTGCTTGCAACTACAGTCATGCTCATGGGATGAATGATTTTCCCAAAATAAAAGCAGCTGTGAAGAAATTTTCAGTAACCGTAATAATAAAAGAAATAAAGTTAAAAGATGAACCTTGAAAGATTATTCAGATTGACAGTCCATGTGCAGCTATTTTTTATGCTGAGTATTGCTCAATTAAAATGCAATTACAAGCCCAGTGTTTGCATCATAATTTCTGAATGTTCACACAATCCCACAATGTAGATTAACAAAAGTTTATTCTTTTTAAACCAGATTTGCTTGCTTCTAGGACTATTGCAGAAAAGCATTAAGGAAAAGAGTTAAGACTTAGAAATTCATTTATAGGGACCAAAATATGTAACTGGTTAATAAACCTTCTCTATTGATATACCTAGTACAAATGGTGTACATCAAAAGGTTTATACAGGCAAAAGCGGTAACTCATGATGCCTGGTTCCAGAGGAGATCCAGACTACACCTCAAACTGGGTTTATTTTGATATTCTCATTGCCCATTCTGCCATACATTCTACCGTACAGGTTTTACACCAATTGCTGTTTCCAGGCCACATTTAAAGGCACCTGCCTCATTGCCCACAAAGTATTATAATGGTCTTGTCTGGATGTAACAAAGGTTATCCACAGATGCTTTTTCAGGCTACAGTGGCAGATGGAAACTATCTAACATTTATAAAAGACACTTCTAGCTACTGATGTCCCCTGAGCATCCAAAGTTCTGGTTCAGAAAGGTATATATACTGTTTATATTTTCTTCAAAATGATTAACTTAGTCCCTAGCCACCATCACTCCACATCTTCTGAAATTTCAGCTTGTATTCCTCTAATTCTAACCATTGATTCAAGATCTTCACCCTCTACCTAGGGTTAGAAAAAAGAAAACAGAGACAGAATTGTTTGCCATCAACATACTGATGACATTCCACCTGAATCTTTGGAAAATATTTTCTGGTGGTTTCATATAGATACTAAAAAAGTATGAAAATCAAAATGGATAAAAGAAAAAAGAGAACCATGAAAATGTTGCAGGACTGGAGAGGGGACACCAGGAAGAGATAGATAAAAACACAGTGGGTATTATGTTTAGTGGCTGCTGCAAATGTGCAGGTGTCATGACATGCAGGTGCCATCTCCATCTGAAATAATATGAAGAGTAGAAAGCGCCATAACAAAGTAAAGAATTGCTATCTGGTTGCTAGTTGGGCACTCATTAAAGTTGAAAGGTAGCTTCATTTCCACAGTGTTTTCAGTTTCATAGACTGTGGCTTTTTCACACTACACAATTACAGCAGCATGATTCTATTGTAATCACCATAGTTTCATGGTGGGGTATATAAAAAGCTAAGAGCCAGAGTGGTGTAGTGGTTTGAGTGTTGGACTATTACCCTGGAGAGCAGGGTTCAAGTCTCCATGCAGCCATGGAAACCTACTGTGTGACCTTGGGTGAATCACATACTCTCAGCTCCAGAAAACCCATGATAGGTTCACCTTGGGGTTACCATAAGTCGGAAACAACTTGAAGGCACAAAACAATAACAAGCATTCCTGTTCTATTGATTAAAGTCTAAGAGTCTCCCCTTTGCGTATCTCCCTCCTTTGGAATATCCAGCATGGCTTACAGTATATCCAGCATGGTCCATTCTTCAGTTTATTCTTTTTCAGACTCAGGTCTGTCAGGTGGCATGGCTAACTTGGACAGCAGAGTTGGGACTGTTGGGAAATTGAGAGATTTTTAGTAATAAGTCTCCCAATCAGCAGAGTATTCGGTAATGCACAGACAGAAGCTGAACAAATCACCAGTCCTACTTCATCATCTCCACCCCAGACACACTTAATCTAGCTCAAAATAAACACAAACAGTTTGGTTAAAAATATGAAAAGTTTACTCACAAAATCTTGTGCGTAGTCTACACAGGTTCAATTCTTGAAGAAAGTAAGAAGAAATTAGGCAGTCACATGCTTACAGGGAAGCATGCTTGCCAGAGGATTGAAGACCACATGCTTGCAGGGAAGCAGAAGAACAAAAGGGAAGACGAAGAGAACATGCAAAGGGAAGTGAGTGTTGACCAAACAACAGGAAGTTTACTCTAGGCAGTCCCCTCTATGCCTAAAATGCACATGCAAACTAACTAGCCAGTTAATTAAGCATGCAAAAGTTGCCACTCTCAACAGGGATGTCATGAAAGGACAGTAACATTGTGATTTATGCACTTTTTACTGCAGTATTTTCACTGCCATAAGGGATTTGTGGGATTATTTGCTTGGGTTTAAGTACTATACACCTTAACTTCAATAAGTCATTGTCTGGAGGCATTTACTGCTGCTCTTCAGGCCTTAAATGTCAGCCCTATGAACTGTCTTCAGCTTTAGTAAGGTAATGGTCCTGGCACAAACCCAATCACCTGTGGGAGCCTAACTCTCATCTTTTACACAATATCTTTCAAATTCAGATTCAGACCCCTTCCATTGGCATTTTATGTCCTTCTATCCTTGGATAGTCAAAAATATTTTATTTCTCTAGGTGGAGCAGCAAGTGCTATTTTTAGGGCTTTTTTTTTTGGAAAAACAAATAGAAGAGAAGCCTCGAGTGTTTTAATTGGCTTTTAGTTATTTGTTCAAGGTTGCAGATGTGTTTTTACCTATTGTACCTTGCCTCAGGGGCCCTGGGTTGAGAAGTGATGAAGACATGTCATAAATAAATAAATAAATAAATAAATAAATAAATAACCAACCAACCAACCCAAAGTCAACCAACCATTTGGGTACATGGGGCAGGAAATTCAAAAATACCTCATTCCATCCTTGACATTCAAAAAATGTAATAACAAAGTGAGTAAGTTATAATTTGCTGCTTTTTCATGACACCTTAAAACTACTGGTTGAAGTGGATACCTCAGTTTACCTAAGAACCAGCCCTCCAGCCATCAGATCTCTATAAAGAGAGATTGCTTTTGGAAAGGTTCCTGAGGTTCAGACATCTTTGTTATTGATACTGAATGTTTCTACTGAACATTGAATATTGTATTGGCCTGGAATTCTGAAATACAAAAGGTGTAAGATTTTTTCTTTCGTCATCAAAACCATCCAGTAAGGCCTGTGCTTTCCCCAGGACAAGCTGACCAGACAAAATAGGATAGTACCAGTTCTTTTGTACAGTGCTATGGAATCTGGTTGCTTTGTCTGGGGTAGATCACTAAGTGACTTGAACCCTTGGTGGACATTACATGAAACAAATAATGAAGTTATCTTTGTTGGCAGTCTAAGGGCAGAAATGTTGATAAATCCAAGAGCAGGACTGGTGACTTAAATATCACACAAAAATCATCTAACACTGATGTTAAAGGAATTGCACCAGCTTGTCAATAGGCTTCTGGTATAAATTCAGATTGATTGAGATGACATTTAAAGTTGTCAATAGCTTGGAACTTTGATACAATAAGAAGTGCTTCTTATTAAATATGTCTACTCTAAAATTGCTGGAGGATTCCTCCTTTGTGACATATCAGTGGAAATAGTACACGTTGGGTTGATGTGAAAAATAACTTTCTATGTTGTGACACACCAACTATAGACATGTTCTTCCCTTGGAGGCCCACTTGGCACCAGTGCTGGATCAATTCTAGTGCCAAGTAAAAATATAACTTTTGATTAAATGGGTTTTTTTTCCTAATTGGTGGAAGAGGAGATCTAATGATTTTATCCAATTCATATATGTACACACTTCTAAACCATTTTGTTTTAAATTGTCATAATTTAAATATATTTTTATAATGTTTAAATCATCTTTTACCACTTTGAACATTTCAAATTGTTTTAAATGGTTTAAATTGAATATACTATACAGAACCCTGAGACATAGAGTGAAATATAAATATTTTTAAAATATAATGATGTATAGTTTTGTATGTATGAAAACCTGTTTGACCTCCATATTTTGTTTGTATATTGACATTAGCTTCATATCCTAACACATATTGTCATAGCTCTATCCAAAGGGATTCTTGGGATTTGTAGTTTGTTCTTGAGATTTGTACTTTTCCTTCTGAACAACAACTCGCTAGTAATCTACATACCCATTTATACCATGCCTTCAAAACTAATTAATTAAAATTAATTTTTTTGAAATTAATTAAACTAATCCTAAACCCTTCTTTTGAATTGGGTCAATGCAGATGGTTAAGAATTTTGTTGCTGTTCATATTTGACAAAAAAAATTTTTTTCTATATGTTATGAAAAGAACTTGACTTAAAAAAAGACATGGAGACAGAAAAACTAACAAATTTTGTTCATACCTAAAGGACATCTGGTATGTTTTTATTATGTCTTTCCTTAGCCCATGACATATTCATGTCCTCATTTTTGCCATTTCAGTAGCTTGTTTTTCTTTACTATTTCACTTGGATAATTATAACTTTTCCTTTTGAAGTTGTAATTGCATATCTACATATTCAGCTGACATCAGTTTATTTGTTATGGCATGCCACAAAGAGCAATGGAAACTGTAGTTTTGGATGAGGTACTGAGAATGGTTTCTTTGAAATCTTTTGGCCACTTTATAGAATGCATATTCCCAAAATTCCCTGGGAAAAGGAGATATTGGTTAAATGAACATAGGTCTATATTACAAATATGCCTAAAGCAACACTACATATGGACAGTTTATTGCAGAAGAAGTGTTTATTTGTTTCTTGTTCAGTACAATTCTTTTTTCTTCCCTCAAGGCTGCACTTCTGTTGCAAATATACCAGATTCTTAAAGCATTCACAGTCTAATATTTTTTTAACTGCTAAAAAGAGATGTTTCATCCAGATGGGAAATTAATTGCAATTATGTGGGGTGGAGGAATGTGTTTATATGATGCAACCAATCCATTATTTGTGTGTGTGTGTTTTCTAATGACTGGCAAGTTTTTTCCATCCCCATCCTCTATGTCTCAATTTTTTTTTTCTTTTTGGAAGGGACCTCTGAAATGGTGTGCTTTCTACCATGGGATTATGTGCAAGCACGTAGCGCCCCCTTGGCTGATATGGAGATGGAATCAGAACATTATTTCTGTATTTTCTAGACAGCTGGGAGTTTAAAAGACAGCTGTGAGTTTAAATCAAGTGAGATGTTTCTTAAGGAAGGCAAAAATTTTAATTGGTTTGCTTATATGCAACTCAAAGATAGATTTAATCAAGATAGGAGAGATTTAGTCACAGAGGTTGGAGAAAATGATTTTCATTTAGAGTTGTATAAAGAGGATGACCATGTAATTTAAAAAGTGTACCAATTTCTTTTGAAACTAGACACAGAAGATTTTGGGTGCAATGTTCAAATGGATGTATTTGAAAAAATGTTGTTGAAGGATACAACATTTACCCTGTGTAGTAATTTAAAACAAAATATGATGTATATAAGGTATCTAAACCCAAATAATGTGTCAAAAATATCTAAGAATGTTTCAAATCAAATGCTGGGGATGTCAAGATGAGGAAAACTCTCCTTTTCCATATGTAGTGGATTTATAAGAAGGGGAAAAGCTATTGGTCTAAGATTTACATGTTAATCTAACAAAATTTCAGAGGCGGATTTTGTAATACCACTAGAAATGCTTTTTCTGTGTATTACAGATGAGGAATTGGATAACAAATACAGACTAGTTCTTTGATATATGCTAAGAGTAGCAAGAGCATAATTTGCTCAAACTTGGAAATGGACTGAAGCACCAACAACAGAAGAATAGATTGTTAAGGTTGCTGAGTTAGCTCTAATTGCCAAACTAATGTGGGTTTTAAAGGATAAGCTAACTGAAGATTTTTTTTTTGAAAGATTAAAAACTTTATGGACTTTTCAAACCATAAGAAATCTCATGATGCAATAATATGTGGCTATGGTTATTGGTGATTGTAGCAGATCTGTAATGATATAGAAATATGTGTGTATATTTGTGTTAAAATTAATAAATAAACAAAGTTTAGAAAAGAATATAATTCCTTTATTTTCTTATGGAAACTGACTGGAACGCATTTCCTATTGGAATGCACAGTGATGAGACAGCGATGAAATTCAGTGTTTCTTCAGTTCTTATGTTCTTAATGTACGTCTAGGAAAGTGGCAAAACAGGGGCAGCTATACACAGTATAATCTATGAACAGTTAAAGGCTGACATGAGACACAAATTTGGTAAGCTTCCAGAACTGTTTCCACTTCCGCTCTTCTAATCTTGATGCTAAATCCATCTATTTGTCCCATCTAAAGGAGAGCCATCATGGGATTGTGGTCTGAGCATTGTAGTATGAACCCAGAGACCAGGTTTCAATTCTCTGCAGGGCGTTGGAAAAACCACTGGGTGACCTTGGAGACATCAAACACTCTAAGCCCCATAAAACTCTGTGACAAGTCACCTTAGAGTTGCCATAAGTCAGAAATGGCTTGAAGGCATGCAAACAACAACAACAACAACATGGGCACAGTAAATTAATGGGACTCGTTGACTTACCAAATTTCCATTGAGCAAACTGCTATATTCTAGTTGCAACTAATAAATGAATTTAGACCTTGGTATCTAGCCATTAAGTTTATTTTTATGGGGTTTTTTTTAAGTGTTTTAAAACATTATAATTCATTATAATGGAAATTACTTCACCAGAGGTTGAAGACAGCTGTTTTGCTGGGAAGACTAGCTGCTTTCTAAGCTGCACAGGAACTTATCTGTTGAAGGGGAGAGGTTAGTCCAGAGATAAGAGCTCCACTTCCATGTGGCCATTTCATCATTATATTCCCAGTTTAGGACTCTGTATAAGTCAAATCCATCATTGTGTGTATGTTCCTTCAAGTTGCTCATCAAAAGCCCAATTAATTTCTTAAGTAAGGACTACTTAGAGATGATTTTGCCAGTTCCTTCCTCTGAAAAATCTATCCTGCACCAAAATGAGGCCATGTTGATATTCTACGTGAATATCAGAATTAGTGAATGCAGATGGTTTTGCTCAGTATTCCAACAAGCCACCAGTTGGATCTGCCGTCATTCAGAATATTCCATTCCATTTCTCTATTGCTTTTCCATTCTTTCCTTTACAGAAGTTTAAGCATGTGATCTCACTGGATTGTTCTCCAGTTTTGATATTGTTACTGGAAATCTGCCATGCCTTAAGCCTTTTTTGGGTACATTCTCTCTGTCTCTCTCTGTCTCTGTCTCTGTCTCTGTCTCTCTCTCTCTCTCTCTCATTCTCTGGGGTTCTTTAGAATATACCAGTCTTTTCTCTGGTTTCTAAGTGTCCCTGTTTTGCTGCACCTCTTTCAACTTCTCATCCGGTAAGCTAACAACGAGAAGAAATGATTGTTTTGTGGTCCTACATTACAGTGAGAAAACACAATTGGAAGTTTATTACAATACTAAAACTCTTCAAACTTTTCTTTTTCTTTTTCATTTCTGCTGAGGCAAGTCAGTCATAACTATATTGCAAGTGGCAAAAAAAATAAAGAGAGAAAGAAAAGACAAGCCTTTTCTCCTTTGACAACATTTATTGTGCAGTAATTTGTTCTATAACAATAGGGGAGATGCAAATTCTAGAGAGGCATATTAATCTGTAGGTCACACAATAACAAAATATTGAAAAGCTGTCTTAATGATTTTTTTTACCTTGCAGTTGAAAGGCTTTGCAATTCCACGGAGGTAGCCTAGTGATCCCATAAAGCAGGAGAATAAAGTAAAGTAGTTTATTAAATGCCACCAAGGCACTGAAATTGAATTTGTTTTATATCATGCCCAAGTGTGGATGCTGTTGATTATTTACAACATGTTCATTTCTTTTCCTGTTTTTTTTAAAGGTCCCTGTTCTGATGTTATGCAATGTGATTTTCCTTTCATATTTCCCCAGCCCATCCCTCTCTCCTCCACTGTAGTTGTATTGCAGCTGGAGCTCTGTTAAAAACTAACATCTCGCACCCCATGCACAAATCTGACTTAGTTGTAAGTGCTTTTTGATTAAAATCAAAAGTGAAATGCAGCTGAGTTTAACTGAATGCAAGGACACCCTCGGTGTTCCATTGGTCTGAGTGCTAGATATCTGTAAAATACAAAAGACACACACTTCACCCCTCATTATGAGAAAATGTATACTAATGCAGATACTAATGTTTTCAACCTCTTTCACTCTCCATCTTTTTTCAGCCCAAAAGTCCTCTGCAGGATTTGGAGGCCAAGGAAGGACTTTTCAGAAGCTGAATGGTTCTCACAATGCAGTCTACTTGAGAAAGATGGAAGTGTCATTTTAAATCTTTTATATGTTAATGTTGACTTACTGCTGTATCTCAGCTTTCGTATAACGTGAACCAAAGCAGCTGTCATATCCTGAACCAGACCATTGTTCTAGCAGATGTTTTGGATGTCAACTCTCAAAAGCCCTGACCAACAAGGAGTTATGGGAATTACAGTTCAGAAAGTTTGCAGACCAAGCTTTCTCCTGACCAGTTTCCACTTGAGACAACCCAGCATTTCAAACAAGAGGGTTACCTGGTCCTTCCTAGAGATGCTAGGAATGCAACACTACACATTTGCCCTATCAACAGGCAGAATGAGGGACTGATGCTGGAAGGCAAAAAGTAAGAGTCAAATATTTGAGGATGGAACATTCCATGTGTACCATTAGGCTGTGAATCCCATTTTGCAAATTTCCCTTTCTTTGCATAGCAAATCATTACATGGAATAGAAGCAGGAAGCCCTGCAGGAAATTTGCAAAATGATGACAATGATAGGGCATAGGACAGGTGCAAGGTTGTTGCTTACAATGATTTTCAAACATGGTCATGATGGTCAAACATCATATGATATGACATGCAGTAGCAGCTAGAGTTTCTTGTCTTTATATTCCTATGAAATGTAACGGAATCTTCTCTTTTCCCGGCCTCTGAATTGAAGATTGGTGACCAAGAGGCAAAGGAATCCTCCATACATTCCTTATTAATCACCCATCCCTCCAAATGGGCCATTACCCAAGGGAGGAAACACTTCACAGTAACCTTTTTAAAATGTGAACTTACAGGCCTCTTAAAGAAGTGTTGACATTTTCAAAATTATTTACAATGGTGAGGTTTTCTTCTAATTGACTTGTACTTTTTTTTTTAATGATGCAATGATATTTTAATGAAATGCAACTTCTGGCAGCTGAAGGATGTTTACTATTGTTGCTTAATGAGAAGCATGTTTTGAATAAAGAATTTCTCAAGCACCATAGTTTTAAGAAAAATCAAACTCAGTGTAGCATGCCAAGTAAGACGAGTTATGAAAAGAATTATTGTTGGCCATGGGTAGGGAATACTATCACCTTTCTTGTCTTATCCTTCCTAGTGTTTAAATGTTGGCATAAGACTTCAAGCATCCTAGAGGCAAAAATGTAAGAATTTAGTGCAGTGGTAGAGAAAATGTAGTCCATTGATCACACATGGCAAACCTAGTGGCTTTTTTTTGGGGGGGGGAATCCGTCAGGTTTGCTCTGATCCCTCCACAAAGTCCCTTGCCCAAGTCCCTTGTTTGTCAAAATCATCTCATGGGCCACAAATGATCAGTTAATTGCCCTAGAGCCCTTCAGGAGTGGTGGTTTACTTTGCCATAGCCCTAATCTCAACCCGCCTTGCCAGCTTAAAACTACAGAAATCTTTTTCAGTCAGAATTTTGTCTAATTTTGGAGTGAGATGGGAGTGCTGCAACTTACCCCAAACCTCTGGGGCCAAAAATTGGCCCCTTCCACAGTTATTCACCCTTACATTTTTGTTTGTTTGTTTTGTTTTGAATGAGAAAACTCTGCCCAAATCATAAAAAATATGATAGCAAACCATAAAAATCATAGGCATGATGTGTAAAACAGAATGGAAGAAAAGAACTGTTCTCACTTATTTTAGACTAGAATTCAGGTTTACACAGGAAAAGTGGCAGTTGATTTAGGATATCTACAAGAAAATGTACTCTATTACAGAACCCAAAATTAAATTATGCACTGCTGGATGAGACAGTTTTTGAAATACAAAGGGTGGTGCAGTTCTCCCAAGCCAGGTTTTAGAATTTGAATATCAGGGACCTATAAAATGCTGCCTCTGATCAGAGGTGAGCATTTAAACTTTGCCCACAGTTCTTCTCTGGCTCAGATCAAATTCTAGGACATATCACAAACTCGTTACATTATCCTTTCTCTTCTCACCAGCCTCCAGAACACTTTTTCCCCCTTTCACTTACCTGACAAACTGAGCTGGTGGGAACAGTCTCCATGAGCAAAAAGGAAAAGGTTTTCCTTTGTCTACTTCCTTCTACACAGTGTACCTGGACAAATCTTGGGTGACCATGACAGAAGCAAACCTGTTGTGCCTTTTCCCCTCTCATCTACCACAGAGCTAAACAGAGAAATTAAAAAGCTCTTTCCTCCTCTGCCTCCCCCATGAAGAGTCACTATTGCTGTTGAACCCACTTAAGGAAGTTCATCAATGGTGGGAAGGATTCTGGGACTTGTAGTTCAAAAGCAACATTTCTAAGCTCTAGATTAGATAGACTCTTACATGATCCCAAGGCATTCTCATTTGGCATTATAACCACTGAACATCAACCTGGGCATATTCCTGGCCAACAGCAACACAGTCATGACTCCTGTGAAATGGGACTGTTTCTGTGATTTAAACAGGTTAGGGGCTTAGTTCTAACTGTCAGACAAAGGTTAAACCTTGCTCTAATCCTCTGTCACATCATACAGAAGCCCTTGGGGGTTGGAATAAGGCAGGATCATTTGTTTGCCAGCTTAGCAACCATAAACTGCAATCAGAATATACAGCCTTTTCTTGCAATAGATTTGGGCAGGAATCTTCACAGTTTAGCTCTGTAAATGCCTCTTACTGAATTCCACAACATTTGCATCAGCCTAATGCAGCTTCAGTTTACAATGGGAAAAGATAGTCGACTTACTCCTCTCCCCTTTGGTCATAAGTGAGCAAGATGTGAGGTAATAGGTATGTATACATTCAGACCTTAAGGAACTGTCATTGTTTAAGGAGGGAGAAGAGGTCAAAGATCAGTGCAAGTGATCCATAGTTTTTCATTGTCATGTACTAGATAACCCACAATCCACAAGGTAGATGGTAGTTTTTATTTGTAGACAATGCAAGCAAGATAGCACACTTCTTCCAAAGCTGCTGAGAATAAGGCATATATGGAGCTCCCCTTTTTGTAGACACAAATCCAAATGTAAGGTTAACAAAGCTGTGATTGGAGAGGACTATAAATCTAATATCACCCTACTTCTTTAGACTGATACAAGACTCACCTTTGTTTCCCACTTCCCATCCTTGGCATAGGAACATATTTCCTCTCTCTTATCTTTCACACTTCACGTTCTCAAAACACTCTCCTTTACACTTTTACTTTTGCCTGGTCTGGTCTTCTCCCCCTCACCAGATACATTGTAACAACAGGCAACAAAACAATTAACCAATTGATACTGTGTAATAATACAGGCAGGCTCCAAACAGATACAAGATTGCAACTCTCAATTAGCACTGGATATGTTGTAGGACTACAACTTAACTCAGTTGAATTCTAAAGCAGCATCCTTATATTGACTACAATATACCATTCTTATACACATCCAGGAGACTAACATATGGTGTTTTGAACTCATATGAATTGGATCAGTATATACATCTTAGAAGTAAATGTGTTACAATTTACCAGTAAAACTTTGTGTGGTAAAAGATTTCTGTTTTATGACATATGCATATTTGTTTCTGAGAAGAAATGGGCCAATAAGGGCCTTATTAAAATGAAAGATTGCCCATTCATCTGATTTCAAAGAACAAAAATGACTAATGGTGCCCCCCCTTTAGGCTGAATTTCATTGACCTCTTAGAAAAAAAATGTAGAAGACCTTTGTTGCATCTAAAGCAAAGGACCTTGCTGTGTCCACATATTAGTTTATTTCTTTTTTCCCTTGGTTGAACTGCAGCAAAACAGTGCTTTACTGTATTTGCTGATGTATTAGAAGCACCCACATATAAGTTGCACCCCACTTTTCAAGGGGTAAAATGTTTTAGTTCTCTAGTGAGCAAAATCCACAGGAAAGGAGGGGTGTTGCACTAGAAAGGAGGGGAATGAAAAGAGTGCTGCACCACCATCCCCTCTTCCTGTTTGCTTGGGCAGAAACTCACAGCAGAGTCAAAATGCATAGGAGAGGAAGGGAATGAAAAGAGTGCTGCACCATCATCCCTCCCTTCCTGTTGTGCTTGGGCAGAAAATCCCAGCAGAGTCAAAATGCACAAGAGATGAGGGGAAGGTAAGAAGAAACTGTGAAAATGTTTGTCTATGTTCCTTTAGAGCAAGGCCTCCACTACTCTCTTCCTTCTTGTTTTGCATGGACAGGGAGAACGCCTTTCACTCCTTCTCCCTTCCCTATGTTTTTAGCGTTACTGTATTTGCTGGTGTAAGACACATCCCATTTTCAGATGGCATTTTTTTAGGGAAAAAAGTATGTCTCATATGCCAGCAAATATGGTAGATGCCTAAACTCTAATGGAAAATCCTCTTTAGGTTTGTTTAAAGGAACTTGGTAATAAGTTTTGCCATTCTCTCTTATATCATAAAATTACTGTTTAAAAAAATCCAACAGAAGCTTCAGTATAAATTTTCCAAGGAGCTGCTCTGCAAGACCAAGACCCTAGATTGATGGCTTTTAAAAAGGCTAGATGCCTGACAAGAAAATGGCACTTTGGATTAGAAGGGCTTCATGTGACCACTGACATGTTGTGATCACAGACAACAAGCAAGAAATGGCTCATTCCACCACTGAGGTAATCACTTTGGCCAGTTCCGCACTACACTCTTATAGTGTGATTATTCCACTTTCAGCATCCTATGAAATCCTGGGTTTTGCAGTTTCGGGAGGGGCCACTTGGCCAAGTGGCCCCTCCCGAAACTGCAAACCCCAGGATTCCATAGGATGTTGAAAGTGGAATAATCACGCTATAAGAGTGTAGTGTGGAAATGGCCTTTGCTTGGACTATGGGCTACCATCATTTGTAGTACTTTTAATGTCCCATAACAAAGAATTTTATCTTCATGTAGTTCAGGTACAAGGTCTTAGTGAAATGGATATTTAGCCTGTTCCCAAGAGAAGGATCAATTGACTTCAAGTATAAGGGGGAAAAAACAAAAATGTTAGACATGTCAAGTTTCATACATGTATGAGCATCACTTGTAGTACAACCATATCTATGTTTGCTCAAATTAACTACCACTAAGTTCAATGGGACTTACTGACAGGTAAGTATGTATTAGACTGTAGCCTTGGCTTATCAGGATTTGTGCATTTATTTATGATGTTTATAAACCATTCTACTTCGAAGAAGTACCTGAGTAGTGTACCATAAAAATGTCACATCCAAAACATTAAAGAAATATTACAAATTTTGCACCAGTAAACTACAGGAAGAAACTATATAGAAAGTGGCCTTACTTTCTTCAGTTCTTGAAGGATATGACAACAGCTATAACACTTCAAAGCAAAATAAATAAATAAAACACTAACATAGAATATTGATTTTTTTTTAAAAAAAATAACCATTATTTAAACACAAACACATATACACATAAAACAGATTCTTCATCTTCAGAATTTAACAGCATAAATTACCTCAGAAAAGATACAGAAATATTTACATAGCCAAACGTCAATAATACAAATATATAGCCATCTTGTTGAAATCTGCACATTTTTTTAAAAAAAATCATCACACTATATCTTACTTCCAGTGAGCCTAAGGTGGTATGCATAGCTCTAGTCATCCCACACTTTATCTTCTCAACAACTTGATGTTGTTGGAGGTTGATCCAGTATGACTGGCCTGAAATCAGTTAGTTAGTTTCATGGCCCCACATCTGAAATGAACTGTAAGAGTGTTCGATTCATTCAAAATTATATTTGTCACATTCAACTAAAGATAATCCCATGACCCCTATACTAAAATATCCCTACTGACTTTCAGTATCATTCTAAGGACAAGATAAAATGTTTGTATGGACCTATTAAGTTCTAAATCAGCGATTCTCAACTTTTTCTCTCCCAGCTGTTGGGAACTTCAGCTCCCAGAATTTATCACCATTAGCTAGACTAGTGGAGGATTCTGGGAACTGAAGTTCCCAACAGCTAGAAGAGCAAAGGTTGAAGAATGTCCATCTAGGCAACTTTGAGAAGCTATATCTGCTCTGTAGGGCCTCAGAGGTCCACACTTGACCTATGACACTTCTCAGGACCAGAAACTTCAAATTTTCCTGGGAAAGGAAGGTATTGGAGAGCTCCCCCTACATGCTGCCCATCCACTAGCTTAATGATCTGATTGACATATTGTTTCACATACATTTTCCTGGAAAATGAGGTAATCTTTGGAATTTTTAGATAACCTAACCTTAAGAAGTAAGGAGGCTTTCTCTAGTAGATAAAGACTTTTATGTGGTGAGACCCAGTTCTGGAGTTCTCTAACTTGGTACATCCACAATTACTCTGATATATTCACACAGCATTAGGAAAGTGTGAAAAATGTGCTCCATTGGATGCTTCATGGATTTACCTGATCCAAACCTCACAATACATACAATTTGTGACCTTAAATCCATACTTCTTTTTCGGACTTGTGATCTCTGAAAGGGGAAAAAGTTTTTGACAAGATGTGTAGATTTGGAAAATGTACAAAAACTGTTCCATGCATTTCTAAAATGTGCTAAACTTTAATCAATAGGGCATGCATCTATTTGAAAAAAAATGCATAAAACACGTGCAGCCTTGTCATTAAAAAAATATGTACATGGAATCAGCACAGAACAGATTTAGAGGCAGGATAAGGAGGAATTGGGCAGAAATTGACTTGATAGATAAGCACATATGTAATAATCATTTAAGTGCCAAGTTAAGTCTGGCCTGTTCACTTGAGTTTTTAATTGGTTGTCTTAATAGCATTGCTTTATGTACTCTTAGATTGTATGAAATCTTACATTCTTATTTTTTTTTAATGCTTAAGAGTTTTGTGACTGTTTAGAACTTTAGATTCATTATAAGACACCTTGAAGATGTCTTATAGTGGAACAGGAGGACAGAAACTTTTCAAACAAATTTGAAAATGTTTTCTACATTTCAAAAAATATGTTTTTTAAAAAGAAATCAGTACCATCTTACAGGATTTTATTTCTTTTTTCTTTACCATTTACAATCCCAAGTATAAAAGAAACTTCATCTAAGTGTATGAACTGTAATGGTTCAAATTAATGTGTATGGGAACCTTTTCTTCCATCATTCACATTATCTCACTCACACATCGACATATAAACTGCCTAACACATAACCCCCAAAACTATAGACTGTGTTAGGGAATTGCTGGGGGAAATAATACTGATAGAAATTTTAACTCCAAAGATAATCTGAGGCCAGTTTCCTCATTACACTGTTATAGTGCTATTATTCCACTTTCAACATCCTGTGGAATTCTGGGATTTGTAGTTTACTGAGGCCGTAGATCTCTCTGGCTGAGAATTTTAAATGCCCCTCCCTAAACTGCAAACCCCAGGATTCTATATGATGTTGAAAGTTGAATAATAGCAGTGTAACAACATAGTGTGGAAATGGACTAAGACCATTTGCTGTTCAACATTTGTGCCTTGTTTCCATGACTCATCAACATTCAGAGGTGTGCTATTTGCCTGTCTTTCTTTTTGTGATTATTCTGTTTTTTATCTTTATTAACAATTTCTAACAACACTAACATTCTACAAGTACCAGCATGAATAAAACAGAAGACAAAAGCCATACAAACCGGAAATTAAAAAGTAAAGAAAAAGAAAAGAAGTAGAAATAGAAGGAAAAAGGATCAACTTCCATTCTTCCTTTAAATGGAGTACAACAGTCAAATTGATTCAAACCTGTCAAAGATAATATCCAGCAATTCTCTTCATTCCGTCCCTTAGTTCTTGCTCTCCCCACAACAGAGAGAGAAAGAAAGAAATGAACTTTCTTCTACCAAAGGTTAACCTATCTAGCATTAGAATATCAATACTTTCTACTTTATTCCATTACATTATACATTTACATGATAAATGACACTGTGTTCTCTAATCATAATACTAAATACTGCTTGCTGACTTGATTACAAAAACTGTAGATCTGTTATATGCTGTATAACATCACTAAATCCAGATATTTCTATACCATTTTATATTGTAATTTTTTGTTTTACAAAAGATATTGACCAAATCAATTTTCATTACCTTATATTCATAACCATTTCAGACCCTAGTTTCAGCCAAGGCTTCAACTTCCAGCAGGTTCAGTGGTAGATGCTCCCAGCTGCAGCTTTGCAGCAAGAAGAGTTTTTGTGGCAAAAGTGCTGGCCAGAGGGACCTCTAGTTGGAGAAACTCCCCCTGGATCAAAAATGAGTGGGAGATCACCCATTAGGGTCTGGAATTCCTACCACTTTTCTCTTCTTCTGAGTAAACATGCAATGAGTATGAAAGACTGAGAGCATGACATCTTTTGCCCTTGTCATGAAACAAAGCTATTTGGATCTGAGGATCTAATGGCCCCATACCAGAAACCTGCCTTTCTAAAGGGGGAAAACAACAACAACTGTTAATTCACCTTTGGAGTTACAAAAGTGGAGAATTCTGATGAAAATAGAATGAATGAGCCTTCTCAGTCACCTTCTTTCTGCAATCAAGAACTGAGTAAGTGTGTTCACCCCATGAGATCGCAATAAATACACCAGAAGATTGGTGGTTGACCTGTTTAAAAGAGAATAATTAAGGATGTTAAGTGTATCTGTTTCATTGATTGACTGAATCTACATCCTACTTTTAAGTCTTTGGTCATTTCCACACTACACTGTTATACACTTTCAACATATTGTGGAATTCTGGGGTTTGTAGTTTACAGAGGCCAAAAAACTCTCTGGATGAGAATTCTAAATGCCGCTCCCTAAACTGCAAACCCTAGAATTCCACACGATGTTGAAAATTGAATAATAGCACTATAACAGTGTAGTGCAGAAAAGCCTTTGTTGAATTTAAACAAGGAGAAATTATAGTAAGAGAAAGTACAGAATTATCTATTTGATGTTGATAAGACAGATTTGCTTGCAGCTTTCTGCTATATGAGAGAAATGAATTAACTCTGAAATGGCTAGATTGAATGGAAAATTGAACCTCCCCAGGAATTCTCTCAAGACTTTTTACAATGGATGATGAAGGACCTATGCTTTTTGAGAGAAGTGGAACACCTAAATTTGAAAAAGAACATGATGGAAGCCCATAGGAATGAGATCAATGAAATCAAGGCAGAACTGTGGAGAGAAGTAAGAGAAAGGGAGGAGAAATGTGGGACTAATACATAAATTAGCAATATGGAAATGAAGAAAATCAGATGGAGGGACAAATTCAAGTTTAGCTAATGGAAGGATTAGCTTCTGAACTGGGGGAGATGAACAGCAAAGAAATTTTGTTTTGTGAAGTAGGGATTACAGCCCAAGGAGGGGGGCCCAAGGGGGAGGCTAATTTGAAATTGATTTGTTATCAAACTACATTGATGGTTGACTTTGATTTAGCCTGTATGACTGAAGGGGAAGAGAGAAAGAGGGTGTAAAAGTGTTCTGTTTCAGGACAAATATCTCAAAACCCCAAGTCAGAAGAAATTGGAAATATTAGCAAAAAGCAAGAAAGTGAACCTGAGAAGGTATGCGAGGGAAGAAGTTCAGGGATCAGATGGATACAAGGCAAGTGGAGAGTTAAATTCAAAATGAAATGGATTATACTAATTCTCATGGAATCCTACTTCCATTTTCGCTTTTCTGTTTGAAACCGTCATTCATACCATAAACAACCTTTTCTTTGAAATCAGCTAGTACATCCTCATGGGTGCTTGTTGCTAATGGAGACAGAAATACCATTCCAGCCAGGATTTAGCACATTTCACACAGAGATCCATCAAATGTACTATTTTCTCAGCAAATATAGAATTGTAACTTTCTTTTCAATTGTTGACACATCATCACTCATAATGCGGCCTAGCTTCTGGGGAACATGTGCATACTCATATTCAGAGATTGGTAGTGCTTTGTTTATAAATCAATAAATAGACACTATTTATAACTTTCAAGCATCAAAAACCCACATGGAATTATGCGAGAACAGTCACAGTAAAAGTGTTGTTTCTGATTCCCTGTAGACCAGTTGTGCTTATTGTGACTTTATAGTCTGACACCTAAACTATGACAAACAGCTAATAAATACATAGTCAAAGCTGTGGCATTTGCTTATCTCTCTTACACTACTCTAGTTATCTATAGGTTGGTTCACAGGAGACACATATTGTATGTGTCCAAGAATTGTATCCACGGCTTCAGATGTACAAATTGAAAAGTATGCAAAAGTAAAAGTAAATCCAAACAAGCATAAACCAAAGTTGAATCTGTTAGACCTCAATCTACTATGTCCCCACAAAATCTCGGTGATTTTATTTGCAAAATGACCAACACTGTTGGTAAGTATGCATTTTTTTTATACATTTTATTCCATATATCAAATGTAAACTGTTTCCCATGAATATTCCAAATATACATAAAAATAAATATTACATCAATATATCAAAGTTTAAATCACCGATAATTACAAAACATTTATAAAATCCATATAGTCCATATAATCATATAATCCTCTTCTCTTCTTTCTTCTTTCTTCATTCTTCTTTCTTCTTTCTCCTCTTCATTCATTCTTTCCTTATCAAACTAACTATCATCTAGCTATCTTCAAGTTTTCGACAAGAATATAATTATAAGATAGCATCCAACAGTAATAATGATAATAATACAATAATTGTAACTAGCAATATTGCTGTATTACTATATTACTATATTACTATACTCTATATTTAACTAAAATAATAATTGAGATATCCTCCTACCCCTAACAATTCACTTATCACAAGTTAAATCTACAAGAATATTTTGCTTAATATTTTATGTTATTTTATACATTTGGCTATGTACTTATCTAAACCTAAATGATCAATATAAAAAGTTACTTCCCTTTTTCTTTCCCAATATTTCCAATTAGTTCCCATTCCTCATTAGTCTTGTCTATACTTGGATTGTTCTGCAACAATAAATCTTTAAATCTAAAATACCAGTATCTTACCAATACTTCCGTGTATAATCAGCTGCTTTATTTCATCATTACAATTCTTTATTAAAGCAAGTGCTATATCTACTAAAAGAGTACCTTCCCTATAGTTTATTATCAATTTCACAAACTGCTTTTATCTAATTCCCAATTTTATCCCTAATCTTATATTTCTTAACCTTTATCCTACCCTTCTTTTCCGTCCATCCTCTATAACCCCTCCTTAACCCTCATTATCATCTTCTTCATCCCAAACTCTTTCCTTTTTGCTTTAACCTTCTCTCTTTCCTTCTTCTCTTATCTCCTCTCCCCCCAATACTACTCTCCCAAGGTAAGTATGCATTTTTAAAACATGGGGGTTTCTCAGGAAAGCCATCAAGAGTGAGACACTGTCACTGTAGAAACAACCAGTGTTGTAACTTATCCTAGGGTAGATTCATGTATATGTTGCAGTATGAGAACTACAGTACCTGTGTTCCTTCCTGAGATTCTTGGGTAAAGTAAATAATCTTATGTTGTATGGCAGGAACCTATATTATGGCCTTTAATTACCATGGTAACTCTTTTATTACACCATTTTTCCGGTTTCATCCTTTGAGGTGCATGGACACTTAGATGGACTGGCGTGCAACTATAACTGCAGCAAATACATACATATATACACATATTCTTTGTTATTGTAGTTTGTTTGTAATTTATATGAGAGTATAAAGAGCTCATGAAGGTGGCTTAAAAGTCACATGAGTTGAACCTATACTTGTTGGGATTTTTTTAAAATAGATCCAGTTGACACAGTTTCTTTTTTGATCTATTTCCTCTAGATTTCTGGGACCAGTGGTGACATTTTAAACCTAGGCCTAGAGTTGGTCTTCCTGCCCCCCTCCTCTTCCTGAGATCTTCCAGTACAGACATATCTGCATCCATTGCCTCATTGTGTATCTCTACTGCAGAAATAATAGTAGTTTTACACTACTTTAAATATGATGGTTCAAACCTTGGGATCTGTAGTTTTGTGAGGTATTTAGCATACTCTGTCAGAGGGCTCCAAAGCTGCACTAAACTGCAAAACCCACAATTGTATATGATACAGCCAAATTAGTTGAAGCAGTGTCAGACTGCTATAATTCTGCAGTGTGGATACATCCTGAGTTCCTCCCATATTCCTAGGCAATTCAACTGATGACATTGTGAATGGAGTCTTTTTGTCACCATGGAGACCTTCTGTCCCTCACTACAGTTCCCTGGAGGGGAGGAAAACCTGACCACATCACAGCTCAAGCAAAAGAAGAAACAGAGAGAGAGAGAGAGAGAGAGAAGACCAACTTCCCAGGAATAAGTGACTGGATGCAGGGGGAAACAATCACGTTACGGAGAATCAATAACTATGGAGAATAATGACCACAAAATAGTATGATCAAGCAACTCGGTATGTTTATCTTCTCCAAAACTTGAGAAAGTTGGCAAGCATGACTAAGGGATTCCGAGATTATCTATCTATCTATCTATCTATCTATCTATCTATCTATCTATCTATCTATTTTTAAAGAAAGCTCTAGCAGAATGTGATACTCAAATGTGAATAGGACCCAATGTAATGGCAGAAGCCCTTTTGGATTTCTCATGAAAAGAAAGATGGACTCACAGATCTGGGAAAGATGTTGCATGGGTCAGACATTTATATGAAAGAATTGGTACAATCAGTATTTTGTGTGTGTACTTGAAAAGATGAAACTGTGTCACTGCATTCTCTTATACTTTCTAAAATGCTCTGTTCAGCTACAAACCAGCACGTTAAAAAGGTAAGAGTCTGCATTCACAAAATATAATCCACCAGGAATATACAAGTAGTAGTATAAAGACTACATAGAAAAGCATGCTTTTAACCAAAACAAAAATGTTTTAATACTTAAAATTGTAGACATCTCATCTTCTGTTACTCATTTTATGTGTAAATATGAGAAATACTGTAAGCACATAGAAAACATCCAAATATCTCATCATACTTAATTACAGCTGATTTACAAATTGAGTTTTAAGGATATTTCCCCTAAAATAATCACACACACAAAAGATTGGTTTTTAAATGATAGATTCTGAACATCTGTGTCTTCCCAACAAAAATCTGACCGTTGGGGAACTACAGTTTCTCTGTAGTTGCTGAGAAAACAATACTAACTCAGGCCAAGAATCAATTAAGCCAAGGAGACAGTTCCAGCTTCTTGTTTCCAGGGAGGAGAACAGGTGTTTAATAATTTACATAAATTATGCAAAATCCTAAGCATTTACAGTAACCAAACACTTAGCAACAGACATGAATGGGGAGGCATGTTGCTGAAGATGTTCTGCATTACAGTGGCGCCTACCACCATTTCCACAGTTATGAGTCTGTCGGGTTTTCCATTATATGGCTTGTTTTTCACAGAGAATTAGCATTTGGTTCTAATTGAATTTTTGGGTGAACCAACACCATTGGCCGCAATTGGATTCTTTAATAACAGTAATGACATTACATTTCAGTGAGCAACCCACACTATTGCTTTAAAGTCCATCCTAGAGTAACCCACTATACTTGTAGTTATCACTAGTTGTCCCTTTTGAAAGATTCCAACTCCACTCTGGTACACCAAAGCACAATCGCAGGGGATGCAATGCCTTTACTTGCCTCTGGGAAAAGAGACCAGAGTAAGGGGAAAGTTCTGTGTTTGTGGCAATAAACACAAGGAACAGAGCTGGGGCCTGCCTGCTTCGAGGCCTGCTCTGCTTCTCACTTATCATCTTTGTTCAGCCCACCCACCTGCCCACCCTTCAGACAGTGCAGGCAGTCGCTGATTGCCAGGTGGAAATACTCTCCTTCCTTTCTGGGAGTTTTTTTTTCTCTATCTTTGCATTGTGCCTGTATGGAATTATGGGAAAAATGGAACTGGGTGTGACAGTATAAACAGGCAGTCCGTTCTTGCTGCAGAAGAAAACATGTATTCCCCCACCCCCAGTGTTTTCCTCACATTCAGAGTGCCATAGTGCTGAAAAGAGATATCGGTACAGAATAACACATGGATGGTAGGGGTGGCATGCACCAAAAAATAAAATAAAATAAAATAAATCTATTATTTATGCAGAAAACAGGTTTCCTGCACAAGCTACAGTTTTTTTTCTGTCCAAAAAAGCCATTTTCTGTACAATACCAATAACTAAAATAAAATAAAATTCCCACATTTTTCTTCACATAATAATTAGCAATAGCAATAGCATGTGTATTTCTATATCGCTTGTCAGCTAAATGCTCTCTAAGCAGTTTACAATGTAATGTCGAAGGGCTTTCATGGCTGATCCATAGGTTGTAGTGGGTTTTCCAGGCTTTGAGGCCTTGTTGTTACTCTGTAAATTGGGGGTCCCGGAAGGGGCGCCCAAATAACCAAACAAACCTAGCAAAGATGGGGAAAATTAGCTGGAGTACTCTCTTGGCTAACAAGAGGCAGGGCAACACAACGGGATCTTTTATCCTATGTATACCGGTTCAGGTCAGTGAGGAGTCAAGCAGTTTTAAAATACTAACAATATTTATTAAACACAAAATAATAAAAACACAAGCACACTCCTAACTTGAAAAGGAAAGAAAGAGAATTTGGGGAATGGGCAATACGCCACCTGTCCGAAGTCCTGGAGACACCAATTGAAGAGGAGGAAGGAAACCCGGCGTGGAGACTGAGGGGAATCTGCTGGACCGAGCGGCAGCAAGGCAAGGAAGAAGATCCAAATGGAGCTTCAAGTGATTTCAGCTAGTAATTCAGCAAGAGTTCCAGTGGAGTTCAGCCAGGTCCAGCGAAGTCCACTGAACTACAAAAACGGGGGATTTTTATAGGGAAAGGAACGACGGCAGGCTAGACTGGTTTTGGGTGAGAACAATAAGTTTTGGACTGGAGACAAAGCCTCCAAAAGGTCAGAATTTGCATGATTAAATTATATGCCGAATTGACAATAGTATGGACGGTATGTAGATGCAGCTAGCTCAGCCGTTAAGTGCCTAGCTCACCAGGGCATTTTCTCAGGCAGAGAGTCCTTTTGTTTTACTGTGCATATGTAATCAAGGTGTTTGTGTCAGGAGGTCTCCCCCTGAAGCAGATCTGGCTATATCTGGAGTTTGATAGCAGCAACAAGTATAATCCTTGCCTGGCTTCGCACTTGTTCGGCAGGGCCTCACAAACACTTGGCTGGCGGCAGACGGCCGAATTATGATATCAAAAATGATATCTTTGGTTCACCAAAGCCAGGCCAGATCACGGTGGTAACATTGTTCTATTAGTATTTTCTCCTGACGTTTCGCCTACATCTGTGGCTGGCACCTTCAGAGCATGGTGGCATGGAAGTGAGACAGAGAATATATACTTGTGTAGTCCCCAGGTGGGAGGGAGCAATTTTCATGTGTTACAGTTGGCCTTTGTGATATCCCATTTAACAATAGGCCTCAAAGCCTAGAAAACCCACAACAACCTAGAGTTTACAATGTGTTAGCTAATTGCACCCAACAAGCGGAGTACTCATTTTACTGACCGATGAAAGGCTGAGTCAACCTGGAGCCCAGAAGGATCAAACTCACAACCTTGTAGCTACGGTACTAGCCTTTAACCACTGCACTACCAGGACTCTTCAGAACACCTACATTATGGGGTGTGTGTGCAAAATTTGTGCTGGTCTAGTCTTCTTCATGACATGATTTTTCAGCTTTCAGGAAAACCACCTTTCACATAGTGCTTTGGCTGTGAGGATCCCTCAGAAGGACACACTTAAAAAAAAATAATCAGATAGCTCTAGATCAGTGGTTCTCAACCTGTGGGTTCCCAGATGTGTTTGAACTTCAGCTCCCAGGAACCCTGAGCATTGACCATAGTGGCTGGGGCATCTGGGGACCCACAGGTTGAGAACCACTGCTCTAGATAGAGCTGGCTTCTGGAAGGAAGTATGAGCTATGTGATCTGTTGTAATAGTGCCAGCAGGGTGTTTTGATTCACAAAACTGAGTACAATTTCAGTTAATGTGCTTTACTTTACATAAAGCGTCTTCTGTGTGAGAACAAGTCTGGCTGAAAACATAGAAAACCATAAGAAGGGAGAATGGAAACCTCAAAGTTGCTTGATGATGATGATGATGATGATTTGTTGTCAGTAATAACAGTAGATGAGCAGTTTAGATGATTTCTGTGAGAATAATAGAAGATGGACAACAGGAAGGTGAATGTCAACTGATAAGTCTTCTCCACTATGGTAAGATGTCTTGCTATTTTAAAGATACTAGATTTGCACACTTACACATAAATCAGCATATGCGTGTGTGTGTGTGAAAATTACTTTCCTTTTACGTCCTTCTTTCTGCAAAGCCATTTCCTTTTTGGCTATTCTGAAAGTGGCCAGCCATTTACAAAGCCTATCTGTACAACTGTAAAGCCCAGAATCTACATTAATGGTCAAGACTTGACCTCTTCCACTTGGAAAGCCTCAGGCAATTATCCTCTCAATGTGGGAAGATTCAGGATGACAATATTTGAGAATTTGTTCTGTGGGGTCACACTCAAGATCAGCCAAATGTTGTTTACCTCAGCAATTCTGTGTGAGCTGTTTATTAGATACATTGGCAGAGGCCCAATAGGCCAAAGCAAGGCTGCCAAGCTGATATGCCTGCCTAGCTAAAGCCACTTCCAGAGTTACTCTCCTCTAAACAAACTTGCTAAGTCCAATGATAATATCAAGAGTGGATGAATGTTTTTTTAAAAGGAATCTTTCTAATCGTAATAGAATGTGTACACAATGAAGAAAGTAGATAATCTCAGCAGGTCCTAATGGCATTCTAATGGAGATTTCCTTGATTCCACTACAGAATGTTGCTGACTTGGCAAAACCCTAATTGCAGGCCCTCCAGGCAAATCGTACTTTTTAGCTTTCTCTGCTACAGATATATGTGCATGTATTATTCAGTTTTTCCACTCAAGATTTTAAAAAGTAGTAAATGTCATATGAATACCAACAGGAAAAAGGAAACATCTAGCTGTGACTGATGACATTCAACTAATTTGTCCTCAGCTCCCATTCTGGTGTGTGTATGTGTGTGTCTTTTTACTTTATGTTCAAATATGTGCTATATAAGAACAAATATTTATAGGTTTGAAATACTTATGAGATATTGGATAGATATTGAGCAATTTTAAATTGCTTCATGAATAACATTATACATAGGTCATTATAAAGGATCTGAAGAGTAACCTAAAATTTAAGTAATATACACATTCTTTGATGTCCACCAGGAGGTAATATACATTACCTAGACAAAGTCTGCAGAAAATCTGAAGCTTCAATTGTTCTGAACTACCACTCCTATCACCCTTACCATTGGTATGCTGGTTGTGGATTCTAGGAATTGCAATCCAAGGCATCCAGTGATCCAAACGCTTACTTTCCTACAGAGGAAAAAGCTGTGAAAAGTTGCAAACTCATTTCTAATCTCATGCTGTGCATACTTTGAATGGTCCAGAAATTCTATATATAGACATCCTTCTCAATCAGGAATATATGTGTTTTCCTCTTCATGGTCATTGTGGGGAATAACAGGGTGAATAGATCCAAATGAAAAAGGCAGTTCCTGTAAATTCTTCCCCTTCTAGTATTTGGTAATAACTCTAAATATATGTGAAGCAAGGAACAAGATTATTATTGAAATAACAACAGAAACAAGATAGCCTTTTGCTCCTCAGACCTGAAAGCATTGATGATTGAAGAAAAGCAGCTGCTAAACCTATGGGAAGTAGAAAACAGATCATCTATGAGTTTGTCTAAGCCACTTTTAAAATCATTTAACCAAACTAGACAAACTATTGTCTATCACACATCGCATGACAACAAATTCTGTAATTCAACTTTCTACTGAGTTGTTAAGAAAAAAAAAAGGTACTGGCATATTAGTTATGACTTGTGTCAAAAAAGATGTTCCTTTGAACTGCACTGACTGGGTTCTGCTATTACGGTATGAGAGAAGGGAGGAAAGTCTCTCAATTTCTTGCTCTGTGTGATCAGGTTTTTTTACCAGTTTGCTATCTCTCTCTCTCTCTCTCTCTCTCTCATTATAACAGAACCCAGTCAGTTCAGTTCAAAGGAACATCTTTTTTGACACAAGTCATAACTAATATGCCAGTACTTTTGTTCTGTCCAATTGCCTTCAGTCCAACTTCAACTCAAAAAAAAAAAAAAGTTTAAGAACATCTCAACGCTGCTTTTTTTCTTCAAATGATTATCTTGCTGGTGAAGGGGTGAAACATGGACACTTCTTGTCCATTCTGTGAAACTTTTTCTTCTGAAAAGATCTTTTTCTATCCTTTGCTTTCCTACTCTGTTGCCATGATACGTACAAAAAGTTTCTACATTAAACCTGTTGATAGAGGAGCAGGATTGGATTTGCTGGCCCTGTTAACCTGTTCATTTTACTGCAAAGCCCTCAGCTGAGTCTGCGTACCATTCTGGACACATGCATGCACACACACAAGGACCCTGCACTCATGTGTGCTTATCCACACATAAGTGATGTGAACAAAGTGAAGTCAAGAAATCGTGAGGTCTCAATAGATACAATGAGATATTACATTGTATGACTATAATGAGATCTCTGCAAAGCATATAGCTAAAGAGGATTTTGTACCTTACTATATGTCCACCTGAACACACAAAAGGAATGAATTATTGATATATCAAGAAAAAAGATCAATATGAAAATGATAACATAAACATAGTTATCATTCTCTCTCTCCCTCAAGACAAATATAGTTTCAAAATAATTCTGTTTAGGGGAATAGTATTGGATTGCTCCTGTGATTTCAATGATACAGTGTCACACTGGGAAAGCACTTCTCTTTTTCCTTGCAAAATATAAATCTTATAGTACACTAACAGAATCATGCAGCCCGTTTTCTTCCATGGTAACTTAGACTCTTTCTTCAGTCTTCAAGGCTTGTGGTTCTGATAGGAGAATGGACATATTACACGCAAAATAATCAAACACCAGTACAAACGAAAAGCAAACCACAACCAAAAAAAACAAAACAAAACAACAATATGTGTTCACTGGAAGATGATGAAAAAGGGAGTTAACAGTAGCAAGTGCATGGGATCATTGGAAAATGAGTAGCAGTCACATGATTGGATGCCTTTGGATAGTCAAGCAATGGTACAATGAGTAAAAGAATCCAGAAAAATCCCAAGGGCTTCAAATACATCACACAGTTCATGTCAATTCCAATTCCTTCTGCTGTAAAGAATGACCAGAACATGAGATTGAAAAGGAAAAAAAAGAAGTCACAATTTTATTGGCTAAAGATACAAATAGGGCTGGTGCACACATAGGTATGAATTGATCAATTGATCAACCCATTCTTACGTGACAGCCCAAGCCTCCAGCCAATAGCTGGGAACTGAAAAATAACAGGAAGGTCCCAGCTAGCTGTATCCATCCTGCCACCATGGGTGCCTGATGCATGTCTTCCTGAGCTTGCCACACTCACCACCACTATGCACTCCAAATTTGAAGTAGGATCCCTGTCCAAGCACTGCCAAGTGGCCCCTTGCTACCAATTGCTGTGGATCCATGGCCCATGTCACCACCTTACAAGTTGTGACATGGATACAGCTGAAATGGAGTCCAAACTCAAACTTAACAACCCACTGAAAAAATACCCACTGAAAAAAAGGTTGGGTTTCAAAAAGAAGTCTCTAACACACCATAGCATATCACTTATAGCTATTCTTAATCAATCTCAACTACAAAATATACTAAATAGAAAAATAAAATAATAAAATAACATAGTGAAACAAACAAACAAAAAGAAAATAGGTGGTAGATAACAAATTAATAAATATATAAAATTTAAAAAGAGAAGTGAAGAGGTAATATTAGATTTACTACTTACCTCCTTTCTCCTCCCAGACTTCCACACTTTCAAATATCAGTTTGTTACTTCAAGATCAAAACAAACAAACAAACAAACAAAAAAACCCTCACTTTGAAAAAGAGGAAAATCCTTATGTATTATCTCTGAATTTCAGAGATAATAATCTCTATATATCAAAACCTAATTGCACTTCCTCACCAAATCTGTCTTTCACATACTGTATAAAGGATCTCCAAATTTTTAAATATACCTGTATGGAATTACCCTTCAACTATTTAGACAATTTATCTATTTTGGCAAATTCCATCAATTTCTCCATCCATTCAGTTATAAATGGAGTTGAATTCTGTCGCCAGTATCTCACGTAAGTTATCCTGGCTGCTGTCACCATATAACTTAACAATATCCTACTCCCCCCCCCCACTTTATCTTCAAGGTCCAACACGTTTAAAAGAAATAACTCTGGTCTTAACCTAATTTTTGTTTTTAAAATTTTTTTGTATTTCCTCATTAACACCTCCAAAATCTCCTAGCCTTCCTACAGGTCCACCACAAATGATAAAATGTTCCCTTTTCGTATTTTACTCTTCCAACATTTATTACTGACATTTTAATATATTTTTGCTAATTTAACAGGGATTAAATACCATCTGTACATTATTTTAACAAAATTCTCTTTATAATCATAGATTTTGATGAATTTCAAGAGTGCCTGATGGGCAAAAAAAAAAATAAAAATGTCAGGATAAAAGTGTGAAGAATAAGCTCTTGTAAAATAAGAAGTTACTTTATATTGATTCAGACCACTGGTGCATTTAATCTGATATTATCCACCCAGGCTTCAAGCTAATCCCCAGGGTTTCGGAGCGGAGTCTTTCCTGTCTCTACCTAGACTGGCATTTATTTCAAGTTGGTTTCAATCAAACCAACAAGTGTGCTAATTCCTAATGTCCAGCCATGGCATTATTTCATCAAGAACAGTTTCCTGCTTTTCGAATACTTGGGCAAGGCCTAGATGGAGAAAGAGGTGGAACCTAGAGAGAACTCCATGTGTCTAGTCAGTTGAGGAATCTAGCATGAAAGGTATCCATCCACCAAAGGTCAAAACAACAGAAAAGGTGTTAAGTGAAGGGAACTCATGAACTTCAGAAAGTTTAAAAATCCTGATAGACCTGTACATAAATTAGAAAACAGGAATCCTGCTCAGTCACAACAGCAACAAAAACCAAGATTATATTATGCAATATTGATTAGGGTGTTATGAATTGATTACACCTATTACCATGGCTTATTCATGATTTGACATCAGTTTTATAGCATTTAGATTTCGTTTTCAAAAATCATTTTTGAGCAACCAGTTCCAAAGCAAAGAAAAACAAAACTGATTTGGTTCTTTTGCTTGCTTTTCCCTGGTTAGCTGAAAACCCTGTTTACTCATCATGATCATTATCCTCAAATTATAACAGGAGCAGTTAAGATTAGAGTACAATGATATTCCAAGTTTGACCTAATGAAATGTTGACTATATATTTGAACTATGAATTTTCAGTTTATATTTGCTTTTGTAATTGATACATTTCATTGAGCCATGTAGAAACTTCCATTCTGATACGTTCTTCTCTTTCTCTTCACTCTGAGTCACTTTGCTTGGCTTCTCTTCCTTTTTGAAATTGTTTTTACTGGTTTATATAGGGAAAAACAAACAAACATGACATACAAATCAATAACACACCCTGGAAAATAGTAGATTCTGTGATGTTTATTTTACAAAGGAAAAACAAAACCTTCTTCACGTTAAATTGTTAGGGTGTAGCCTGTTCACCAAAAAACAAAACAAAACAAAAAAAGGAGAAGAAAAAGAAAAAAAAGTCAGATCAGATAATATTTTGGATAAGAGCAGCACACTCAGTATGATCAAAGAAGGAATGCACATAGAAGGGAAACTTAGCCACATGTTGTGGTTGTTTCTAGCATGTTCTCAGATAATGTTTTTCTTAGAGGCTCTGTTATAGATCTTCCCTTATTTGGCATGATGGATTAACTTAGCCTTCTCCATCATATTAAGATGCAGGAATACAAAAATCTTTGAATTTTATTTTCACTTCATTTCTCAAAATTTCACCGGTTTTCTGCATCAGGATGAACAATTTATTTCTCTTTACACAGAAATTTTGTTATATGTTTGATATACTCTTTTCCTAACATATTCATTTCTCTTTTTGATTAGAGCATATTCATATTCTCCTTGCCCCATAGGCACAATTTTAGCCATGGCCATACACTCACACAAATTTGGACAAAGAAAGAATGAAAGAATCTCACAATTGCAGTTCGCTCCTAATGATGAAAAACCAAATGCCCACTTTACAAAAGTGCATTCTTGCAAAAAGTCTTGCAATCTTGGATCAATACACAGTGAGAGAGAGAGAGAGAGAGAGAGAGAGAGAGAGAGAGAGAGAGAGAAGGGGACACTTAATACATTCCATTTCTATGGAGCATCCTGAGTATTTAGTCATTCACATGGTGTTTTGTTTTGTGTATATGATGAAAAAGTGTGATGATAAATGGTGTGCCTGAGAGCTAAGGCAAAAATATTGTTGTAAGCATGTTAATGTGTTGCTTTAATCACTTAATTTTCATCCTTCTAAGAAAAGTAACATAAAATTGGTTTGCTGGATATCAGATTGTGTTATCCCACTTTAAAAAAAAAAATGGACAAAATGCTTTAACGTTGTATGCACACATTATTTGCTTCCCACCTGTGAACCACTGAGAACACAGCCCATGACTATGTAACTACAGGATATAGATGCCTGATGTGACCAGCCATACCATTGAAGGATTTACAAGAATGTCAACTGTTATATTTCAGTGCTATAGCCAACAAAGTCCATGTGAACTTTATGTAACAGCACATACTCTGCTAGCTCTTTAATTCCCTCCCTGTAGAACTGTTTTCTATCAAATTTCATTTCAGCCGGAGTTACAGTGTGGAGAGATTATGGTGTCAAACTCTCTCTCTCTCTGCTTTAGTTGGGAAACTGCACACAGGTTTGGGAGCATGCACCATAAAGTTCCTGAAAATAACTTTAGATATAATCAGGGATTTACAATAAAGTAGAATTTAGTTTTGTATGTCTCTTAGATTCCGGATAATGGTTCAAATCAATGGACTTACTACCGAGCAAGCTGTGAAGGATTGCATTCTTGTCATACTGATTATATTTTGCTTGTCATGTCACTAGTATCTGAAGGCCTGGAAAGAGCAGGTATCAACAGTAACTTGTCCCCCCCCCACCCTCCGCTTCCTAGCCAAGAACTCATAATCCAAAAGTGTTCTAGTAATTTAGAATACACTGAAGCAAAGCTGACTACTGTAGTATTTTTCATTATCTGAACCTTGCTTTGCTGAAACCTTTCCCACCTCCTGTTAATTTTATGCCAGCATAAAACATTTCCAGACTAGACATACATTTTTCCCCTTCCTATCCATTAAATTCATTCTCACTCAGAATTTCATGTACAACAGTGGCTACAAAGTCTCAATATTTGACTCAAATATCATATCCGAAGTGTGTTTACCAGTTTTGGAATCTAAATGGGTTCAGTGTCCTTCTATCCCAAATCATGGGAATGCTATTAAGAGTAACAATTTTGACCTATGTCACAGGGCCATTGTAAATAATAACTGCCATGACTGTATATTTTGCGTTAATTAATGCTCACAGGGTATGGTTGTAGATTTGTTGATTAAAGAAAATACTTTGCTTATAAAAAAAATCCCAGTACTGATCTAAACCTCTAGTTTGAAAAAGAAAGCACCTCATGTATCTGGATTGGTGGTGGGAGCTCTCTTTGGGTGCTTGCAGAACATTCATAGTTCATGTATTCATAGCAGTGGAATAAGACATTTTTGGGCTACATAGACCAATTATCTCATTTATTAGAAGATAGCATCTATAGTTCTTTTGCCACACTGAGTTGTGTTACTTCCTCTGTCCACTGCACAACTTAAAAAGGTTACTGTGTCTATCGACATGGGGGGGGGTGAGTGTTAGTATACATGTTCAGTTCCCAGTGTGAAATACAGCAGAGTTCTGTGCAAACTCACTTCAAGATCAGCAAGTAACCCATGCAGTGCTGTAACTATGGGTGATGGAATGAGGATGGTGTGCTCTCCATGGGAATTCTGCCCTCTCCAGGAAATTCACTTTCAGTTTCAAAATTTCTAGCATTAAAATAACTTAAAATGATAAATAGAAATACAGTCTAGACATCAAGGCCATTTCCACACTACGCTGTTATAGTGCTATTATTCCACTTTCAATATCCTGTGGAATCCTGGGGTTTGTAATTTACGCCTCTCCCTAAACCGTAATTCCAAAGAATGTTGAAAGTGGAATAATAGCACTATACCCGTGTGATGTGAAAATGGGCCTAAAGAAAAGATGAAGACAACATTACCAAAGCAATGAGAACACAGCAAATAAAAAAGTTTTAGGTGACTGATTGATTGGCTGATTTTCAGTGCCTTATTCTCTGCAATGATAGCAATGTGGGGACTGAAGAGAAGTTTCATTTAGAAATGCCGAATTCTTATGGGGAGCAATTTCCTAATTTTGCCCCCTCTATAGATGCAGCCCTTACCCCACATTTCACCAGATAGCTTTGCCCTCTTTGCCAAGAATGAAGAGCAACCAAAGCAAGTATATGGTGTCAGGCTTTGAAAAGGTATTTTGATTACAGCATCTGTTAACCTTCTGAAGCAATCTCATTTTGAAAGAAAGAATCACATGGTTTTCTTTTATTTTTCCAAAGGTGAATTGCTTGGGAAAGTTTATATAAAGGGCTTTTTCTTGTTAAAGAAAAAACAAACACTAAATCGGATTGAGTGAGAGAGAGAGAGAAGGAAAAAGGTAGGCTTCTCAAGCTACTGCCTACATTATTTATGCCATAAGATTTTCTGTAGGAGAATTTGGTTTTATGTTTGGCATATCTCACAGCTCCAGAGTGCAATATGCAGTTACAACACTACATAAATAATAATAATAAGTTTAATTTTCCAAAGGCTTCACCCACCACTTATAACTGGATGAGTCAGCACAGAGGAAGTATCAAATGGTCATCCTTGTTGTGGGCTGGTCTCTTGAGGGGAGTGTTAAAAGTTCATTTGCAAAAGTCTAGCTAATATGCATTTGGAAAAAATGGTTCCCATGAGCCATACATCAGTTATCCAAGAATCGCTAGCTGTGGTCTGAATTCAGAAGGAGGCCCCTAGTATTCATCATGACATTCCCATTTATCTTTTCTTCTAGAATAATTTTTTTAGCCTTCCTCACATCAACCATTACAGTCAATAAGGTTATACAGGTCTGGCATGTATCTCTTCCATCATATTTAAATCAGCTTTGATTGGTACTAGTGATAACCCGATCCATCTAACCAGATCTGATTCTTAATACCCTCACGTGCTTGCTGCTATGTAATAGGTTTCTGGGGTAAAACTCACTAAGGTTCCCCACGTTTCATGTTTTGTCTAGGGCCACCCTACCATATGCAGACTGAGGCAGTTGCTGAGACACGGTAGGAATGTGTTGAAAAAGATTGTTTTGTGCTATGCTGCTTGCCCCTGTATTCCTAGACTGCTACTTTCAGGGTCAGTAGACACCACAGGCAAAAGCATCAACTGTCAATCTAGATGGCTTTTGTAGATGGAATGGTTCTCTTTTGTCATGGTATCGCTCATGTGTAGAGGGAAACATCTTTTCTATCTGAGATTAAACTGATACCAGACAAAAACTAAAGGATATGTCATTAATAGGGAACTACTCTTCATGAACAAGTGCCATAGCTAATGATCGGATTAACTCTTCTCCAGTTTCCTGTTGGGGAGAAGAGCTCCTGAAAATCTGTGTTAACGGGACATGTTGTACTTTTTGTCATTTCTTTATCTTTAGATGTTTTTAAAACTGTTTTTAATTTAGTGCTTTTTTATATCATAGCTTATTTAACTGTGTTTTGTGTTTTGTTTTGTTTTGTTTTTTAAATATGATTACTGTAAGCTGCTCTGGAACCTGTAGTGGGAGAAAGGCAGGAACGTATACTATAATAATGGGTAATATGACAAAGAAACAGACGAAGAATGAATGTAGAAATGATCATTAGAAAAGAAGCCCAGAAGAAGCTCATTTTGCACTAAGGTGGCCAGGTGTTTAAGTTGTGCCTATACCTCCAAAATACTCTGCAGGAGCCAAAGATCATGCAGTTGCTACACAAGGCATTTTGGCCCTTTTTGCACGCATGGCATTTTCGATGCGAAAGGGCCCCTTGAGCATCGTGCACATGTGAGGAGCGGTCTACATGATGCACTCACATTTGCGGGATGCTCCAGGGCCCGGCAGGGACCGCTCACACATTTTTTCATTTTCGGCTTGAAGCTGAAAATGGTGCATGGTCGTGCATTGCTCTGGGCCTTGCACACACTTACCTTGTGTGCAGAGCCTCGGGAGCCCAGCCGGTCACACTTCCTGTCCAGTGCAGGCTGGGAAGGTCCCAGGCTGCACTGCAAAAGGAAGAGGTGGGGCTCTCCCATGAGCATGAAGCTCGTGTGAAGCCTAAGAAGCAAGGAAGTGAGAGCCACTTCCTGGAAGCTGCTCATTCAAGAACCGCACCCCAGTGCCGAAAATAGGGGAGTTGTGGAAAGGGCCATTGTTTTGCATACATGACTCTTTCTTCCAATAGAAGGTAATAGCTAGGACATTCTTCCAATAGAAGAATAGAATAGAATGGAATGAATGAAATAAAATAGAATAGAATAGAATAGAATAGAATAGAATAGAATAGAATAGAAGGTAATAGCTAGGACATTCAGGAAAAATAAGTGGTGAAGTTGCCAGTGTTACTCCCCACGATGTCTCAGATGGTTATGTTACACTGCTCAATGGTAGGACCAGCCTTTCAATTTTCACACAGTCTTGATCACGATGACTAACAGACTAAGACTAAGACAACCTGGCAATAAAAGTAAGCATTGTCTGCTGATCTTTATTTTATCAGTTCCAACTTCTTATTTTTAATGGCAACCATCCTAAGTGTTTGTTCTGGAAGATAGTTTGTTCTGGAAGTGTTTGTTCTGGATGACACAGAGAAATCAATTATGATTTGTTATGTGCCATCAAAGCCTACTGTAGCACACCTATTCCCTTTTCACATGGCCCTTCTTTTGCGCAAGAGCCCCTTGAGCCTCGCGGGAGTGGGAGCTTTGCTCCGTACAACGCACTCCCACTTGTGCGGCGCTCATGAGGCTCAAGCGGGCGGCCGCACATTTTTTTATTTTTGGCTTTAAGCCGAAAATAAACCGCGCTCGCACAATGCTTGTGGTGGCCTCGCTCACTTACTGGCGTGCAGTGCATCGGACAAGCTGACCGGGTCGCGCTTCCTCCCCCAGCGCAGCCTACAGCTCCCAGACTGCGCTGCAGAAGCTGGGGCCAGGGCTGAAGAGCGATGGATGTGACAGCAGAAGCCACGGTGCGGTAAGAAGGCGTGGGGAAGCAGCGGCATTTCGGGTGAGGCTTCTCGCATGAGCCGCCCTCCCCCGTCGCTTGAAAAGCGGCACTGGGAAAAGGGCCCTAGTCTAATGGTTCATCTCATCTTGCAATGCTACAGCTACATTCCATTTTCCTTTGCATGATCAATATACAATTCAGTCATTCACCCACCAAAGTCTGACACATGAAAACCAGCTTAGCTGCACTGCCTGTCCAATCCAGCTATAGATCTGTATTTTAAGAAATGGCGGCTACTTCTCTTCAAACTGTTTTTCCATAGAAGACATCTCCACTTCACATTATTGCTTCCATGTTAAGTTGAATTATTTTTCCCACATACCTTAATGTCTGTGAAAAACTTTTCAGCTTCCAAAACAAGGCTTAGAGGCACTTTTTCTCCGCTCAGCTGCACCTGCCAAGCTTTTGTCTTCTTTGCCTCCTACAACCCCTTGATCAAGATGCCTTTCTCCATGATTGAAACACCTGTCTCCCCTTGCAACTGTTTTTTGCAATGCCTGAAAGTAATTAGCTACAAATAATTGCTAGGTAAGAAAGACTGTATTAACAAAAGTCACATTACTCATTACTTTGAATCCCTTATGACTATGTTACATTTTTATTGCTATTTTCAGTGTACGGCTTGTCAACTATTGTTAGTAATAATTTTGTCAAGCACTTTCATTTGTTAACAAGATAAGACTTACTTCTATGGCAGCCCCAGAATTAGGGCTGCCTTTTTTTTTCTAATAAGGCTACTGTGCCTTTCACCAGCTGTGGAGGTGAGTTTGTTGCAAGAAATCTTGGGAGATTTGTAGGTATATGTGTGTATATGTGTGTTTCTACACTCTGTCTAGAAAATCATTTTTTTTTCCTGGAAATCAGGTTATTTCCTATGTATTACCAATTAATTCTATTGAGGAGAAGCAGAGAGACAATCAAGTGTTAGAGCTTAGGAAATTAAAATTCTTCTCAGTAATCTACTGTAGGAGCTGTAATGGGACTTGGTTGGGCAGGCAAAGCTGAATGGCAAACGTCTTTCTTTATGAGAGAGGAATACAGAGAGATATTTGTCTCAACAATTTTGGATATATTGGTTCAAGAGGAAATATATTTTTACTTATACCTAGATCAAAGGTTAGGCTAGAAAAATACACACACCTAAGTAGCTGTGAGATAGTAAATGAGTAAGTTAACTTTCACAGCTTTCAGTCTCAGTAGCTTCAGTAAATGATCTGGGTTAGAAATTCTTATACATTTGTTAAAGAGAAACTAAGATTTGGCTTAAAAGGTTATAATGCAGCCTCCATTTATTGAGGTGAAAGTTCACAATGTTTGACAATAAAGAAAAAAATACAATTAAGAAATATTTATAGCCATCTTTTCCAGGCATTCTTCAATGCTACAATGCTCTTGGCTTAGTAAAGTTTGTTGCAGCCAGAAAAATGGTTAGAGTGGCTTCTAGTTATAATCTTTTACAGCATACAAACTTTTACAGCATAGTCTTAGAAGTTTTTATGTAGAAATTCAGTGAGGCTTTGTCTCAAGCAAATGGATATAGCCTCAATGCTTCAATAAGGGGGCGAATAGCTGACTGTGAATTCAGTTAGGAATGTCTTAACACACAATCAATTTGCTACTTCAGCAAGGAAGCTGGGGACAATTGTTGTTTTACAAACCTAGATCTTTCTAAGAACCATATAGGTTTTTTTGAAACATATAAATTCTGATTCCACAGAAAGTAATTTCATATTTTCAGCAAAGAAGGCAGGGGTTGGAGGGAAGTTTGATAAGTGACAGATACATGAGAAAAGGACAAGATGTTACCCCACTGGCATACCCTATCTCAGGGACTATAAATTTGATATCAGATATGCCTGCCATGAGAGGTTGCCTGGATGGGCATGTAGGCAAAGGGGTTGAACAACAGAAAACAGGTCGAGACCAGAAAAATCTCCAGTCATGTAGCCCAAAGAGACCTCAGGCTATACACATCCACATAAATAAAGGATCCTCAGCCAAGAATAGCCAACATGAGGGAATTAGCATGTTCTCCCCAGGTTGAGCAACTTTGACTCTGGAAAAATCCTATAACGTGAAGTCCATCTACATAAACCAATACTGGAACACTACTTGAAACAATACTGCCATTGTATGTCATTCCTTCCTTTGTTTTGGCCATTGTTCTTCCCGGGAGATGGCTGGCCCTCGAGGTACTTTCTGCCCTATAAGTAGTCCTAGTTTTTGAGGTTCTCTTTGGAGAACTCCTTCCCATGCTAGCAGACCGGCACTCTGTTAGTTGAGTGATTCCCTTAGCTGTCTCTTCGCTGAGCTCCATTCTTCTCACTGCTTCCTGGACCAAAGACTTCAGGATAGCTGCAGTATCACCACCTTTACATTCCCTTTGCTATATCCCCTATCCATTTTTCATCTCTTTTCCTTCTCAATAGGCCTTGTATGCCTGAGTGAGTGAGGGAATGTAAAGGTGGTGATACTGCACCTATCCTGAAGTCTTTGGTCCAGGAAGCAGTGAGAAGAATGGAGCTCAGCGAAGAGACAGCTAGGGGGATCACTCAACTAACAGAGTGCCGGTCTGCTAGCATGGGTGTGTGAGAATATATTCATTCAATAAAACCCATTTATTTGATATAGTTGTATGGCTTTTTGCTTGGCCTGACCCTGTAAAGTTGGGTAAAAGATCCTGCTGGGTACCCTGCCTCTGCTAATGCCAGTGATCTGCTAATTTCCCCAATCTTTATAACTTGGAGCGAATGAAGGTGTCCCCCACGGGACCCCCAGAAGTCAGAGTAACAAAGAGGATGATTAATTTGGGCATTTTAGGGTCAGAGGTAATGAAAAAGGGGACAGTTTCATATTTTGCTATTGGATTTGAACCGCATAATCCAAGCTTTGTAACTTACAACTTGTTGAGAGACATCTCTTTCTACCACTACTCAGGGAGAATCTATTTCATTTCTTTTCCTAAACTTTAATGAACTTGTTAACTTGCCAAGCACATTCTCCCATTGACTTCCTTAGGAGGGGAAAGCCAAGCTGTTCAGACACACAGCAGTTCACAGCACGGGGCCCAATATGCAATGTTTGACTTAGCCATGTTGGCTCACGGGAGGGGGTGAATGCATTATGTATATCTGCACTGAGATCTTAGCCTCTGCAGCCCACCCACCCCCTTTGCAAGCATACTCCACAATAGGAGATTGGAGAGGGGGATTCATTTACTAGTAATACATATCAGGCTCCCTCTTGCTACAACACCTGCAAATATCAGAGAAAAGGTTTTCCTCTCAAGGACAGGGATATATTCAGGGTGGCAGATATGTTTGTTTATGAGGTGTAGCCCTCAGTTTGTGTGACATTGTTCCATAAGTGTTATGTCTCTCTTTATTAGCTGTGAAGGCTTAGTCAGTAGTAATATTTTCACAGCATTATGATTAATCCACCGGAAACCGCCACTGAGTTTTTCCAGTGCTGAACATTTAATGCTATAAGGGGTTCAACCAGTCTGAGCATTCTGGAAGGACTGTTATTGAACTCTCAATTTATAAAAATACCTCCATCTCAGGGCAAGAGCAAAATATTTAAGCAGAAAATTCAATTCAAGCTGAATCACTGGCAAGTTCCTATCAATATTGTTTTTAATCCATCATCCGAAGCCATAGGTTAGCACTTAATCATGACCCTGCTCTTCCACAGAAATTAAGCATTCCTGTTAAAAATAATTTGCAGTGTTTTGACAGTTGCACAGTTAACTTTATTGCTTAACTGGGCCAAATATTACTCAACAGCTCCTGTATGAGCTACTCTGAAGCACATGGCAATTGTGCAGAAGCAGAACTGTGTTTCTCATCTATTCAAACAAACATTACCAGTGTTTCATCTTTTAAGACATGGGAGCTGCATATTCCAGTTGTTTAGTACTGAAGGAAAGCCATCTTCCAGGGGCTCTCTCAATTGTTTCAAAATGTAGCTCTAGCATTAAAGGTATCAGAATTGAACCCAGGACTTGGACTGAGACCTGAATATCACTGGTATGTTGTATAGGACATTGAATCCATTCAAACAGAAATATAAAACAGATTATGGCAAGGTCTCTCTGGATGGAGGTCTTGAATGCTTTCAAAAATGCATAGTTAAACTTTTTCGTGCCTTTGTACAATGTTTTGTTTTCAAAGTCTTTTTCTAACCCAAGATCCACAAGTTGTACTTTTGATGCTATTTTACATAGAAACCAGGAAGAACAGGCTTTCTTATTATTTTGGATCAGCTCCATCTATCTGTCTTCATATTTTGGTTCTAGTTAACTTTTGAAGATCTCCAGAATGGAAATGGGTAGGGTGTTTCCCCTTTCACATTAACATTATCTTTAAATGCATCAATCTCCTTTTTGGTCTCCTGTTTTTCCTGGCTTACAGTAGTTGTCTGTATGATGTTAACAGTTTTGCTTTTGTTTTGTCTAAATTCTCCTAGTTGAAGCATGAGGTCTGGACTGTGCTGAATCTCAGAGCTGCTTCACAGATTAGAAAAGTTAAAAGATAGACATTGAGTTCCCTATAACATAAGAGAGACCATGCACAGCTTTCTCTTTATTTCTCTTATTTGGTTTGCTCATATTGTCATTTGCTTTTTGCACAGTATATATTTATAGTTAGGACTGCGAGTATAGTGCATCATTTTCCCTGAGATTTAAAGACCAAAACTTATGAGCAGGAGGATGGGTATTTGTAAAGTTATAGGGACAGGCCCTCAAGACTTTGTGGATCAAGTCTTTGTGAGATCTGCAGTGGTGAGGCAGGCAAGGGTTGCAAAACAGACCAACAATGATTTTGGATAGGGTGATTATGGAAATAAATATGAGGAACATTTTGGTAATTGGGTCCATAAGTTGATTAAAAATTATCTAACCAGGTAATATGGCGACCCAGAGCCAAGCAGTTTTTGGAAGCTATGCAAGTAGTTAAATTAACCTAATAACTCCAACTAGTGCTGGATTTCTGAGAAAGATAAGAAAAGTCAGGCACAGCTCCATCAGCAGCAGAGGAAAGGCTCTTCCTCCAGCTCAAATGTCACTGCTGTGGTCTCAGAGGGAGAGAAGAGTAACCAGCATCTGCTGGATTTAATCTTCTCCTCAACCACTGTCCTCTTTGCTGTGAGTTCTGTGTCTTATTAGATTGTAAGCCTGAGGCCAGGGAACTGTCAAATCAGTTGTAAACTACTCATATAAAGTGCTATGTATGCTGATGGTGCCATATCCATCATAATCATCATCATTATCATCAACAACAACAATAATTCTGCTACTGTACATATGCTATATGGAGAGTTTGTCCAGACCCTGTGCTATTGCTACAGCAGACCTTTAGGGAGTTCCCCCACAAAAGTGCTGCCACCTTGGCTTTGTACATCAAGAAGGCCCAAAAGCTATGACACTGGCACTCCACTCCTTTTTCAAACTGGCATGATGAGTTTATCTTCTCCTCACCCCCATAGTTTCTCCAATGCTTCCTGGCTTTTGGTGAACTCATGTTGCACCAAAATATAAATATATACTTTTACACTGAGCCAAAGATCTTTACCAGCAGCTTAGAATGGGTAGAATTAGGTGTCCAGACTTGTACTTCACTTCTGAAACTGGAGGTTCATCTTAATATGTTCTTCATTGAATAAATGTATCAACCTTTCATATCTTTTGTATAATTCTTCCATGTATTGCTTCCACTGGCTTCTGCCCCCTACTTGGTTATGTAATGTGTTCCCTCACTGTTCCTATAGCATCACCACTCTTGGTTTAAATTTCCATTTGATTTCTTGGATCTTGTGAGGTCTCTTGTTCTTCCTTTCTTGTTGTCACTTTCAGTTTCTCTGCATTGATTATTTTAATATTTCCCTTTGTCCCTGTGCACAAGTCACTGAACAGTTCCATTCAGGGTTCTGACTCTATATTTGTCCCCTTTTTCTTTTGCTTCTTGTTTGTCCTTGACTGCTTGAAGGGTTTCATCTGTCATCCATTAAGGCTCCTCTTTCTTTTTGACTACAAAAAGGGTCTTTTTGCATTCCGCACTGACAATGTCCCTGGCTTCAGTCCAGAGTTCTTCTAGTTCCTGGTCAATTAGGCTTCATAGTGCAAATCTATGTTTTACATTATCTTTAATTTCTACAGGGATGTTCTTCAGGTTGTGTTTTGGCATGACAGCTGGTTTTGTGTTTGTATTTATCTTTATTCTAACTTTTGCTTTTAGTAGTTCATGGTCTATGCCGCAGTCTGCTCCTGGTCTTGCATTCACAGACAGAATGGAGCTTCTCCATCTTCTGCTTCTAACTATGTATTCTACTTGATTCATATACTGGCCACCAGGTGATGTCCATGTATACAGTTGCTTATTGGGTTGCTTGAAGAATGTGTTTGCAATGAACAAACTGTTGGCCTCACAAAATTCAGTCAGTCAGTCAGTCTCCTACTTCATTTCTTGATCCTAGGCCAAATTTTCCTATGGTTCTTTGGTTTTTCTCCATTTCCTGCTTTTCAATTCTCGTCACCTATGATATTTCAATCTATGAAATTATAAAATTATTACACAGATTTAAAAGATATAAATGTAATCTTCATCCAAATAAATATGTCACTGAAAATATAAATTACACTCTTCAAGAGAGTCAGTTAGGCTGATGTCCTTGGAAGGATTAAAAGAAAAACTGATGGCTTCAATTATATTTCAGTCCTTCATCTGTTATGCAACTGGACACATTTTGACAAAAAGAATTGATCAGTGGGAAGCATAAATCTTGAAGTTATCCAATGTCTCCTTCAACTATGAAACAATCATAAAAGGATAAACTTATGCACAGTAAATCAACACTAACATCTCTCCTTCATTCCCCACAGCCTGTTTATACTAACTTCTGATGGCCAATTCCCTGAAATTGCCCAGATACCTGGCAACCCTACATAAAATGAAAAGCTATAAATCACCAAAACAAATCACATTAAGTTCAGTGAGAATTGCTTCCTAGGCAAACGGTAGGTGGAAGAGTACAACCAAGTGGACAAACACCATTCTCAAAGATGATAAAATAACAGTAGAGGTATATCAGAGATTTCTCCAATATTTACATAGTATCTGAAATGGTTCTGAGGTCCTCTCTTCGTCATAATTGTTTGATGAAGGTTCTTCTTTGAATTCCATATTTCTGCTTGGTTTGCCTGCTTGAAAATTTAGCCTTGCTTATAGTTTGATTATAAAATTGATTTTCATCTCCTCTCTTTTGATCCAAAAGGGAATTCTCAAGTTAATAAATAAAATAAAATAAAAACTTGCTATGCCTTTCAGATGGTAACTATTTGTGCTTCTTCTTGTTGCATGATTGAATTCAACCACTCTTTTCCTGATAGTTCAGTGTCACATGTGGACAAGGTTAATTTCTTTTCTGTAATCTCTTTTTAGAATTAAGAACTCTGAGTACGCAGAAAACCGATTTTCATTTTTACTAAGGTCAATAAGAATTAGGTTCACTGGAGTGTGAAACATTATCAAAAAAGTTTTAATGGAGGGTTCAAAATTGTTGGGTCATTAGGTTTGGTGTAAGTACTTTTCTTAAATTGATCTATGTAATGACAGATGTTATGCTCTTTTTTATGAAATAAACAAAAACATTCTGTCATTTGCTTTAGAAGGACTTCTTGCACTAGGAATAAAATTTTGCTTGATGTGGGGAAACAACTACTTTTTTGAAGGTGAATATACTACTTTTTTTAGTGCTTTTTGATTTAGGGAATGCCACTGACTAATCTAGTTACCCATAATTTGCTAACAAAATTCCATCTGGGCTATAGAATATAGGTTCCCCCTATCTATGTTATGCGTTCTCACCTAATAGTTGACCTTCAACCATTTGCTATGTCCAGTTGCTTTTTGTTATTGCAAAAGAACTATAACTGCTCTGTTTTTTGATTTCTTGAAACTGAGATCATAGCTGGTACCTAATAAATCCTCCTTCTCTATGCCAGTATTGTGTGGCCATGTGGTGACTATGAAAATGTTAGTCAAAACATATAAAGATAAAAATGTGCAGACCTTTCAACAAGGAAAAAAAAAAGCCATGCCTTGTTACTACTTTCTGCTATGCAATCCAGTGGAAGATTCAAGCAACACGCAGCTATGTGATTGCTATGCAAAATTCAGCCCTATTTGGATAGCTGTACATGAAGGCCGTTCATAAAGAACCTACAATAACTAACACACTGTTAGAAGCCATCTGATCTGAGATATCTAGTACTGCTTTAATGTATGAAAAATAGCCAAATGCAGAGATCTGTACTTAGTCAAAATTGTATTGGGATGTTTATCTGCCGTCTTGCAGCCCTATAGTTCTCCTATACCTAAAGTAGTTTTGTTTTCATTTGTTGCTTTTTTCTTCTTGTGTTGTCTGTAACTGTTGATGTATCTAATTTCAAAAACAATCTTTCTAAAAACAAAAGCAACAATTTACTTTTCCATGTTGTAAGCTTTCAAACAGCCATGGAGAACCTGCTTGATTTTATGAATCCATCACCAGCCATCTCTTTCGTGTTAATCTTGAAAGGCAAATAACTCAAAAAACCCCAAACTACAGACAGGTAGTTGCACTTAAACCCAATTGAGTCAGTCTCAACTGACTTAAGCCTTCTCAGTTTAGTGAGAATTAAGTGAGGCTGCCTTTTTAAAAATCAGGAAAACAGAAAATTACAGAAAAGGATGGAAAATTTGGAGATAAATATTCAGCTAAAAAAACCAACAACAACAAAACAAAATCACAGGGGAATGAGAGAATAAAGAACCGTGGGAATAAAAGAGAAGGATGTGTCACAGAAAAAAGAAAAACCTTAAAATAGATTACATAGCTGTCCAGTATAATCCTATGAGATGTTTTGCTGGCACTTAATTTTTCAGGATAGAGAACATAAAGCTACTTCTAGTATGGAACTATGATCATTGGCGTGGAATGGGAAACCTACTCACCCAAGATAATTGCTGTTCTAGGCATGATTGCAGGCAAAAGAAAAAGCTGAAGCAGAACCAAATCTCATGATTATTTGATATTATACTGACAAGAATTCTTTGTGGGCTGTGTTTATGTACTGGAAAGCTAACTGTTAGTTGTGAGTGTTCCGGTAAACTCCTTCAGCTGGCAAAGAGCTAGGGAGAAAAACAGATTTGAAGGATAACATCTGTCACATCTAAGGGTGGTTCCAGGCTCTAGACTAAACTGCAACAGATACGGGATTCTTGACATGAATTGATAAGTTTCTACTAACCAATTAACCAGGGAGTAAAAAGAGCTGTCTTTAATCTTTGTTTGATGTCTGATTAATATTAATAGACTTATTTTGAAACTCCAGGTATAAGTCTTTTTTTTAGGGAAAAACTTCTTTTTGATTCTATGTAATTGTAATAACTTTTCCCCCCACTGTCCATTTATACTTTGGGGTAACTTCCAGTATTTCATTATTATCTCTTTGTGCCTAGTACTCCTCAGATCCTTTTAGACACCATGCTGACTATCTAACCACCATGCTATGGAGGATGCATGCCCTGTGGTCTTTCTTCTCCCTTATATGCACTAGGAACTAATGCTGAACTTCTAGTGGCAGAGCAATGGAATCTTCTCACTATATCCTTCTGTAGCACCCAAGAAACTGCTCCGGAGTATTCACAGGATTGAAGGAGAGCAGAAGGAAAGGAAATTTCCATGTTTTATTTGTCCACAGCATTCACTGGTGCCTTAATGGGCAAACCATGGTTAGAACTCTGAGAATGAATTGCCTCTGTGTGAAAAATCAAGCTGTGTCTATAGCTGTAAGCAGGAATTGCTTCCAAACCACCACTTCCCAAGCACCTTCAGTTGTCTGGCTGAGATTTTGTGGTTGGTTAGTCAGAAGTAGGGACTGAATCAGTTTATGAAAACACAGAAAATAGATAGAAGTGCATAAGTTTGTTGTGATGTACAAACTGAAACAGAATTGTATTGCTTATCATTAAGAACTTGGAGACTTTGTCGCATAGTTGTTAAGAGTGTTCAGTGTAGTCTAGAAGGGTCCCTGTTAAAACTTCTGCTGTGATATCCACTGAGTAATCATATGGCCATTATTCTCTCATGCCTCAGAGGTTTGTTGCAAAGTTTTTAAAAGAAGAAAATGAATGCTTTCCTAAGCTACTTGAAGAAGTTTAGAATGGTAAATGCAATTGTAAAAATGTAACAGCACAATAAATGTTGGTATTAATTACTCAAATGCTAATGAAGAAATAAATTTCATACACTTCAGCAATGCTTTTTCTGCCTCTCAGTGGCATTCAAATTAAATAGGGGATGCAAAACTCTTGAGACTGGGTAGAAAGTTGTTGTACTTTGTAACATGATGATAAGCTTTTTAGCTGCAGAATGCACTACCCAGATTATTTTTCTGGTGACTTTCCAGAGCCAAACAAGTTCAAACTGATCTCTTGATACACACAACAAAGGGGACCAATCATGTCTCCATCTAGTAACCCTGTCTAAAAATCCTGAATTTGCAACTCAAGCTTTGCAATAAATGTTCAAGACCACATACAATGGGAAACCACCCACGTGTACTTTGACATTTATTATACATGGGAGAATATGTAACCCTTGCTTGAACCCAGCTGAATGGTAACAAAGACTCTGTGCAATAATGTGAGTTGAGTTTCTCTGGTATCAAACCACTGAGAGATAAAACCTAAGCCAGGAAACATCTCTTGCGTAAAAACCCAGCAGTATTGCAGTTCATGTGCTCTTTTACTAATTTGTGCCTGGACTGTGCTGCAAGGAAAGTGACTTAGAGAAATCACACCAGTGTCTGGACAACAATGTTCAGAACATATGCATGTATATTCCATAAAACAACAAGAACAGTTCTTCAACTTTAAAGTTATTGCTGTTCCAGACAAGCAGCAAAAACAGTTGGCTTCTTGTCTTCTTGACATGTTGCTAGATATGGCTGATTGGCTGTGTTTGACTTGGCAAGACAGACATTTTTACAGGCCTGGATTAGACTTGAAAGATCACAATACACAGAGGCCTTCTCCTTATTTCACTGTTGCAGCATATGAGAGGTAAAAAGAGGCTCATACGTTGGCTTGTGACAAATACATCAACTGAATCAAACCACATGTCAAACTTCTCCTGAATAAATATAGTTACCCATAGTTTGCCTGCTTTCAATGTAGACAGAAAAAGCAATTCCTAAAGGAGAAAGGCAGTTCTATAATCTTGCAATCTTACCAGAGAGATTAATTTTTCCTATTTCAACACATAATGGTCAACTACCATGGGACAGAGCTTAGAAAGTTACTTTAAAAAACTTGTTTTAGCTTGACCTCCAAGTAATTTTTTTTGTTTTTTTGTTTATGAAGAGATAGCTAAATTAATCTGTTTCAGTATAAACAAGTAAGTGGGGGGAGGGATCTGTGGCAACTTTAACACTGATTCTATTTTAACATGAGCTTGCATGGATTCCAGTTCTTCAAATGCTTTGTTAGACTATTCAAGCAAAAGAGATTTGAAGGCAGATACATAGTTGTGGGGGGTGGGATCAGAAGTTACAGTCATCCCTCCGCATATGCAGATTTGATTTTAAAGGATTTGATTATTTGACAGTTCCATCAATCCCTGCCCCCTCCACCTCAGGTGCTCCCCTCCTGTCAGGCCACTTAGCCCTTTAAAAATCTGCCTAAGGTCCTCTTCCTCCTTCACCAGCCACTGCTTGGTCATCTAAGGACAGCTTGCATCCCAATTTCTCAGTACCACAACTACAAGCCCTCTCCTGATGCCCCTCCCACACCCAAGGAAGGAGATGAGCAAGAGAGAGGCCATTATGCCAACCCACTCACCCCTTTCTTCTCCTTTACTTGACCTGGTTTGGACCCTAGTTGTTTGTTCTCCCCACCATGCCTCATCCCACAGACACACATGAGCATTTTGATATTTGTGATTTTAACATTTTTGTGGCAGTTCTGCACTCCTAATCCTAGTGAATGTGGTGGACCAAGTATAATGGAATATAGCAAAATGTAAATTGGGGCACTGGTCATAGACCTTTAAAGGGTTGTGGAAGATGGTACATGTCTGTCAAGCAGTTGACCTGTTAGTCTTGAAGTTTCAGACCAATAAATTCAGCTTAACCCAAGTTAATTCCATTAAAATAGGGAAATTCTTTGAAGAAGATGCCTTTGTTAAACATACAAAGTGGTGATAGCCAACATCTTAATACAGATAGTATTCCACAAAACCAGTATCTCTGTTCATATGTCTTCTGATGGATTGCTATTTGTGAATGGATTCCACAATCCACATTGTGAAGATAAAGATGGTTCTAGTTGTCCAATGTAGAGAAGAGAGGGTCATTGATGACGAAAGATGGCAAATGAAAATACATCTCTGATGTTATGGGTGGCATTATTAGATCACGTAGTACTGCCAACAGAATATAAGTGAGGACAGGGTTTGCCTCTGGGATTGTAGCGAGATTTTGTTCTTGTATTCCCATTCATGGTATCTCCTTCACCAGCAGTGGCTGGTGAAGGAGGAAGAGGACCTTAGGCAGGAGCCCTGGTGGCGCAGTGGTTAAATGCCAGTACTGCAACCACAAGGTTGTGAGTTCAATCCTGCCGGGCTCCAAGGTTGACTCAGCCTTCCATCCTTTCGCAGGTTGGTAAAATGAGTACCCAGCTTGTTGGGGGCAATTAGCTAAAATACATTGTAAACCGCTTAGATAACACTAGTTGATAGGCGGTATAGAAATAAATGCTATTGCTATTGTATGTTAGCGGTTGCTTAAGGATGGGGGAGGGGTGTTGGTGAGTGTGAAAAGCTCTACCACCTATATACTGTGAGAGGATTGTGTGATTTTCCTCAATTAGTTTTATTTCATTGAGGATATGTTTGAGTAGTTTCGCTTGGGAACTGTAGGTGACTACTAGTGTTATTCTCTTATTTATGTCTTTGATCTGTATTGCAGTAACTTGTTCCTAGGTACCATTATTGCCTTGTGCTCTCTCTCTCTCTCTCTCTCCCTCCTTTTCTCTCTTCATCTCAGTAGGTGTGTATTGTAGTTTGAGAAATCCCTGCTGTAAATCTGTAAGTTTCGAGTCTATGTCTTTTGGTTCTTAGCAAATATCAGAGGACTTGGTTACATACAATAGATTTAATACTATGTTCTAGGTAGAAACTAAAAGTGTGCAAATGGGCTTTTTTGCACTTGGTGAAGAAATCGCCCCGTTCTGGTACTCACTGGACTAGAATGCTCCCTCAGAGGATCCAGGCTGATCCGGAGCAGTGCACCACATGCTACACACTGCTCCAGGGATGAAAATGGTGGCTTCCTGTTGGTGGAGGCTCTCCACCAACTGGTGAAGCTCATCAGCCTAAAGCCCACCCCCAGAAGATCTGCAGGCTCACGCTGGTGAGAGCTTGCAAATCTGCAGCAGAGCACAGCCATGGAGTGGGACGCGCTGCGCTGTTGAAAGACCTGTTTTAAGTGGTCTTTCAATAGCATAGCAAGTGACCACTTCTGGTCATTCCGGAGCAGGCTGAAGTCCGGAACTACAGAAAGTAGTCCGGACCCAGTCCGCCCCCAAGTGCAAACGTCCTCTCTGGAGGACGCTCTGCCCTGTTGCAAAAACAAAGTGCGGAAAAGGCCATTATGTAATGATCAGTGGGTATTTGAAATAGTGTGGTGCTTAGATATCCATTATGGAGTTGCCCAATGATCTCAAGAAAGTGAACTTGTGTGGATTTTTCCAGATTCAGTTTGATATAGAGTGAAAGTTTTTAAACTTCAAGTGGAACTTCCTAAGTGATTCTTTTCTATGAGTTCTGATAATAAAGTTATCATCAGTGTACCTCAGGTACTGGAGAAGTTTCTGAGAGCATTCTTCTAGGTCAGCCATGATGATGTTTCCATACTGTGATTCATGCAGTTGCCCAGAGCAGTATCATTAATTTGAAGGTTTATATTATTCCCAAAGGTAAAGTAATTATGAGTTAGTAAAAATGGTTTGATGTGCTGTAGCCCTATTCAGAATGTATGTTTGAGGATTCCCACTCAATCCTTTTGTGGATATTGATATGGATTTCACATTAATAGTTTCCTAGAATGGTGTTTTCTGGGAGATATTCAATTGATTATTCCCCCCCCCAGGAAGTCAGTCCTATTGCTAACATAATGTTGATGGCATATGGTCAAAATGCTGACTCCACAGATCTAGCTGCCCCGACAGTGAGCATTTTCCTGTTTGAGAGAATGGGCTACATAGGGTAATCTGTTCATGCATTTGGGGAAGCAGATAGAATGTGCCTGCTCACAGCTCCTGGGCTATGCCCAGTGGATCTGTGAAGAATTCTTTCAGTAACTTGTATAGCAACTTCTGGTACTCATCAGTAAGATTTGTAGACAGGAAGAGGTAAAGATGTGGTGCTACACAATTCAGTTTTTCTGTGTATAGGCTTACTGGTGTAACTTTGGCACTGTCTTTAATGACAACATTGGGATTATTTCTGAGACTTTTTGGTAACTTGTAATGTTTGCTTTCTGATATTCTTTGGTAACTCGTTATGTTACTTATTATATTGCTTGTTACATTTTTTCCTTTATATTTTGGAATAATTCTTACAATTGGTAAATCCAGTGGGTTTCTTGGGAGGAATATTGCTTTTCCAGGCACCTAGAGACCATGCATATACAAAAGCAGGCTTAATGCTTTTATCCTTAGCTGGATAGGGAGTGTTACCTTCACAGCACACTGTCAAACACAAGCTGTGGTTGCACTAATCCTGTTGTTCAAGAGAGGTGGTGGGATGCTGGGCTTAGCTTCATCCCCACTGTTCCATCTCTCTGCCAGCCAGCTAATCAATGACTGCAGCTTATTGTACCTCAAATAATAAAATTAAATGAATAAATAAACATTTCATGCTTTTTCAGCCTTCATTTTAAATGTCTAATTTGTAGCCTTAACATACTGCAACACTAGCTCTGGAAAATATTTAGAAGTCACTTTGGAAGCTGATTTAATGAAGTACAAAAAACTACCTAACCACATTTATGAGTAATCCTCTTGACATACAGGCAATCTCACTTCTGTTCAGAAAAAAACAAAATAAAACCTAGAAGACCAGAGAGTGCCTGCAAAATATTAGTTATTCATGAAACTACTTCATGTTATTCTAATATGTCAAACTTAAACAAAATTAATCAATTCAGAGTAAAATTAAACATAACAGAAATCTTATGGGATCGAGGGAACTGGGGAGATATAGTCACCTCTAAGTATGAACTCTATAGGAAGAAAGGAAACATATTGGATGACTTTTTACCTGAAAGACTTAGATAAAGTGTTCAGTCTCTGAATAGAGTAGAACTACTAAATCAACAGTGTAAATAACTGTTGCCTTACCATGTTATCATTGGATCAAAGTCTCTGAAAACTTCCATACAGGCTAATAAGTGATGCTGTAGAGCAGTGGTTCTCAACCTGTGGGTCCCCAGATGTTCGTGGACTTCAGCTCCCAGAAGCCCTGAGCATTGGCCATAGTGGCTGGGGCTTCTGGGAGCTAGAGTCCATGAACATCTGGGGACCCACAGGTTGAGAACCATTGCTGTAGAGGGAAATCCAGTCCTCAGACTGAAACGCAGAAATGGGGAACATGAGTCGGAGGATGCTATTGAATTCATGGCCTACTTGTGGTCATCCTGTGAACAACTGTTTGATGACTATGTGAACAGAAGTCCATTATTGACAGCAGACTGCAGTTTAGCACCCAAATAGCCTACAGTTAGATGAAAAGAAGAGATGGAGTTCGGTGCCATCAGCTTATCAGTGGCACTGAACCCCAAAACTCCAGCATTGCCTAGTGATTCCATGTAAATATTAAAGAAAATGGGAAACAAATGGAGCTCTGAGGAACCCAGTAGGCCAGCAGTGAGGGGGCTGAATGAGAATCTTGCAGCACCACTTTCTGATGTTCACATATTCTGATGTTTTAAGTTCATGAAAATTATGGCAAGAGAAACTGTTTCCTAACTACAGCTCTCTCTTCCTCTTAAATGATGATCTAGAACATTTTAAAAAGACTTCAGTTAGTTTATACAGATTGATTGCAAAGTTTCAGAACACAGAAGCTAAAAAGGAATCACCATCACTACCAGGATCACTGTGAGCAATGTCAGGGTCATGGTGAAAAATTTCAGTTTACCCTATTTTGAATACCAGCATACTGTTCTATATTTCTGGCAAGATGTAACAATATTTTATTTGCAAGTGTTGCAAAATAAAACCAATATGCAGAATTTGGAACTTCCTACTAGCGTCTGTATATATCTGAGATGATATTTTCCCAAAACTGTTATGACTGCTTCTTGGCCTATTCTCAGTTCCGGTTTTAACTTTATAAACAATATTTACAAAACAGTGATGATGTCATTTTATATTGAACAATACAATGTTTTCCTGCCAGGCAATGACATCATATTGCTTTTCTTCAAATTGTCATATTATTTTGTGGTGTTTTGAAAAGTTCCTGTGAATTTTCTGGCATCAAAAATATTTTAAATGAATGATGATTGTAGAAGACACCAAACCAGCAGTTCAGCAATATGAAAATAAGGCCCACTTGCAATGAAGAATAAAGAGGCTTGTTTGACCCTTTGTGTGCTGATAATAGAAACTAGGAATCCACTTTCCTGGTTCCTTCCTTTCCATGTTGCCACTTCTTCATTTCTTTCTCTTCTATGTCTGGGCAACTTTAAAGCATTCCCCAAGTATTATCATGTGTGCTCCATGTGACCTCAATGAAACAGACCTTTTTTGTGTTCTTTTCCAACTTTAAATAACACCCAAGAGCTGACAAGGCATGGGAAGGTTCAGAATAGGTTAGTCAGGAACTCAAACCACCTTTTGATTGCCTTGAATATCCCAGTATTTAGCTTTACTGGGTGATTTGGTTGAGCATTATGAGAAAAGTGTCTTCTTGCCTGCTTTCTCAGTGCAATGTATGATATTATACCTCCATATTTTTATACCACTCATTATTTGACTACTCACCATCAGAGCTTAAGATCCAGAATATGGTAATCTTTTCTTAGTGCTCCAGACCTCACAAAGAGTCTGTCCTGTTCTTTACCTTTTCAGGTTCTATTGTATGTAGAAGTCAAAGTGTGATTCTATCACAATTTAGTATAATGGCAGTATGAGTGTATTAGTTTTATTTTTTATTCCTTCCAAATGACTGGTAACGGTCAGTCACTATCAGTTTAGAACTTCCTTTCCAATCACCATATGTATTAAATCAGTATTGATTGGTTGTCCAAGGGTGCACCAGATCCTGGCTGCCACTCTAGATTAAGTGATTACCTTCGTTCAGGAAACTACCTGTACCCACCTTTCCTTTAATTGGTTCCATGACCAACAGATCTAACACACAGTCATTTATGGAAACTTTTATAGATACCAGCCAATCCCAATATGGACTATAAATAACTTTATAACACCAGTGAAGAAACTCAGAGGACTCCAAAACTGGGCTCAGTTTGAAGACATGGCTGAACCCAAAACATCTTTGCTGAGAAGTAGGACAATATGATTTTCTCTTGAACCAAATATTGTGTTCAATCCCATGCCAGAGAGCTCTATCATTTGAACATTCTTTCTCATAAACACATTTAAATTGTATTCTCCCTCTACAGAGAACCATAGGTAACATCACAGGTTAAATCTCTCAGCAATAACCACTAAGCAACTACCCATAAGGGTGATGGTAACCTTATTGGTTGTGAGACTAGAGTTGGCAATGAAGCAAGTAGTGAACATAAGATTTGTATTTACCACTGCTGTTACCTTCCTACTGGTGTGCTTTTCAGTCTTTTACTAAAATATAAAATTTGCCCAGGACAAATCATTGCATTTCTCATTAACATTTTAACAGGATTGTTTCTCCCCCCTTCCCTCAGCATCATTTTTTCTGACCAGCCATTGCCATTGTTAGTTTATTAAAATCTGTCTCCATTTCACTTCCCCATTTCAAGAACAAAATCATTAGCAAGTTCTCATAAGAAGAACTTGCTTTGTGTGCCTGTCATTACTGCTGATGATATATAAACCAACTGCAATGAACCTAAAACGCCAAAGGCAAAAAACATCTCTGCTGGATCTCCTTCCACACTATATACCAGCTCAACTAGTGCAATTTTCTCTCAACTAGTCACCCCGTAGCCAAATATAACACCTCCTGATTGTGCAAAGCTTCTACTGGTTGTTCTGCCACAAAGCCTTGGAGCAGAATATCTTGCTTGCGTAGCTAAATTTATGTTGGCTTTGGCTTAGGAGTTTTGCAGATTTCATATTTTTGTGTGCCAGCTGTATGGTTGCATCCAGCTTTGAGATTGGAAAGATACTGCTAACTGCTGGGATCATTCAAATAACAGCAGAATCCTCTGTCTGTCTACTCTAGAGGTGAGCCAAAATTTCTCAGAATACATTTTTTTCCTGAGAAACTTTTTCAGACTTTTCTTTCCTCCATCTCCTGGAAATATAAGACTACTGTGCAGAATTTTCTCCAAATTTTCTGTACATTTTTTAATGGAAGAGAGAACTGCTACTATCACCCCACAGTACCCCACAGCAATGGTAGGCATGAAGCACTGAGAAGGGTGCAAGATGTCAGCCAAGGTGCTATCTCTGTTGCTGTTGCTGCCACTTGTAGCAGCAAAAAAGAAAATGGAAAGGTTAAGGAAAAGAAACCACTGTCCCATTCTAAGTGAACTCTGCCTCTGGGAAATTTCTGAAGAATTTCTTCAGTCCCTGTAGAAGTTGAATACCTGATTTCTTTGCCTGAAAGGAGAGAATTCTGAAGAGATAGTGCATTGTTGTAGATTCAAAAGTATGTCCCATTAACTTCAATGGAACTTACTCTTAGGTAATTGTGTAGAGAAAGTGTAGACAAGAAGCAACCCATGGTCTGGAATTGTCTTCTCCAGTAATTCCAAGAGAAATTAGAAAGTCATACTGTTGAATCAAGAATCCTACTTTATTGAAGGAAATGTATTTCTGTCCCACACTCCAGTAGACCAGAATCTGAACAGAAGGGGAGTCCTGATTTCAACACTCATAAATATAGAGGGTGCCAGGTCACTTTGAGTTGTGCATATGTTAGCATAATTTTTCATTCAAATAACATTCCCAATCAGATGTTTACATTATCTTCCCATCTTTCATGTCTCTTCAGATCTCACCCTCTTCCTTTATTATTTGCCATCTTGAGTCTCATTTGGAGTGGAAAGCATGGATAAATGCTTGATAAATGAGTTAGTAATAATTAACAGTCACCAAAGTCTACTGTGGCCTGATCTGATGAAGTTACTGTGGATACCGTGGATACACTCCTAATACCTTGTGATGTGTGTAAATATACCTTCTTTCTATCCTTGCCTCTTTGCAGCAGTAAACCAAAATGTGTTAACTGTTCTGCACTGATTCTTGAATGGATACCTTCATTTTAACAATGCATTTGGTACTGTAGAACAACCATTTAATATACAGTAATGAGACATGATACATATTGGTACTATTACAGGTTTTATTTGCCTATCAGGTCCTTACAGTAAGAATTTGGAGTTTAACTGTCATTCAGACAGATGGGATTGAGTGATGCTTCATTGAAAAATTCACACAGAACTTGACCTAGAAGCTGGACATTTTACACCACTGTAACATGAGGTGGATCTCACATAAACAATATCTCTAAGTTTAGCCCACTGCCACATATGTTTTTCTTTTTTTCTAACAGACAAAAATAGTAGAGATTTTAAGATACATTGGTTATAATTTTGTAATAAAGGAGGGTTGACATGTACTCACAATGGACATGTTGACTAATGTAAATAGATTGGTAGGGGGCTTTGGATTGCTTGGGTATTGTGGAATGTCCTTGCTTTTATATCCACAGCCTTGCTGTGGACTTGAACCAGTTTTATATTCTACAATACATTGAAATTTTCATCAGGATAAAAAAAATTATAAATTAAAGCACTCACTGCAAGTTTTTAGTCTGTCTGAATAACGGTAAAGAAGAATGAGGAAAACATGTACATATGCAACTCTTTGAGCAAGAGGAGTTATTTAAATTGGGATACCCTCCTAAAAATTTTGGAAGCTGTCTTTTCACTTTTTTGATATACCAAGGCTGTTTTAGTTTGGAGGATTAACTATTCACAAAGTGAATAAAGTGAACTGAAAACCAACATGCAGCTGAGGCTGATCTATCAGATGTAGCATGGTATCTTTCAAGTCTTCCATGACTACCGTGCATCCTATCTGGTATCTGCCCCTACACACGGTGCTACGTACAAGCGAGACTACATTTTCTTTTCTAGATGGAAGAATGGTGATCTTAATATGGAAAAATCTTACTGCTGTTATGAACCAATCACTACTTCTGTACAAACAGAAAGGAAATGTAGTCTTGTGGCACTTTTCAGAAGTAGACTATAGCCCACAAAAGTTTATGTTGAAACAAAGTATGTGTGTACCTTCAAGTTGCCTGTCAACCTATGGCAACTCCTTGAATTTTGTTGACTTCTCAGGCAAGGAATAATCATTGGTGGTTTTGGCAGTTTCATCCTCTGGCATACAGCCTACAGCACCTTTTCTCTCTCCCTCCCTCCCTCCCTCCCTCTCTGCCCAACCTGGAGGTCTGCTGGCTTATGAAGTTGATCAGGCTGAGAGACAATGACTGACCTCAGTTATTCTGTTGGTTTCTTAGCAGATCTGAACCCATGTCACTGAACACAAGTTTTATACATACAGCTGACCCTTCACATTTGCTAGGGGTAGGGGAATAGGACCCTTGCAAAAGAGGAAAAATTGCAAATATCAAAATGTATGCATGTGTCTGTGGTAAGAGGGCTGAAGCGGAGCAGAGAGAGTGGGCACCCAGGGACCAAAACAGGCCTGGGAAAGTGAGTAGGTTAGCATGGTGGCCCTTTACTTCCTCTCTCTTGCCCATTTCCTTCCTTGGGTGTGCGGTGGCATTGGGAGAGGGTTTATGGTGCTCTGGAGAACCAGAGGCAGGGTTTTAAAGGGCTGCATGGTCTGATCAGAGCCACTGAGAGGTAAGATTCCCCCAGAAAAGAATCACCCGAAGTGAGGGGGGCAGGAGTAGAAGAAACTCGCAAATAAGCAAATCCATGAAAATCAAAGCTGCAAATGTGGAGGGCCAACTGTATATTAAAGCCTGACTAAAGGAAGTCTGAGAGCCACCATGATATAAGGGTTTGAGCATTGGACTACGGTCCTGGAGACCACAGCTGGAATTCCTGCTCAGTCTTGAAAACCTGTCTTTGGGTAAGTCTAAGAGGTGACATGTAGCTATGTTTAAATATTGGAAGGGATGTCATATGGAGGAGGGAGCAAGACTGTTTTCTGCTGCTCCAGAGACTAGGATGTGGAGCAATGGCTTCAAGTTACAGGAAATGAGCTTCTACACAAATATCAGGAGTAATTACTGGTGGTAGGAGCAATTCAACAGTGGAATACTCTGTGTGGGAATGTGGTGGAGTCTTCTTCTTTGGAGGTTTTAAAACAGAGGCTGGATAGCCATCTCTCAGGAATGCTTTGATGGTATATTCCTGCACGGCAGAAGGAGTTTTGACTGGAAGGCTCCTGTAGTTTCTTTCAGCAATTCGATTCTATGATTCTACGAAGTACAGTCCAATGCAGTTTACTACTGAAACCCGATGGGTTATTCCTGAGCAAGAACATCTGGGAGGGCAGACTTGTTTTAATTACCATCAAGTCAGCTTGGACATATGGTGAGTCTTTGAAGGAGTGGCCTCTGGGGCACCCCTTTATTAACAGTCCTGCTCTGGTCTTGCAGTCTCAGGACTGTGGCTTCCACAGTTATGTCAGTCCATCACTAATGTGGCCTTCTTCTTTTCCTACTACCTTCCACTTTACCAGATGTCTCTTTCTCCTGTCCACTTTAGCACGCACACTCCAAGTATTACAATGTTCATGTGTTCAATTTCTTGTTTCATAATGTACAACTTTTCATGATTCATGCTTTTTATGTGCCACGTTCCTATAACCTGTGTTTGTTGAGCTTCTGACTTTCCTTTTGCTTCTGAGCCTATAAGCAGCTGAATGTCCTTCAAGTGAAACAAAGCTTGCAACAATATCTAGCAATAGAAGTTATGCACTGATGCCTCCTATAGTGCAACAGGAGCAGCTTCTTCCTCCTTCTACCAAGTCTCCAGGAAATTTAGAAGCTTCTTGATGGAATGTGGCAATAAAATAATACCAAGCCAGAAAAAAGCAGTTCCTTGGGGAAATCAAAGCTTAGAGCTAATTAGAGACTGTAAGCTGACAGAGCCACCCACAGCAGCATTTGTATGTGTGTGTGTGAGAGAGACAGGGAGAGAGAGAGATGACTAGACATAGTAAGAAGCTCCAGAGTCACCCAGAGAGAGAGAGAGAGAGCATGAGCAGAGGGAGTGTGTGTGTGTGTGGCCCAGCGCCATCCCCAAAACCTCTGCCCCCACGTTGATCTGCCACTGTTACTGTATTGACTAAGGTATCCTTCTAGGCTGTCCATTTGGGATGAGACTTGGAGTCACAATTTTACAGTGACTCTTTTCCTTCCTGAATGGACAATATCAGAAGATGATGCTGTGAGATTTCTTTCCAAAACATTGCCCACTGGAGTCCCTCAGATTCTGTTGTGTTCACTATGCTATTTAATATTTACATGAAAGCACTGGGGGGTAATGTTTAGAACTTGGGGTATGCTGATAACATCAAATTCTATTCTATCTAAATCCAGGGAAGCCTGATCCAAAATCAGTGTCTATAATGGATCAGATAAGGACAAAGAAACTGAAGCTTAATCCAGACAAAACAGAAGTGCCCTGGGTATTGTCAGTCAGTCAGGCATACTTTATTGTTGTATAGCCAATGGCCATCACAACCCCTGGGTATTGAAAGACAGGGTATTTAGGAATAGGAATTCAATCTGTGGCAGATGCCCTCTGTTGGACTCTCCTGAAGATCTAAATTCACAGTTTGGGTGTACTTCTGGACTGAGCCTGAGTTGCTAGGTTTCTGTGGTGTGCAAGATTGCATTTTTGCAGTTAGAACCAGTGTATCAGCTGTCTCCATTCCTGGAGATGCCTGATCTGGCTGTACTGACCCATACCTTCATAACGTCCCATTAGGACTGTTGTAAAGCTGAGATATGTGGGGCTGTCATTGAAAAGTATTTAGAAACTTCAGCTGGTCCAAGAAGCCGAAGCCAAACTGTTGACCAAGATTGCTTATAGTGAATTCCGTTGTTACAACAGTTTAACTGGCTATGAATGTGTTTCCAGAAATGATTAAAAATGCTGCGTATGACCTCTAACTTCCTATACAGTTTGAGCCCTGGCATTCTGAAGGATCATGTTCTCCCATGTGAAAGAATCTCGGTTTCAAAGGTCTTCTGGAAAGGATCCTCTCTCAGTCCAGGCATCTTTGCAAACATTTCTGGTGTTAATGCAGGAGAGTATTTTCTCAGTGGCTGCTTGGAGGCTCTGAAGCACTCTCCTTTTTCTAATTTCATTGGAGGATGAAGATCTTTTCATTAAAAAGAAACTGGCTGTTTCATACAAAAAGAGTTTTTATTAGTGTGCTGGATTATTTAATCAATACTAGTTTTAATAATTTGTAAACTGCCTTGAGTCCCATTATAGAAGAAAAGACTGGATTGTTCTGGTGCTGATGATAACTGCCTTTTACTTTTAGATTGCTAATTACACTTTTAAAGTAACTTATGTATGTTTTAATGTATATGGTTTTGTCTGTTGTAAATGTATTTAAGATGCGTTGGGTTGCAACCCTGGGGAGAAAGTGGAGTAAATACATCATCACACCACCACCACCACCACCACCACCACCACCACCACCACCACCACCACCAGTGCATGCACCGGTAACTTCAAGGCTGGACTTATGCAGTGTTCTGTACATTAGGCTCCCTCAGTCCCAAGTTTGGACATTTCTGTTAGGGCAAAACAGATTGGTTATTGTTGCATCTATCATCCTATTATACCTATATTAAAATCACTCCATTGGCTGCCAGTTAGTTTCTAGGCAAGATACAAAATGATGGCTGTTGCCTTTAAAGTCCTACATGGTTTGGGTCACGGTTACCAATGAGATCAGCTTCTTCTGTATAACCTCCTTGTATATTCAGGTTTCCTGGGGAACATCAACTTCAGACATTGCAGACTAGGCTGGCAACTGTTAACCAGAGGACTACTACTTCAGCTGCCTCCAGAGTGTGGAATGAGATTTGGCAGCTGCATATACCATCTGAGTTTAAAACAGCATTGAAGACCAATCTCCTCTGGCAGGCCTATCCAGATGGTTTTAAATTATGAGGTTTTAAATTATGAATTGTTTGTTTTTAAATATGTATGCTTTTTCAATTGATGTTATGCTCTTTTAACTGATTATGTATTTTTTATTGGTGTTTTTGTTTCTAAGGATTATGTATATTTGTCATTGTATTTTAATCTGTTGTTCTCTGCCTTGATTCATAAGGAGAGGTGGGTAAGAAATCATCATCATCATCATCATCATCATCATCATCATCATCATCATCATTTGAGGGCACTGGTTAGCCACAGTTAATATTCATGAGGTTCTCTATGGAATGTTACATAACTGTTGAATTCAGATGTGATTGACCACCTGAAATTTCATTAGGGTAGCATATAGCCTCCAACTAGCCACAGAGCAACTACAAAACAAAGTTGATTCAGTTCTACTCATGAGTAGTATATATTCAAACAAATAAATAAAGTGCCTTTCATTATTATAAAAGGCTGTGTATGTGCTTGTGTGTGTGTTATTTTATTTCATTTTCCTTTGTCATTTCCCCATCAGTTGTCTAAGATGATTAGGAGAAAATAGCAAGAAATGCAATTTAAACAGAAAGGACAAAAAATATTAACTGTAGAAAAAATATAACTAATTTTCTGCCTATATTTGTGACAGCTTCAATTTTAAAATGTTACAGGGCATGAAAACATTTTTTTCTCACTCACAAAATAAAATGCTTGCTAGTATGATATTATGAACAGTTAGTCCATATATTCCCAAGGTGAGAAAGACAGGAATAGAATATACTTCCAATATATTCAAGAATCACATTTACTTCTTTTTAAAAAAGGACAAAAAATATCTGATTTGACAAATGATTTAAATAATTTTTAGATCCATTAATATTTTGTCTGTCTATCTTATATTTGTTTCAAATTTCTCCTCTGTGTTTCTGCTGTTCTTTCCCATGTCTGGCCAGGGGAGGTGTTTACATGTCCTCCAGGCCAGGAAGAAAGAATATAATTGGCTGTCATTCTGAACAGAAGAAACAGCCATCCAATCAGGGCCAACTGCTCATCTTCTCTGTACTTTTCTTGGTTGGCTTTGCTTTTTGCATATCAGTGTGCTTGAGAATGGCAACCTACTTTGCCATTTAATGTGTATTGATATGAATATGATATACCAGTTTGAGACTAAGTAGAAATTTTTCAGGTGCATTCCAGAATGGCTGCACAAGGGACAAGGATGAATCATATTTTGGGTTTTCTAGATGATTAGTTATTAGTTGCAGCTATGTGACAATGACCTAAAACACACTGTGGCAGGGGAGAAATATTGCTGTAGGGCTCATTGGTGGACACCTCAAGGTGTTAACTGATGAAAAATAATCCCTTAATGCCCTCATAGAAAATTAATGAGAGAATTTTTGAGACTGCATGTGTCCTTCAGTTTGGACCACTGAACCAAATATTGGAGTTAGTCAGTGCTGATGTGCTCTAATGGCCCAGGTGCCTCAGCATATTCATTTGGGATCTGTCCTAGAAAGCACACATTCAGGCAATAGTTTCAACTCCCCTCCCCTTTGAACCACAGTATTCCATATTCCTACTGGAAGGGCAAAAATGGATTTCTGGAAAGCTCTCAGATGTTATCAAGGACTTGTGAAAGCCCATCAGATACCACTGGACAAATCATATTTAGCAATGATAAAATAGCAACTGATAAGCATAGTCCAGAACAGTAAAAAACAAACAAAAACATTATTTTAAAAGAGTCACAAATGAAAACAAATTAAAATTGTTACTGAAGCCTGAAGTGTCCCGTGAATAGAGAAGAGTGATTTGTACGAGGCTCCTTCACACTGAAGTCACCGTCTGTTGTGAATCTGTTTTTGATGGAAGTAATTTTTTGATGGAGAGTAATGAATGAATACAAAGTTTAAATTCTAAGGTGTCTTTTTATGTGGAGGCAGATGTCCTCAAAGAACTTTAGTCTGGGATCATGTGGTATAGTGGTTTGAACATGAGCTACGATCCTGGACACCAGGGTTTGATACTTTGCTTGGCCACAGGAACTCAATGGGTGGCCTTGGCTGTGGCACACATTCTCAGCCCTCTAAAACCCTGTGAAAGGTTGGTCTTATGGTTGCCATAAGTTGGAAACAACTTGAAGCCATACGACAATATTGCTACATCATTTAATTTGACAAAAGTATGTGATTAAGAGAGACCTGTGTAAGTCTAAGTTGCATAAAGGAAAACGAGTAATATCTAAGCCAAGAGCATGTGATTTGTAATTTTTTTTTAAAAAAAATGGCATATCCATTTTAAAAGATACATATACTCACGTGGATCAACACCGAGTAGTAATTAAAAGGTGCTTCCAAAGAAGCTGGAATTACCACTAATTTATACTGCTGTGAAGAAGTACAATAATTAGGGCTGACAGACTCCGAAAAAGAAGTGACAGGATTGAGTTGTGCTGTAAAGTTGGAATAGTCTGAGATAAGGAACATCCATTATGTTTGATAGATTAATGGACATTCTTGTAAAATAAGAAATGCTCTTTAAAGTATGGGAATTTGGCAACCTTTAAGAGTAATAAAACATTGTGTTCAGACCTGCTCTCAAAGGAGACTCACTCATGGTTTAAGTTTCCTTACATTTATTTTAACAAGTGTCCATGTCATCTAGTATATTAATTTACACAGGCCAAGTCTGAAGTTAAAATAAGTGCTTAATGTGGGCATATTTGTCTCGGAACAAATCTATTTTAGCACAATTTTAGGTTTGGGAATTGGGGGTAGCCCTGTGACCTACTATGCAAAGTGTAGTTCTTCATGGTTTTTCCCTGCTTAAAAAGCTATTAGACCTCTATGTGATTCAATGGGCTTGTATCAAGTAGAATAGACCCATTGAATTGAATTGAATTGGATTGATTGATTGATTGATTGATTGAATGTTTGTACTCTGATTGGGACGACCAGTAGGATTCAAGTCAAACTCTATTTCAGGTTGGGGAACTTTTCACCTTCCAAACGCTATGAATTTCCAGACCCCTGGCAGTGTAGACAATCATAAGAGATTATGAAGTTGTTGTCCAAAACATCTGGCAGCTGGGAGGGGGGAAGTTTCCTAATCTCTGCTTTATTTGAATGTTTTTCCAGTCAAAGTCAAGTTTAAAGATCAAGCATCATAAATGGAGAGTGCAACCTTGGAAATACCTCTCTAGAATTACCCCTTTGAAGTCAGATGGAAAAAATTTAAAAATCCCCATATTTTTCTATGGTATGATATCACATATTTCTATTTAAAATATAGTAATTGTTTCTAAGTTTATCTGTGTGAACTTAAGACCTAAATACCCTGAAGGCACCAGACCTTGTCTGATCTTGGAATCTAAGCAAGGTTAGGCATGGTTAGTACTTGGAAGGAGGTTCCCGAGGAATACCAAATGCTACAGATTATGCTTCATAGGGCAGTAGCAGCAAACAAGCGCTGAATATTCCTTGTCTAAGACAGCACTATGAAATTCATGAGCTTGCTACAATTTGACAGGTGACTTGAAAGTGTGTGTGCGCGCACGCACACACACACAAATGTGCATGTGCAAATTTTATGAAAATCTATGTCTGCTTTGTGATACATTTCATTGTTTTTAGTAGTAGATAAGTGGCCACCCTACTGAGACTTCAATATTCTGACTGCTTGTTGATTTTGGCAATTGGCATTAATTGAGCCCAGTGCTTCACAGCATTTCTCCTTTTAGTAAGTAGAAATTTGGGAACACCTGGGACAGGTACATAGGAAGAAATGAATCCTTAACTGAAGAAACAGTTGGAGACAGGAAAAGCTTGCCTCATTATAAGAGATATACCTACATGACTTTCATCCCAGCTTCAAACTTGTGAATGCAACATATTGAAGTACCATGCAAACCATATACTGCATAAAAATAAAACAGATTTTGTAAACATCAGTAAAAGAAAAGTACTTGGACCTTAATTTGATCTAGAGAACAATAATATGAAATACTTTTTTGTCTTGTTATTTTATTGCTATTTTGATATTCCTACCAGTGTGCTGTGGTATTAGGCATCCGGGCTTAACACTAGTGCTTAGCAGATTGATCAGGCTTTCCTTGTCATTTTAATCTTTTGAAAACATTGGCAAAGCAGATACAGTACTATATTATGCAGTCTACTTTTATCTGTTGTGTGGCCAATCCTCTTTTCTGGAGTTATCTCTGAGCTTCAATAAAAGTTGAGCAAATGCGTGCACACACACACACACACACACACACACACACACACAAACTGAAAGAAAGAGAGAGCGAGAGAGCTCAAAACTTGAAAAGAAGATTATTCTTGTGATTCTTATGATTTCTAATGTTCAGTATATGAGATAAACAAGAGAATTCTGCCTACTCAGGCTTCTCTGGTCGTAAGGTGCACTCTAATTTTCAACAGAGATGCTATGTGTCTTCTCCTCCTCAATGAAACTTGATTGTCCAGGGTCTAGCAAAGACTAGAGTGTGAGCAGATATCCAGGGGTGAAAAAAAGAAGTTGGAACTGAGGCACTGTGGAAACGCATTTCTAGAGTCGTGCTTGCATATTAGTATCTCCCCCCCTTCAGATAATGATATTTAGTTAGTTAGATAATGATATCTGGGGATACATTTGTAAGCCTTATAAGTCTTGTGGAGGAGGGTGAAAATAAAGCATTTGACCTATAGCTTAATGTGGTGGATAAACCACAGCTTCATAGGGTGCCATTATAATTTAAATGAAGAATAAACTTGTCTTGTACTCATAGAATGTTTATTATATCTCTTGAGCTATGTTAACAACAGACTATGAAAATTTTACATATAGAAAGTCACAATCAGATGATGAACTGAAGTTTTTTCCCCCTGTTCCTGAAAATACGTTGTTGATAGTGTGCTACTTTACATACTACAGTATATGGATATAGCATAAGCCCTGTTCAATTATGTATGACTAAAACTGGGGATGGGAATGTGAGTATCTATGGAAGTCTGGCCATCCTGGTCCCTGGGCCATGAGTTAGATCTTTATGCATTGAACACGAAGTTCTGAAAAGGGCTTTGTAATTGCATTGGGCTGAACATGATTACAAAACTCCTGTGAATGAGAACCTAATCTTACCCAGGGACCTTGATTGCAGAAAATCTGGAAATGTGTCCAGCCAAACTTGGTAACAGAGCCCTCTTTGCACTTTTGTGCTTGAGAGGTGAAGATTTAATTTACTTCTCAGTTCTCAGGGACACTGGCCTGAATTTACCAAATTCTGTCACATCGTGGAAACCAAGCCTGGTTAGTACTTGGAAGGGAAGCCATCATGGAATACCAGATACTGTAGGCTATATTCAGAGGAGAATATTGAAAAGCCTTTTCTGAATAAATCTTGCTTTTTAAAAAAAGTTCTGTGATTGAGTTGCCATAAGCTGGAGTTGACTTGAAGACACATAACCACAATTTCTGTGCCACCTACCTCCTTGGCTCCACTCCTGAAGTAGAGAAGAGATTACAGCTAGAAGCTGTTGGGTTTCTAGTTCTTATGTCTTTTGCAAAAACCACAATAGGGAAAGTGCTACACATTTTTGGTAATTTTGGTACTGAAAACACTTGCAAAGAAGAAGTAAATTATTAAGAATGTTTAGACATTTTCAGAGAATAATATTGGCTAGGAGGGCATGGGAACTACATAAGATTTTGTGTGATTTACTGTAGGCAACTATAAAGGAATATTTCTGTCCGTCCATCCACCCATTCATTCATTCATTCATTCAGAGAAGGATTCCAATGAACTGTGGTTTCTCCTACATTTATTTCACTACCATGAACTAGAAAGGTGTGAAAATTTCATTTGGCTCATTTTTTGGTAAGAACTTTCCAAAAATTTGGTAACTTCATCATAAAATTGGACCAACAGATGGAAAGAATTTGAGTTTTAGAATATTCAAATATGGAAGAAAGCAAAACTTAACAGATCCATCCAAGCAAATATCTTCTTTGGGTGCTTAGCTCCCAAAGAAATTTGTCTTTGTGTTTCTCATTGTGGACTGAACAAGAGTCCCCCTCCTTTTTTTTCTTGACATCTCCTCGTATTTAATGCTTCACAGCAGACAAGTATAATGTGATTTTTTTATATTTTATTTCATTTCATTTTATTTTTTGTAGTGAGAAGAGCTGTTATGGAATTTAGTGATTACAGATTAGTGATGATTTTGTCCAGTACATATATACTATATGTTCATTTATGACTTAATAAGGGCATATGGGTGTGTTTAAGAAACTAAGAACTTGCTTCAAATGTTCAAAATGTGGTTATGGTGATTCCAAATCTGAAATACAGATGATTCCATAAAACCTTCATTGAATTGTGTTGAACACTTTGTCTTACAATTAATGAACAAAAGGTGAAGTGTTGTCCTGGTTTTGATTGAAGCACAGGGTTTAGAAAACATTTGCTGAGTTAGGAGTTGGTTTTCTTTTTAATTGCTATAGTTCTGACATCTAACAAGGAACAGGATAGAGAATGTCTTATTTGCAGTTCTTCTGGGCTCTCCATAAAGTCTATCTAGGTCAGTCTTACCCAGTAATACTAATGTAGTAGGAATGGGAGTTCTTTTCAGTAGGAAGCCAGGTCTCTGGATGCCTTTTCCTGACATTTTCAGCCAAGTACCAGCTACTCTAGGACCTTATGGCTGTTTCCTTATTCCTGTGGAGACACTCAATCTGCAGCAAGGAGAGTTTCCAGCTAACTCTTCGTTTCACTCCTTAGTTGTTAGTAGCCTGCAGAGTCATAAATTACCTTATGTTTGTGCATGTTTGCTCTTTTCTCTGCAGGAAAATACTGAGCGTGTGGATGGCCTCCTTTGTTTCAGGAGTCCTAAAAGGAATGAGGTAAATAGTAGGGCTACTGCTTTTTTGAGATTGGTCCCATCACAAATCCAAAAAGGTTTCTCTCTCTCTCTCTCTCTCTGTCTACTTCTATCTATCTATCTATCTATCTATCTATCTATCTATCTGAGTCACTCTGAAGTAAAATCTAAATTATAGCAAATGTCTCAAACTGTATTATTGTTTGTTTGTTTTTTTGTTTTGTTTTGTTTTTTTTGCAAAATGTTTAATTTAAAGGGAACATTTAGAATCTTTAAGAACTGGTACATTTGTGTCATTTTTCTAGGAAGCATCCAAGAGAATATGTTAAGCACCACAAACAATATTTTGACAACATGCTAGTGAGAGAAGAGATTTTTTTAAAAAATCAATGAAATGTGAGAAACAATCTTATGTAATAAGAAAGCCATTTCAGGGTATATATTCTCATCAAAGATGTCCTTAAAGTTTAATCTACTGTGAAGAACAAACAGCCAACAGGCCCTGCTATGAAATAATCAATCAATCAATGTCTTGATCCATGAGTGTCCAGATCAGATGACACGATTAAGAGAGAATTGTCCGCCTAAGTTTGTTTTAGATCTGGAAACTGATGATGCTGAATAGCAAAGGGAAATGCTCTCCTGTGGAACTTAAACATTTAATATCCTCATGTGCTCCTTCTGCTCAATAATGTGATTTATACCAGGCATGTCAAAAAGAATGCCCATGTTGATATAGGCTCTTGAAAGGTTTCAAAATTCAAATAGATTATGAGACAATGACCAGATTCTGTTCTAGGGCTGTTGAAACACTAGAAGGAATACAAATATGGACAAAGATCTGGAGTTAAAGGCAAAGAATCCTAAACTGCAAAAAATGTGAAGGCAAATGTGTTATGGAGATAGAACATGGGGACAGTGATAGAGTGGTTGATTCAATTGGTTAAAATTCATGTGAACTTGAATATATATATATATATATATATATATAATAATCTCCATACTGATCCTAGTATTGATTTCATTATTTTTTTTAATCCATTATAGCAAAAGCATAGTAACTTCACTGAAGGTTCTAGATCAGTGGTTCTCAACTTGTAGGTCTCCAGATGTTTGTGGACTTCAGCTCCCAGAAGCCCCAGCCACTATGGTCAATGCTCAGAGCTTCTGGGAGCTGAAGTCCACAAACATCTGGGGACCCACAGGTTGAGAACCACTGTTCTAGATGCAAATATTTTGTATGTTTGGCATTGTATGTTTGTATGTTTGGCATTATGAGAAGCTTAACAGCTTCTTGAGTTATGATTGGTTGATTAAAATATTAAGAATACTTGTTCAGTAACATCTAGAAGTGTCCATTTGTAGAAACAAGGTTGATGGACCACTGTCTTCAGTCTCCTCCACTGCATTTCTCTTTTTTTAAATAAAATGTGAAAATAGATGACAAATGTTTGGATCACACGAAAGCCTAAAGCGCAAAGTGAGAGCACTTACTTTGAACTTCCAATGAAATTAATGGCAACACAAACAAGAGGAAAATACCTGAAGGCACTGTAAGGGGTTATTTTGATTCTTAAGAATGACCTGACACTCTTAAGGCTCTTTACATTCTCCTTTTTTTCCCCACAAAGGGCATTTTCTTTTTTGCAATTCCTTTCAAAGAGGGTTTTCTTTTTTTTTTTTCCTTTGTAAATTACTTTCTATCTCTCTGCTAGTGAAATTAATGGACCTTACATTCAAGTAAATGTAGTTATCGTTGGGGTGCTAAATTCCTAAGGCATATGTTTGCCATGTGGAAGATGATATTTAGATGTCTATTTTTCCTCCCATTTAAAATCAATAACCATTAGGAAGCCTATTTATCATTTCTGGTCTTTGACAGAACATTTCCTTAGGCATCTTTGGAAATTTCACGGGCTAGGTTTAGTGATAAGCAACTATCCAACATGTTGGGCAGCTGTCTTTCTGAGCAGTCTCCCTCTCCCTCCTTTTAGACCTTATATCCTAAGGCACCAGGTCCAATCTGATCTTGGAACCTAAGCAGAGTCAGCTCTTGTTAGTATTTGGATGGAAGACCATCAATGAATACTAAATGTTGCAGGCTATATTTTAGAGGAAGAAACTGGCAAAACCACCTCTGAGTATTCCTTGCCTAAGAAAACTCTACAAAATTCATGGGATCACTATAAGTAGGCAAGTGACTTGAAGGCACATACACCCAAACATCATGGTGTATGTAGCTTTATGAAAAAGTACAAGAAATCCTTCTTTCAGTTTTTCAAAATCCATACTTTTTTTTTTAAAAAAAATAACCTATGCTTCATTTAATAAATCAAAACAGGTGGAGGTGGGAAAACAGACAGACATTCAGTTTTCATGCTATAGATGTATTCTCACATAGATATACATTACAAGTCCAACATGACCAATACACATTTTTCATCTGTGCTCTGTTCAGTATTTAGCTCTAAATAATTTCTTCTGTTTCAAGCAGCCTGCAGATCCCTTTCCTTTCAGGTTAAGTGAATTTGCACTGAGATGAGACTTTGCTATACCTTGGGGTCCATGGTTCAGATGCATTACTCTTTGCTCAGCTAATGAGGTCAAAACACCTCCTTCGTAATAATTCAAGTCTCTTGTGTACAATGCCTCAGAGACAATGCACCATCTATGAGGAAGTAAAAAAGAATGATAATTAAAGCACTGATTAACACTAAGCTATACAGCCAAGAAAATGTAAGCTAAAAATTAAGCATTACTAACACTGAAGATGTAGGTCATGCTGTTGACATGCATCAATTAGACTGAGTCTTCTAAAAAAAAAAAAAAAGGTAAAAAAAATGAAACCAAGTGAGGATTTTGCTAATTTTATGGCAGGTAAAGTATGTCCTCTATTCTTTGGATGTGACCTCTAAGCTAAAGATGTTGGTTCAGTAATATTTTTATCACAGAGAAGGTAAAACTCCTCAAGTATCTTGCCTGTTAATACTGGTAACAGGAGCAGAAAGAACAAATCTCAACTATAATGTGATAGTTTCAGTATAACATCATTTTAGCACCATTCCAGGACAAAAAAAAGAAAAGGTTCCAAACATTTCACACATAGTAGAGCTAAACTCTGCAACCTGCACATATTACACAAACTGAGTGGGCATTGCACACATGTATATTTGCATCTTGTGATGTCAGAAGAAAAATAAGGTTCTGATAGACATGAAATTTGCCTAGTTCACATTTCTCCATGGAAATATCAATTTCAAACTTCCTAAGTCTAGAAATGAGATATAGTGAATCATGACTCAGAAATCATTTGACAGTCATATGAAGTGTTTTGTCAGAGAAAAGATGCACAGAAAGCCATGTCTGTATTTCCATTATCAAATATTTTCATACTTTAAAAATCTGTACAGTTAATGGGGAAAATCCATAAAAATGTGAAAAAAAATAAACATGAATTTCCACGCAGGAAGACAGGGAAAAAAAGTCTTCCAATTTCCCACTCAGCCATGGAAACCGAGTGGGTGACCTTGAGCATGTCACAAACTCTCTGCCACATGATATGTTCACCTTACAGTCACTATAAGGAATGACTTTACATCACACAACAAAAACAACATAATTATCTAGCACAATCCTCCCTTTCAGTACCCAAAAAAGAAAGAAAGAAAAAAGAAAGAGAAAAAAAAACCCATGCCAGTGCATCTAAAATAAAATTTTGGAAAAAAGAAATCTAATCCACATTCCAGCTTCTCCATGCACTGCATCCATGCACCACATCTGGGTTGTATGTCTAATAAGCTTCACCTTGTCCTATGGCCACGTGTTTGTTTAAAAAAAAGCAAGAGAAAAAAAATTGTATTATTATGGTAGCATATCTTTTTTAAAAAAATCAGTATTATTATGCATTGTCCAAGGAAGTGGGTAAATCTTACATAGTAGTACATCAAGACACTTCCTGATTTCCTGATTGTCCTAAAAATCTTACAGAAACCCAAGGTCCAGTTTGGGAGGTCTCAAGTAGAACTAGGGGCCTGCTTCTGCTATGGCTAAACTTTGACCTTTTTGCAAAGTTAAAACAAAACTAACTTTTATCACAAGGCTCTCATCTTGTTTGAAATGCCTATGTATTTAATCTGACTAGACAGCTAAATCGTTTGACAGTGCATTTAATCAACATGAATAGGTTCATTAATCAGTTCAGCACTAAACAACAAGAGTTACTGGCAGAAGGCACACCACCCAAGAAACAGAGTACTGCTATGTTTATTTTAAAGTATAAAACAACAGACAGTTAAAAAATGAATTAATTTGTTCAATATTCTTTGCAATGTTAGGAAGCTAAATGTTTGACACAACTGCCAAGCAATTTTTATACTCTATCACAATGGCTAGGTGTCTGTCTGATCATTTTGGAATATTCTGTTTTTAATATGAAAGTAAACATAGATTCATGTTTTGGCTCTGGCTCTGCATCAAAATAATATATGATTCTAGCATTTGGAACTGGTAACTGTCAGGCTTTTTTGGGGGAAAATTTCTAAGGAAATGTTCCACACCTTTTCTATGGGTTTAGAATGTTGCTGTTACTCCCATTTACAGAAGGATTCCTATTTTGCAAAATATATAATTTCTGCAGTTTAGCATTACTTTCCATTGCTTTCTTTTCAGCTGGTGATCTCCTATACCTTGTTGATTGTGATGGCTCATGACATCATTAAACTATCTTGCAGTGTCCTACTCAATTTCTGGTGATGAAGAGAATTCATTTAGAGGTGCCAGGTCTTCTTTTTGGCTTCAGGGCATGTAGGTCAAAGCCAGAGAGTGGGAAGGAGAATCTGTCTAACAATCCTACGACATTCTTCAAATATTTAAATTTAGAAGAAACTACAAATGCAAAGAAATAGGAAGAAGAGAAGAGAGGAAGAGAGGAAAAGGAAGACCTTAGATAACAATTAACACTTAGTACTGAATAAAAGGCATGCACAATGCTGTGTGCCTCATTTATATGTAGACAAAAATGTTTGTATGCAAACTAACATACAGCTCCTTCATAAGGTGGAGGAATTGGTAGGGAAATATTTATGCTAGTAGGAACATCAGTACTGAGAATGTGGCTGCAGTGTACATCAGCATTTGTATATGCCTGTGTGGGGGGGAGGGATGTCCATACTTGTAAATTTCCTCATAGGTTAATACAACAGATAAGGATGGAGGGGGGCAGGTCATTAGTCTACCATTTGAAAGCACAACACTATCACTTTTCCCACTCCTTGTTTTTTTCATGTTAAAGAGAAGATGGATGAAGTTCATGCAGGCTCAGATGGCTTGTCTGAGGGAAGCTGGCCAACATGGGGATTCATTAGTCCCAGCTTCATGTTCCTTTAACCATCCTATCAGAAGACATAATCCTGTCACATCCTCTGAAACAATGGCTTAATCCACAGTAATTCCATCTTCCTATCAAAGACAATAAACATATTGGACTAACTCTTCCAGAGGGATTGGAGGTGACCACATGAATATGACTTCAGTTGGCTTTAGCTTGAGATGACATCTTCCTGTGTTTCTAGTACAGGAGAGCTCCAGGCAGCAAATCTCACTCTGAGGGGTAAGCAGACTTCTGCCCTTACTTAGCTTACTATATATGGTGTACTTAGCTTGACCAGACTCTGCCTACCTGAAACAACCTTTCCTGACTAAACCTACTGTTGTATTGAGAATGAAGTCTTACTTCTTTCAGAGGTGACCATGTCAGACCCCATTGCTTCTTCCATGAGATTTGGAGAACATAATGGACCTTTAGTCTCTTGGGCTGACCAAGAAACAGACTGGAAGTCATTAGTGAGTATTTAAGACCACATCTGAAGATTTGTTATGTATAAATATGTACAACCCATGTACTTTGTGTCCTGCCCCAGTAAAGACAAACACTGGGAGAGACCAGAAGGAAACTAACACCATGCTTAAGAATAATTGGGCTAAAAAACCATCAGGTTCAATAGAGAAATTCAGTTGACTTCTGAGTATTACAGACTAACGCTATGGCAATGAAAACATCTGGACAATTTCTCTGCAGTCCACTTTGGCTTCCTTCTACTGTCTTCTGTGTTTGATTCAGGTTTTCTGCTCTATACTTGCTGGCATTTCATTCATTTCTATGAAAGCAAATTCTTAAAAGCTGCTAGCATAATAGCAATAAGAGAAGCACTGAGCTGTTTTACAAGCCAATAATCTGGTGCTCTTATTGAAATACTCTAAGCAGCCATCAGCCTTATAGTTTATCCACCCGGGAACCAAATTATTGCCTCATAAAACAGCTCGGCACTTCTATTATGGCTTAAATATAAATGTATTTAAAGACCTTGTTGGTTCCATTTAGGAAAAATTAGCTTTTATCTTATTAAATAAAAAGGGGGCTTCTAATAACTTTAATGATTTTTTTTATGAATTAATGTGATATTTAGAACCTGATGTGCAAATATCCTCAAGTATGATAATGCAGAGATACAAAAAATTGCCATGAATTGCTACTCAAAATTATTTTTCAGTTACCAGAGTAACTAAAATTAGTACAAAGACTGATCTCGATCAAGGGATCAGAAGCCTGATCCAGAAGCAGCTGGAATATGTGCTTGGGAGCTCCATGTATTCAGAGGCTTCATTGTATTTTATAGGGAATATTTATCTTCAGAGAAGATAGGATGAAAAGCTTTTGGCTCACATCCAATATGGACAGAATTCAAATAGATATCAACTAAGTCCTGTTCTTGTTATATGTGAACACTCTCCCAGCTCATTTAGTCAAATGATATTCAAAACTATGTGTTTAACAGTAACAAGTAGTCTCTATCTACATCGACATATTTATCCATATATTTATCTAGCCAGTATATCATTTTTATCCTGCCTTTTCCCATGATTCTCAAGTGGCTTACACAGGTCTCCTCTGCTTCTGCCATAGTATCTTTACAACATCCCCAGGATACTGTGGTAAAGTATGTTAGAATAAGATGTATAGCAAGGGGACCAAGACACAGTGAATTTCAGGACTACATTGCAATTGGAGCCCAGATTTTCCCACTCCTAGTTTAGCAGTCTAGAGATGGCATTTCTACAATTCTTCATCGCAGCAAACCTGGGATAACATCGGCCCTGTGCATTTCAGGTAATACTGTTCTACAAAACAGAGAGGTGATGGCTTGCTGTCATTAGGGACAGAGGATTGAACAATTTTGGTTAAAATAGCTTTTTCTTATCTCCCAAAATTTTTTGTGAGAATCTGGGCAGTTGTCTCAAAATTTCCCACTCATGGGTCATTTAAGATCAATGGAGGTCAAAAGATGGATGAAATTCTTCACTAATTTTCTTCTCAGAGGAAGCAACAAGTAGTTTTACCTATGTTTTTTCTCAATGCAAGAAAGTGTTGGAATATAATGCAGTTTTTCTGAAGATAAGTTGCAGTTGAGGACTTAGCCTGCAAATTTTATTTTATTTTTTTGCCCCAAAAAAAGCATTTTATGCAGAGGAAACAGCATATTTGGTGCAGAAAATGATATTTTTGCAAAGAAAACAATATTATTGTACAAAAAATGCTATTTTCTCTTCAAAACAACTGCATGTAAATTTTGCATAGAATAAGTCCCAAACTGTGAAGCTTCTCAGTCTAGGTTTCTTCTCATCGAGACTTACATTTGAAGAACATGGATTTTGATCATTACACTTGAGGAACATGGGTTTTGACAAAAAGTGAAAATTCTTCCCATCCCTAGTCCATGCAAAACCACTTAAACATTTCAAAATTCAAACAGCTAGAAATGTGTACATTTTTTTAAAAAATGCAGATATGATTAAGTCAAGGGGGAAACACCAAACATTAGGTAAAATATGTAAATCAATCCACACCTAAAAAGAATGTATTTTAAAAACTGCATACATTTCAGTAGAAATAAAATATATCCTAAAGTCGGGCAAACTGATAAGAAACACGAATGAGGAGAAAATCTAGGTGGGATCTAGAGAAAAACAGTGAAACTCAGACTGAGAGATTTTTACATCCCTAGCCATCATGACCTTCTTACTCTCCAAACCACTTTTAAAGGACCCTGCCTTTCTCCTGGTGGTCTCAGTTAGGAAGATCTAAGATCAAAGTCTGGGGAAGGGATCCACTGCTTCACATTTCAGTTATTCTTGGCAGTGATTCAGTTCTGACAGACAACTCAACAGCTGTTGTGTTGCATTTGTCTCTTGAGTACTAGCTCAGCTGGTGATGATAGACCCAAATCAGATAGAAAACTTAGCTTTAGCATATGTATAGGCTGGTATTTCACTTACTGCTAGATTAGTTTATCAGTTTTTCCTTTCAGTTCAAAATGTATGTTTTCTGCTTTATTACAGGGACCCACACTTCAATGCTGAAAAAGCCAAGTACTGATGGTGGTAGAATTCTGGCAGTTCTTCTTAGCCATGTAATTAAAGCAATCTCAGATTGTAGTAGCAAGGCAGGCTCTGGGTACTAGCAGAGAATTCTGAGAATAAACAAATCACACCTTTGGGGATTTTCCCACATGGGATTTTCTTCACTGCATTTGGACTGGGACAGCAAAGGCAGATTGAGGCGATCAAGCGCCTACAATGTAGAATACAGATCACATCAAGTAATACTCCATAATAATCAGCAGTACAAATATACTTCATTAGACTGAAGGCCTATACACATTTATCTTAAAGTAGATTCCATTTAAATCAATGAAATATTAATGAATAGGTCCTGCACACAAAACTGTACCATACAAATTTCTCCTATTTAGCACTTGAGCTTTCTATCTGGTGAGGACAGCATGGTACTAGATGTGAAAGGTCTGAACATTTTGCAGCTGAATTCCACCACTGAGAGACAGAGACTCAACTTCCATCCAACCGTATTGGTTAGATTGGGCAATAATGCTGGGGCACAGCATGTCCATACATCCGAGTGGGCACACACAAGCACACATCCTTCATTGCTGGGAGGGACTATTCTCTGTTCAATTGTTACTGATGTAGTATCAGTATGATGTTTGGAAGGGAGGATTTGGTTAGGGGGACAGAGCATTTCCCCAGGTCTGCTTACATGTGTTTCTTGGGGGAGAGATAGTGTACACCATCCCTAACCATGTGGGAATGATTTATGTATATAAGTATTTATTTATTTACTCCAGTTATATTCCATCTTTCTCCCAAGGCAGACAAAGAAGTTAAAACATATAACCTTTAAGACAGATAGATAAACAGAGAGATAGATATTTTATTACAGCCATAGATCAGTATAGGAGCAATAAAATCTAAATAAAAATACATATAAATATACCAAACGATACAAATACAGATAAGTATTAATGTCTCAGACAACAAAACCCAACTAGTGCTAACATAGCCCAACTGGACAATCATTATACTAATCCATGGTGCAAGTCATCACCATGCTGCCACCAATATTTAGCCACTTTATAACAGGATTAGTTTTTGAAAGCAGCGAAGAAATATATAACTGTTCTGAACATCCTGGATATTCGTGGAGTATTGACAGAATAAGATTAGCACATGTTTCACTGTTTCCATTTGATCAGAATTACAAGAGCAATGTCTTTCCAAATATGGGGATCTTCCTATAGCGTCCTTCAAACGGCTGAAGGAAGAACATGACATCATGGCAAACTAAATATGGCGTTTAGACACTTTTAGGTCAGTAAAAGCTGTATGGTACTTACTGTTCTTGCTGGCAATAAAGGAAGGGGACATAGCTAAATCCATTTGGCACTCTATATCAGTAATATATTGTTTAATAGCTACTTTGGCCTGATCATATCCCTTTGCTAAACAGAAGGTCAGGAAAAAAACCCAAAGATAGAATTTTGGTTGTAACTATTTGGTTCCATTTGTATTGAACCTCATTATTTAAAACTAACAAGGCAAGATCAAGATGTGAAAATGGAAGTCTGAGCCAATAGTTGAGTATGGACATGCAAACTCTAGCCTTCATCTTCATAAGGCCAGCCTCCAACTGCAAAATAGACATGACCGTTAAAGACTCCCTGAAAGTAGTTACTCAGTTAAAAGTCTGTTTGAACAAAATGGTCTTCAACTGCCAGTGAAGAGAAAGCAGAGAGAGGGCCAGTCCAGGCTACCATAGAAGAGAATTCCACAGGGTGCAAACTGAGAAAGCTCTTTCCAGCGTTCTCACCAGATAGGCCTATGATAGTGGTGGAACCGAGTGGTGGTGGAACCAAGAAAAAACTCTACCCCAAGGATTTTAAGACTCTGGCATGTCCATGTGATGATGGTTCTACATGTGTAAAAGTTAAGTCTAACCTTGTATGTCTCCCCGTCCTTGTAACTGCAGCCTTATATGAGAGATACACAACAGATTCATTCCACTGAGAAGCAATACTTTCTATATTGCTGCATTGTATGCTGTCTGGGGATATATGAATAGTAAACCCTTTTAAGTTGTTGTTTTGACCTCATGCTTTTCCATCTCTGAAAGCCTGTTAAGTACTCAGGTCTCAGATGTTTAACATTCTGGAGGCTTTTGTTATTGTTTTATTGGTAGTGATGAGAACAGTGATGAGAACTATATTACTGACAAAACACAACAAAATATTGTTTAAATAATATCACTTCCCAAAAGAATTGGCATCTTTCTTTTTCACACTCACGGAATGGTGAAATGCTCTTCAGGTCAACTTTTTTTCTCCAGAATATATTGTTGTGACTTTATGAATTCCAGCTTGGAGAGATGAAGCAAGATACTGTCTGTTTTTCTCAGCATCTATAGTGGTCCACATAATAGTTTTAGATGTATACAAACAAATTAGATTCTTACCTTTGACCATTTAATGGCTAAAACCTGCTGAATAAAACTTGTAACTTCTGATGACCCTGCTGTGAAACTGCAGACATTACAGCAATATAACCACTTCATAAAGAACATTTATTTTTTGTTAGTCTGAGACTGCTAACCTTTTGGCCATTTCTGATACAAATATCAAATTTTAAACTTCCCTTTTTTGAAAAAAAAAAAGTATGCATGAATTATAGATTTCTATGGCATGACACATACTTTTCTGCGGCTAGCTTTTGGATGTGTAAAGCTAGATATATCTACACAGACATGCAAATCTAACACATTTTTTCCCATTCCAGATTTAAGCTACAGCAAACCTTTTAGTCCTTGAGGCTGGAGAGGAAACAGAAAAGTGCAATCACTATCAATCTAATCGAAATTCAAATGGTATTATTGCTAATATACCTAGTCCCATTTTAGTGATTACTTTATGCAGTATATGAGAGCCTTGAGAAACAAGAAGCTCTTTTAATCATAGACCTGCCATGCACTTCAACCTTTCTTTACTACCTTATCACAAGCCTTCTAAAACACGTTGCATAGTGGTTTAGAATCTAATTATACTCTCTGTCTGTGTACATAACTGAGTCCTTCATCATGCTGACAATGATGTGCCTATGATCAAACTGATATCAATAATCACCATGCAACAATATCTTTATCTTTCATTGAAGTGCTGTGCTAATCTGGGATGTAACAATATCATCTTCCGATTTCACATACATGTTGTATTTGGACACTACTGATGTGGCATGAGCCAGTGTAAAACCAGTGTTTGATTCCAGATTTGGAACTATAATGGTTAATATGAGTTAAATTGTGGCCATCCAATGAAGCAATCACAGGAATGATGATGCATCAAATGCTCCGTAGATTCTATAGGGATCATTGTAACTCAAATTTGAAATAAAGAAACAGCACTGAGCCTGTTGGAAACCTTTTTTTCCCCTTTCTGCAAGGTCCATACTCCCTTAACAACAATCCAATAGGGATTTCATGCTGTCTGTCTGTCTCCCTCTCTTTCTAACACTATCTCTTTTCTCTCCATCTCCAGAAGCGGGACAAATTATTTTTACCTAGGTCTGAAGAGATCATTTGTAAAAGTCATTTCAATTTAGAGCAATGGTTGCATTCTAATTTACACATTTTAGACAACAGCATCCCATGCCTATTTACTCCAAAATAAATTTCACTGTGTTCAGCATGCTACTTATTTGGATTTATATGTCTGGGATGAACAGTTTGATACTCCATTGTCAGATTGTTATCCAAGTTAGAAAATGGTGAGACAAGGAAGAAAAATACATGGCATAAGCATGGCACTAAAATTGGCAACTACCTTTTTTTGTCCATCTCCCAATTGTTTAAAAAATGTTTTTCACATCTCTGTTGCAAATTATCAATGATTATAATTTTACAATCTGTGCAAACAGATGGAGAAAATGAATTAGGAAACCATTTTTTTCCCCTGACAAATTATTGAACACGCTTTCAGGACAGAAATTAAATATCAAGACTGTAGCTTGTAAGTATTCTGGAGTATTATAGCCCATACATTATATTAAAGGTACCTTCTCTTGAAACTTCTGACTGTATAATAAATTTCATTTTTGTTTGTTTGTGTCTGTGTGTGCTTCTAAAAAAAACTTCAATAAAAAAGTGAAATAAATATCCTATGCTGGCAAAGATTCAGAACTTTCTTTCTGCATTGCACACTACAAATCACAAAGAACAACAGGAGATCTCTGTCAAAAATGTGTGATTGTGAATATAAGGTAGCTGTTGTGATAATTTTTCATCCAGAAATATGCTTTATAAATGCTTTCCTACTGTATCATGAGGTGAAATTATTCATCCACTGTTCCTGTACCCATGTTTCTTTCAGAAACTCTATTATTCTGTAGCTTCTTCACACCAGTTAAGATCCTAGGGTGTGTTTTTTTTCTCTGCTTTATTTTGCTCATGTTCTCTCTCCCTCAAATGATTATTGTATTGATTAAATATAATGAGTACTATAAGCTTCAGAAACTGGAGGCTGCATGAATATAGCTCTTTTTAGTATTCTTTCCCATTTGTTCCTATGAGAATTTAAATCTGCAACTCAATTTATTTGGAAGCTCAATGCATCCCCTGTTTGGATATTCAGAAACTGTAAGCTGGGTGGGTTTTCTTAGGAATGCACAAGCCATACTCACCATCCAGATTCCCGCCCTCTTGATGCTGATGCAGAACACTAATTAAATACAGTTTGCCTTCAGATCTTTAATCGTGTTTTGGCTTAATAGGGTTTCAGTATTCCATGATATTAGTAAACTTGATAGCATAGAGCAGGGTTGTTGAACTTTAAACCTTGGGCCTGAAGCCAGCACCCCTGGGTCCCCATCTGACTTTCTCTGTTTCTTCAAAAGCATCAAGTTCTGATCTCCATGACCATGTTATTGGTTTTTCATCTTTGTATAATCCCCCCAATCCATATCAAGAAGTAAAAATGAGTCTTAGCTACTACAATTAAGTGTAAGCTGAGGTATGTGCTTTTTCCACCACACTAGGATACCTAGTTGTTCTGTATTGTATGGGGTGCTCTGTGTTTTAAGTCTAGAAACCTTGTGTTATATATGTGTCATGTGGGATGCCCCAAATCCCATATTTTCTAGATTTTGGTCTGCTGAAACTCCTGCTTCCTGCTGATAACTAGTGCATGCTGTCATCACTCTCCACACTTCAGCAAGCTCAGCCAATTGAGGTCAAATCACTCCCCTCTCACATAAAGGCTGCTGGCCCACCGTTGCAAGATTTTCCAGGTTTGAGGGTTCCATATACTCTGTCGCAAATTTGCAGGTGCTGTTCCAATTAATAATCTTCTGTCCCACTTATTTACTTGCTTCTAAAATGTCCCAGTTTTTTTCTCTTCCTATTTCAGCTTTTCAATTGCTGCAAACACAATTCAAAATTTAAAGGTTGTTTGTATTCAGTTAGCTCTGTAGAGCGGGGAGCAGAAGAGAGGATGGAGTCTTGGCCTTCCCAGCAGGATCAGACAAAAAGAAACTTCTGTATCATTTCCTAGTTACTGCATTCTTCCTCATCAATACCTTTTGTCAACTTGACCTCACTTTGATGTTGCTTGGCTACACAAGTCCCAGTTTTAATCTATGAAATGCTAGAGGGTATAGCATTCCTATGGAACTTGCAGTCCCATGTAAATCCAGGTATCTTGTCAGAGGCTTTCTTCCCATGAGTTTTAGAGAGTCCTGTATCACATTTCCTTGGTCAGTCTTGTGCATACAGGTAAAGTTTGTAAGAGAACAAAAAATAGTACATAATGAAATATCTATAGCATTTGTAATCCATATCTAATCTAATCATCTAATCTAATCCAGTAGTTGTTCTTGTTATAATTAAAGCAATAGGCAGATCTATATATACATTCTTGGTTGGGTCAGAAGGAAGGAACTGCATGCAATATGGAGAGGAAAGAATCACACTTAGAAGGAAATCAAATTAAAATCATAGGTTTATACTCTGGTTTGTTTGTAACCCATAATTTTCTGATTTGGATGTTTAAACCAGAAAGAGCAGGCAACTTCACTTTCAGTGACAACTACAATAACATTGTTGTGACATGTTCAAGACTAATCATTTTACTACTACTACTACTACTACTATTATTATTATTATTATTAATTCCCCCCTTCCTCCTCTACATATACTAGTTTCACAGTCTACCAGGTGTTAGAGACTCAGGTTTTAGACCATCAGTTATTCAGATTCTATTCAAGAATCCAGAAATCAGTGAGGTGTCATTGAGTAATGTAATGCTTTCTAAGTGGTGCCACTTTTTTGCAATTGTGCTGTTGTGATAATCTCTCATGGCTATTTCATTTGGAAGCTTTATCAGTCCATTTGGAATTGTTCCCAGAGCACCTACCACTACTGGAAACACAGCCATTTTCTTTTCCCAGAGGCACTAAACGTCAGTTTGTAGGACTCAACATTTCAGAATCTGTTCAACTTTTTTTTGTCTTAGATTATGCTGTCACATGAGAAATGAATATGATTTACTATCTTCAGAGACTATGTCAAAATATGATTTACTATCTGTAAAGAACTAGTAGGAACTTAAACTTTAAAAAGGTGTTGAAAGTGGTAATACAAAAATCCAAGCGGACTTTAAAGTTTCAAACTAACAATGAGAACATAATATGTTAAATGTAACTATGGCGGAAAAAAATACAGTTCTATTATTAGTGGTAATAGTAGCAATAGGAAGAGGAGTATATCAATATTTTTACCTGGTATTAGTTTTAACTATCCTTTATTGCTGTTTTTAAAAACCTTGTAGCCTTACCCAATACACACTGCTGAAATGTGGCCTTTGAGAATGAATTTGGTGTTTAAAATGAAATAGTTTTTCTACTCATGGCATAGGGATTCTGGTTTTGTGGATGACTGTCACTATACTCACCTGAATAGGTAACAGTTCCTCTTCAGACTTTCTCTGCCAAAACAGAAAGTGTTGAGCATAGAGTCCATATAAAGTTTTCTGCCTTCCAAATATACAATATTTTAAATGCCTAAAAGGGCTCCCTGTGTATTCAGAATTACATCTGATGAGCTAGACCCATATATACATCCATGCATAGACCAAAGTTGTTTTTACAAATCATTTTTCCTTCGCACAAAAGTTTTTCACACACCCCCAACTTGAGGAAGTGTTCTTTTCTTTTCTTTAAAAACTGCTGCTTGGAGGAGAACAGGCTTATAAATTCCTAATACATCCATTTGAAGTGGAACCACAATGAAGCCGGCACATAACAATAACAGAATCTAAAAGTAGAGCACACATGGAAAGCGGTCATTCTGAACATGCTTATTCATGTCCTCTCTTTGCTAGGTAAATGTAGAGATTCTTTCCTGGCAAAGGCTAGCCAGGAGCTGATGGAATCCAGAAAGGGGAAACAGGAAACAGCATGATAAAAATGCAAACCTTTTTTGTACCAGTTGATTTGCATTTCAATGTTAGCTTTTTATTTACTTTGTTAATTTTTGTCAAGGTAATTAATATAGAAACCTGTATAAATATATATTCACACATCTTCTTAGAAATATGTTTGAAAAGATACATATCTACCTGTGCATCGATTCACCGTATGTCTTTTGTGTATCTGAACCTTCTCCTCAGTTTCTAAACTGACAACTGTGTCACACAGCAAAAGATTTTTTTTTTTTCCAGCTAACACAGTTAATGGGATTTCTTTCTACTTGTTTCTTGTCTAGGCAATCTTCTGGAAAGACTCTCTTTAATTAAGTGCTCATAAAACAAATCAACTTCTTAAGCTGGTCTGTTTATTATACAGACAGTATGTGTTTAAGATACCTATTCTGTATGCAAATGAGATCAGAAGGATAAGTTAGATTGGATAAATATTACAGATCCCATACAAGGTAGATTAAAAGATAAAAACCACAAGCCTGTGAATTCATAGCTTTGTTACAAACACCCTAAACATTTAAGAAACAACAAAAACAAATCATAACTGTCAAGAGGGGAAGGAATGTTTCTTCTCAATTTTTTCCCTTTTTTTTTTATCATGCAGAAGGCTACAAATCACTTTGGTGTAGGGAGCATTGCTCTTTTATTTTCTGAACTGGAGACACATCATCAGCCTTAATGATCAAAATGTTTTCCCCAAAATAATTCTTAAGCTTTAGGAACAAACACCTCTTTGGCACTCAGAGCGAATATTTCACAGACATCATCAATCTTCTGAGCATGATTTATGACCTCTTCATTTGGCCAGCTCAAGACGTTCATGTGTACACATTGGTGGCAGCACAGTGGGATTCTCCCATAGTTTGCCCTCTAAGCACATATTAGCAATGTAGAAGGAGTATTCCAGGGCAGGAGCACTACACCAAGTATGTGGAGGATGGAGGAAGTAGAGATATCTGCAGAGTATCATTTGCAACATGCTAATACAATTTCAGAGTACTCATGTTGAGACTGCTTTTGAAACATGACAAAAAAATTATTAGGAAGCTTTTTACATAGTCACAATTTATACATGCATACATCGACGAATTTGTTGTTGATAATTGCTCTTAAGCTGACTTAAACTAAAGGTAACCTTATGCATGACAGATTAGAAAAGACACCTTGTCATCAACAGCTGTGCACAGATGCTGTAAATTCAGGGTTGTGGCTTCTTTGACTGATTCTATCCACCTACAGTACCATTTCTCTTTTCTTCTACTGCCTTCCATTTTCCCCAGCGTTACCATCTTTTCTAATGAGTCATGTCATCACATTATATGGGTAGCTTTAGTTTAATCACTTTCTCTTTTAGACAAAGTTTGATTTTTCTGTAACCCATTTACTGGTCATTTTGACAGTCCATGTTATCTGTAAAACTCTCCTCCAGCACCATGTTTCAAATGAGTTGATTCTCTTCCTGTGACCTTCCTTCACTATCCAGCTTTCAAACCATATGCAAAAATCAGAGATGCCATGGCATGGATGAACTTGACTTGGGTATTCAATTATATGGTTGTTGTTGATCCTCAGTTTGGGACTCAAGGTGTCTTACAACAATTAAAACAATCTGAGCTAAAAAAAAAAAAAAATTCCAGCATACAAATATTGTAAATGCACATGTACAAAAAATGTAATTAAGCTATCAAAAGATTTAAACTAGATACCAGCTAAAAACATAAATCATTCAAAGAAAAAAAAAAGAACCAGAAAATTCTGCACATTATGCAAGGTCCATTCCCTCAGATCCCAAAGGTTTGGTGAAATAAAAAGCTCTTCACCTGCCTATGGAAATATACCAGGGAGGTTACAAGTCTGAATTCTCTGAGGCAGAAGTTCTAGAGCCTGGAATAGCCACCAAGAAGCCTGTCTCCTGTGTACCCACAAGATTCAGCTGTGGAGGCATGGGACAAAGAAAAAGGCATCCTCAGAAGATCTCAAAATACAGCTAGGTTTACCTGGACACAAGCCATTTAGGCCTGCATAGAACATTAAAAAGCACTTTGAGTTGTGCCTGGAAACAGACAAACAGCCAGTGGGGCTGTTGTGATAAAAGAGTTGTGTGTCTCCTGAATCCATTCCCAGTTAACAATCTGTCTGCAAATCTTTAGACTATCTGAAGTTTCCCAACAATCTTCAAAAGCATCCCCACACAGAACCTGGTGCAATAATCCAAAAACAGGATGTAAATGAAGTATGTGTCACTATATTCAGATCCAGTATCTCTGCAAATAAGCACAGCTGGCAAACAAGCCTTGAATGTGAAAACTGAGTCCTCACAATCACTGAAACCTGAATTTCCAAGAACATGGTTGAATCTAGGAATACACCCAAGTTCCAGACCTATGTCTTCAGGGTGTTACCACACCACACCACCACTCTTGCAAGATACACGATTTTCATAAATTGGACTTATTAATGACTGGAAACCATGATTGAGGTCATACTGACCAAAGATGTGTTTTGGGGTCAAGCTGACCTAAGATGTATCCAGGGTCATAAGTCCAGAGAGGATTAGCAGAAAAAAAACAATGCTAATGGGTTTATGCTAATCCTTTTACCACTCCAGGCTTTTTGCTTTTCCAAATGCGAGATTGGAGATGAACTGATGATCAATGAGAGATGAACTGTCCAGATTGGTGAGCAATTAGAAACCATCTTCAACCTTACCCTATGGAGATCTTCCATATATGCTCTTCCTGACCAAACATTAAGAGATCATGATGAATCCCATCAATGTTTTGTCACTGCATTGGCTTTGACACCCTACCCCTTCAGGGTGTGTAATAGGGTATAAAAACCCTAGCTTCAACCCCAGCCAATTGTAATACATTAGACATAGTATGTTGGACATGGAGCTCCAGACTGCTGTTCCTCCATGGTACACTGAGATGCTGTCTGAGCCACTCTGCTGTGATTCTTTCTTCAGGACTTTTAGCTATCACCTTTCCCACCCAATCTCTCTCTATCCCACCTATCTTGCCTCACTTTCCAATAGCCTTCTATGGTTCTCAAGAGGATCTGATTTCTCATGTGTTTATCAATCCAAATAAAATGCTTTGTTATAACTGGAGTACTTTCTACAGTTAGTACTGGTGTACATAGGTGGAAAGATTCTGCCATTACTCTTCTCTCACAGGCCTCCTTTGAGCTATAATTCCCTAAAATTCTAAGGAGACGCTGGCATTGTGGGTGGATCTCAATTCCCCCACCTCTTAGGGTAACAAAGGGGAATATAAAACCATCCAGCATAGGCTGAATCTTTATTCTGTGATCTTTCTTTTCCCTGACTAGAAACACCTCTCTCTTGTTTGGATTAAGTTTCAATTTATTTGGTCTTATCTATTCCATTACTGATGACATGCATTGGTCTGAAACAGCTTTCTTCGATCAAGATGGAAAGGGGTAAAAGAGTTGGGTCTTGTCCATATGCTAATGGCACTAGACCCTCAAATCTGGATGTCCTTATCTAGCAGATTTGTGTGTTAAATAACGTGGGGGTCTGAATAGAGCCCTGAGGAACCACACAGACCAAAGGCCAAGGGGTCAAACAGGAGTCCCAGGAACAATGCCTTCCGAGTTTCTCCATTCAGGAAGGAATGGAGCCACATTAAAATAGTACTTCCAAGTCACGTCTTTGCAAGACAGCCTAGAAGGATACACGGTTTTAAACCATGGTTTTGAAAGCTGCCAAGAACTCCAGCAGAACCAACACGGAAACAATCTTGCATCCAATTCCCCATACAGATCACCCACCAAATTGACCAAAGCCATCTCTGTACCATAGTCAGGCCTGAAATCAGATTGAAATGGGTCTAAATAATCAACTTCATCCAGGACCACTGGAATTGGAAGGCTACCACACACTTCAGTGCCTTACCCCGAAAAAAGTCTTTTGGAAACTGGCTGATAACTGACCAATTTGTTGGGATCTAGTTTGGGGTTTTTTGAGTACTCATTTTAAAACTTTCAAATTAAGGCATAGTGGAAGTCTGCCTTGTACTGAGGCATAGGCCTTTCCTTCTACCCTTTCAGTCAATCCTCTGGATTTTTAACAAGTCAAGAAAAGCAAGGATCTCAAACATGTGTGGTGGCCCTTATATCTCCAAGAATCTTGTCCTCATCCTCAGGTTGTATAAATTGAAAAGTATCTATTATCACTGGACCAATAGGGACTAAAGTTACATCCACTGGCTATGTATTCCAGCAGATCATGTATTAAGTCAGAGCAGATCTAAGTAATATATATCTTTGCACTTGAATGAACTTATCTAGTTCTTCCATAACTGCCCTTTCTAGTCTTCTTCAGATTTCTTGATTACAATTTCCATGTATAGCTGAGCCAAGGTACAGATATCTTCATCATCCACTTTAAAGTCATCTTTTCTTAATACAGACAAGTGCCAGCTCATAAAGATAAAACACTCTAAGGTTATGCATATAGAACTGTTTTGTGGAATCCTTACCCTGTCTGGGGAACTGTGTACCCACCACAAAAGTACTGCAGAAATCCTTCAAAATAAGAGATGGCTATAGCCCAATTAACAGTTAATAATGCTGTTTGCCTCCAAGTCATTTCCTACTTATGGTGACCTTAAGGTGAACCTATCATTGGGTTTTAAATTGCCCAGAAGTGACATGCAAAGGTACTATGCCATGTGGGATGTAGCTTTTACTCACAGCTGGAATAAGGAGGAAAGAAGCATGTGTTTGGTTAACTATAGCACCAACTTTATAAACATTAACAAAAGGAGATATGCAATAAAATGCAATATAATTGACTGAGAAAGAAGAGTCCACCAGCAAACCTGCTTAAGGGCAAGTCTGGCCTTGCCCAGAGTGAGAAGCAGTGTTGCATCTGCTCACCTATACACATCTGGCTAAACATTTTAGTGGTGAAAGGACTCAGTACTCTGGGAGTATCATCTGGACAAACTTTAAGGGGTTGTTTCCTCTCCCATGTCCTAGAGAATTTCCTTTTAGTTTTCTTGTACCTTATGGCACTCACCATAATTAAACCTCCTGCATTGCCCTCCATTGATCAAAGATAACTATTAGCCTTCTAAATCTTGTAAAGCAGTTGAAATAGTCTTCTCTTAGGCCTTTTTCACATGCTACCCCCAGCCTGCAAAGGCCATGGGATCATCACAGGATTGCGACAATGGTTCTATATGACATCACCATGATCCCATGGCAATTCCCAGGGCAACCCATTGCAATCACAGATTAAATCATTTTTGCATTTCTCCCAATAATGACATGTGATTGTACAGTCCTTCTGCCTCCATCCCGCACTTATCTGTCATGCAGAATGTCAGGAAACACAATGGTTGCACTTTCTCCCTCAGCAAAGCTTGGGAAACTGCTGTGCTGTGCTGCGGAAGGGTTAGGCAGAGCCATCACGCTTCCTCTTGCAGCTGGTATGGAGGGGACCACAGCAGAAGCAATTCCCTCCTGAGAGAGGCTTTCCCTGGATCTCCATGCAATGGCTTCGGAAAAAGGTAAGGCTAAAAAGGGCCTTTGTGTTTTCAAGCCAAATTATTTTTGTGTCCTGCCTCTTCTATTGCATAGGATGTCTGGCACTTGTATGATTTCCTTTTGACCTGGTGAGACACTCGTCATTTATTGTCCTTCATTGATGTTCCAGTGTTAGAGGACTTTCAAGAATCATATTTTAATTTAATGCATCAAATAACAACAAATTAGAATAACTCATTTGAACTGAGTCAGTAATTGAAATATATCTTAAACATACTTAGGTTTTCAATTATTTAGAACAAATTATAAACTTCAGTTGCAGATTTTTTTCTCCATAGCTACGGCACATTCCCCTGTAAGTGGTTTTCCTCATCAATATTGCCAGGCATGTAAGTATCTACTATTTCACTCAATATAGACATCCTAAAGATTTGTCTGTGTTTCCTACTAATCATAATGTTTGTATGCTTTCCTGATGAAGTATAGTTTTTCTGTCCTTGATCATGACTGCAGGTTAGCTACAATTAATAATGTATGTACATCTGTTTTAGTAAGTGCATGGAATAAGACTTTCTGGAGTACATTAAATGACTTCTGCTGCAGTTCACAGATTTTTTCCCCCCTGAGTGTCAGGGAAGGCATCCGGCAAGAGTACATTTATTAGGCAGCCAGGAGCCAGAGTAGGGAATCAAATGAAGCTGTATTGTACCAAAATTATGCAAAGGGGACTGCTCACCTGTACAGTCTTATTGTGCAACAACCAATGTTTTTGGCTTCCCTATGGATGTACATGCCTGCATAAGCACGTGTTTGCTCTAGCACAAACACTGTGACCAGAATCCTGTTGTTAGTTCCAGCTAAATCCATTGATTCAATGAGACCTACATAAATGTTGATTTACCAAGTTTCTACTGATTCAGCAAGTCTCCTTTATTTGGAACAAACAATAGGGTTTTAGCTGATGAATATGTGTCTGTTCTCAATTTCTAAAGGTTCAAAATAATGATGAAGATGGAAAGAAGGAAAAAGATTGGATGAGACCTACGTCAGATGTTACTACGGTGACAGAATTCCATTATCATAGTTACGTCTGGTGATGCAGGATTTTCAGCTATGCATTTAGGAAGGGGGGCATATAAATTCCTCGTAGGGGAATTGCTATTATACCCCACATATACTTATTTTGTATCTTTGTTTAGGGCTTTAACATTTTCATCCAAGTTTGCCATACTGCTGAGCAGCATGTATGGAAGAGTCTTACGGTGAAGTCTTGCACTGGCACCTCCTTGGATGCATGGAACTTAAGGGACAGCAGATGATGTGTTCAGTTAGTGTATAATTTCTTGTAATGCTATTGGGAAAAAAAAGCAAACTGTGGTTGTGTTTGCAGTATTATATATAGTTGCCTCCATAGTGAGGGGGATAGTTCTCCATATCTATGTATTCATGTGTGTGCATGTGTATGTGTGTGTACGTTTACCTAAAAAGAGGTTCCAATGCACTATGGGAACTTTTTCCCCTGTGGCCATTGTGCAAAGGGCCTAGTTGTTATCTCTGGCAAGTGCAGCTTCATTCCTCTTTAGTTGTCTTCTGATCTGAGCTACTAAGCACATCCCCTCCTTAGGGTTTTTCCACCCATTGGTCCAAACCAATAAGTCATAGAGGTTAGCCTCACTGTTGCTTAAGAATGAAAAACTTCACATTAGTTGACTTTACGGGGGCATGGTTGTGCATGAGGTGGATGAGAAGTACTGAAGATATTCCTTACATTCTTTTCTCTGAGTCAGTCCAGCATAGGGAACAAAACAGAACCCTAAGGGACTCCATAGGCCAATGGCCAGGGAGTCAAACAAGGAGCGCCCCAGCACCACCTTCTGAGTTTGTCCATCCAGGAATGACCAGAACCACTGCATGACAGTGCCCCCAAATCCCATCCCAGACAGTCAGCCCAGAAGGATACCATGGTTGATGGTATTCAAAGCCACTGACAGGTCCAGCAGAACCAACAGGGATACACAACCACTATCTAGATCCCCACTCACCAAGGTGACCAAAGCTGTCTCCACCCATAACCAAACCTGAAGCCAGATTGAAATGGATCTAGATAATCCATTTTCATCCAGAAACCCATGGAGCTAGGAGGCCACCACATGCTCCAGAAACTTGCCCCAAAATTGAAATACTGGAGATCGGCTGATAATTATTTAGGATGGTGGGATCCAGGGAGGGTTTCTTTAGTAAAGGCCTTACCACAGCCTCTTTTCGGGCTGCTGGAAACTTTCCTTGCTGCAGTGAATTGTTTCCCATTCCCCTTATCCATTCAGCCAGTCCTCCTCTAGCCTCTTTCAGAAGGCAGGAGGGGCAACGATCCAGTATACATGTGGAGGCTCTCACCTCTCCAAGGATCCTGTCCACATCCTAAGTTTGCACAAATTGAAATGAATCCAATAATACAGGAAAAGCAAGTGGCAAAATTATCTCAGCTGGCCTTGTCTCAACTACAGCATCCAAGTCAGAGCAAACCTGAATGATTTTGTCTGCATAGTGTCTCACAAATTCATCACAGCAGTCTCTAGAGTGGTCTTTATTTCCTCCTTGTGGGCCAGAATATAAAAGGTCCCTGGGTACTTGAGACAATTATATTCTGAGCAAATGAACATGACATGCTCTAAGTATGCAGAAGTGTGGTACTGATACAGAGGATATACCCTGCCAGCATAATTTCTTTTTAAATCTGATGAAAGTAATGCAGTGGTATTATAAATAGAAGGTTCTGCATGGGATCAAGGAGCTGTGAATGCCACAACCTGCATCCACGAAGAGTGGGCTGCTCTGATTAACACAGTGGCCACAAGCATGGTGGGTGGCTTAGAAAGTGAGAGACACATAAGCAAGCATTTTTGTGCTCAGCTTCCTTTCTTGAAATATGGTATATAAGGCTTCTCTTGAGATATGCATAAACTGGGATGTATGCCAGCATTTGAATGCTGCCATGGGATGACCCAGTCACTAGCAATAGCAGTCACGTCTTGCAGGAGCATTCAGCCATAGCCATCAGGAGGCACATTATCCATGACTTCTTGCTGCACTCCATTAAAGTTAATTCACATTGTGTTAATGAGGACACATTAACACTTAACTCCTCATTACTACCTTAAGCCCATTTTTATCCATTGGAGCAAGGACTTTGCATATTGCTTAATGCTCAGGGGCCTGATTCTGGTTCCATTATTCATGATGAGCAATGCAAAAGCATTCTCTTTCAAATCACTGCAGCTGCAAATTTGGGAAAAGAGTGGGGGAAATGTGAGAAAGGATAATAGCAAAAAGAGTCATCATTTCCACTGAAAATTTGGCTTAGACTGTGCATTAAAGGCTACAGAGAATAATACTTCATTCGCATTAGTAATTGAGCTGTCAGCTTATATGGATAAGAGGTCATTCATGGAAGGGCCAGAGACTCGCCTTAATGCAAAGATCCAAATGTGAGGAACTCCAGATGGCAAATGCTTAATGGTGGGTCAGGAGGAAACAGCTGGCAATTCCCCCAGGTTTGTTTGGAAATGTTAGAAACCAAGGCTCAATTAATTAATTAATTAAAAATGTAAAGGAATTTGAATGACTGGCTAGTCATCTTTTCTGCCGTCCTACTAAGAAAAGAAAATCCTAGGATAAAGTTACCACATGTGAGAGTTGATTAGAAGGTACATTATAAGGAGCCAGTGTGGTATAGTGGTTTGAGTATTGGACTATGGTGTGGGGATCCAGGGTTCAGATTCCTGCACACCCATGGAAATTCACTGGGTGACTTTTGTCAAGTCACATACTTTCGGTCTTAGAGGAAGGGAATGGCAAACCTTCTCAGAATAAATCTTGCCAACACCCCCCCCCCAAACCCAAGTCAGAATTGACTTGAAGGCACATAACAACCATATGATCTACCTTAAGCTAACATTGGACCCAAGGTGCCAATGTTAATTACCAAAACTACACTGTAAAAAAAAAAAAAAACCCCAAAAACTTAACCAACATAAAGAACACAAAGCCCCTTTTTCAAACTGAATATAATTTTTGCTTGGTAACAATATGAGGGATAGCATTTCAGTTTGCTATTTTGTTCCTCCTCTTCACCATCTCTGTAGTGACTCCTTGTCAGAGTTTTTCATTCTGGTTCTGGCAGAAAGCATGACAGACGACAACAAGAACAGGAAGGGAAGAGGGAGTGTGTCCAGCAGGAGGAAGACTGTGGTGAGTTTGGCTCTCCCTCTTAGGAATGTTATTGCTGGCAGTCAGCTGTTTCATTTTGATTACTGATTGAGTGGCTTTTTATTATTATTATTTGGCAGGTGCTTGCTTGCTCCCTAGCTGCCTCCTGAGCATCTTCTGTCTTGCTTGGTTTTCACCTTTGATCCTTCTTATCTCCATTAACTGTTTTATCTGCTGTCAGTCATATGCTTCCCATACACACACTTTTTTCCATGCTTTTCTGTGCACCCTGCCTTTTTATTTTGAAGCTCTTCCACTTTGTCTGGGTAATGTCTTTGCGGCTGAATTAGCAGTCTTGTCATCTTCTCACTTACCATGCTTCAATTTCACTAATGCACTGAGGTGTAGGCTTTTGTTTCCCACTCAGACATGTCACACAATAGTTATTTACATATTACCACTCCATTTTCACTTCCACTGGTACTTTATCAGTCACATGGAGAGGGCTGAATCATTGTGAATGGGGACACTAAAGGTCAAAAATCTGGAAACCAAGCCATATGAGGAATAGCTTAGGGAGCTGGAGGACTGATGGGTGACACAGTAGCCAACTTTAAATATCTGAAAGAAAGTCATATAGAAGATGGAGCAAGCTTATTTTCTGCTGCTTCAGAAACTAGAACATGAACCAGTGGGTTCAAAGACAAGTGGTTCCACCTAAACATGAAGAAGAACATTCTTATAGTAAAAATTATTTGATGGTGAAATAGACTGTCAGGGAGTGTGATGGACTCTTTCACTGGAGGTCTTTAAACAGAGAGCTAAAGCTGTCTGGAGTACTTCAGGTGTTTGTTCCTGCAGGGCACAGGATTGGACTAGATGGCTCTTATGATTCCTCCTAAGTCTATGAATGAAGATAAGGGTAATAAATGTCCCTTTTGCAATTCAAATGTAAGTAACATTATTTAGATTTTTAACTTTAATGGAATGTAGTGGCATTTTCTCCACCAATTTTCATTTTTCTGCTATTAGCTGTTGTATATTCATTTAGCCATGTGGCAAATCTCTTAGCAGCAGAGGTCACTTAGGAACCTTAACCTAGAGCACAATCCACCAAGATGTTTCCCAGAATAAATCCATTTGAAATTAATGGGATGTCTGAAAGACCATATTTCTTGAAGATCTTTGTTAATAATATTTTTTTATAAATAGAAATGTAATTAAGCTTAGTTAAAAGCTCCAAACTGAAATCTCTGCATGCAAGGGACTTAATTTTTAAAGAATAGTTTCATTTACCAAACCATTTACACTTCAAAATCTTATAATGTGATGTTGTTTCAAGTTCCATTACAGTTTTCTCTTAGGATTCTTTAATTTTATTATCCTGATTTGGGGGATGGGGTAGAGAGTAAAGCAGGGCTGAAACACGAAGAAAAATCTCTGAAGGTTTTTGTGTGTGAAATATGCCAAAAATGTGATACACATTTATTAATTTTATGAGGCATAATCATCTCTAATAGTACAGGAAACCAAAAATTTGCAGTGTTGTCATGGAGCCAAAGAAACTTCCATTTGTGACAGCAGCCGTTAAGAGCCTATTTTGGCCATAATTGAGTTGCTGTGCTTTTCTTTTAATTTCACTACCTGATGATACCTGAGAGCAGTAGGCTTTGCTTCAGAATCCCATTAGGTACCATTATAAGATCCTATTTCCTAGGTTTTAAAAATGTAATTGTCAGTCAGTGTGTTGCAGCAAGCTTAGTTTTGTTTGACTTTCTTGGCTGTACACTGTGGGAAAAAAACCCCAAAGAACTATGCTTCATCATCCTGTCAAGGAGGTTTCTTAACAAATTACCTTTACCCACAAAAGAAAACACGGAGAGACTTTTCTGTAGCTTTAACAATTCTCATAGTTCATATCTTCTTTTCCTGGCTATTCAAGAGAACAAAAAAAAAAAAAATACAATCCCAGAGCACAGAGAGATACTGAAACTGATATCTTTAAAGATTTATGAAGGAATCTGGATGTTTAATAAAAATAGTCACGTTTCTTAATAAATCCTTAGTTAACCTCTACATCAGTTTTAAAAACTCTTGTCTGAAAGTACACTGTTCTTTGAATGTAGATTTATTCTTTGTAGAAGAACCTGGTGATGGTAAAGTTCACTTGTAAGTTCAGATTCCCTCACAAAGGAGTTTATGAAACAGATTCTAAAGTTTGCAGCCCTAGCTGTAGGACTGAGTGCATTCAAAGCAGAAGCATAATGACAAAACACAGTAATATGTTTTAGATATCACCCCATGGTTTCTAGGAGAGTAGCCATAGCCCTTGTAGCCGAACATTCTTGTGGCATTTTAAAAATTCATTTTTCTTGGCACCTAGCTTTTGTGGATGAAAAACACTTCATCACATGCATAAACTATCCTCTGAAGTGGCAGATTATTATATATGCTTTTGGGTGGGTTCTGAGGGAAATGAGAGGTAAACAGGACAAGTGCTGCCAATTACTTTAACAGTGACCACTAGCAATCAATAGTTGCAGGGTAAATTAGATATCCTCACATAAACAAGTTGGTTAACACATGTAATGTGATTGAAATAAAAGAAAACTTTGTCATCCTTCTGATCATAGGACAGATTCTTGTTCTGTTTTTCACTGGAATTTGCCTTTAAACTAATTTTGTTCAAGGAAGGCCAGGTTGACATCAGATAATGTTTTAGGAGACTGAAGTGTTCACTAGCTGTGAACGTCTTCTGCTTTCCAAAATTGACTTAATTAATACAAAGAGATACACATCCATTTCGTTAGAAACTGATATATTTTTCTGTTCTGTTATGTATGATGCTAGAACTGAGAATATCTTTTTGCCGATCAACATATTCATAAAGCATAAGCTCTAGAAAGCAGACCTGAGAAGTAACTCATTAAAGTTACCTGTAATTAATTCTTTCATCCAAATATTACAATTGTAATGTAATAAAACATTACTCCAATTCTTCTGCAGTATTAATGTAAACTGTAACTGTAAAAGTGTGGCTCACCCTCTGATGTCAGAGAAGGGGTGAGTCTACTCTTGGTCTTAGTATGAATGTCTAAAAAGCTGCCTGAGGTCTCCTTACTTATTCCCCAAATTGATTCAGAACTTCGACTGTACCTTTCCTGTTCAGACTAAATCCCAAAGCAGATTTACTGTTCCCTGTACTAGAGCCATATGCTTCCATTGGCTTCTACTTATTTTTTTCATAGTTATAGTTCTTATTATTTAAGTGTGTTTTGTGCCACAGTCCAGCAGCCTGTTTCATTCCGGGGGGTGTGTGTGTGTGTGTGTGTGTGTGTGTTTTAATCAACTAAAGTATTTTAGTTACTTTCAAATAGCAAGAAAGTAGGAAAAGATTTTGAAAAATATTAAGTGTAATAGTAACTATTTTAGGTCTTTGAACTGTAAATGCATGTGCAACTAATTATGTTTGATAGCAAATTGTGAAGTTCTACCCCAGAGCAGTATTTCTCACAGCACTCTTATTACAATAAAAACTAAGAGAATCTGAAGTTCCCTTTCTCCATCATCTCTTTCTTTCACCCACACACAGCCTTCCTGTGGGCCTTTCACTTTCATACTTATTTAGTACACAAGGTCTTTGCATTCATTTGCTCTCTTTTTCTCACACACATAAAATCCTTTTGCTTTCTGGAGTGGGATGGGGATGAGAAGGGGAGTGGTTTTTTATATTGCAGTGTAAGACCCCACCCCACTCCCAGCAGACTGTCATTTTTTTCCCCAGTTCATAATTTAAATTGGGAAGACAGTGTGCTTGCAGGCTGGACACCGTGTGATTCAGAAAAGGATTGACAGTCATTCTCAGAGAGGGACTTCCTCAGGTGGACAACATGCCAGCCAGCTTGTTAAATATTGTCTGGTGGGGCTGGCGTGCACATGATTAAGATGGCTAGAGCACAATAGGGTCATTGTCATGCACTTCCTTTGTACTCCTATACTGTTCTCTCATTTGCCAAAGAACTGGGTGTGGTCTTATAGGGTACAGTTAAGAGGAAATAGATTCCAAATGCCAGCTACAAGGCCTCTTTGACAGCTGCATGTGGCCTGTAGCCCTGAGCTTCCCACCTGTGGTTTAAATACATGCAAGCTACATAAGCTACGGAAGAGCACTATCATAATGTCCAGGCACATGAGAAGATGTGCTTGCAGTTTGTCTCCCTAGACTTTAGGCTTCAGTGAAAGGGTGAATGGCTGAATGTGCAGACCAGTTTCAAGTAGTCACTATTAGCCTGATTCTTATCATTCTCTTCCCCCTTTTTCAGTCACTTGCCTTAATTAAAAGCAGAACTGGATTTACTAACATAAAAGCTTAGCATTTTCCTAAAATTTCTCATTTTCATGGCCCTTAACCACAGTTAAAAATTAAGAACAGACCCACTGCAAAATGTTAACTGAAACAAATCCCTTCAGTATCATAATGACCAATAGTAAGATGCTCACCAAAATAGAGACAAATTTTATTTCACAGTGTAATCCTGTGTGTGTCAGAAGTAAGTTCATCTGGGTTCAATGGAGCCTTTTCCCACAGTTGGGGCCCTCAATGAGAGACTGAATATATTCTGGATTTAGCACAAACCTTAGCATCCAAAGGGCTGAACTGTATCCTGAAAATAGGTTCAGCCCTTTGGAAAGTTCAGTTCAGACTGAAACCTGAAGCAGATTTACTGCCCATGCTGATATCAGAGCCATCAACTGCTCTTAGCAATTCAGTGTAGAATTGCAGCCTAAGGCCCTTTCCACACCAGGCTATTAAAAAGGTGCAGAGCATCCTCCAACAGAGGTCTTCTGCACCGTAGAGTGGACTGGGGCGGACTACTTTTTGTAGTTCCATACCTCAGTCCACTCCAGAGCGACTGGAACTGGTCGCGCAGCGTGTTTTTTAAAAACCTCTTTTTAGAGGTTTTTAAAAAGCACGGAGCATGCGACTCCGTGTCGCTCTGTCTCCTGGCTCCAGAGCAGATTTGCAGGCACGTTCAAGTGCGTGTCTGCGAATCTTCCAGGGGCGGGCTTTCAGCTGGCGAGCTTCTCCAGTTGGTGGAGAGCCTCCACCAACCGGAAGCCGCCATTTTGGACGCCAGAGGAGTGTGGAGTGACGAGCTCGCATTCCTCCTCATCCTGACGGACTCACCTCGACGGAGAAGAAAGCCAGTGAGTCCCGTTTTTTCTCGTTTATTTTTACACATGCGGTAGGGGCCTAAATGAAGGTATAAAGGTGAGCTATTTGCTTCGGGGGTAGATGAGTGTCAGTTCCTACTATATGTTCCCAGCTGTTTTTTTCTCTCTTTTTCTTTCTCTTGATCCTTATTATCTCTCTCTTTTTCATCCCTTGCTTCTCTGGGCAGCATGTCTTCTGTCTTCTTTCCTTAATTCTTTCAATACTATTCAGCTGCATTCTGTCATCCCTGGATTGGTGAGAATGATGACACTTCACTCCAAATCCTCCAGTGATCTTCCCTAATGATTTTGTGTACAATGTTTCTTCTGAACATCTTCTTCAAAATGTCAGTAATTCAACACTTCCAGTGGCAAGTGTCTTTCACAATGTTTGGCTATCTGCAAAGATTTCAATATTATTCTGGGAAAAGCAGACAATTTGGTTATAGACCACTTATGAAGATCTATGGATTCTTCAATGGAAAAAGTGGCATACACATGGGTTCAAAACACATGGATCTTCTGATCCAAATTCCACCAAATTTAATAGTGCCTGCCCCACAGACCTAAGAGGTTTTGCATCAAGCTCATGGGCTGCAGTATTAGAGTTCAAATATCTTGCAAGAAAAGTGTTCAGATTTACAATCATTTTATATCCTATGGCAAGCACATTGATTTATATTTTCATGTCTCTTTTATTAAAATAGCTGAAGGACAGTATTTTGGACAGACATCAAGCCAGTCCTGCAGTTAGGCAGAGTGGGATGGCCCCTTTGGTGAGCGAGTTTAGGAGGCGATGGCAGTCTCAGCTGAGTGATTTGGGCTCTGTTGTTGCATCTTTTCTGTACAAATCTCTTCCCAACTAGAATCATCCTTCTGGTGTGGCATTCTGACAGCACCCATTTTAGTTTATTGTTGGTCTGGGTTGGCTGGTTTCTTGTGAAGTTGAAGCATGTTCAATTTGAGGTTCAGGAATGGAGACACTGTAAATTGAAGAAAGTCGTTTATTTAATGACAACACTGCCAGTCCAGATGTTAACATTTAATCGAGCAATCTGGCGTCAAAGCACTTATATCTTGCCATTTTGGAAGATGTACCTAGCAACAGCACACAGCATAAAGGATGCAAATTACAGGAAGATACTGGAGATATAGAAGATATATTGGACAATCATGAAATAATCATTAGAGTATAATGGAAACTTACCAAGAAAACAGCAAGTAAATATTGTGCTGTTTCCTTAAATTTCAAATTGTTATTTTTATTTGTAGAAGTTCCAGATAGTTGGTGGTGGAATCAGAATGTTCTAGAAATACTTAATCTGTTTTTCCTTGAGACTCTTAAGAGCTTAAAAACTCTACAGCTTCTAAATTTTTCCTGGGTTCCTTTATCATGGTTTTACATTATTTGGTGAACCTTTGAACTTTCTCTTCATATGCCAAGGTGCCTTCTCCTCATTCACCAAAGGCCCCTGACTGAATAGTCACAGAGTAATCACACTACAGACACTACTTGATGTTTTGCTACTGAACATGTATTGCACTGCTCATATACCATATGCTGGTGTCACTGCTGTCTGGACTGCAGCATCTATTTGAGTAAGCCATACATAAACAGTGGTAAAGTGTTGGAAAAGACAGACCACACTCCTAAGTTAACTGGTTAACTGGTTGCCTGCAAGTGCAGTGAAGATGCTTTCTCATCACCAGAGCTGAGATTGAACTGCTTATCTGAGTGGCTTCTTTTTTGTGGAATGTGGCAGCAGTGCTACTTTGGCCATTTCCACACAGGGCGAGGGAATCACCCCGTGAAGTTACTCACCGGACTTTTTGGCTCCCTGATCCGGTCCACGCTCCTCTGGAGTAATGTGTGGCCACCGCTCCACACTGCTCCGGGGATGAAAATGGTGGCTTCCGGTTGGTCGAGGATCTCTACCAACCGCTGAAGCTCGCCAGCCTAAAGCCCGCCCCTGGCAGATCGCAGGCTCACACCAATGCGAGCCTGCGAATGTGCATAAAGGAGCAGGCTCGCAGTGGCGCACTCCATGCTTTTGAAAGACCTGTTTTTAGTGGTCTTTCAAAAGCACGCTGGACGACAACTTGGGGTCATTCCAGAGTGGGCTGGGGTGCGGATCTACATTAAGTAGATCCGACCCAGGCCGCTCCCAGGTGCAGACGTCCTCCCTGAAGGACGTTCTGCCCCCTGTTAAAAACCCCGTGTGGAAATGGACTTAGTCTTCTGTTTGAAGATTGCAACTAACTTGGTTCCAGTTCACAGTTTCCTGATTTACAACAGGAACCTTGCCAACTCTCTTAATCAGACATGAACCTTTCCCCTCTCCCTCAGTCTTATAAAATGGTCAAATGTGTACATTGTAACAGAAAACTCTTGTGTTATACATGTATGCCAGGGGTACGCACAATGCAATCCTCCGCAGGCTATTTATTTTACCCATAGATCTATTTTTTATACCCACACACTCAGTCTTCACAGAATACCCTTTTTTTTCCTGAAAAAAAAATACTGTCTCTTCTGGAAGTCTTCAGGAGCAGCAATTCACCTTTCGATCAAATCATAGCTCTCTGTCCCTCAACTGATCTTATACGGGCCATTTTTCAAAACCAGAAGCAAATTTCCAGCCACTTCTGTTTTGTGGAAAGGAGGTTTTGTGGAAAGAAGTGGTTTATATGCCTCTGGAAGATCTGGTGGGAGAAATTTAGCCCCTGGACTAGTCAAAGCCTCCAACCCTAATGTGTACACAAACAATTTCCCAATAAATAAAAAGCTTCCATATTGGCAAAGAACAATGGTCATACTATGGAAGCTTATCTAACACAGTTTAAATAGCTAATATCACCTTTAAGAATGACCAGCCAACAGTTTGCCATAGGTCTACTGCATATTTTCTCACAGATGTTACTAGATTGATGTAATCTAGAGCTTTGAAGTATTCTGGTCATAAAATGACCTCTGGGGCAGGTCCATATGAAATTCCATTTCTTTACAGATGTGCTTTCCAGATTCACGTATGTACTCACATATGTGATGAGAATACATGCATTTAAGGGCTCTTTAAACAGTGACAATAGCACATCTAGGCTAGGGATGCTAATTGTCACAAATATGGCTATTCTTATTGGGAAAAATGAATAATTTTATCTTTTTACTCCTTGATGCCATGCTCTTTGCAGAAATTATGTTTTTTTCTATGCAGAAATATTATTTTGGTGTGTGTACAAAAATGGCATTTTATGAACAATAAAATTCCATGTGATTTTTTTCAGAGTCTCAAAATTACAATGATATTCATTTATCCATGATTCTTCTCATCAGAGTTGCCTGACACTCAGGAAATCCATTTTTGTCTATTATTTGAATATTTCTGAATATTCTTTTCATCCATAATCTGTCTACATTTGTACCAGTGATTAACACTCTTATATAACTACCTTGGGGTGGGGAAAGTTATTGAACACACACACAAAATATAAGTATACATAGAAATCATATTAAGAAATAAAAAATATGGATGGACTTCCATAGTAGCTCAAAAATGAGAGCTTAATGAATACTAGACAAATCAAGTACAGAAGTTTATGAATAAAATACAGTTCCATGAACCAGGCTATCCTAAAGCTAGAGAATATTAACTTGAAGAACATGCTTGCTCTGAGAGCAGCTGTGATGTTTGTAAGAACCAGGTCATAGTTGTAAAACCAGTGCAGGTATAGTGGGCTGGATCTAAGTTTTAGGAAATTGAGGTGCTGAGGCTAAATTGAAGATTCTAGGGTTTCAGGAGGCAGGATGAAAGTGAAAGAGACTCCAAGGAGGAGCTCAAAGATCAAAGAAGGAAAAAGGATTCCAAGTAATGTGTTGCAATGTTAAAAGAGTGCAGAGGCTAATTTTCCAGTTTGGTCACAGTAGCAAAAAGTGAGAGGCAGGGTGATTCAGAAGGTTGTTTCTAAAACTAACACACTCATTGTGGGACAGACACCTTGCTCATCTTGCCCAGGTTCTTTTTGTCTCTTTCAGAAAGATTTACTTGATGTTTTTTTAGTTTGGTCTGCCCTATCAAGTTCCTTTGAAGATAAAGGAGACTCACACTTTAACAAGAAGCTTACCTGTGATCTTTTTTCAGGCATTGCCAAGGAAAAGACTACACGAAATAACAAAATGTCTGGGTTTTTGGCCACAAAGTGGTCTAAATATAGAATTAATATTTCCCTGAACCACAAGCTCACTCATTCTTTCACATGTATGCATGCATAAATTCACATACACAACTAAAAAGAAGATGCTCAGTAAGAAGAAACAATTTATAGGAAAGGTGCCTCCAGAAAGTAGACCAGGACTTCAAAGGTACTCTTTGGATTTCACTGTTGCTGTTGAGAGAAGGGGGAGATTTTATCCAAAGATCAGAACTGGAAGTTTTAAGAGATTGGTTAATGAAGCTCTAGCAAAGACTTGAGTTTCTGAAGCTCAGAAGTGATTTTTAAGCTCAAGGCTTCTGTTCAGCAAGTGATTTTGGAGAGGTTTCAGGGAGAACATATCAGGATTGGCAAAGAGCAAAGATCAGAGTAGGGATGAGAATTTTGAGCAAGATGAGATGGAGAACTCCAGTTACTGCAAGACTAAAATCCATACAAGACCTGTGAAGTCCAAGCCTTTAGAAAGGGCTTTTCAAAGGTGAGAGCTATGCCTTCTCAGCACACCGATTTTCTTGGCAAATACAAAGAGGTGTACAATATAAACAAAACTGGACAACATGAAGTGGCTGAGGATAATCCATATTCTTGAGCTGATTTTCTTTGATAAACACCTGACAGGCCCTACCATTCCTTTATGTTGTGTGCTATTGCAGGAGACCTGCAGAAATGACTTGCACTTGATATATCCATATTTACAGTCTGCTTAATGATTCACTAAAACCCTGAGAAGGAAACTTATGCATAGTAATGAATTGCTAAGATTGTATCTATCTCTGGTTGAGTGTAAATGCCCTACAGTTGTGCTAATTCCCCAAGGCTAGTCTGATTCTATTCACCTGTATTGATTCCATGCCCAATGTCTTGTGGGACTCTGTTCATCTGAGCTAACTCTCCTTGACAGGTTCAAAACCCCACCCATTTTCTTTGTTGTTCTTTCTGACTTATGGCAACAGTAAGGTGACCCTATCATGGGGTTTTCTGGGGATGAGAGCATGTCATAGGTCACCCAGTGGGTTTCCATAGCCAAACAGGGAATTCAGCCCAGATGTACAGGATTGTAGTCCAACCCAGCTTCTACACATGACCAAATCCCCTCCCCATCCCATGTTCTTGCATGGAACAGAATGTTTCTCTAACATGTGTGCTGATGCAGTTTGTGAACAAATCCAGCAGTGCTGACCTGAATGAGCTGTCAGCTTTTTATCTGCAGGACAGTAGCAGCATTTCAGCTGTTCTTTGTTAGCTGGGAGTTCATAAAGGGAAAGAATTTATAATGAACAATCATGTCTCTTCTCTTTTCTGGCCTGTAGCTGCACAATTCCAGTCCCTGTTTCTGAGCAATATTTAATGCATATGTTTAAAAGTTTACTACCTCATTTTGCCATCTCTTCATCTTTGTTTTGAGTTCTGAACCCCAATCTTTGAGAATGATTTGGGGACTGGCCAGGTGACTTAGCACCAGTAATGCAAACCCTACGACTTAGAACAGGATGTTTTCTCTCTCTCTCCCTCTCTTTTCTAGAGCTAAAAGGGACCTATGCTGGGAATAGATTTGCTGGTCATCCAGTTCACAATTCAGTAGCTCTTTTGGTGTATGAAGCCTGAGGAAAGGACTATTAACTCCTGTATTCATTGGGCAGAGAAACAAGATACACAGCTCTTTAAAGGCAAAATCATCCTATTCAATGTATGTATTGATCTAGCCAGAGGGACACAACCATTGGCTGCACTGTTTCAGCTGTGGCTAGAATCCCTGGGGCTTTAAATAGCTCAGCCAAGGTCAGATAAGCTTGCTGATGCTCTATCAGGGTCAGTTGTAAATATATCCCTGTGGCAAATACACTATCCATCTCCCCCTAGAAGGCGAAGGCAGCATTTTCATGACACAATGACCTTTACTAACAGGATAAACTCGCTAACATTCCATTGGTCATGTGTAAGAACCACTGGCATGTTAAGTAATAGAAACAACAGCAGCAACAACAAATATGCCTTGTTTTTCTGGATGCAACGTGTCCTTGAACTCCAATACGCACCCAAGAAATGCAGATTGGAACTGATGGGCAGAATGAAGCCTTTTACAGTAGTATCTTTTCTGCCGCAGGTGCTTTTGTAATCAATTCGCAGTTACGTACTGATTCCAGGAATCCAAGTCAATGCCATAAGTCTTACAATGTAAGACCTCAGAGTAAAGAGTGTGTGACTGGAACAAATGCCTGAAGACACACACAAAAAGGCAACAGAACCTTGAAAAGCCTTCTTATGAAGACTACAGGTTTTATAAAATTAGGAAATGAAGATGAACTCCTGATTCTCAAATTCTATTTCAGTTGTAGTTGAAAAAGATGAAAGTAGGAATGAAGACTGAAGCAAAGACAGAGGTATAGTTATGGTTGGTGCGAAATCAGATCATTGTCCCCAAATATGAAGTCTGCTGTCTCAAATGAAATCTTCATTCAGTCCTCAAATTTGTACCATCACATATCTGGTCTGTCTAATCCAATGTTGACTATGCTGACTGGCAACAATGGATTTCTAGATTTTCAGGAAACATTTTTTTCCCAGTCCTATCTTGAGATCACTGTACAGCCAGCCTGTTACAACAGAGGACTTCTTCCACCAAAGTACAACATGAAGATAGCCCCTACTATCTGCTGTTGGTGGCCATAGATAGCTTTGCTGTTTGTCTTTGCTCTCTTCCCACCTCACTCATGGTGTGAAGAGGAAGGAGGAGCAAAACTAGCTGTACTTCATTTGAAGCACCATTCCATAGTGAAGTACCACAGCTTGTCCATACAGAAAGAAGGACAGAATAGCTGTCTGATCACAGTACAGATAAAGTTGGATGGAAGAGGACTCTAGTTTGATCCCCTTTTTGTGTGTGTTTCTGTTCTCGTTTAAAAATGAGTCCAAACTAACAAAGTTCTTTGAAAAGCACCAAGTACAAAGCTTTCTCTAACACTTTGGTTCAGGATTCAGTGATATCAGGGATGTGACTGGCCTATGTAGAGCTTTGGAAATGGAAGAAACTCACTTCCCTAAATTCAGGATCCTCGTACATCTGCTCCATGATGTAATATATAAATCTGGCACGTGGTATAAAAAATAGCCACATTGAGTCCCACTGCTGGGAAATGGAAGGATGCAAACAAATAATGAAAGAAATAACATTTATTTAATTTTACAAACAATAGCAACTATTTTTGGAAATGATTTATTATGCAAATTTTGACTTGAAAACTTCTGTAATAACACATTTGGACAGAAGACCTTTTCTGAGGCTGGCTGCCATGTTGTAAGGATTGCTTTTTTGTATTTCTTTAAACAAAATTGAAAACTGAGTAGGGTTGTTAAAAATCAACAGCACAAATCACACAGAACATACCCTTAACTGATCAGGCAAACTGTTCCTTAATGAATCTAACAGTTTAAGCCGGAGACCTCAGATTGCAAATCACCTGAGTAATTAACTTCTAGTACAAATGATCTCAGGATAGCAGTCTTTGGCTTATTGACACTGCTCTGACAATGCAAATAGGCTTTAAAGTGGGTGTTAAGAGTCATGAGACAATGACATTGGTGTTAATGAAATTGCTTTAGGTTGCTTTTGCATGGGATCAGGACTGACAGAATGCAACCCGATGTGCCTCGATGGAATATAATGTGGTGTTGTCATTGTTGCTGCTGTTTTACACATTTGTTCTGTTGCCTTAGTTTGTACTCTATTATTGATGAAATAGTAGAATCAAATATTAGCACAGACTTACAGGGTAATCTTAACTCAAAGACAGGCCAGCTATTGTGGGTTGGGTTAGAATAAGGACTAAGACATGTATGCAGGTTGAATTGGCCCTAGGCCAGCATAACCTCCTTCTGTTGTCTGATCACAGAGATTTAGCTGGCCGAAAGATCAGTCAGCACAAAAACCAAAAGAAGAGGAAGAACTGAGTGATGCTCCATCCCAGGGATGTAAATCCTCAATGATTTCAGCCTCACAGGTGAGGTAGTTTTCTTCCCACTATGGGAGAAAATGAGTATTCCTCCATACTATTTCCCCATATTTGAGCAACCTGCAATAGTGCAGAGGAATTATTATGCAGAGAAAAAATGCACTGCACATGCCATCACAAGGTTTGGTATCTTCTCTGGTAGCGTGGGGGAGTACCTCACAGTATGCAGGACCATACATCTGACTCTGCCACTATCATATTATCTCAACTTCCCATGAGGTATCCCCTTCTGTGAGATTTCCAGGTATAAGACAAACCATGAATACTTCAATGATGCATAACTGAACACAATATACGCAGCTGGGATGTAGATATGGAGGTAGGGAACCAATGTGTCCCCCAATACTTTATCCTTTTCTCTGTACCTGTGCCTGTTTGTCTTTTGCTGTATCTTGCTTCTTAGTTGCTTTAATCTGCCCACCATCTGGGAGTCCCCTCTCCACTCTGACATACGATGTCATGCTACCTGCATTGGCACTGGTAGCGTGGACGGGGCCTCCCTATGAGATGATGTGTTATGCATCCTCAGTGGTATTTATCTTCTTTGGGTTTTTAGAACATCATTGTCTAATGATCAGTAAATGGAGTTGTCTTCTCACTATTGCTCTGGTTACATTGTAATTTGGAAAGAAGGGTGTCTGTGATGTGTGTGCTTGTGTGCTTACAAATGGAGGGAATATCTGATGGAAGAATCATGGGATCATTGAAGTGGAAATTTGAAATTTGAAAGAGACCTTAAGTGGTCATTTATGTACACCACCTACTGATGCAGGACATCTATTCTCAAAGCCACACCTTACAGATAACATTATGCGTAATGACCTCCCTGGAAGGACATTCTCCCAATTCCCATGTGCTCTGAATGCACTGGATGGTCTGGGAGAAACTTGACATTCTGGATAATGATGGTACAAACTGATGTAGCACAAACCTCAAGATAGATCTTGGGATAATTGTGTTCATTGTATGCATTAGTGGACTGACTGGGCTTCATTATCATATGAGGCTGGCCTCTATACCTTTAATTCTTGAACAGTTTCTCTGTGTGCTAGAGAACAGCCTTTCACTGGCTGGCTGAGCTGCTGGCTGATCTTTTGCTGTTGGCTGGTGATTGGTAGGTCCACGGATATAACAGGAGAGGTGTTTGTTTCTTTCCTGTTGCCTCCCCACCCATAAAGCCAGCTGAGGCACCACTGTTCCACAATTGAAAGAGATTTGGGTTTAGCAACCCAACCAGTGTAGTCTTAGTTTTTGTAGTTCATGGCATATTTGCTCAGAATATCACTGTTAGTTTCTGAAGCACAGTGTGTATTTTTAAAAATGTCCTATCAAGGAATTGAAGGAATCCTTGCTAGGAGTATAAATATGCAAGCAATAGCCAAATTTCCTGAGTGGCTTCCTGGATGAGTCTACCAGCAATGAAGCAGTATTAGATCAGCTTCACTGTCATCAGCAGATGTCACTGCAACCATTAGTAGCTAATGAATTGCTCAAGAGGACGTAATGGCTAATTTGTCTGGTCAAAAAGGCAGAGGCGCAACCTCTAAAAACTGTGTTCTTATTTAAGTTGTGAGAAAAAGGACTCCCTCATCATTTAATTTTAAAATGGGATGGGTTCCAAATCAATTAAAGACCCTGGACAAATTTCCTTATGAATTTCTAGCAACTAAAGGTTCTTCTGATTTGCTGATGGAAGAAGACAAGTACAGCAGAAGAGCCAGTGGGGCAATGAATCAGATAAAGGAACCAGAAAAGAGATTTATATCCTCTTGTTATGAATATGTTGGCTCCCAAAAGGCCATTAAATAAGATGTGTTTGTCTTTTTCCTAAAGCTCCCAGTGGTTTTTAATAATGAACACTTATATTTAAAGGCTCATCTTTTCAATTCTTCTAGAAAGTATTCATGCTGCTATAGTGTTATTTTGGAATTCCATTACAGATTTTTTTATTCCATCTGTGATTGTGCTCTGAAATAAGAAACTCATGATGGTTGCTAGGAATTCATTCTCCCCATCATCATTTTAAACTCGTACAAAGATAAGATCAAAAGGAAATATCTAGAACAACCTAGCCCCCAAAAGCAAAGTGCTATAATGTTCCAACTGGTTATGTAAATAAAACTAATAAAATTCATAGCTGGCAGAGTATTATTCCAATAGAATGTTAGGGATCAAAGGCCAGAAGAGGACAAAAAATATAATGGTCACATAAGCATATAGTGTTACATGTCATTGGGAAATGGGGAAATGACCCTAAATGCTGAGTTAGTTATGTCATGGGATGCGTAATCCTGCCAAAAAACAACAATAAAAGTATCATTCAAAGAGTTACAATGATGTTTTGGACAACTTGGGGTCAACATGGTTTTTGAAGTAGATCAGATATTGAACAACAAGCATAAGTTTACTTTCTGGTCAAGTATCGGGAGGTGTTTTGCCTCAATCCCTCTCAAAGGAGTGAAGATTTCAAGATATATGAGATACATGAGTTTGTCTCATTTAGTTTTAGTGTGTGAGAGAGGGGCGTCTATTAAGTTGCATATATGTCATTCCCATTGCTTGCGGAGAAGGAGATGGTTTCCTCTCTGAGCTGTTGTTGAGTGTGGCATCTCTAGTTTTGCAACCACTGTGTTATTAATCCCTGGTCTCCAGTTTGTTAGCAGTTTATGCTTTAGTTGGATTTTTATTCCCCTGTGCTCGCTGCACTTTTAATTAATTCAACAAAGATGTGGCTTGATGTAATTCCATTGTTGTCTTGATTCTCCCTTCTATGGTAGAAGGGGGCAACCATTCTTATCTTTGGAGCAGAAAGAGCTGTTTTCTGATGGCAGATTCAGTCAGATACATCTTATACTACAGTGTGTTATCCTGAATGCTACCAGTTGGCTGAAGAACCACAGAAAGATGCATTATAGTCCTGCTGCACAAGATCACATAACTGGAGATGCCAAGCAGTGAACCTAAGACCTTTGACATGACTTCCTTATCTTCTCACTTGATTACACAAAACTACCTCGGATTAGATTATAACAGGGTCAATAGTTTGGAGTATTATATAGAAATGCCTGAGGAAAATACATGGTTTTAGGGATCTAAGTTGAATCATCTGCCCTCTCGGCATTTGTGCTTTTCACCATTTAAGAAATTGTACTGTAGGGATGAGCTGTGTATTGTCTATACCATCAGTCAGTGTTGTTTTTTTTTACTTCCCTACCATTCATACATCCTCAGTTTTCCTTTATTTTGGTTATAGGAAATGGTGAAAAAGATCCAACATATATTTATTATGATGTGCTCCTTACTTTGTGGAGTGGTGAGAAATTCCAAGAGCACTTGCAAGGAAATTCAGTTTCCTGCAGACTTAATAGTATTTTTGTAAAATCTATATAGAGTCCTGTGGCACTTTAAAAACTGAGGAACCTATTAATGCTTGTGCTTTCATGGACTATAGCGATTTCATCAGATCCAGGAAATATCATCCTGAATTTCATATATATTACAAAGCCTGTTAACACAAAAAGTGCATATATATACACACACACACACACACACACACGTGGAGAAAGAGGAAGAGAGGAGGAAGAGGAAGAAGAAGAGACTATGAGTGCGATTGTAAGCAGCATGGCCAGAGGAAATGCTGGAAATGCTTATAGCAATAATTTCATTATTAAGAGTGGTGCTTTACAAACCAGTGTCTAATGACACAAACAATCTTGGTTTTGCATAAGCCAGTGAAAACATATAGTATTCCATCCTGATTCACACCTCTGAAAGACAATGTAGGCAGCTAGATTAAAGCAAACAGCTTGGAAGTATTAAGGAGCTACTTTTATACCTAATCCATTTTTTTTTAGTAGTGAGCTGTGTTGCTTTTTTTGCTTGCAGTTGACAGAGATATTTCCCAGTGTAACCTAGATGAGATGATTATTTGCTATTCATTACTGGGTAAGTATTGACTTAGTCTAAGTAATGCGAAGAGAAAGTGGATGACAGGTCACTTCAATTGCTTCCTTATAGCAATGGCAATGCATAAATGATAAGTAATCCAGCAAATTACTCTCTGAGCTGCAATAACAATACTAAGTAATGAACTATTGGATGATCACAGTAATAACTAGTTCCTTTATAAAAAATGACATTTCTGGTTCTAAGTAGATCCACTAATTTTCATCAGATCTCAAGAAAGGGGTCTCTTTAAGTTTTAGCACTTTTGAGTTTTAGCTTCTGCAATTCCTCTTGACTCTCCTTGTTATATCAAAGCAGCTTCTCTCTCTCTCTCACACACACACACATATACTGACTGCTCCTTTTTTATTTCATATCTCACCTCTCTTCCAATAGTGGAAGCCAAGTATTCTTTAAAAAAACAGTTATACAGTGAAACAGCAACCAAACACCCACCCCTATCTCTTAAAATTGAGAGCTTGAGATTCCTTGCCACTTGTCAACTAATCTAGATTCTGTCTGAGGTTCCATTATCACCTTCTGGACACTGGATTGCCCAATTCATGGTGGTGGTTAAAGCAGACAGGCCAAGTTTACATCAACATTCCACTTAAGCATTTTTGAGTACTGAGATCTCAGAATATTTACATGGGAAATGAGCAAGCTCTTTGGTACTCTTTAGGGCATTTATTTTATCCATTCAAAGATATAAAAACATATACATTCTGCTCAGGGAGAAATTCAGACTTGTCAATGTTTAGGCTGAGCTTTCATCATATTCCATGAGATGGCATGTAAAGCATCATATATTCATTACATTTCATACATAATAAATCCATTAAAATGTTATGTCAGGTTTAGCAGGAACTGGCTCCTTTGAGCATACACAGAGTTCAGACAGTGGAGTAAGGCTTCGCTGCAGCAGGAGTTTTCAGTGAAGCAGGAAAAAAGTTCTGGAGATTCAGCATATTACGCTTAGGGCAGATTTATTGCTACGTGCTAAGATAAGGCTTTCAGCAAACATTCCAGAAAGCAATTAGGAAAGAAAAAACATCAGAAGATAAATGGACAGCATCTCCCCTTACAAAGCATAAATAGTCAGCAGCAAGACATGACCAACTAGGAAAAAACCTAACTGGTAGATGGTGCTGGCAGATCCCATCCTTTTTAAGGCTAACTGTCACCCTGAACATATGGAGTGACTCAGTCATCTTTCTGGAGTGTGGCCTTCCCCCGTACACAAGTTATAGACATAACAAACATGATAACCTTGCACCTGCTCTTCTGGCCACATCACCTCTTTCTCTGCTGTCCACTTAGAGGAAACCATGCCTGACTCTGCATAAATCCTTGACATGTTAGACTTTCATAAAGATTTTCATAAGGACTGAACTGTTATCTCTCTGCATTTTGTTAACAGGCTTTGTAATAGTTAACACATAGATGAATATTTTCATCTTAAATAATATAATTATATAAATTATATAATGGTAATAATAATAACAATAATATAATAATATAATAATATAATTCAGTGATATATTCATCATCATAATCAAGTTATTTCATACTTTCCACAGTGTTTGTGAAAATATTACATAGACATGTAATAAATTATCCATTTATCCATTTTGATATACATTTTTATTTGGACAGTAACTAAACATTTTTAAACAGTCATGAAAGGCTTAATTTCCTTGAGCATTGTTAAATCTTAACAACATCTGTTATAATTATAAGCATATTAACAGGCAACTATTATTGTGATAACTGAAGCCCCTGTCAGAGCTGCTGATGACGAGCAGCAGCTGTTGGTCCCTGTGGCTCTGGCTGGAGATGAGTCCTGCAGCTCAAGAGCTCCCCCTGCTGCCGTGGACCAAGCAGGCTCAGATGTTCCTCTGCCGGCTCCTTTAGGGCAACAGGGATCCAACTGTGATCCTGAGGATGCCCTGGAGCCTGTGTCAATCAGCCCACAAACAAGGCGGAGACTCAAGAGAGCTGAGCAAAGGGAGGCTTCCTTGATTAAGTTCAAGAAGCAGTGACCAGCCACACCTGTGCCTGGGCTATATAACTGCCTGCCTGGAAACTTTCCTTTGTTTGTGGCAAGCTTTCTACAAGCTCTCTCCTTGCCTGTTCCTTGCTTCCAGCACCCGGCTTCTGACACCTTGGATTGATTTCTTGGCCTCTGACCCCTGGATTTTGAACTCTGACTATGGCTTTTGCTTGTCACTCAGGCTTCGGTAAATGGACTCCCTATGAGTAATTGCTTGCTTTGACTCCTTCTGGCAGGACACTGCTATCTCTCCCTCTCCCTTCTCTGGGCTGGCCCGCCGCCCGTGTCTCAGACCTTGACAATTATACTCACAGTTGAACATTTATCATTTTAGCATAAGTCTAGATGAGGATCTTACCAGTACTATCTTCCATGTGTTTGGACAGGCTATTAGCCTATTAGCTTATCAATTTACCAAGAACAGCCCTGCTGTCTAAGACAGTGGACTTCATCAGTGGAAACATAAGATAAGGCAGTCTAATCTGTGGCTTTGCCTTGGCTTCTTTGATTCTTTCATTAGCCTTGCCCAAAAGGCCAGTTATCCAATAAATGGTGTTCTCTGTTCCTTACTCTTATCAAATAAATAGATAAATAAGTAAATAATCTTTAGACATGGCAGTACTTTCAGCACAGTCAAAGACTACCTGCCATCCTAATTATGTTAATCCTCACAGCCTAGTAGGAGATTATTTTGATAAAATCTACCAGACATCCTTTTCTCTCAATTAAAATAAAGCATTATTGTGGTTGTCATTTATTTTTATTATCATCTGTGTTTATATCCTGCTTTTTTTCCTGGTAAGGACTCCAAGTGGCTTACAATAATTAAAAAAAATAGTTAAAAATAATTAAATACAAAAGTTAAAACACAAATTAAATGTGATAAGTAAATGTAAAACACAAATTAAATTTAATAAGAATTAAAACAAAGTTAAAATATGTAATTAAACCTCAAACATTCATAAATTCCATATAGTTAACAATAGCTAATAACTTTTATCAGATAGGCCATAAGCACACATTGAACACCTGTTGGAATAAAAATGTCTATCCTATCCAGAAACCCAGCCACAGTCCTCCAATGGAGTCTATGGTAGCAGCCAGAGACAAGGTTTATAAAAGCTTATCAATCAGTTACTGTTTTTGGTTCAGCAGTCCAGGTCACTAATAAATTCAAAGTGTCAGTTCAAGGAAGTATCTGGCAGAATGGTCAGCACCACAAAGAGAGGGTCAAGGTTTTCGAGGAACATGAGCCAAGGATCCGACGAAGAATGTGTTGCTTCCACCAGAAATATCAGTTGTCTGCAACAGACTTCTCCCCATCCCATATCTTGTATTATTAGCCAGCAGCCTCCCCAGTTGTTTGTCTAATCAATGTGTCTTCTTTATATAAGTACTCTGAGTGTTGTGAGCTCTCCTTTTCTCATCTACACTGGGATGCAGTAATTATTGTTCTGTTTGTATCTCTGTGTTGTTGCTGTTGGGCAGGAGCCTGTCTGTGTTTCCACCTTAGTCCTGGGATTGGGGCACAACAATGTCTTTGCTTGATTATGGAAAGAAAATCAGGGGGGTGCCAGTCTGACTTGTCTGGGAAGGGAGTTCCAGATTCTGGGAACAGCCACTGAGAAGACCCTCTCCTGTGTTCTCACCAGATGTACCTGTGAAGGTGGTGATAGAGAGAAGGGCTTCTCCAGCAGATCTTAAGACCTTGGCTGCTTCATAAGAGAAAATACAGTCCTTCAAATAACCTGGACCTGAGCTGCATAGGGCTTTAAAAGTTAGCACTAGCACTTTGAATTGTGACTGGAAATAGACAGACAGACACTGGAGTTGTTGCAACAGGGGATTATGATGTCCATGTAGCCAGCCCCAGTTAACAATCTGACCAAAGCTCTTTGGACCAAGTTTCCAAACGCTCTTCAAAGGCACCCCATGTAGAGTGTGTTACAATAATCCAGCCAGGATGTAACCAAAGCATGTGTCACTGTGGCCAGATCTGATGCCTCAAAGAATGGGCACAGCTGGCACACAAACCTTAACTGTGCAAATCACTCCTGGCTACTGCTGAAACCTGGGCTTCCAGGCTCAGAGCTGAATCTAGGAGCACCCCCAGGCTGTGGAACCTTCATCTTCCCATCTGTAACTCCATCTAACACATCTAACATAGGCTGAACCCCCATTCCCTGTTCTGCCTTTTGACTGGCCAGGACCACCGCCATCTTGTCTGGGTTAAGTTTGAATTAGGTTCAGGACCAAAACAACTTCCTTGGCTTATGGTTGGAAAGGAGTAATAAAGTTGGTTGTCATACACATACTGATGGCACCAAAACTTTGGACAACCTCTCCCAGTGGTTTGCTGTAGATGTTAAACAGCATGCGGAACAGAATTGAATTCTGAGGGACCTCTTAGGCCAAAGGACAAGGGTCAAACAGGAGTTCTCCAGCACTACCTTCTGGGTTTAGTCTTCTAGGAAGGAATGAAGCCACTGTAAAACAGTGCCCCCAAGTCCCAGCCCCACAATGTGACCCAGAAGGAAACCATGGTTGATGGTATCGAAGGCCATCAAGAGGTCCAGCAATACCAACAGGGACACACTCCCCCTGTCTCAGCATAAGTCATTCACTAATTCACAACATAAGTCATCCACTAAGATGACCAAAGTAATCTCAGTCCCCTAGCCAGGCCTGAAACCGTATTGAAATGGATCGTTTTCCCAGGCATATGCTGAAGCCAAGTTCCCAATGATATGTACACACACTCTAAGACATCTGGCTTCCTGTATTATTTTTTACATGCTATATGCTATACTGTATAGGTTATACTAGGTTACAGTTTGTACTTTTAGAATAATTGCAGGCCTCAAAAATGATAACAAGTCATCTGGCCTGTAACGCTACAACTAAAAATACAATAAATTATAAAGTTGAAATAAACAGATTATCACATCAACACAAATGAATTGTAAACAAATTTAAAACTCTAAGGACAGCACCCCCTCTGCCACACACTCATATACACACTCAATTAAAGTCCCTTACTCAGCCATCAATCTCAGTTGCCAAAAACCTTTTTTAAAATAAAAAAGATCCTTGCCTGCCAGCAGAAGTAAAATAAGGATTGGATCAACATATTGTTGCTTGGAAGGAAGCTCTACAATCCAGAAGCAGCCGCTAGGAAAACCTTCTCGTGTCCTCATCAAATGTGCCCACGAGGCTGGCAAACTTCCCCTGTAATTCTTAAAACCAGAGATGCTCATGTAGGGAAATCTAGCCTTTCAAATAGTCTGTACTTCAGGCACCAAATCCCAATGGCTTTTTAATTCTTCGTTCAGTCCTAATGATCTTTAATTCAGTGGATTTGTTTGACACAATTTAAAACTGACTCTTTATGAGGCAAGTTACCTGCCTCTTAATAGTCAGAGGTGTTCAACAACAACTAAATTTCTTTACAGCTTGGAATTGGCTGAGGATCTCTGGAAGTTATCATCCAAAAAAGTAACTTTTCCAAACTGTAAGGTTGTTTGATTTGTTTTTCTAAAGCTCCTCTGATGATGTCCCTGCCCTTTGAGTACAAGAGTTGACCCATGGTTTTCTGCAAACTTTAAACTTCTGAAGTGAGACTTAATGAGCAGGCACATATCATCTGCCAACTGAGCAGCTGCCTTTTTGATTGCCCCTAGTCCATAGACTATAATACTCTGCAGGTGCAAAGCTTGTATCATTCTCAATTTGAACTGCAAACAGTTTCTTTCTTTTTTCCAGGGATGAGGATATTTATCCTGAAATATATTAGCATATGACAAGCAAGGTAAACCTGCACTGCAAGAAAATATGAATGAAGCTCAGCATCATCATTAAGTAGTGGTATGCAACTAGTAGGGAAATGACTTGTGGCACAGGGCAGAATGTTCAAAACAGTGGTACATTAGCATGGTTTTACATGAAATTGACCTGTGGATTGATAGGCAGAGCTCCGGAAGGTAGCTTTGCCAAAACGAGACCAGAAATTAAAACATTTGGAAACAACACTTGTTCATATAAAAAGATTACCTAAAATCCAATTAGTCATATTCATGTTCTCCTAGCAGTCCCTTAGTTTGGTAATTGTAAAAGGATTTCTCAGTTGAATTAGAACAATAGAGATAACAGTAGAGATAGTTAAGAAGTCTTCTAATTATTCATTCTTCCTAGGAATCTATTCCCTAAGTGATACAATCAAACATAAAAACATTGGAAGGGAATTTACTATATCATAATACCACTCCAAGGGCTCAGTTGCCTTTCCACCATACTTTCTCCACCAAAATTTGTGAGTCCAAGATGAAGTTGTACCCATTGCTGTTTTCTACCACAGCAGATGGCACTGTTAATGATCTCTCATGATTCAAGATGGAAGGAGATGTCTGTGGAAAAAATGCAGCAAGTGTCTTCTTTTCTTTCGAATGAAGTGCAGAAAAAGAAGGGGAGACTAGGCAAGTTTCCACTATCCAAGTATAAACAATATTCCACCACTTATCGCAGTCTCTTTTAGAGGTTGCTCCATGTTCATTGGGAGGATGTATGTGCATGTGCATGTTGAATTATAGTGCAGACTGTGGAGACACCCTTTTTTCATTCTTTAGAATTCATATTGTTCTAATGGGATTATGGTGGCTATTACACTCCTGAAGCAAAGCATCCTCCTGATGGTTTTGAGCCGAAAAGCTCTGTGCCGCTTCTTTGTGAACAGTTTGCAAAGGGATTGTGTTGGACATTTGAGACTAACTGAGATAAATAGGTTGGTAACATAAGCTTTTATAAACTTAAGTGTACTTCATCAGATGCATGGAATGAAGTGCCTAGGAACAGACCTTTATAGTTATGAACAGGTTGTTATGTGTGAATAGCAATAGAAGGTAAGAGGAAAGTTGTTGCCTAAAGCCAAGGTGAGTAGATAACTATATGAATGATGGAGAGAATTATTGGAATATAGTGTGATGCTAGCTGGGAACTAGAAAGGAAATGTGACAAATTGGCTAAGAGAGCCCTCATAAGGTTGGGGTGTTAATTAATATTGTAATATGTGTAGTGTTCCAGGAAACCATTGTCTCTGTTCAACCCACTGTTGATGGAGAGGAGTTTGTGGATGTATTCAATGGCTGCTGTTTCTTTTTCCAGTCTTCTTTTGTAGTTCTTTTTGTTCAAGGTCTGCTGTTCTGAAGTCTGACATGGAATGTCCAGTAAGATTGAAGGGAATGGCGGTAAACATTATTTTTAATTTATGACTAAAATGGCCTTTCAGACTCTTCAAGCAGGTTCTAATATGGTCCTTTGAACTAGAGCCAGGAAGGATTACATTCAATGTTACTTCTCTCCTGCTCTGCACACTGGCTTTGCCTTCCATAGCTATGAGTTACAATGCAACTGTGATCATTTCAACTGCACCAAGGAGATGTATTTCTTTTGTTTAGTTCTGCTGCTGGAATTGTGACATATGTAACTGAAGCCCTTCAATATCAAATTCTGCTAGAAATTTTATACATGCACCATGTGCAATTTCTATCAGCATTGACTATTTATTTAAATACATATATGAAGGATTAAGGCCCATCTTCCTTCTATATCCCTGTCTTTCAGCCCATATTGACTGTAAACCACAAGTATTTATTTGCAGAATTAAAAATCAGACTCTGGTGGAACTTCAAGAATTGTTAAATTGTTGTAGCAAAAATTTTGGCAGAATGTTACATTTCCTAGCAGAGTTTCTTCCTTGTATTATTACTGATATTACTTGCTCTGCTTAGAGACAACAAGAAGAGAAGAGTTCTCAATAGATTCCATAACAGAAAAAAACAAAACTTTTCCACTCTTGAACACAGGAATTCTGGTACCTTGAAACCCTATAAAAGGCATTGGTGTGTTCATAGTGATCTCAACAAATTGTTTAGCAGAATTAAACTATTTATGTAGATTTGACAGATTGTATCATGCCAGTCATCACAACAGCCAGTTTGGTATAGTGGTTGGTATGTTGGATTAGATCTCTGGGAAACCAAAGTTCAAATCCATGCTCAGTCATAGAAACCCACTGGGTTATCTTGGGCAAATCAAACCTTCTCAGCTTTAGAGGAAGCTAATAACAAACCTACTTTGAATACATCTTGTCAAGAATATACAAGAGCTGCAAGTCAGAGACAATTTGAAGGCATATAACAGCAGAAATCATCACCAGAGCCTAAAATCAATTGATAGCACCAACCTGAGTAGAGCTGTTGAATAACTGTAAATCATGTTGATTCAATGGGTCTAGTTTAATTTGAATGAGCAATGATTTAACTCCATTTCAACCACTAAAACTGTTGTAGGTATATATTCAGTGGAAACTAGTACTCCCCTGACAAACGGGCATGCTGTATGGATGCAGCTCATTCCTACCTGCCTCTTTGCTTATAGTAAGTCAGTGGGGTGACATTGCTGGTTAGCTTCTTCCTTAACAATCTCTCGGTCTTGCCTTTGCTAGGGAAATAATTCTTTTCTAATTTCCTTCTTGAAGGAAGCAAGGAGTAATTTTAGTTTTTGAAGGCTATTTGCTTTTCAAGACTTACTCCACACAGAGTTTGCATGTGATGTGGCTTGCTTCACAGAATATGGATCCGGACCCATGAAAGAACTTTGTTGGATCACCTTTTTTGCTACCCTCTGATGGTTGCATTGATGACATTGGGGCTCAGGATGCAATGGCACCAGGCATTTTGGGGTAGAGCTAAGGGGAGGGCTCTGGAACTGAGACCTAGCAGATAGGGAAGGAGGCTACCCTTGAGGCTGGGCTGGGGTTTTTTACCCTAATTTAAGTTCTGAGACTTGGGGATAGGGTTCTTTCGGTCTGCCTTCCAGCAGATGACCGGATAGGCAGCAGCCCAACTATTGGGTTGCCCTTGGGGCTCAAGTGGTTCACTCAGGGGAAGGCTCAGGAGGCAGTCACGGAGTGATTCCTGGCCCTTTTCAACCCAATTTTCTGTGTCTGGTCTTGCTATTCCATGATTGTTGTGCTGTTTTCTGTGCAAGTCAATCATGTGTGAGTTTTGTGCATAATCTGTCGTGAACTGCAGGATTTTCTGTGTAGGAAACAGCAATTTTAGTGACATTTAGATATATTATTTTCAGTGCAGACATGTGAATATGCTGTTTTCTGTGCAAAACAACCATGTGTGAATGTTGCATAGGCTAAGTCCCATAACTGCAAAGATTCTTGTTGGTACAGGATTCTTCCCATTAGGGTTTCTCAACATTTAAGGAATATTCTTTTTAAAAGCCATTTTTAAAAATAATTTCAAATATTCTCTCCAGAATTTAGCATTCAAATCTGTTGCTGCAAAGACTCACAGGCATACATTTTTTTAAAAAAACAACTCTAAAAGGTACAAGATCTTCTAGGTGGACAGAGTTTCCCTGTGCCTTTAAAGAAAAAATGAGGAAAAGGAAATGGGATGGTGAAAGAAACTTTGACAGCATTGATCAATGGAGTCTTGTGGAACAATTGCCCAATCGGAAACTTAGAGGGGGCAGCAGGAGCTTCTGCCTCAGACCAGTGAGCTCATGCCTTAACTGGGTGAATTGTTAGGCAGTTTCTGTTTTACTTTCAGTTTAATATAAATGTTTGCAAAGGTCCATCTACTACAGTTCTAGTTTGGTAAAGAGGAAAAAATAGCACTTGAGCCATTTCTGCACTAGAGTGGAGGAGCATTTCACCACATGTCACGAACAGTGTTTTTTACTCCAATTTACCCCGATTCCTACCTGCACGGCCTCCAGTTTCTATCAAAGTAAAGTGGAGAAAATCGTTTGTAGCTCCCGCATCGTCAATTCTCATGGGACTCCTATTTCCCTCCCTCACTCCACCCTACCGCCACTGCTTGGTCAATTTAAAAAAAAAAGTTGTAGAAACCATTACTATGTTTTAGCGCAAGTGGTGTGAATCGATGTAACACTTCTGTATGTAGGAAAAAAATGCAGCAGAAATGGTTTGGGTGGTTTACATTAGAGCTTTTCCATTTCTACAATACATTGGTTTAACGTTGATGTTAACCGCGCTAAGACCTCAACTCGTGCAGAATCACGGAGGACAGAATGACATTAAACTGGTTTAATGTGCAGATGTAAAAGCGACAATACGATGCTACTGCAATGTATCAGCCTTGTGCAGAAAGGGCCTTGGTCTGCTTTATTTTACCACGTAGTTCAAGGATGCAGGCACCTTGCATCAAAGACCTGTTTATCTCTCTGTATATCTGGTGCAGAGGCCTGCATATACTTAGGGAAGCACCAAACTAATGGACATTTTCTGTCACAGGACTCATTGCATGACAGGTTTACTCTGCTAGCTGTTTGGACAGAGTTGCAACAAACAGGAGTATGGGAACGAGTTCATGTTTGTGCTTGATCTTTTGTTTTTTCTTGGATATCATAGTGAGGGAAACCAAAAGGAGGACCAGTTAGGAGATAACTTCTTTTGCAAGTCAGGGTCAGCAGTGAGGGTGAGCTAGAAAGGCCTGGGGAGCTGTGGGAGAGGATTGGACTGTTGAGAGAAAATGCTGTCATGAACTGTGTAGTGCGAATTTTATTTTTGAGTAAATCTTCATAAAACTGGGGGCGGCTGTTTGTGTATACTGTAAAAGGATTTGAAAGCATGCAAGTGTGAAAAACAGTTTGATTTGCCTTAATTTTCTATGGAGAATCTTTGCTTTTATCAATAATGTTACTGTCCCCTCAAGAGAAGTTTAACTAAAACTCTGGGAAAATGAGGGGAAAACCGATAACACGGCAGTGGTCTGTGGTTTTGCAGTAGCTTTCTTCATTTTGTTAGGTCTCTGCCAAGCTGTAGGAGTAACCTCTGCTCAATGAAGTTGAATTTGTTTGATTCTTGGTTGGGTGAACAGTAACATAAGGCATATACTGTGCAGTGATTTACCACTGCTTCTTCTACAGAAAGTGGACCAAGAGAGGAGAGAGGGAATCTCACCTCTGAGTAAAACTACATAAGTCTGCTGTTTTGTGTGTTTTAAGAAATAGTGGTTTGGATGTTTGATCTTTCTAGCATTCTGGTAATTGATAAGGTAAGCAACCTCCTTCCATTCAGCCTTTTAAAACCTACATTATCAAAAGCACAATCAAGGAAACAGTTTTTACACCTTTCCCTACAGTGCATCATTACACGTACCCTAGATTTTTTCCAGTACTGCATTTACTGTAGGACTTCAGGTTTTCCTCTTACATTGAATCAAGTGTGGGGGAAAAAATTACACTTTGAATTAATTAGGTAAACAAGATTTCCTACAAATATTATCAGTGTCTTTAAAACTGCAGCTGATTGATTGTGTTGATTTGTACTAGGATGACTTGCAAGATAATGGAACTAACTTTTATTCTTTCAAACCATATATCCAAATACTCATTCTCTCTGCCTGTTCTCTAAACAGCTAAACAAAGCTGGTAGGTTTTCCCAGATTTACTAATATGCTTTTACTCATCAAGAGAACAAAAAAATAGACTACTTCTGAAGATTAGATTTCCTTTGTGCTTTTACTGAGAATGGAGTACATAATCAGGAAAAACAACAACAACCAACAACCATTTTTTAAAGAAACTTAGCAGGATATTTAGCAAAGTTCCAATGGAAAATTCTTAACAATCGCTCTGTTACTAGAACAACAGATTCTCATGTCTCAGGAAAAGACTGGAGATTTGGTAGAAACAGGGGATAACATCTACTTGGCTTTGTGTCTAGTGACCTCCTTGATGTGCCTTCTGACCAAGTGGCTGCCAGACTTAGTGGGCACAAACTGCCACTATATAAATTTCTGTTGCTCTGGTTTTATGCCAGAGATGAATGATTTCTGTGAAGACCTGGGGTTACATGAGCCTGAAGATGCAACAGGCAACCTATAAAAATGGAGAGACTCAACCCATTTTTCTTTCTACCAGCTTTGTTTAGCTGTTTAGAGAACAGAGAGAGTTGGTGTATTTAGGGGGCAAAAAACCAGGAATTCTCATCACCAGGCTTCTACATTTCCCTCAGTGTGGGTGATCGTATCCCAGAATGTAAGTGTCTTTTATGTAATAACATGAGCAGCAGTAGTATAGGTGTCTGTCACTTATTTGACAGGTTTTGTTACTGCAGTTTAGGCCTACCTGGCAATGGCACCTGATATCACTTTGATATCATAATTCGGCCTTATTCTACCACCCTTCTCCACGTGTTTGTGAGGCCCCTGGACAAGTACGAAACTAGGCTCGGCATTTAACTGCTGAAATATTCTCAAACAATCCAGGCAAGCCAGAAATAGCCAGATCGCTGCTTCAGGGACCTCCCCGGCAAACACCACATTATGTATGCATGCTACCTATAAAAGGCTCCCTGCCCCGAGCAGGCAACTTGACAAAGGCTGAACCATCCACTGTCAAGCATTGCACATTTACATACTGGCTACACCATTGTTAATTCGGCTCTGATTCCATCATGCTAAATTGTGACCTTTTGGAGACATTGTCTCGCACTCAAAACTCACTGTTGTCCCCGAGTAAGGCATAGCCTGCAGTCACACTTCTCCCTATAAGAACCCCTGATTCCGAGACCTTCCTCGGATCGCTCCCGAGTTCCAGACTGCCTTGCTGCTGCATTGCTTGGCGAGCTTCCCCTCAGCTCCACGTGCTGAGCCACACCGAACCCCAACATAGCTCTCTATCTTCTCCCGGGCTTCAGGAACAGGTATCGTATCACCCAAACCAACTATCCCTCTGAAAATCCGCTATCCTACTATCACTCACACCTTTATTTTCCTTAGTTATCTGTGTGCGTGTGTTGCTTACATTGTGTGCCTGTATTTAATAAGGATCATTCATTATTTTCAAACCGGTCTGCTCTTTGACTTGGCCTGACCCCGTAAACACTGGGTTACAAGATCCTGCTAAGTTACCCTGCCTCTCGTAATGCTAAAGCAGTGCTCTGAGCTAATTTTCCCCAACTATAGTTGAGCACATTTTGGTGTCCCTCATGGGACCCCAGTAAACAGTGTAACAGTTAGGGACCAGAGTACTGTACAGTAATTTTCATAATGACACATAACGGTTCTTCATTTTGATGATTTCCACTTTTTGACACTGCTTTGGTCTCTAACCTTTTGAATAAGTGAGAGTACCCATAGTCGCTGATACTGTCAAATTTTCTGGTATTTTAGTTACAATATTGTGGTATAATCTGGTACGGGAAGAAGTCCATGGCAATGACACCATAAGTGACACTAACCCTAGTGACACCACTGGCAACAACCCTTGTATATTCTGAACACATATTTGGCTGACCAGAAATACAGAACAAGCTATCACAGACGAAAATACAGGCCAGTTTAGCCTATGGCAGTCTCAATACTTAGCCAAAGCTGCTCTCATGGGATTCTATTCTATAGGTGCTCCATTTTCTTATTAGATGTGGTCTCCTAAAGGTACCAGGCCATTACTGAGCCTTACTAATTACTGAGCTACCTTGCGATTGTGGTGCTTAAAAAATAGGAAGCCATGAGGCTGCTACCGTTAAGATGAATTGGTTGATCTCATATAAGAACTGACTCAAAAGGTTTAAAATATACGGAAGGGGGGGGTTCTTCATTTGAAGGCACAGACAGCACGTATTTCATTTACTCCTGCTCTCAACAAGCTACCTTTCTTAACCCAGACACTATTGCTTGGAAACAGCGAGCTATCAACACACCCTTGTCATTTCAATTTTTCACACACTTCCTCAGCTTGTGTGTTCTCTGTCTTAGCAAACTCTTATCTCTCCAGTCCACTGCCACAGGCTTGTGGCATATAACAAAGCTTCATCTCGGCAATGTCAGAAATAATGAAATAAAGGGAAAGCACAGAAGAGAAATTGGCCACAGCCACTCCTGCAGATCTAAAGCTTGTAGGTCTTGATTCATCAGAAGCATCTGAGTCAGATGGTTCTTCTATCACTTCAGTTGCTGCTGAGCTGTCCATTGTCACTGAGGTACTGTCCAGCAGCGAACATGTCTTGAAGAATGGCTTAGTTTCTGGGTTGTCTGGCAAACAGAGCAGAGAACAAAATCTCACTGCACAATGACAAAGGATCTTTCTTTCTCTCTTTTTTCACCTGCCAAACAGACTTTTCAAATGTCAAGACATACGTTGAAGGGATAAGAAGAACTAAAGACACATACTGATTGGTGAATATATTTATGGACTAGAAAAAGGACATTTTTAAATGATCTCAAAAGAAGTTTTTTGTGGCAACAGTGAGGGGAGAAGAAAAAAAACAGCTTTACAAAACTCCTCTTTATATTGAACATACTAAAACATTTTCATTAAAATAGAAACCCCCAAACTATACTTTAAAAGACAAGACACATGGCAGATTCACAGAATCCCTAAAATGCATTTAAATGTAAATGTTATAAGAGAAATGGGCACACAAGGGAAAATTTCAACATAGGTTTCATGTATATATCAGCAACATAGACATGAACTGAGCCACTCAGCCAGCAACCCCAGCTCATATTGGCCTATATGTTAGCATTGCTTTGAATTCATTTCAGTGTCCTCAAGCTTTTTTTTAAAAAAAATCATATTATCCTGGTCATACCTGTCTATGATGTTGTTTAAGTAATTATACATGATTTCAAGTAAATCCAGTCTAACAAACAGTAACTTAGCACAATATTTGCTCAGAAGAATTACTGATATGTTCAAATCTCTTCTTCAGCCCTGAAATGGTAAGAACCTACATGTAACTACATGCTACCACAGGTGGGCAAAACTGTACAGCTAAATGAGCAAAACAGTTTAAAAAGAAAATGGTGGGGAAATGGTTAAATACAATGTCATTAAAAGCAAAGTTACACTATAGAACAGAGGTAGGTGAGCAGGTGCCATCTATGTGTTTTCAACTATAACTCCCATTTACATTTTTTCCTAGACAGCACAGAAGGAACTTAAGCTTTTAAAAAAATCAAATGTGGAAGAAAGTGCACTGGCAGATACATTCATCAATCCAGATAGAGAGTTTTGGGTATTGAAGGAAAAAAACCCAGAAACTGACCATAAAGCCTGAATGAAGCAGAGCCATATAAAGAAAACAGTCTGCTTAGACAAAGAAAATGTTGTAAGTTCCTAAGAAGAGTTAAACATGTAGAAAACATTCTGAACCTTGCTCAAAATATCTTTACATCTGCTTCCGCTGATAACAACCAGAACTCAAGAATAAGATAAAAAGTGCCAATATGACTTAACATAGTTTGTAAATAATGTTCTCTCCTTATCTGTGAGTTTGTTGGTATGTTGCAGCCTTTTGTTGTTCAGTTGGTGAGACTACATGTTTTTTATAAGAGTTTTATATAAAGTTGGTTTAATTACTAATTCAATGTGGAACCCTGGGCTAGAAAGCCGGAGTCCACTTGCCACTGTAGTTTAAATAAACTGTTGAGTTCAAAATACAATCAGATTCCATTCACAAATTCTAAAACATTCAGTGCTTAGCTCAAAAGAGCCAGGGATGAATTCCTGTGTGTTCATCCTCATCTAAAGTGCTGCTTTAGGACTGCCACATCCCTACTTCCCCCTCCAACCCAATGAGATGTCCTCAACTTTAACAGTTTAACATGGCAAACTTTGTTGCTTTGGGGTGGAAAATTCCAGAAAGGATCAAGTCCTGTCCGAAGCCACCTATTAAGACAGGCTAAGCTGGCAGTAAAGTTCATTATTGATAAAATTATGGCACTTTGGAAAGAAACATAGATTGGGCGTTTAAAATTATGACATACTTTATCGGTGATCCCAAAGCCCCAAACACCAGCAATGCTTTATAGCTCAGAAACTCACATGGTTTTCCAAAGGACTTTTTAAAAAAGAAAATTTCTTAATTAACAGAAGTGCATTTGGGTATTATTTACAAATTTATAGACTGGGCAGGTACTTGGGGGACCAAACAACAAGCACGGGCAGTAACAGATTTACAGCCATGTTAATCTGGTCCAACAAATAGGAACTCTATACTTTTGCTTTCTAGCTGTCCTCAATGTGCATATTCATCTTCGGGCATATGTGTTTCTCTTTAAATCTCTACATACAGGTGGGCCTCATTTAGTCCCCTAAAGCTTTCGAGTCATCCCATGGCCCCAGCAAGCCATGCAACATTTTTTTTCTCACTTAAATGCACTCTCGTATTCTCTAGGCAATTTCTTTTTCTCCAACCTATTGTAGGCTATGGGCTCCCCAAAAAACTAAAAGCTGGTCACTCCTGGTTTTGAAACAAAAGATGGAGAGGATATGAAAAATAGGATAAATTGTCATGTATAGTTCCCAGAATGTTTATTACACAGTCTGTGATGGATTTGAACAGGTTTTACAGTTGTGCAGTTGGGAATTCTAGGCAGAAAGGCCATGATGAACTCTTCAACCTACCATCTGAATGTATTCAGATTGTATCAAATAAGTTTGGAATAAGTGCACATTCATTCTTTTACCTCTGGGACAGAAGGCTTAAAAGCATAAGGATTCCCATCCATTTCTTTGGAGGGTGCGGAGCATGTATGTATACCTGTGGAACATGGGTAGCTTCAGGGTGAGTATCCCTCCATGATTTAGGAAGCTTCATGGTAGATGAGATAAGCTTTTTGCTGCTACAATTCATTGTCTGCACCCATTGTACCATACTTGTTGCTCATTCTTCCTCAATGTTCAAGATTCTTGTGGAGGTAGAGTGGATCCAGTCCACATTCATTGTATCCTCTATGTCTAAAACAGATACTGGACACCAAACACTGGCAAAATTGGCCCTGCACCTCCTCAAGGGTAAAAGTGGTCTTTTTAAAGTAGAAGAATAGAGATGTTAGGCAGCACATATAAGGCTGCTCCTCTGAGGGGTGGGGAAGGCACCTGGGACTCCTGAACCTTTGGAAATTATTCATTCCTGCTCTATAGGGTGGGGTGACTCACATACCAATTAGATATTACATATTAGATAGCAATTTGTTATCTAATTGTTCCTAGATAAAGTGAGGGATCACTGATGTTGCTTGACCCTGCTCCGTCACTGGGGCTATCTGACTGGAAGTGTGTTGCATGGTAGTGCCCTGCTCCAGTGTCACCAGAAATTGCAGCTCACTTGTCAGGTGTGATGAAAAGGAAAAAGGACTACAGGTTATTGGAGGCAGGGATGACTATGTTACCCTAAAAGATGGGGGATTTTGGGGTCCACCTGGAATCTCAACATCTTCTTGGCATTTGGGGAATTAGAATTCAAAGGAAGCCTGCAAGAAGAGGGTAATGGCAGGATATTTTCACTGTGAATATCCATACTAACTGTAGAGATGAGTCCTGTTACAAGTTAAACAAGGTGTTTTACTGCAAATTATTAGAAACACACAAGAAATCAAGCAAACTCACAAATCATAAAGGCCATTGAAGGGCACAATGAGAAGGGTTGGCTAGAGAGAGAGTTTGGGTTGCAGGGGTCATATTTACCAGTCCTGAAGCAGAAGATCAAAGTGATGTGACTCAAACAAGAGTCTGAGGATAATATGGAGAAACAGGAGTCTGGGAGACCATGTGCAGCATGACGCCCAATGTACTACTAATTATCTGGACTGGAGCCAGAATTTTTATATTCTATTTCCTGCCCTGAAGGAGGGTGTGTGGACAAAGCAGTAATTGCTTTCCCATAACTCTAACAAAGGAGTCTGGAATGGACTGATTGTCTTAACTTTAGGTGACAAATCATTGGTGGGAGTCATGACAATCTCTTTATATCTGGATGGGCAGGGAGGTCCAAGAAGGGTTTCTTTAGGGTAAGATCACAGTACGTCTCCGATGGTTTCACGTGGATGATTTCTTCTTCCATTGTCTTTGTTGCCTGCACTTCAGAAAGAATTAATGCAAGCCTATTAACACCGGGGTTCCCTGCCTCATCCTCTCTGAACTTATGACCTGGCCATGCTGAAGTCAGCCTGACCTGGCTATGTGTTTACAGTCAGTGCTTCTCCAAACATGCTTTCAGCCATAAATATATCCATATATATATATAGCCATAAATATATCTAATTTATGAAAAATAGCACATCCCTCAAAGTGGGTGTGGTAACAACTGGGTGGACCCTTTGAGGTCCCATTGAACCAAGGAAGGAAAATAAAAAAGGGAGAGGATGAAGAAAAGGTGGGGATTAGAGGGAGGCAATAAAAAGAAGAGAGAGGGCTTTTCACTGGAGGTAGGTAGGTAACAGTGTTGAAAAAGAAACCTTTGAGGAATCATTTTTGATACAATGGGATTTGTTATGAGAAAATGGATGTCTCTCCTGACCCAGATAGGAGACCTAGGGTGATCTAAGGATATTGAGACAGACTGATATGAAAGAAAATCCACTGAACCTGTCACACCAAGTCTCATTCCTCCTAACTTGCTTTCCATCCTGAAGACCCTCAGGAAAAGCAACATCCAACCAGTGTTTGGAATGTTCAGTTTGAAAACTAAGGCCATTTCCGTGAGGTCCCTCCCTAAACTGCAAGCCCCAGGATTCCACAGGATGTTGAAAGTGGAATAATAGCATGATAACAAGCTAGAGCGGAAATGGCCTAAGTTGATAACATTCAATGTTATGAATGTTATGAAGTTAGGAAGTTATGAATGTTATGAATGTTATGAAGTGAATCAAGATTGGAAAAAAAAGTACTTGGATATTTTTTTTAGAGTCTCTGACTATTTGCAGAATGTTTCTCTGCGTGACTGAATCATTACATCATTTCTATCTCTTCATTTCAAACCAAGAAATGTAGACTGCAAAGATCAGTGCCAGAGTACAAGTTTTGCATGCAAGAATTAGGGATGCCAAATACAATTTTCAGCTTCTTCAGTTTTAAATTAAGGTATCCAACAGGTCCACTCTTCTCTCCATCCATTTTACCTTATTTGTATAATTAAAAGAGATGGAGGAGGGAAATGAGGAGGAGCAGGAGGAGGAGGAGATGATATAGAAGTGGATAAAAAGCAGAATGGGACAAGGAGAAAGAGGGAGAAGCCAAGAAATGGGGGACAACTTTGAGGAAAATGTTTCACTTTATTATTCAAGAGTCTAGCACTGAAGAAGCAGAAAGGGGTTAATTGAAGCTCACTTTAAATAATATTATGCAATTACTGTCAATTATACAATAATATAGTAATCAGGCTTAAAAGGCTATTTTTGAAAGGACCAAATAATATTATATAACAGTTATATGTTATACTACAACATTCAATAGAAACCAGTCCAGGACACAATAGGGGAGAATTTACTGAAGATTATTGCAATGTATACCTCTTCCCTGTCCTGTCCCCCCAAAAATACTGCAAATACTTTTATTCCATATGTGACTATGGAGGGACATCCTGAATGAGCCCTGGCTGTTTTAAGGCTTTTGTCTTCTACTAAGTGAACAGATTACTCCCCAATCCATTCCATTCAAAGACTCTCTTTTTTTTCTTTAACATTCTTCTTCTTCTTCTTCTTCTTCTTCTTCTTCTTCTTCTTCTTCTTCTCTAAACTTCACTGGTCTTCTGTTTCACAAACACTTCTTTTCTCCTTCAGAATCTTTTTCTCTCTCACACTTGTCTTCCTAAAGAAAAACATGGATTCGCCTGCCTAACAACACAGCCATGTGGCATATTTCTCCAGTTCCAATATTTCTTCTGCTGAAGTAGCAGTCCTTCCTATTTTAATAAATGTGGCAGAAGGAAAGGCATCCATAGTAAAGAATTCTAACACAGACTAACAACATAATTCACTACGGCATTCCTTAACTTCAGCATTAATTGAAGAATCTAGAAAGGTGAAATCTCTAGCCAGTTGAAGATAATTAATAAATTCATCAATGAGTATTTCAAGTTTTCCATCTAACCTCCAAAGAAGCTTATATTTCCTGGGTATGGAGAAGATGTTTTAGAGCTAAGCAGTTGCGGGAGGGTGGAAAAGGTCATCTGGAGAGGGTTGATTTTCCAAGGAATTAAGTGGATATCCCTCAGATAGAAAATATAGAAAATATAAAAATGAAGAGCAGTTAAGAAAGTGAGATATTTTGCTGATCCAAAAAGCAGAGAGATATTCCTTGCCCTAAAATTTAAAACTGATCTAGATCCACCGATCTAACTGGACAGTAAATATTCACAAAGTAGACTTCATTATGCTTAAAACAGTGCAGATCTCTTGAAATCAAAGGGCCAGGTTAGTCACAACTAACATTAATTTTAATGTGTCTACTCTGGGATGGGAATCATGAAGCCCTTACTCCTCCAACTCACCTCTTTGGTATAATTTTTGCCAGAAATGGAGAGTCCTTCTTCCTTAAGAAGAAGGACTCTCCTGCACATCAGTTCTCCTCTAAAAGGAGGGTCGCTTGTAAATCAGTTCTCCTCTAAAAGAAGGTACAGGGCATTGTTGTGGTGCAGAAAAATAACTTCCCCTCTGTTTTTTCATAACATCTATTCACTCTGGGGTTTAAAATAAATGTGGAAACCCATGTTTTTAGAGGGAGTAAAGCCTGTAGTGGCTCCTCATGTGATAATACTGCCCCCTTGACCCTGAAAATTATCTACTCCTTGCATACATTAAGAATGGCTAAGTCAGGATCCAGCCCATTTTTAAAAATATCTAACAAGAATGACAAATCAAATCTTAAAAGCATCATTATCTTTGACTCAGAGGTGAACTCAGTGGTAAATGTCATTTTATTTCATAAGCAGCATTATATGGATCACAATCTCAGTGTTGCCTCACTTGCAAAATCTGGCTTTGACTTTAAAAAAACAAAAAAAGAAAGAAAACAAAAATCCTTTACTGGCTTTTGTCGTCAGGATGAATTAAGAGATTAGAGACAAAGTACCTACACACTGGGCTTTTAGACATGAGTTTCTTCCCCATGTAGCAAGTGGCCAAGATCCAAGCCTTCAGGCAACATCACTCCAAAATGTCTACAATGTGATAATCTTAATGTAATATAATACTCAAAATTCACAATGACAGTGGGATTTTCTCCTACTTTTTTAGAGCAAGAAAGCAAATGTTGAATGGAAAGATGGTCCGATGAACTAAAAATGATAACGTGGTCGCTTCAGAACAGAAGGGCAATTGTCCTCTAAAAGCATGGAAACATCATAATCAAAGGAAGAATTCTGAAAACAAATGCTGGAACAATAAAGCAAATGACACCATATTAAATTGCCATCTGGCATTAGAAGTGGTCTGAATTGCCGTTTTGCAGTATGACATTTCACAGAAAACAAACAAACAAGGAAAAAAAGTGTGTGTGTGGGAATTCTGTGTGTTATTTGAGAAAACTATCCATTAAACAAAGTTATTGTGTATTACCTCCTGGTCTATGGAGAAAAATATCACTACCTTTTTTGTACCCTCATTTATGTTTCCCCTCTCATAATACATAGTGAAGAAACATGTACATTATGAATACAATCACATATGAAATATTTTGCTTCTGGTGTTTTGAAAATTAGGTTCCTCAACGATTGCTGTTTTCACTTCTGTCCTTGTACATTGTATTACCATTTCTCTTCATCCATACAGAAGTGGTCATCTGAATATTTGAAGCAAAACCAAAGAACTTAAATAAAGTTTATTTGGGTAAAGCTTATGCAGACTACTTTTTCTATGGTAAAATAATTCAGTACCCTTAAAAATAGTGACCATGGGGCTACCATGTACCATCCACAACAGTACCCAATTGAGGAGATCATACTCAGTGGAAATTTCCCATAATGCAGTTGAAATTATTTTTGTGTGTACGTATGTGTGTGTGAATGCTTTGAGGTTATATAGGTAAGATCTCTGTTTGTTCCTCCAGTGAATTTTGCTGATGGTTTGTATTCTCTGATATATTTGTGATTTTAGCATTATAATTATAATTTTTTGTATGATACATTGTGTTTTATGTGGGCTGTTAGCTCCCATAACTTAACTAAAGTTAATTGAACAAGTGACCTATTCATAGGGAACTTATTCTTTTAGAATATTTATTATTTCTTTTTTAAAAAATATTTCTATCCGCCTCTATAGCAAAAGATATTAGGAGAGGATCCTTCTGTAGCCAAAATAGTGCCACTCAAAGGGGAAAAAACTAGTTAGTCCAAAAGTTTTCTAGAGGGCTATAGAAGCCCTCAAATTTGATAAATAGAGATCATGGTCTGTGTTACCTCAAAAGGTGGGAGGCTTTGAGGTCCTCCAGCAGTGCTAGCATCTCCTCAGAAAGGTGAGAAATAAAAGCTCAAAGGAGGCCTGTGAGAGGAGGGTAAATATGGGAACTTTTCACTTGGGTATACTAGTACTAACTGAGAGACACCAGTTGAGAGTCAAAAGAATGCCTTTACTGGGGAATTCAGAGACACACACAAGCAATCAAGCAGTCTCATAAACCATACAAGGCTAATGAAGGTAAAGGAGATAAGGGCTGGATGGCAAGAGATTTTGGGGTGAAGTGGGTGATAATTACCATTTCAGAAGCAGAAGACTGAAGCCAAATGGCTCAAACAAGAGTTTGAGGGTATATAGAACACAAGAACTGGGGAGCCATTGGACAGAGTATCATGCCTACATGTGTCTGAAATACTATGAATTGTTGGGCTTGGGGCCAAAGTTGAAGTATGTGAGGGCAATCTGGCTGCAACATCTGGCATCCCATTGATCATCAGGGTTGATTCAGCTAATCTGGCCTGCAGAAGTACCCTATTTCCTGCCCTGAAGGGGAATGTGTTAATTGCTCTGTGGCAGAGCAAACAAAAGAGGCCCAGAATGGACTAATGATCTTAACTTCAGGTGACAAAGAATTGATGGGAGTCATGCTAGTCTCTTAATGTCTGGACGGGTGAGGGAACAAAGGAGAGTTTCTGTGGGAAGAAGTTACAGGGTGATGACCATCAGAGCAGTCTCGTTTGCTATTGTATTTGAATTTTGGGTTGTTGAGAGGATTGTCACAAGGCCATCAGCTCCGGGGCTTTCCTGTCTAATCTTTTTGAGCTTACAACCTGGCCATGCTGAAGTCATTTGTCTTAGCTTGTGGCTTCCACTAGAGTCCTTTTCCACATGCCTTCCAGCCATAAATGTATGATTTTTATATTAGATATTATATCTCTCACCAATTAAATGATCTTTCTTGCCAATTACATTGTACCATGGAGTGGGGGGTACGACGTAGTAACACCTGTGGTTTCACAAAACTGAGTGTTCCCAGGGGAGAGAAAGTTGAAGGCAAGGAAAAATGGAATAGAGTACCATGGAAAAGGGCATGACTGATTAGGTGGAACCCTGAATAAGAAATTAAGACTCCCATATCTCTTTGTACATCCCCTCTGTGTTCCAAATACCAATAACTAGGGAGAAACAATAGGCCAAGACTCTCACGTTTCCATACTGCCTGTGACTGGTGCAATTTATATGAAAGAGAATGATAGCTTCACCCGTATGCTTTACTCCTCTTAAATGTGCCACTACTTATTTCCATGAAAGATTCACTCTGATCATGTCCTGCTGTGAAAGCCCTATACATATCAAGTAGGGATTGGTAGGGAATCAGAAATCTTGGATTAGATGGGTCTTTGATCTTGCACAGCTCTTCCTACCTCTAAACACCCCACCTCCAGGTAATGACTCTTGTTTCTCTCTCTTTCTCTCTCTCTCTCTCTCTTGTTCTCATTGACTTCTTATTTATTGAAATCAGTCAGGCTGCAACCAATTTCATATTATGTGTAGGTAGAAATGTCTTGCCCAGTTTAGACACAGGTGAACAGCAATCTTCATGTGGAGACATGGGGCATTCTTTAATATTCCTTTCCCAAATTGTAGCCTGTTTGCTTTACATCCTGTTAAACTCCATGGGAACTGTTCAGACCCTAGACAACCTTGCTCTTATTCCCAAGGTCCCAGACTTTTTCTTGCCTGGTTCTGTTTCTTGGCTGTGTCCATGTATAACAGAGAGATCAAACATCAGAACTAAAGATAGCTGTGGATATAGATATGCATGTTGCATCTTGATTTCCCTTTTAGATCTCACTTAGACATTTCATAATTGAGATAGAAAAATCACTTTGAAATGAATAGGTCACTACTTTCTGGGGGGCAGAGTCAAGGAACTATTGCAACTATGGCAACTGTTGCTCATTAGTGGATAGCCTTCGAAGGCTTCTTCTCAAGACTGCAATGGACACTATAAATAGCACCATCGGAATTGCTGCATTTTATATGAAGAGAAAGAAAAGAGCTGGGAATTCTAAAGACTCCTAACACATTAAAACTCTGTCTTTTTCTTTCCCTCTCATGTGACTGCAGAACAAATATAACTGAAAGTGAGAGAATTACATCAGTCACACTGCAAATAATTTTATGAACTTATTTTCTTACCCAGTTGAATGGGGGGTGGGCACGGTATTTGAATCAAATCTCTTCTACAGAAGACTAAGCAGACAACTCAGCTGAATGAGGGGACCTGGCCGTAAAAGTTTCAAAGCTGGGGCTTGTCCACCTCCAGCGCAACCCACCAAGCCCTAGTACAGAGTGACATATTTCTGGTTGACAAATCATTGAGGCTGAACTGGAATGTTGGCCTTCAAAGAAATAGCGAGAGAGTTTGCGGCGGTGTTAAATATAATATTAATGAATAAAAGAAATAGAATCAATTTAGGACAATGGATAAGATGAAGGGTTTTTTTTAAAAAAAGAGATGATGATCACTGACAAAAACAGTATCCTTGGCTATACCCATCAAGGCTAGTATGTTCAAGAAAGGAAGAGGAGACAAGAGCTCCACTGGAGAGATATCTGACTTGTCTGCTTCAAGTCATGAGGCTGAGTGGTTGGCAAAATGGAGGGATAGCCCTTATAAGGATAACAAAAGTTATTAATGAGAAAGAATACATAAAAAAAGAGAGGCTGCATTTTGCTTAAGTCTACTGGGAAGAGCAAGATTCTGTTCCTTCACCTCTTTTCCTTCCTGCTGAGTTGAGTACAAACTGCTTTTGCCCTTTGAATTCAGGTTACAGCAATTGAAGTAAGCTGAGGACAAAGGGAAAAAGTGGGAGGTGGAGACAGAAACTGGGATATGTTAAAAGCAGCAGGAAAAATGGGAAAGCAGAGGTTTAATGGGAACTCCCCTTGCCAAATTGGAACAGTTGGGCAGTGCTTAGTACTAGGGAGATTCTGAGGATCTGAAAGAAGCAAGACTTTCCCAAATGTTTGAAGTATAAGGAAAATGACACAGAACTTTATGGTAATAGGGACCTACCTTGATGGGCAATAGTGTCTCAATTGCATGCAGAAGAATGTTAGCCCATGAGAGAGCCTTAAAAAATTCAAAGGAGTTTGAAACCCAAATCAGTGTCATATGCAGTATCAGTGCAAGAATAAATCTTCAAGGATTGTACAGAGCTGGACTCTTTTTTGTAGTTTTTGTTCTGTGGCTACTTTCAGTAGGTCCAGAATGATGGTATTATGAGGTGAGATGCTGCAAATGTGGAATGGCTGCTCATTTTAAAGATGTTAAAAAAAAAGTCCTGATGCCTGGAACTTTGATTAAGGAATGTAATAGTCTAAGAAAAAAAATGTGACTTATATACAGGGGCATTTGTGAAGGCACTTGATGTAAAATCACATGAACATGTGTGAGAAAGAAGATCTGCAAGTAATATGGCACCTGCCTATATGAAATAACCTGGCATCCCATCTCTTTGCTAGCACACCACCAGCCTTTCCACTGACAGAAAATAGTCAGAAAACAATGAAGCTCAGATTCCATGGTCCCTGTATTAATTTGGAAAAGAGACAGTATCACAGATGGAGTCAGATGACACCACTTCCTGACCAGTTCCAGCCCCTTGCGCTCTCTCAAGCCCAGTGAAGCTTATTTCCTGAGCAAGCAAATGAGTGACTTTCGCAAAAATGGGGAAGGGGGGAAGAAGGAAAGAAAGAGAAACCTGAACGTCTTAGTCAATGCCAATATGCCAAGCTAAACACAAAACAAATTCTTGAGCTGTTAGGCAATCTGCCCAAAGCCTACGCTGGCAAAATGAGAAGAATTAATTTTCTCTCAAATAAACATTTCATAATATATTTAATCTTTCAGCACTGTAAAAGGAATATTATTCAATGTGGAGCTCAAATAAGCTTTGGCAGGCTATTGTGAGTTTGAAATATTGGAACTGTTCATCTGCTTCAGTTTTGTAACTGTGAAAGAAGGGTGTGCTATATATTAAGGCTATTCAAACAGTGTGGTTTATTGTAGTTTATTATTATTCTAGAAACCATTGGAGGTGTTTTCCTTAAGATACAAAGATTGACAAAGACTGGGTGGCCAGCCAGTTTCTACCACATGGTATAAATCCAATAAATAAATAAAAATGAATCTCATAGAACCTGATGGTGCAACCTGTAACGGAATGGAAAAACAAAATAGTGCACTAGCTAGTGTCTTGGTATTTGGAGACTAACAATGCAGTCCCACACAATGGAGTCTGAAATAAGTCCTACGAAGTCAAATGGAACTTGCTTCCACATAACTGACAATGTGTACAACAGTAGTTTTGGGATCCAATCCTATGCAAGCTTAACTTACATACGGCTAGGTCCCATTGACTGCGGTAAGGCTTAAATGATTGAAAGTGAAATGATTGAAATGATTGAAAGTGTTCCTTGAGTCCTTTTCCAATTTTGCATGCACATGGAAAATAGAAACATAAATTTCCATCTTGATACAATGTGGCATATGATATTATAGGATATATGATGCAATTTTGCACTTTTAATAGTATATTAATCTTATAGCATATTAGTTTGATAGTATATTGATCATGACCAGTATGTTTTCTTGGGATTTGGGTATAATTACATTGGCATGAACATAAAAGTATGCATAATTCAAAAAAATAGTAATTGAGATGGAATAGTATCTGATGTACTAGAATATATAGGGAATTTCTAGAAGATTGTAATCAGACTGTTTTACCATGCAGGTAGTTCCAATTCCATGGTTAATTTGTTCTCATCATGTCTCCAGTGATCGTTATTTTCCATAATAATCACTTACTGTCCAAGGATACTGTTCTCATTTGTATTCTGATATGCTGTAGTCCTTATATAGACTTGCCACCATACTAAGAGGAACTAAATTTTCATTAGTAATCTTATGTACCTCTTAACTTTCCTGTCTATTATTTGCTTTCCCCACCTCACCCTTTCACCTATGTACCTCTTGGTTAATTTTCACCTTCCCAAACATGGTGCTTGGTCCACAGGCAACCACTGATACACATAGTAATTTGCTATTGTTGTTATCTGCCTTCAAATCTGACTTGCAGTGACCTTATCCTGGGGTTTTCTTGGCCAGATTTATTCAGAAGATTTATTCATTCTCTTCTTAGATTGAGAGAATGTCACTTGCTCATGGTCACCCAGTGGTTTTCAATGGCTGAGCAGGGATTTGAACCCTGGTCTCCTAGAGTCCTAGTTCAACATTCAAATGTCTTCACCAGATAATAGTAAAGTCAATTATCTGAACATGGATACTTGGACAGCCACACAATTTACACAAATAAGAGTGGCACAATTTATACAAATAAGAGGACTCTGTTGAAACTCTTAGGGGAACTCCATCACCACAGCCTAATGAGGACTGAAATGCTCAGTGTTCACTGAATGCTACTGACCCTTCAATGGGTGGGAATGGAGCAGTATACACTTGAAGAAAGCATGGATGTGTAACATCCCAAAAGGAGCATTCCAATGCAATTTAATCATTAAATCAGCATTTCAGTCATATAGATAGTGCCTGATCTCATAACAGCTTCCTAGACTGTGCTTTGACTCCTAGAATCATAGAATCAAAGAGTTGGAAGAGACGACAAGGGTCATTGAGTCCAACCCTCTGTCATGCAGTAATATAACATCAAAGAATTCCCGACAGATAGCCATCCAGCCTCTGCTTAAAAAAATCCAAAGAAGGAGACTCCACCACACTCGGAGGCAGCACATTCCACTGTCAAACTGCTCTTACCATCAGGAAGTTCTTCCTAATGTTTAGATGGAATCTCTTTTCCTGAAATTTGAAGCCATTGCTCTGTGTCCTATTCTCTGGAGCAGCAGAAAACAGGCTTGCTCCATCCTCTGTATGACATCCCTTCACACCTAATGAATCCTTAAGAATGATAACTAAGAAAATATTGGGGCTGCTTCTCATGGTAGAGGCCTTTCTTATTGCCTAGCCCACAGTGGCCCAATAGCCTTCATTTGTTCCACTGACAGCTTGGTAGCTAGTGACAGCAGCCAGCACACGTGCTGATGGGGTTCAAAGAGAAATGCAGAACCATTCTAATTCAATATAGCTATGTAGTAACTAATTTTCAACTTTCAGCATATGCTGTGGTTATTTTATGCTTCATTATATTAAGAGATTAAAGACAGAAGATTGAGAGATAAGAAGCATCTGGTCCGTTTCCTCTGAACTACTTGCACATCTACTGGAAAAAAAAGAAAAGCTGTAAGTAGTTTCACCAGTTAGAAAACACTGAGAAGGTTTTGTCTAAGTCAGGGATAAGATGACCCTGAGGAACCAAATGGTCCCACTTCTACTGCATCAGTTCCTAGATTGCTGTATGTTTGTTAGCTTCTGTAATGTGTTACCAGTGGTCCAATTCAGGTTGCTTCTCACAGAGACAGGAAACTGCCCCATCTAAAACTGCTGAGGGGTCATGTGGCTGGATGTCCCTCTGAATAAAAATCCCCAGTATATTGAAATTTGGATGTCAAAAAACAAACAAACTTGTTAACTGAAATGCTGCAGAAACACTGCTTTTTTTTTTTTATGTTTTCTGTGTGGAGGGCTATCAGTGTTCTACAAATGATTGGTGTGGAGCCAGTGTGATGTGGTGAAGTGAGTGTTGGACTTGGACTCTGCAGAACAGGGTTCAAATCCCCACTCATCCATAGAATCTTACTGAGTAACCTTGAGTAGGTCACACTCTCTCAGCCTCAGAGGAAGGCAGTGGCAAACCCCTCCTGAACAAATCGCTCCAAGAATACCCATAAGTTGTAAATATCTTGAAGGGACATAACAACAATAAATGATTATCCAAGCTTCCAGTTCTCGCTGGTGCTCTGAAATGGTAGAGCCCCTATAAAGATTTACTGCTGGAATGAGAAGTAGGCCTTAATTAGCCAAGGTATCTGTCTGCCAACTCTATTCCTTTCTTTTTCTGATCTATGTGTCGCAAGCTACTTTTGATCTTCTTCTTGACCATGGACTTAGCAGCAGCTTGCCTCATTTACTACCATTACCCAAAGCTTTCTACTACTTCAAGAACTGAGGCTTAGAGGAGAGCACCTGATGTCAAATATTTGCCAGCTATACTTTTTGTGTATATTTCATGTATCCGGGTGGTCCTTCATATTCCACTAAATGATTAGAACATTTTTATTTAATGAACAATATTACTGAAATAATCTTTTCACAGAAGCATTTTATGTTCTGAAAGTATTTAGGAAAGGGTGTAACTTGAGTTACCAAAGCAGATTTTCCAGGCATGCCAATATCTCTTGAGACATTCTCCAAAGGGGCAAAGATCACATGCAGCTGCTGTGTCAAATTCTGCACAAGGAAACATTTACGGTATATTTGTCACTGTTCTGGCTCAGACCAGCCCTAGGCAGAAATCCTTCATGCATTTCTTAAGAGAAAACATAATCCGTACAGAAATTGCACATAAAAGCCATTGCTAGGTCAGGGAATCAATTCAGAAACAAAAGGACTATAAACTTGATCGTGTTAGTGCAATGATTAAAATTAAGTGCTTGGTTCATAGCAAACTAAGGAATTTTTGCCTTAAGTTAAAAAAAGAGAGAGAGACTCCAAAACACAGAGCCAAAAAATTTGAAATGTTTGAACAATGAAACCCTATGAACAAAAGCCAAGTAGGTATTTATGCTCCTATCAATCATATTAGCTGGTATGAGCGACAAAACACAGACATTTGTAACTCTATAAGACTACCTCTATCTGTGTTCATTGAACTATATAGCAAAAAATTATACAATGATGAAGTATTTGCTTAACATGTTCAAATATGTTGAAATTGCTGGTTACCAAATGAACTTCAACTCAGCTCACACATGCCTGTTATCAGTTGATCACTGCAACTTCAGTATATGAATGCATATACTTTGCACTTTATATCACCTGAAACACAGTATTTTTCAATAGAGGCAGTTCAAACATTCATCTGTGAGGTAATCTGGGTTGTGTATACAATAACTGAAAGACTGGGTGCTATGACCTTTAGTTTCCTTACATCCATGTTTCCGTATGAGTTTTTTGGGCTGATGAAGGGTAGGTTATCCACATCAGCGCAAACTGACTTAAGGAGGTTGTGGAGTGAAAGCCCTGATGGCAAAACTGACTTCAGTACTTTCTGGGTTAGATATGATGGTGCTGATGGTATCTCCTTCGTCTGCCATTAAAATCCATGTAATGAACCACATAATCCATGTAACCTATGTAATGAGCTACTGAGGTAAAATATGTTTGTTTTCCAGTGCTTGCTCTAGAGATATTTACCATGTTATATGGCCTTGATGAGAAAGGGAGTCTCAACAGGTTGGAAACCTCTGTTGATATATTTGTCAACCACTGTGAGATTTTTCACATTTGAAAAAAGTATTGTGAAAATGTTGTGAAAGATTTTTTGCATAAAAATGTTATTTGGATATAATATTCTTAAACAAGAAAATAACTTTTCAAAATTTTGTACCAAAAAATCCACAAATCTGGAAAAAAGTAACTAAAAATATATACAAGAACTCTCAGAATCTCACCCAGAGAGGAGACAAACTTTGACATTATTTTATTTCTAATGTGTAAGAATGAAGTAAATGAAGATTTGTATCACCCATGTAGAGATGCTGCTGCTCATAAACAGGAAAGATCAAGGGATGAGCTTTCCTAGCTTTTGTCTTGGGAACAAATATTCTCCAGCTGATACTTGGCAAGTGGTTTCAATAAAGCTCATAAGTTGCAGTGTGAGAAAGTGAGGATGCAGCCCATAGGATAAGCTATTTGCCATGTCGTCTGTCTCCATTCCAAGAGTGTGGAAGCAATAATAATCCTACTCCCTTGACTTAGAAACGTATTTGCTACAGTGAGAACATATACTACTTAATGACACAAATGGAGGTGAAACTCAACAGCTGTCATCACTGAAACATTATAATCCAGTCCTGTTGATAGTTTATACTTAGCTGAAATATTTCATAACCACTGAATTTGACCATATGGAACTCCTGCTGAGGGAACTTCCCATTTTATGTCACCAGTTTCATTGGAGTGTGCATTTAAAGTAGCTGGCAGAAGCAATATACATTAGTACTGTGGTTTAATGGTGTGTGTGTGTGTTTAGTCTGAAAATTAGTATCTGTAATGTATTTTATTTTAAACAAGGTTTTCTAATCTGAATAAAAGCATCCTTGGCTTAACCCTTCAGTTTCTCCTTATTGAAATGTATGAAAAGAATCTGAAGCCGAAATCCAAAATGCCCGTACTAAGGAGGAAATCTCATTGAAATCAGCAAAGAGACTTGCTTCTGCATTAACCTATTTAGGGTTGCACTGGAAAGCACATCAAGAATTTTAACACTCCCTAGAGACTGTACAACAGTCTGATAAAATTAAAAGTGTCTTGAGAAATGGTTGAATCATTATTTCAAATGTGAACCTCAGAGAATGTCTTCTAAAGCAGTAGTTTTATGTGAGACTTGTGAAATATAAATTCCACAGCAGACAGTACAGATCACAGGAATTATATTTTCAATCAAATACTGGAAAAGAAAAGCAAACTAAAATAAAAATAAAAAAAACTAGAAATAATCAACAGATCATTGTTACTTATGGTATTTGGGTGGAAGTGGCTTACAACTGCTAAAGTAAACCTCCCTAGCTGAAGTTATCTAACAATTCAATGATTTTGATTTTCAGTTCACACTGATGAAAGAAAAATATTGAGCAAAACTGCTGCTCAGTCTACCAAAACATTTGATTCTGGTTTGTTAGAATGAAGTTAGAGTACGAGCCAGAAAATTCAACTGTGCTGCCATCTATATGTAAAATGGCACTGTGCTGCATAAACAGCACTGCCAGTAGTATAAAATTCTACAACGACCGAGATTATTTAAACCTCACTCATCTGGAAAACAAGTCAAAATGTCTTGAAAACAAATCTTGTGCTCATTCATTTTCTGCTATGGTCCTAAGGAGATTTTCACCACCTCAGAAATAATCATGGTGGTGGTGGTGATGCTGACATATTGTAAAGATTATAATTTAGAATTATTATAGAAATTTAGCATGTTGCAGCAGTGTGTTATGCATCAAGAGTGCTGCAAAGAAGAGCATATAACCAATAGGTTTGCTCTATGCTCAGTGTAGAATCTTTACAATTAATACAGCTCAATCTAGTCATGATTAACTGAAACTGTGTTGATTTCAACATACCTGTTCTAGACATGGCAAGATTGAGGTCCAATTCATATAATCTCTGCAAGATCTGTTTTGCATAGTTTTACCATTGTTTATCATCACTGCACAGACCTCTGAGGAAGAAGTAAAGTACAATGTTAGTTGTATTCATAATCACACCTTTCCCAGAAACTCAATACTCAGGTTCTGATCAGATCCAGACCTACTTAAATTTGCACAAAAGGCTGTGTCACATGCATTCTGACTACTATTGAGGTGGCAGCCCTTCACTCAAGGCAAGTAGACCTCCATTGACAGCAGCATTTTTAACTGATAGTATGTACAGCTGTTTGCAGAAAACAAAATGATAGATCCACAATAGAGAGATGATCCCTTTGCAAATTACAGCCTCTCCCTGCTGCATACGCTGCACAAATTACTAGTATTTCCTAAAAGATGAAGTATGATGAAGTATGATGAAGATGAAAGTCATCAGTCAATAGAAGAAATGGGAAAAAGATTTTGGATGTACAGCAACACAGCTTAAAGCTTACCATTGGTGGGAACGGGGGCTTTCTTCGTGGTACTCATGAGTGTCTGGCTTCATCATGGTCTGTTATCCATGGCCACTGGTTATTTCTCAAGAGGCACCGCAACAACAATTTACAAGCTATGGATATTTCCAAATCCAAATAGATGGCTTTGAGTGATATATACAAATAACTCACAACACAATAATCAAACAATTCCAAGGTGAAAACCTTACAGAGAAAACCATGTTTGGTAGCTAGGCTGAGAACTGCTGTCTGTGAGTGCCGCTAAGGAGGGATTTATTCCAAAAAGAGTTGGGCCCCCAAAGCTTTTTCCTGTAAACCAACCAGTCTCCCTATTTTTCTTCCTTTAGCACCTCCTAAAACCAAATGCTCATTAGTATTGACTATGATGAGAAGTGATAAACCGAATATCATAATTTTGGCTTTGAAGTTCTGAAGTATTTTCGAGAACAAAGAGCTGAAGGTAATGGAATTAATCTGGGATGGGTTGTGCTTCTTATGGCACTGTGAACATGAAAGAAATGTTTGCTCTTTGTTGGGGTTTTTAAACAGTTTTACCAGGACATAAACCTTCTGTGAGGAAAGTAAAATAGAGCTGTTTGAATGTGCCTTGCTTGATTTTCACAACATGCTAGTATTTAGTGAAACTTTATCATTGCATCACAACAGTGAAAAGAAGGGGTTGTTCAGTCTACCTGTTGGCTGAGTGTCAACTAGTCATGTCATATTGGTTGGTAGATCAAGCTGAAGGTTTCCTAGTGTTTGCACAATTTGGCTCTAGAGAATAGGTAGAGGCTAGTAAGAACTACTGCGCTGCTGAGTGTTTCCTGTATTGGGTCCAAAATAAACTACTAGATTTTCCCGCAAACAGTGACTGGGATGGAGTATAGCAAATGGCTTACAAATATCTGAGGAAAGCGTGAGAAGTATTTAAAAGGACTCTCCAGATGTGGAAAAGTCTTACAGCACTGATATTAAGAAGGTGTAATTTTGGATAACTGGAAGGAAAATATGTTCTAATGCTGTGCTTTATTAAACTATAAAATAATCCCCTTTAAGAAGTGATGGAAGTCTCACCACTTGAACTTTCACAAACGAGACCAGACAATGTTCCAAATTACACTTAGGGGATTATGAAAATTCTACATTGGCTAAAGAATGTTCCTTTTAACAAATTTAGTACATTTTCCCCATCTCTCATTTCAGTGGGGTAGGAATGTACAAATAGCGAGCTTTCATCAGTGCAGCATCTGGATTAAATATTTGCTCATTTTTCATGTCAACACCTCACTCCTGTTGACCCTACTTCAGGAAGATAAGATACTGGAATTCAGGTAGAGAGGGATCCTGTAGTGTATCTTAATGTAGTTCAGGAAGTACTGTCATGACAATGTCAAATAATGGTTTCTTCTGGGGATGCAAAAAGAAATTCCTGTTTAAAGTCAACATAGCAAGATAGCCCACCATGGAATTGTGCCTGAAGATAAAAACAGGAAAAGGAGCAAATATTTCATACTGGACAGGATATTCCAGGCACACTGTATTTTCATGAGACTTATGTTAAAGTTTGAGTATTATGTGACTCATCAGCAGGATCCTGTTTCAAAAAGTTCCCCTGCTGGTTTTGAAATATTAATTTGCATTCACTTTGACTTCTGGAGATTTCTGCAATTGACCTGTCATTTTGCATGTGAAAAGAAGACCAGCCTGGAATAATCATTTACATCAAGGGTGTGTCAGGCTGCTTCAGGAATTAGGCTGTAGACTGTCATGTCCTTGTACTCAGATGGAGCTGGATGTGAATCCAAGAAAGCAAAGAAAGGGATATGACCAGAAACAAATAGGTGCCAGATCCCAAGGGAGACAGACATAATCACTGGGGCTGGAGGCAGGTGGCTTCAGATAGAAGTTAAGCTCCAAAGTAGCAACAGAAGCAGGTACATGGTTAAAGGCAGAGCTCAAGATCCAATGCAAGAATCAAGAAAAAATAATAGGAGCTTAAGGCAGTGTTGTCATTGGAGACAAGTTGCTCAGACTCAGAGCACAGCTCTGACTTAACATTCACAGCTATAGAGGTTAGGATTAGCTAAAACCTTTATTTGGCTAGCATAAATGCCTTTTTGCTAGAAGAGCCTTCTTCTGTCACCTGATAATAGAGACCTGACAACAGAGAGGTCTTCCAGGAAAATTGCTCTGCTGGCTAATATCTGGATGAAATAAAAGCCAAAAATTGGGGTAGGGGAGAGAAGGGAGAGAGAGCAAGGAAGCAATAGAGTTATGCTAGAACCAAAACTAATGCAGTTCAGGAACAGCTACAGTATCTGTATAAAGTTAGGCCACAGTGAGGCTAGTCTTATATCATTTCTAGCATTCCTGGGCTGGACAGGGTTTGAATTCAGCAGAACTTCAGCTGACCTAGGTGGCCTTTGGACATCTTGGCTAGTTAGGATCAAAATGAGTGATAAGCCTTGTCCCCTGATCCCAAAATGATTGGGAGGAGGTTTATGTTAATGGAAAAGGCTGGAGTTTTGATTTTATTTTCCTTTTCTCATCAGGAGGAATTTAGTGAAGTAAAGCATGAGGTGAAAAGATAGCCTCACTTCAATTCATATAATATCTGAGGAGACTTGCATGGGGTTATACAATTCCTGAGATGAATTGTTCCAGACAATTGATAGATATAAAGGGGAAATTCAGTGTTTTGGATTCACTGAAGTAAATGTGTAACCAGTGAGGCTTGTGCGTTCTGATATAATATGATCTGAACAGGCACCTCTCAAACAGAACTCTTGCACCCAAGACCAGAGGTAGCTTTTGGACTATCTTTAAAACTGCTGACCCATGCTGAATACATTATAGTTATCTAATCTGGATATGGCCAGAGCACGGATGACTGATTTCCCCAACAAGACAGAATCAGGAGGAAAGAGAGAGAGGGAGAGAGAGAAAAGAAAAGACAAGATTCCAGCTATTTTCATTTTTAAAGCTCAAAATCTGGCTCCAGAGAAAAAATTGCTATGGGGTGTGTGTGTGGGTGCGTGTGTATGCGCGCGCGCGCGTGTGTCCCAATGAACAACAGAACGGCTTAAGTACCCAGACATCAACATCATCATCATCATCATCACTACCATCATCATCGTCATCATTACCACCACTTAGAGTCAATATACTATAAATCTAAAAGATGGATTGTTGTTTTCAAAAAGAGCATATAATACATATTAATACATATATACAGTTGTTACTTGCCTTAAAGTTGATTCCAACTTATGGTGACCCTATCATAAGGTTTTCTTGGCACGATTTCTTCAGAGGAGGTTTAGTCTTTCCTTCCTCTTAGGCTGAGAAAGAGTGACTTGTTCAAAAGCACCCAGTGGATTTCCATGGCATGGTGTTGCCAGAGTCTTAGTCCAATACATGAACCACTACATTGTGCTGGCTGTCAATACTTCCATATTAATAGTTCTAAAACATAGACAAAAACCTAAACCAGGATCTGCAGAACTCTAAACCAACAGTTTTTCCCTCTTGTCTGTATGAAGGGGGCATCCTCATCTGGCATAAGGCTGTTGCCAGACACCAAAATTAACATTGGGTGCTATTGAAGAGTTCGGATCAGAACTTGGGACAGCAGGGGTAAAATTCCTACCTGGTCATGAAAGTTACTGAGTGACCTTGCCTTAACTGTTATCACTTAGCTTAACCTCCCTCAAAAGGTTGTGAGGATAAAGTGGGAAGGAGAAGAATAATATAATCTGGTATGAGCTTATTGGAGATAAGATAGAATATAAATGGAACTAATCAATAAAACAAAAATTGAGGTTAGTCCTCTCACTCCAAAGAGTCTTTGGCTATGGGTTGGTATTTCTTCTCCCCACATAAACCATTCTCTTTAAATTATGTCTCTAACAGCTCTGCCACAAGTGAGACAAAATGTCCGTATTGATAATCTTCAGAAGGATTAGAAATTGTTTTGTTCTGCTGTTTTAATTATTGTCTGCAAATATTTGATTTTGAGAGAGGGCAAGCTGTCTTGAGATTTTTTTTTAAAAAAAGTTTCTATGCAAGTTCCCAAATAAATAAGAAGTTATTCTCAAAGAAACAGTGCTGTGGCCATTCACTGAAAGGAATTGTGTACTCCTAGGAAATGGTGCAACAGTATGACTTTAGGCAAGTTAATATTTTATATTACTGTTAATTAGCCTTTACATTTATGTGAATGCTAATTTATATTTAAAGCTAAATTTCAAAAACAATAATATAAAACCCTTCTTAGTATTGATGGACTTGAATTGCATTTCTGGAAATTGCCATATTTCAAGTTTATTTCAGATCTATGACAATGTGTCTATTCTGAAAAAGAAGACTGTGGTATATCTTTAAATAGTTAAAGAAACAATTACAGCCCATAACTGCATGTGGAGATATGTGGTTTAATGGTTAAATCAAGGAAAGATGATTCAGCAGTTCTGAATTATATTGTTTTGTTTTACTACTGGCTTAGCTATAGAAACTTGATGAAGTCTCTGAGAAAGTGTGACAATATTAAAATTTATACAGATGTTGTGAAGGTTAATGCAGTGATGATATCCTTATGGAGAACTTTGGAAAAAGTCACTGTACAGAATGCAATAATGAAGCATAAAATATCGAAAGAATAGATTTTCATGAAATTCTGCATTAACTTTTTAATTTTCTACACTGAAGATCCTTTAGTTGATCCTGCCTTTAATTTACCACAGATGATGAATATCTCTTTTACCATATCCATCTGTAACAAGGGGCCATAAGCTATGATATCTTTCAGAGACATTCACATGGTAGAAAAAACCAAATTCATGCATGTTGTATCATGTAATGCAATAACATGCAGGATTCATACCACTTTCTATATGTGACACTGCTCATGGACCTGTTCCCCACACTAGGCAGGCAAGAAGCTGCCATTTCTAGCCAAGAAAATGTCAATCAAGTCAATTACAGGAACAACACTGCCATTGATCAATGAGTTTAATAAAGCCAAATAGACCAATTAATTTAAAGAATACCAAAAGGTGATTGTACCATGGATACCACTGATCTCCAGGTAGAAATGGGGGGCAGGTAACCTGAAGGCAGCCTGTTCAAGAGTATAATGATCTTCAGGTAGAAATGGGAGGGGGGCAAGCTATATTGGAAGAAGAAGAAGGAAGGCAGAGCTGGGTTATAGACTATTTACCCTGCCCTCTTCCACTCCTGTATCATGGCTCAGTGTCAGGACACTTCCGGTCTTTTGTACTTCCTTAGAGAGGGCAAATGGTGCCCACTCAGCACTGTGGGCAATGCAGTGGTAATGGAACAGATTATAAACTATTAGAAGAAGGAAGCAAGAATAAAACTTGAGAGTAGGAAGTGTATAGTGTCTAAAAGGGGTTATTTATCACATAGTCACCTCTGGAATGCCACTGCTGTCTATCACCTGACATATGGAAAAGATTGTTGTGGATTAATATGGATTAATTTAGAGAAGGTTTCTGTAAGTGGCTGAACAAGCAAGTAGTCATTGGACTTGGATCAAGATTCATCTTCACTGAGCCATGAAAGAGAAAGAAGTGGAGGAACAGAATCTTGAAGGCTGCCTTGAGCTCACTGAAGTTCAATAAATAATAAATAATAATGTTATAGGAGTGTTTGACAAAGATTCCATCTATTTTGTAAGCACAGAATGAAGAACAATGAATCTGTCTCTTTGTAGCTTGATTCCTTAGAGAGAGACTGTAACAAAACCATCAAATATGGGTTCAAAAATCAGGATTAAAAAAATTGTAGATCTTTTGCCCTCATTCAGCATTTTACCAGAATGAGATGGGAAAGACATTTTGCCACCTGTGGTAGTTGTATTTACATTTGTTTCTTGATGGTGAGGGATTAACTGTGCTATTTGTTGTATGTTAGCAGAGCCCCAAGACCCAAATTATATGGAGTGGAGTGGAGTGGTTGCTGTTTAAAAGCTACCCTTAAGAATACAGCTCATTGTGAGAAGCAATCTGTGTAATGTACTTCCTTGTAGCAATATTTCTGTGTATGAAGCAGACCTGAATGATCTTCTAACATTCCAGTACAATTCAAGAAATTGAATAGTAAGCACTGTGTTTAAAAGTGCAAAAGCTGGATGAGTTGATAGAATTTGAAATTAGTGAATAATCTGCTAATTATTTTAATTATTTTCCCCATTTCTTATCAACAAAGAAATCTATTGCAACTAATGCTGTAATAATCAAATACAAATTATTTATTATTTCTATTTTGCTTTTCCTTTGAGGTTGATAGCTCAGAACGTGTATAGATATAGATTGATTTAAAAAGAATGAGAAGAAGAACAATTTAAGACTATATTATGTAGGAATTCCAGAACATTATTAAAAGGAATGGTGCAACTTTCTTAAGAACTAAAATCTTTCTAGTTTAAATCAGATTTAAAACTGATGTCAGCAACCACATAAATTTACTTAAAACAATCTTTCTGGCTATAAGCATTCACTTAGAAAGCTAGAAACTCCAAGGAATTCTATCAAGTCAGGGTACTACTCATCCTATTGTCAATTTTAGCTGACATATTAATCCATCTCTCCCTTGGCTGCACCTATGCTAAGGCAACTACGTGGAAGTAATCAGATGGAAAGAACTGGATATGCTGTGTTTAGGAAGAGTGTGGGAAAATGCACTTCTTCAAACTTAATGAGGAATCAGTTCAGTCTGGATTAAAGAATAGTTATCAAACTATGTATGTCAGGCCACTCAAGTGCTGAGTTTTGAAAATAGTGAATTGTTTTAAGAATAGGTGGAGGGCCAAATAAGTATTATACATACTGTGTTAACCATTTGCATGATCAAGCTTTCAGGGCCTTTTCAAGTGTCCTTTCTGGAATCCCTGTTTTGCCCCACCTCACCTTTGTCTCTTGACACATCAGCACCTCCTGCTGGTGGCCTGGCATGGAAATTGAGTAAGTTGGGTTTCCATTGTGCAATAAAATAGCCCAAATTAGGAGTGTGACTGTTTTACCATTTTGTCCTCCCATGTGAGGAATATTCACAGTTGATGAATATTACTCCACTGTATTCTCTCTGTGTTCAAATGTCCTGAAGTGTTGCATAGGAACTATTCTGTGGAGAAAAACAAGTATTTCCCCCCACTACCCCTCAGTTTTCTGTGAAGAATTGCAAAGTTAACTGAACAGGTCAGCAGTTGCTCACATGTAGTCTTCACCTCTGGAAATGTCCATGCAAGTGGCGGTTGGGACTCGTGAATTGCCTGATCCCATGAATAGAGTCAATGGTGCTGTCTGAACCATTGTGGGAAGACCCTTCACGCTATGGAAGATTGCTGCACTGGTTCAGTGCAGCAATCTGAAGTAAATTGGAAAATGGTCATGTTGATTAATGGATTCTGTGAGTTGTTATCCCCATGATTAATATTGTGATTTCTGATGAGAAAGAAATTACGAACCAAGAGGCAGGTTTTGGGAGATTTTCCCAAATGGTGTGGATATTTTTGGAAAGCCATTTTCCCTCAACCCAAACATAACAGAGGCAAATGATCAAGGTCCTGGCCCACATGGAAGTTTAGGGGCAGACAACCTTGTACACACCTTTTCAATGGCTTCAGGAACTTCTTGAAGAGAAAAAGGGAAATCTTATTGGCTTCACTGCTTCTCAGTTTTTGTTGGGGCACTAAATAGGGGCAGTTGGTATTAGCCATTTTTGAACTGGTGGCTGTATGTATAAACTGTTGTATAAGTAAACAAGAGGAGGACCTCTCTTTCAGGAAAGAGAGAAACATGTTTGCATGTACCTAAGTTATTTGGAAGCTCTGAGATACTCTGTAGGAAGATTAAAAATTTCTAACACTGTGGGGTGGAATATCAAGAAATTCTCCTGTAATGAAGAATGAATTTCACACATCCTTACATATTTATGTCCGAAACAATTTGTTGTCCAAACATATGCATGTTTCTCATATGGTTTCATGTCACTATAAAGCAATTCTCTACAAATAATTCTTCTGCTTAAACTAACTTTTTTTAAGGATTGGAGTACCCCTGAGATGAGAGGAGTAAATGATGTTAAACTGAGTAAACAGACATAGACAGGTGTGTGAGATTTTAAGTCTTTCCCAACAGTGTTTCTTAGCCTGAACAAATCTCAGAACAAAAGAAGAAAATGTTTGTTTCCAGATGACTAGTGTTATATTTCCCAAACAGTGTTTATTTTGGCTGGCATAAAAATACATTCCAATATTTAACTTCTCCAGTGACCTCCAAATGTCTCTTTTTCATTTAGTACATCTTGGCTTCCATCTCTGATGGCATTTTTGGTGCTTAAGTTTTGTCACTATTTTATAACATGATCTTGTTCCCCTCTTTTTAAGCAGCACAGACATGTTTTAATACACCAAGTCAGGTCTAAATGATGGCTGCATTTTCATGTCACTACTTTCTCCACTTGTGAAGATCAAATTTCCTATAATCTGTGTTGCCTAATTTAATTGGTTTAGCATAAGCACATCTGAAAAGTGTAAGAGTCTTTAGCATACAGCTCCACTACATTTTAGTGCAAGATATTCAAAACAGTGTGACATTTCCATAACTTGGGCTTGGTGGGTACGGTGCACCCTGTACCCGTTTTGAGAGCATGGGCACTCCGTAGAAGCTTTTGTTGTTGTGCAAGGTCTCTGTAAGTTGCAGAAAGAAAGAAAACCAGAACCTGGGGGAGGGGGATTAATTGGGTCTTCTAGAATCTTCTAGCCACTGTGGCCAGTGACTAGGGTGTTCAGAATTCACTTTTCCTACATACCCTATATCCCCACTCTGTGGGATGTGCTGTTTTCATAACTGAACATATTTATGGCTGTAAAACATGTTTGAAAGCATGCTGACTGAAAGTATGTTGCTGGGTCAGGCTGATCTCAAACATGGTCAGGTCATAGATTCAGATAGGATTAGGTGGGAGAACCCAACTCTAATGGGCTTGTGATAATTGTTTCAACACCTGAGGCCCCATGCACACCTAAATACAATAGAAGGTGAAACTGCCCAGGTGAAGCAATCAGGGACCCTACTGTGATCCTGCCCTATGGAAATTCTCCCTAGACCTGACCAGTCATTAAGAGATTGTCATGATTTCCATCAGTGTTTTGTCACCTAGAGTTAAGGCAATCAGCCCATTCTGGACTCCTTTGTCAGGTCCATGAGAAAGCCATTACAGCTTTGTCCACACACCCTCCTTCAAGATAGGAAATATGGTATATAAGCCCCAGCTTCAACTTCATCAAATTTAGTACTTGGACATAATACATGATTCCCAGATTTTTCTTGCTTCAGACACTGTCTGAGCCACTCTGCTTTGACCTTCTTCTTCAGGACTGGTAACCATCACCCTTTTCACCCAACTTCTCGCTATCCAGCCTTTCACACTTCACTTTCCAATAGCCTTGTATGGTTTTTGAAAATATCTGATTTCTTGTGTGTTTTGACAATTCATATAAAATACTTTGCTTACCTTTTAACTGGAGCACTCTCTACAGCTAGTACTGGTATACACAAGTGAAAAGTTCCTGTCCTTACTCTCTTCTCACAGGCTTCCTTTAAGCTGTAATCTCCCAAATTCTAAGGAGATGCTGGCATTGTGAATGGACCCAATGTCCCCCCACCTCTTAGGGTAACGTCTTAACAGCCTAGCATTTGGGATACTGTTAGAAGCATTATGAAAAAGCCACATAGATCAAGAAGCAAGCAGGACCAGTGTCAGGGCTAGTTACCACGTACTGAGCCTGTAATCCAGAAGATGGCCCATTCCTGAACTCAGAGACATAGATAGTGCTCCACCACCATCCTTCTTGCTATTGCAACCTATTCATTTGTGCTTTCCAGAAACAAGAGCTGATATTCATTTTTTGCACCCTTTTTTGGGCAATGTGCAATTTTACTCAGAGAGGGCAAGTGAATGGACAATGGTGTCATTAATAAGAAGGAACTAAATTTCAGGGAGACAAACTCATTCACTGATTACACTTTGTCTAAGAATGCCCCCAAAATGTGGAATGAGAAAAAATTTGCCTACCACTTGAATAGGCTTGATCAACATACTAAGACAAATCTTTTGTAAAGAACAATAATACATTTACTTCTGAGAATTTTACATGTCATAATAATATAGGATATGCTGAATTGCCCAAAATCTATCTAGAACATATGTCCAGTAAATAGATCAATTTGTGGCCTACAAAAAGTGGAGGACAAAGTACCATCAGAGCTGTAGAACAACACTGATGACCTGACGTAGTCCTCCACCAGCTAATTCTGAGGACCAGTCCATCACGTCTTACAAACTATTCCTCTCAGAGCTTGCTTATTAACAATAGTAGCAAATATAAAATAATATGTACTCCTGAACAACTCTGTAGAGTTGCTTATAAAACTCTTATAAAACTTACAGAACTCTTTAGTTCAGAATGCAGACTAATTCCAACTAACTCCAACACATAGGCTTTAATATCAATGTCTAGGGAAGTCATAAATATTTTGCAGTGGGAAATTACTTACAAATTAGTGCCATGCATGTCCCTGCCCCTACTTGGTTTGCATCCCAATTAATTTGGATCTGGACATGAATAGGACCACAATGATCTAGATTCAGGAATTCATACTATCCTCATCCAGTATTGATTTGCACATATCCCCCTGCCCCCCCAAAAAGGGAGAAAGAACAGACCCTAAATAAGGGACTCAATCTAGCCCAATTTCAGACAGATAATTCAGTGTGTGCATGTGCATGCACATGCTATGCACATAGAAATGTGCTGTTTTTTTTAAAAAAAAGCTTTTCACTGTAGAATCTTGGCAATTCATGCTGCTTTTGTTCAGGCACTGCCTTCATAGAAAATTGATCTGCTAACACAGCTAAAATTTAACTAAGATATATGATAAACATATGACAACAAATTATAGTTTACTTGAAGAGAGAGTGTTTTTGGTGACAGATGAAATTCAGTGATGCAGCATAAGGAAGCAGAGGGATGGCAAAAGATGATTGTCCAAGCCATTTGATGAACTGAACTGGATCTAGAAATGTTCCTCTCATTGCCCCATAGTTTTCCCCAGTCAATCTCTTACAGTGTTGCCTACCTAAGCTTCCTTCAAGGTGAGAGAGACTGCTACCATCAGGGGATTCTACTCTATCTTCCTTGGCCTGATGCCTGAGACTTTTCTGCCTCTCTCCTATGCATGATTGCTTGATGTTGTCTCCTAAGTGTTGAAGCAGACTGTTGGTGCAATAATATTCTATCTATTTACCGCTGCTTATTTGCTGTCCATAACCAGAGACAATAAGTAACCTAAGACAGGTTAACAAAAAGACAGATTAACAAACTGGAAGAAAAAGAAACATATGATTATTAGTCAAGACAAAAGGTAATAACAAAGATATAGAGTCTGAAAGACTGACAATCTGATTGAGATGACAATTAAAAACTGTCCACTCCTCACCACAGCTCTTTCATAATCTGCTAGTAACACAGCCAAATAAACACAGCTACTAATACAGTCACATATAGCTAATGAACAAAGAAATATCAAGAAGATGATTGACTATATACCTTCAGTGCCTTTACAGTTCCTTCCCATAAGTACAGTATGGTCATGTTGGAGACACACCTTCTGGATATCTATCATTTATTTGTCATGCTTGATTTTCCAGATTGGTCCAGGCACTTGAGATTATACTGTTGCACTCCAGAACCTATTTGTGTCAATGGTACCACATCTAGAGTTGATCCAAATTCGTTCAAATTATTTAACAGACTTTGTTCTTCAGCATCTGGCCAAACTGATTGCACAGCTCTATTATAAGCTGACATTTTTGAACACAAATTTTCCTCCCTGGAATCACCCCATTTGTGTTTCAGCTTGACAGATCAATGGCTGTCTCCTCCTAATTCTGAATGCAGAAATTTGACTCCTGAAGACAGATACTCAGTGTGCTGCCATCTGGGTTTGACAATATTACCCCAAAACAGTCTCATTAAGTCTGAAAGGATCATATACACTCCCATTACCACAATTACCATCACCATGAATTAGATTCAAATCTATCCCAGACTGTCTTCTTTAGGGCAAAATGAATCTAGAAGGAAAGTATCAAGAGAATAGGTAGGAGCTGCCCCCCAAAGTACAATGAAAACATCTTATGCCAGAAATATAATATGTGCAGAAACTTGCTGAGTTACTCCTAGTTTCTAATACACTAATTAGCCTGCAACCCATTCCTGAAGCCAATTACTTTGAAATATTCTCCCTGTTACTCAACTATTACTATGAAACCATTGGCTGAAAAACAGTACTTTACTACGCAATTGCTATGTTCTCAAAGAAATGAATGATAGCCACATGCTTTTGTCTCACAAATGCAGAAGTCAACTGCCTGTGGAGGGTTGTGTGTGTGTGAGAGAGAGAGAGAGAGAGAAAGAGCGAGAGCGAGAGCGAGAACAAGAGAGAGCTGGTGCGAGAACTGCAAAGCAAAAATAATGAACACTCAGGTCATCATAACAATATAATGGGAAAAAAATCCAATGTGAGTTAAAGCTGTTTTGAAACAGTCCTCAGTATCACAACCCTGTTTGTAAGCCAAGACTCAGAGAACAATTTGTTCTAGATTTTGAGAACACTCAGTGCAAGGGCAGCCAGCACAGTGTCTTCATTTTTAAGAGTATAGCCAAGCAGCAGGAGCAACAATAATACAATGTACTTTTTATCATTTCAGCCACTCCTTCTTATCCATTTCTTATCCAAATGAACTAAGGACAGTGTCATTTTGAGGCATGAATAGCCTTACAGCTACCATAAAAACAACATATCTATCCCTTACATCTCAAAAAGAATGTACTCTCTCATCCACGTACTGAATCCCTTCTCTCCTCAAATGAAGATTTCTTGAACAATAACTCTGAGCAAATTCTTATCCCAACTCTAATACAAATTCACGCACCATGCAGTGAGGAATTTGTTTAACTACAAAATTAAAACCAAAGGGACTACTTCTTTCTCAGACTTTTGATATGTTTCAATATTATTTTTCCACAAGAAAGATTGGTTTCTGTGTCTACATGGTGCAGTGGTTGTGTCTTTTGTATCCCAGGTAAATTTAACAAGAGATGTGTTTTTCTTCTCAATAAAGTGGCCTAAGAGTAACACAGAGATTCTCATTGCCTTATAAATCCCATGAAGTACATACTCTTTCTTCCAGCCTTGAGAATTAGTTCTATGTCAGGAAAGAGTAATGCATAAAAACATGGTCAGGGAAGACAGTACTACAAGGTTTTCAGTGGAACTTCTTGTCAGAAAAACAACTAGGCAGACAACAATACCTTCTGTTCCCTGGGATTTCCCTCAGTCCCTTAAGACTTGTGCTTGTTGGAGATTTTCTGCACTTATTCTTTTCTGACTGCTCAGGATGTGAGCTGTCTACAATGTACTTCAGCGGCAAACCTGATTTATAAGTGAAATCGCTCAAGATTAAATTGTTGCTAAATAAAAGCAGTTAAGCCAAGAGCTTAATCTAAACCAGGTATTTCATTGTTTACAAAACCTAAACATAAATGCAACTTATTTGGGCACACAGGCACACAAACACTTAAATGTTCATTCTTTGTTCTGTATCAGAAGTGCCTGAAACTCAGCAATTAAAATGACTAGATTTTTTAGAAACCAAGCAAAAGATTCCACAATACTATGCATGATTTCAACCCTCTATCCCTGCCAATATCCTTTGAGTACTCATGAAAACTGGATGGACCATGCTGATTGGCTTATGAGTCATCTTTTCTACTGAGAATTCACCACTTGTGACAAAACTGTTGTCACTAAAAGCAACAATGATTTGATGTGGTTGTTACTTGCTATCATCAACTTTGAGTTATAATCTTCCTATGAATGAGAGGCATCCCAGAACCCTGGTCATCACCTGACTTGCTCAGGTCTTGCAAGCCCTGGGCCATGTTTCCTTGATCGCTTGATAGAGCAATCTCCCTCTTTTTCTACTGAACTCCCCTTTATCCAGCATTATAATCTTTTCCAAGGACCTGTAAGAGTTGTTCAATAGTGGAGTATGTTACCCGGCTCTACACCCCCACTCCATGATATGGTTTAATTGGCATAAAATATAAATTATATCTGACTATGGCTGGGAAGCCTGCTGGCAAAGAGGAACTGGCTGCACATGTACATCGCAAAACTAGGACAGATTGGGACCTCAGGGCATGCCTAGGCCATAGCCAGGGAAACTCTGGTGACAATGGACTTGCAAATGTCCCTCAATGGCTCAACTTTTAGAAACAATAGCACCTGAAACTGCTTCCATGGAACAACTGATTGTCTTCCTCTGTCCACTGATACTCTCCTTTTGTCCTCTCACCTGTCCCTCCATGAAGGAGCTATCATGGGCCCTTTCTGCACAAGGTGAGTGAATCGCTCCGTGCCATTACTCACCGCTTCTTCTGGGTCCAAAGTAACGCAGACTTTCCCTTAAGTGCTTCTGCAGGGCTCCTCCATTAGTCCAGGGTGAATTGGAGCAGTGTGAGGTCTTTAGATCCGCACTTCTCCAGCTGAAAATGGCAGCTTCCTGTTTCTTCGTGGGTCTGGACCAACCGCTGATGCTGGCCACGCCCACAGCCCACCCTCCACTGATCGCAGGCTCTCATTGGTGCAAGCCTAAGCATCTGCACAGGTCAGCAGGAATGCAATGGTGCACTCCAGAAGATTGAAAGACTGGATTTTTCCGGTCTTCACTTAGCGTGCTGGAGGACTACTTCAGGGCGTTTTGGATCAGACTAAGGTGTGGAACTAAGGTAAGTAGTCCAGACTTAGTCTGATCTAAGGTGCGGATGACCTCCGCACCAGGATGCCTTGGCCCGTTTTAACTTCCTCGTGCAGAAAGGGCCATGATTCTCATCAGTCCTTTGTCACTTAATACTCAAGCCATTAGCTTGTTCCAGACCCCATTGTCCACTCTGTCAAACCCATTGTTTACTCTGCCAGAGAGCCAGAACACCTTTCCCCTTAGAGCAGAAAAAGATTATTTAAACCCTGGCTCTTAGTCAGATAGCTCTGAGTACTTCAGCATACTAGCCATAACTCTGCTGTTCTGATTCTTGTTCTGTACTGCCCTTGGTCTGAGCCACATCACTGTCTCTTCACTTCCGATTCTTGTTCTGTACTGCCCTTGGTCTGAGCCACATCACTGTCTCTTCACTTCCGATTCTTGTTCTGTACTGTCCTTGGTCTGAGCCACATCACTGTCTCTTCACTTCTGGATAGGTAAATATCACCCATGTTGCCCTAAACTCTCACTATCCAACTTTTCTTTCCTTTTCCTTCAGCGAGCCTTGTATGATTGCAAGACTGCTTGGATTTTGTGTGTGTGTGATTGTTAATTCCGCCAATAAAATCAATATTCTTTGAATCTCCAGCTGGTGTTTCTACATTAGTACCAGTAAACACACGTGTAAAAGATCCTGCTAGGTTACATCCCTCTTTCAGGCTTCCCCTTTGAGCTAATATTCCCCACTGTTTCATGGAGGCACTGGCACTGTGAGTGGACCCCTGAGTAACCCTATGGAAGGAGATGGTGTCTCCTTCTTTGGAAGTTTTTTAAACAGAGGTTGGATGGGCTTGGCAAGGGGTGGACTAGATTGTCTTTGCAGTCTCTTTCATCTCTATGAATCTATGATTCTGTGTTGTTATTCTAATTTACCTTCTTCTTAAAAGGCTAGTTACTACTATGCGTTTCCTTGGTCCACCCCAATTAGCTTATTCAGAATAATTAACAGATTTTGACCTACAATTCTCCGTCTGATCAGGAGCTCACTGAATGGAAGCAGAGCAGGCTTGCTTCAGCTTTATAAGAAGTCACCCTTCTAGCCAGAGACTTCCTGACAAGAGTGTAGCAAGGTGCAAATCACTTCTTCTTCCTGAAATCCTGTTATAGCTTTAAGTCAACTACCATCCACTCACAATCTGGTCAGTAGTTTCTTTTCATGATAAAAGACAAACAAAAATATAACAATTTTGTTTTCTTGCATTCATTTTTTTTTCTGAATCAATTTCTTCTTTTCCTGAATTTTAGTGGATTCTCGTGAAAAGCCAAGCCACAATAAATCCTCACCCATCCATTGGACTGGACAAACTCAAAAGCTAAAGCTGTTTCCTGCATGAATGGACAATGTGGAAATATTTGATTTTTTGTCTACAGGAATTTAAGAGTGCAAACATTTTCTCTTTCTAAGAGAGATTATGAGTGTTTGGGGCACAAAATATAACTCCTTTGTATAAAATCAATCTTTTGCGCAATAGCCACTGAAAGGGGTGTCCTTACTAAATAGTGGAAGAGTAATACCATCTGCTTTAACTGTTGAATTGTGCTGTGCCTTATGCTGTGTTTTTAACATAACTAAAAATAACTATCTTTGTTGCTTTTAAGAAAAAAAGACAGTAAAGAATGCATCCTAGGAAATGAGTTACATATCTGCAAAATCTCATACTATAGTGACTATTAAATCTATTAGTGTCAATTGTGCTATACACTTGTTGTTACCATTCTAAATAACAATAATTTTTTTCTTTTCTTTTCTTTTCTTTTCTTTTCTTTTCTTTTCTTTTCTTTTCTTTTCTTTCTTTCTTTCTTTCTTTCTTTCTTTCTTTCTTTCTTTTGCACCTTGGGACTAAAACTGTAACTACTTAATTTTTTAAAGCAGCTTTCTGAGCTCTGGGTATTCCTTATCAGGGTTCTGCCATGGCTGTTTGGTTTTTAATCTTTAGATTAATTATCTTGATCAATTAATTCATTCTTTCAGCTTCTATCATGATTCATATACTAGCAACATTCATTTTTTCTTTACTCCTTTCCTTCCTTCCTCTGGCCATCTCTCATTTCAGGTCAATATTTTCCAGTTATCTGACATCTACAGCTGGATATCTCAACATCACATAAAACATAAAAATAATAAGACTGAATAGATCGTGTTGCATTTTAATTCATTCTTTTCTGCTTCCCTTACTGTTTCTGGCAATATTTTATGTTTCATATCCATGAGTGTGTCCATCGTCTCAGTGTTGTCTTTCACTCTTCTTTATTTCCCAGCAGATGGATCTGCTGCCAGATCTTGCCATTTTCCCCCTTTCAATGTTGCTATCATTTTCCATCTGTTTCTAATATGAAAAATGCTTGCTCAGTGTTTAATCATGTCTCTTCTTGATTAATGTAATGTTCTTCTTTTTGCCTTCCCCCTTTCTCACCTTTGGGTTGTCTCCAGAAGTCACATCATAAATAACCTACATTATTTATCTTTTTCATAGTCATGTTACTCCTCTCTGCTGTTCTTTTCACTGGCTGTTCATCTCATATTTGATTTAAAATTTGGGCATTCACTTTATGGCCAGTTCTTCTCTTCTGCCTTTGATTGCAGTTTTGTCTCTTCAATCATTTGTTTTCTCTGTGAGGCCTTTGATTTCTTATTTTATCAAATCTATCTGTAGTGCTGTGCCCTCCTTCACTCTTTTATTTCTGTCTGTGTGAGAAATGGGCTTCTGGAACAGACATCCTTGAGCATAGCCTGTTGTCACCCACAAAGCCATAGCCTCCTCCCTCATTCCATTTCAAGGCACAGTACAGACTTTGTCATTAAATCCCCCCACTTACAATTTGGCCGGATTTTTGTGAGATTTGGACAGCCTGAAAACTTCTATATATGTTTGTGCCCTTTTAGTTAGACTCAAAGGGCACAAATAAGGTTACACAACTATGAATCTTAGTAATGAAACGGAGTATCTTTTGTAATCCTGCCCCATTTCATGTAATAAACATATCTATTGTTCCTACATATGGCCAGGATTTACAAATCTTTATATGACTTGTTTTCAGAATATCTGAAAGACTTGCCTCCCTATATGAACCTGCCCACGTTGTAAAATTTTCAGAAGAAAGCTTTTTCTCAGTCCTACTACTGCTATCAAAGGCCCATCTGGTGAGAATATCTCAGAGGATCTTTGGGTGGCTTGCTTCTGGGAAGACAGACCCAAGTGCTGGTGTATTTGGTGCTAAGTACAAAGAGGGAGCCTGTCTACTTAAAGGTATGCTTCAAACTCTTCCATTATCATCATTGCTCAATCCACCCACCCACTTTGAAGCAGAGCAAATAGCTGCTTGTTGAAACAAGATAAGAATTTTATTTTGCCTTTCCAGGAGGTTTTGTTGTCTACTTTGCACTGCATCTGCATGGAATTATGGGATAAGTGGCACTGGTCATGGAAGAATAAATAGAAGATCACTGGAGCATGGGGACAGGTTCTCTAGGAGGTTCCCAGTCAAAATGGTGGCTAATAGGGGTGGCTGAGAAAGAGGTCAAGTTGGGATCCCTTGCCTCAGCCAGAGCCCACTTTAGACACCTCCACATTGCAGATCATTAAAGTCTGAGGCTGAAGATGTAGAGTTAATGAAATAGTTCCTTAGTACTCAACTTTCTTCTCTTGCCTTATCGTTTTCTAGTTGGGAAGCAAATGTTATTTAAAATTTAAGAGAAGATGGTTTGAATGGGGTCTGAAGGGGCTATTTGGTTGAGATATTGCAAACTGAAACCTCTATACAGCTCACTTTTTAATCTGACTGGAAAACAATTTGGGATTATATAGCATTCCTTCTCCTCCATGTCATAATCTTTAAAAGCCTGTGGTATTTTATACAACAAGAAAAGGAATGTTTGTGGTAGACATTTTCTGGATAGAGTTTCATTGGTTGTGATTCTCCTTCAAATTTTTATTATTTTATTTTATTTATTGTAAATTGAACTTCCACCAACATGTATACAAGTCTTGCTGCTGTTGTTTTAGGCCATCCGAGTGTTGTTTCCTTTGTTGGTCTTTTCAGCCATATTAAAAGGAGAATCAATCTTATTTGTACTATGTATGCAGTGAATAAAGAAACCCAGTTTGAGTGACAGTTCATAGAACCACACTGATTATATCTTAAGAAATTAAGAAATTAATTGTTGACACAGATAAACTTGCAGTCTGTGATTATCTGATTACAGTGAGCTTTTGAGTGCTGTGACTGACAGTCCTATGCATGTCTACCCAGAAGTAAGCCCCATTTCAATTCAGTGGTACTTGCTTCCAGGCAAATTTGTTAAGATTACCATCTGAGTGGACCTAATAAGAGGGAAGAACAACTCTGATATAACTTTTCAAATAAACTCTATAACCACGTATTAAAATACAAAATACAATATACATGTGTACGCAATATACATTGTGCCTTGATTCAGCAGCATTTATTTTGGAACATTACTTATGTCAGTACATACTTTTAATATTATCGTGAATTCCTCCTGAACTAAATGGCTATCAGCATGCAAAAGAAAGCTCAAACTCAGTAAATCTGTAATACTTTCCTCCTGGAATATTTAATTTTGCTCCACTTAATTTTAAATCCCCCAATGACTCTTATCATTTTTAATATAGTCTAGTAGTAGCTGACCCTGGCATCACTCTGGGATCTTCAATCCCTTCATAAGAGAGCCACGAAGGAGAGGTGTTCTATTAGCTCAATTTTTATGTGCTATTTTAGGCTACATGCCAGTTTATTAACCCAGGGTATCCTTATCAGTTTGTCTTCTGGAGACCATCTTTCTCTCTGGCAGTCAATTATCTTCTTCTTGATTATGTACAAATAGGCCCTTGATAACAATGTACTAAGTAAATGACAAGGGTGGGTTATGACTTAAATGTAATGACTTAAGGACCTAAAAGTTTCCTGTATTACAGATTAGTTTGCATCTTGTCCATCCCTCTCCATATGTCAAAAGAACACCATCAGCCAGCTTTTCCAGCCACTGTGAGTTTCAGCATTGCTGCTGTGCTGTGTACTTAAATAAGTGTGAAGTGCCTCCATCTGCATTGTTGATTGAAAGCAAAGCGGTGGCTTTGAAATCATAATAGAAGGTGCGTTGGCATCTGTAAACTCAGTACATGGTAAGAGTCAAATGAAGGCTTCTGACCAAGATCCAGTAGTGACATTTGGTACCCAAAGCCATCTGGCTTTTCTTTCTTCAACCCTATTCTTGTAATCTTTTGAGACATAATAGGTTCTGCAGTCCTCTAGTCCAGGTTTTGACAGTGTATAAGATGGCTGCAAGAAAACAGGGGAATCTTGATCCTTGTGAAAGCAGGAGAGTCAAGTAGTCATATAGTTTGGATCTTGGCCTATTTAAAAGCTAATTAAGACTTGGTTTTTTTCATGTCCTGCTAATATCAAGTTATGCTATACTTTTCTGTCTTTAAGTTCTGATTTCAATTGACCTTATGTTACAATGGGAATTAGAAACAATGAATTTGCCAAGGTTCTGCTTAGTCAATAACAGCTAGAATTCAGTCTAATTCTCCCAAGTTCAGCAATCTTTCTGTCCATGACACCATACAAGGGGATGGACAATTGTGAGAGGCAAAAGGGACACATTAGACTCCCAGGAGCCCACCTCTTTGGAGGGCTTCACCATATTGTGTTCCCCTGCAAAAAAATATTTCCCCCAAAAAAACTATGGGGATGTGATGAACATTTTCACCATGTTTTTAAGCTCCCTAGGCCTTTTCAGGCCAAGAAATGCCTTTTTTAAACAGGCAGTGAGTATATGTCACTTCGTGATCATGTTCCCTTTTTAAAAAAAGGCCTTTCCTGATCCTAAAATGATCTGGGGTGGAAAAAAAGACATAGCAAAAAAATGCCCCCACAATCCCTAGCATTCACGCAGTCATTTCTGCATTGCAGATGGAAGATTAAATTTGTTTAGAACTATCTTTGTAGATAATACTAAGTAATTTCATTTGGAAAAGGGTTAGCCAACCGGTGGTTTTTAAGACTCAGGTCTAGGTTATCTGAAGTAGCATGTGACCCTATATGAGCCAAACCATGTTTGAGATCCTCTGAGGAGGCCCTTATCTCTGTCCCATCATTCTCAGAGGGATATCTGATGACAACATAGAAGATGGCTTTCTAGGTGGCTGGTCTCAGGCTCTGGAACTCCCTTTCTAGAGAGGTTAGGAGGGCTGTTCTTTTGTAGGCAGGCGAAGGTCTTTTTGGTTCAGTTGTCCTTTGCAGGCTGACTGCTCAGGAGAAAAGAGCCTTTCATGAGCTTCTTTTTTGCATTTGTTGTTCTTTCTAATAGTTTGATTTTGAACCACTCTCAATGCTATTGATAGTTTAATTATATTTTTAGCTTTTGCGTGATGTAAATCTTTTAGCTCTCTGTTTTTAGGTTTTGTAAAATGGGGAAAAGCAGTGGCAGAGTTTGAAGTGTGTGGAGGGGGAGGCGGGAGGGGGACATGTCCACTGTGTGTGGGTGTGTGTCTGCAGTGTGTGGGGCATGGCCAGGGTGTGTGGGGGCATGGCCAGGGCATGTGGAGGTGCGGCCATGGGCCAGGACGTCCTGAAAACATTACCACCAGGGGTAAACCCCACTCCATCTCCCTGTCCCTATGTGACTGGGGAAAAGGTGATATTTATATTATTAATATTATTGCTGTTGTTGTTATTATTAATATTATTATTTACTTAAAGAGTATTCAAAGACACACAACAGTACTTTCTAGCTTGCCATATGTATTCCTTGAAAAATTTGCCTTTGTCTTTTCATCCAGTACGTTTTGCTACAATATATAAGCTAGCTCCTATCAGGTGATTCATTCATGCCAGCATACTCTGTGAATGTTCTGAAGACAAACTAATGACATTACATTATGTATAATGCGACCACTAGGGACTGACAAGACATCAACTTTTAGAGAACTGCATTAAAAAAAAACACCTTCCTTCTGACAGCAATGCTATGACCTAGATTCATGCCATACAAATTGGGGGAATAAAATAAGATAAATACAGTAAGTAGATTTTTTAATAATTTCTTTCAGCATTTTATGATGTAAAAAACACATGAATAAAGAGGAGAAATTGTACTTATTTTTATCCATCTGAATTAGTGAAACTGGGAGATTGCTATCAGACCACGAATAGAGAAAAGAAACATCTAAATACAGAGACAATCAAAACACATTAGAAATGGGTAGAATTCACAGCATTCAGACTTGTTAAAAGCTTAGTTTCAGTGGAAAATGCCTGATCAGTCTTCAGATTTGCGTACATGGCCTAAAAATAAAATAAAATAAATGGGCTATTTCAAATGAGCACATCTGGTTTATGTTCCTAATCTTCTCTCCTCTAAAAAGTTCTGTTCCCAATTCACACAAAATACTATTCAGGATTGTTTGACACAATGACCTTTCTCAGTAGGTGATTGAATAAATAAGCTGATTAAATAGGTTTAGGAATTTAGCATATATACAGTAAACTTTTTTTTTTAAGAAAAATATAACATTTTATAATTTGCAGTGCCTACACCAGGGAATATAGAAAAGTATTACATTCACTGAACATACATATTGTACAGACAATTCACTGAACACATTTGGTGTTGCAATTTGATAAAGCCAAGCTAAAACATTATAACTCACATTGTTTGAATGTTTGAGATTTTCACTGCATTTTAGTTTTTCTTTGTGTACTGTGTCACATTATATCTGGCATTCAGGTAATTAACCTGATCAGGTTTTTTTCCCAACTGATTAGATGGGATTGTATATTTTTCTGTGACAAGAATAGAGTAGAACAGATACACCACTCCAGACTGCTGAAAGGCTAGCATAATGCTGAAGTAGTAGAATGAACTGCACCACTCCAAAGTGAAGTGGGGATCATTGTATCCTCCCACTTCACTGCTGGAGCTGCCTAATTTAATGATTCCCTGAATACAAAACAGCACACAAAGCAAAAGGCGTTAGCATTCCACATTAACTTAAGTGGAGAAAAATGTAGAAGCATTATCTTCCTCCAGGAATCTGGAGTGGGAGATCAATTTTACTCTGTTCTACCATTTTAAGATGCCACCATTGCTCTTCAAATGTGGGCCAAGCCTCAACCATAGTCTTGTGTGAAAATATATTATAGTCACAGAAAAAAAAAACATTAAAAATTGGCAGATCGACAAATAGCTAGATAGACAAATAGACTACATAGACAAATAGCTAGAACATAAAGTTTCATCAAGATGATGTCTATTTTTTTAATCATTTTATTAAATTTCAAAACAAATAAAAACATGCATCTTCTTGTTATTTCACTTGCAATATCATTTGAATCTTCCAAACTGATTCAGATTTCATCTTCAAGGATTTTACATCGTTCTCTCCCCTGTACTGCTTTACCATCTATTATATTGGTACATTGCATTTCATTTTCCATATCAAGCTTCCTGATATCAATACATCAAAACATCTCTTCACCATTAACTTTCACATAATACCATGAATTAATGACTTCTTATAAAGACCTCCCCGCCCACCTCGACAATTTGCCATTCCTTCTGAATTTCATCATCTGATTTCCCTTTCAGTCTCTGTGATACTATATCAGCATTTTTATTTTCCATAAAAGTCCCCCACCATTGTTCAACTGTAGGTATTATCTGTATTTTCCATACCTTTGCATATTCAATACATGCTGTCGTTATCAGGATGATGTCTATTATGAAGAGTTAAATTGCAGTTGTGGTTTGGTGTGTGGCAATTTTTTATTTTGAAAGGTTTTGAAATCTGCATTGCCTTGTGAAATCTTTTTAATTTACTAGATTATTACTAATAGATAATACGTATTAATACATATTAATTCATTTGATACAATCAGTGACAGTTTATCAGTCCTCATGGACTAGGACGTTTCCAATATTTTAACCTGTTACGAGTGCTGGCCTACCAAAGTTCCCCATCACAAGACCCACATTCCTTTGGGAGTAAAGACATACATTTTCTGTCTCTACATGAGTAAGAACCACAACATGCACAAGATATCTTTCTATGGGAGAGAGAGAGTATGTGAATGTCCATAAATCTCTGCTCTGAGACTATTCTGTGGTAGTTTAAGATGCATAGAATAACAGAACAGAATCCTGGAGTTCACATTTAAGTTCAAGCAACTGCAACACAAGGCTTTGTTATGGTTTGTTTCAACAATTTATAATCCTGTCAGTAGGTTTTTTTTTTCTTTTTACAAAAAAGCAGAAAGGGGGTGTGACAGGTTAGATGCATAAATTCAAATGGCCAGTAAATATTTAACAAACTCCTTTGTAGCCAGTTGAGTTAAAAATTAAATACGGCATTGGCTGGGAAGGTTTCATTTTTGCTTGAGCCATTAATAGAACATTCAGTGTTATTTGTGTAGAGTGTAATTCTTTTTGACTTTGCTTCCATTTGCCTTGAGGACAAGCCAGTTTAAAACTGCTCAGCACACTACACCATGCATAACAGGTAATCTGTCTAATTACGGCCTGTAAGGATGTTCAATGTAAAATATTGAAAAGACTCCATAACCTCAGTTTCACCCTCCCTGTGTACCGCAGCTTCTGAGACTCTGAGATACCTTAGCCATTAACTCAAGTGTTTACACTCTAAGCTCAAATTCTACTTTGCCAGAATGGTTCATTTCACATTTTACAAGTCTGTTTTCTCATTTACAGACAGAAAGTAATTTATCAAATTTTTATATTGCATTTTTCAGCTTGTTCCAATATCAGATGATATAAGACATGCTGGAAAAAATTCTTAAATGCAAAAGTGCCAAGCAGTTTTATCTAGGGGACCTACTGTGATTTATATCTCTGTGCGTGTGTCCCTGTATGCACACACATGTGTATGTGTAGGCACATATACCTTTTTTTATGAATTATTAATTGCTGTGAATAATAAAATATTATTTTGCTCTGATGCACAGCAAGACAAAGTGGCCCTGGAGAACTGCTTCTGACAGCTCAGAGCAGAGCTGGCCAAACCAAGCTTGCTGGTTTCTCATCAGATATTACATGACATACATCTACCCATCAAATGAACCAAACAGACTTCTTCGTCTTCTTCACAAAATACAGATGTAATTTGTGGGGAGGCAAAGCCAAGTCTTTTTACAAATTGGGAAACTCTGACTTGATTAAAAAAACAAAACAAAACATTGAAACATCAAAGCTTTCATCTTATTTTTCAACCTTGTTTTCAAATGGATAAAAATACATGATACAGTGCATGGGTTAAACCTTTAAAGCTGGTATGTTTAAAGCTGCATATAATGGCTCATCATTATACAACTTGTGCAGTACACAAATAACTTTGTTCCCCGCTCCTATTAATTTGTTTTTATTCTTTGTAACACAAGCCCTAGGGAATGATATCGGGGCACAGGTTAATGGAAACTCCTGTTCATTTAACTTAAAACCTTCATGTTTCAACAAGAAAATACTGTTATGGAGATGCTTTATCTATATAACAATAACATTCCTTAGACATAATGTTACTTTATTTTTCAAGGTCATTTTAAGAGAAGCTTGATTCTTGAAAAAAAAAGACCAATGCAGTGGCATTACAAACAAAAAAGTGGTAGATTCTTCTTTTCTAAGTTAGACACAGAGACCAAACTGATGTCAAGTAAAATTATGTGGATGTAATTAGAGGTGAAAAGGTAGAATTTAATGTCTCCGGTTTACATCTAATCTTTCCCCAAAAATCAGACTGTCTGGTTTCTTCCTGTATCTAGATTTTCTGTGAACTATAAGCTCTGCACTTCATAACTCTGAAAAATTGTATGTTGCATTGGAATGGATGGCTGCATTGTCCCTCATGTCCAAATGAAAACATGAAATAACATGGGATAAAATAAGGCAACAACTTTATGAATGCGGCTTCCTTACAGTATTGATCCATGATCTGCATAGCCAAGCCTTTCAAGAGAAAGCAGAGCTATTGGCCGCAGTATCATTATGCAACAGCACAAATATGACTTTGTGATCAACAAAACTCGTGAGATGGGGCATCTCATCCTTGCTAACTTCTGACAGCAGACTTCAAGAGTTAGGCCATTTCCATCCTATACTGTTATAGTGCTATTATTCCACTTCCAACATCCTGTGGAATTCTGAGGTTTGTAGTTTACTGAGGCCCAAGAGCTCTCTGACTGAGATTTCTAAAGGCCCCTCCCTAAAGTGCAAACTCCAAGATTCCATAAGATGTTAGAAGTAGAATAATAGCACTATAACAGTGTAATGTGGAAATGTCCTCAGTACGGATATTCCTTCTTTGACTGCAGAGGTTTCTCAGGGTAGTCTCCAGTATTTTTCTGCTATTGCGCTCCCTGTTCTTTTTTCTTCTAGGAAAGTGGTTGTTGAAACTCTACTAATTCCCTTTTCAAGACCTGTGTTTTCAGTTTGGAGGATATTACAAATATATTGATGTGTTGAAAAAAGCATATATATGAATGAAACAAGAATGGGGCAATTGCTGGAATGCTTCCCTTCTTCCACACACCCAAAACACAGTTTGACATTCAATATATAAAAGTCAAATTTTGTTTCTCTGTATCAGGTGAAGATTTCATATGACTGGCTGTGTCAGACAAAGACCTCATATGGTTGGCTGCCTAAGAAGATTCTATGGAATCCTGGTGTTTGCAGTTTGGGGAGGTGCCTTTAGAATTCTCAGCCAGAGAGCTCTTGGGCCTCAGTCAACTGTGCTGTCTTGAGTAGGCGAGGTGCTATGGAGACAAGGCCTAGCAGAAAGGAAGAGGGCAGTGTATTCCCTCTGGAACTCAACCTCTGTTATGCTAATAACTCTGAATACAGATTGGATTAGGGAATATGGAAAAACGTTACAGGTATTGGATAAGACAGTTTGGGGAATTAGAGACACAGGATCACAAATCTTTGTAACAAGTATTGCCTATGAGAAAATAAAATCCTAGGCAACAGCAGGTGTATATGCTAGTATACTTATAAACACTTCTAAGGGTGGTTGTAAACTGGACATGTTAACTATACAACCCCCCCCAAAAAAAAACCCTTAATGATCATTTGATTGAACAGGTAGCCCTAATATTTTTTTACAGGCACAACATGCTTGTAATAGCAACAAGCAATATGAAAAAGTTTCACCCCAAGCAACCCCATAGTATGTACACTGAAGAGCCAAATTTTGACCCCTGCACATTTAGCTATTTGTCATTTGATGGTTGTCTAGTTCAATTGGGATGTAGCTTCCATTCTGTTATTCATCTACATTCTTGTTTCTAAGGAAGAGTGCCTTAGGATATTGATTCTCAAACTTTTGAAGTTTCTTTTATAATCTCGTCAGGAGCTGCTGAAGTCCATTAGAAAGTGACAGACTGATCTAAAATGCAGCCTACTGTCTCAGCTGACATGCCTTCCTACTTTCTTTGTTATAGATTAGAGTCCTTAACAAAGCCAAATCACAAAGCACCTTTTCTACCTAGGCCTTTGATGAGTTCGCAGAAAAGTGTCTCATTTCTTGTGAAATACAGCAGCATTTATTTCACACGATATGCTCTACTTTTTACTAAATAAACACTCCCTATAAACCATTGAATGTTTGGACCAGTTATTACCAGTTATTGAACCAGCTATTAGTGTTTTATTGCTTACATGTACTTATTTCGCTCATCTTGGGAAATCTATTTTCATGACAAACAGATGCTATAACAAACACCACTACAGTTGTGCTTATTTGCCATACTAAATGTATACAACCTGAAGAGATAGGAAGTTAAGGTGCTCTATTAAAATGCAGTGCCAATTGCGTGTCTTCTGTGATCTACTGAAAATAAAATCAATCTAGAGTTATCATAGCATACAAGATCATCTATTTCCATTTTTTTTTTGCATTTGTCTCAGAGTAAATTAATAATGAATTACCCTTATATGTACCCATACTAAAAGCCTGTTTGATTACTCAAACATTTGTGTTGTCTTGAAAAATTCAAAATTGCAGGATGTGCACAAGGGCCATGGGTGAATCTGAAGGATAGGTTTTTGTATTTGAGCTTAGTAAGTAGATTAGTTCTGTTGCAATTAATGCAATAGAATGTTTGATCTCATCAGAGGGCTTGCTTCTAAGCAATGTCAATATGGCTGCCTTATTTTTGCTAGTGAAGCTACCATCAAAAAAGGCAAGAGAAAGCAAACACTTATTTTTATTATGGTTTCTGGACTCTTTCAACACTTCTGCATGATAGGTTCCCAAAGCTGAAGGGTTTTTTTTTTAATGTCATTTGACATTTTGGATGAATGTATGGCCCATTATTTCTGCATCCCACTAGTGATATGATTATATATTAACAAGATACCAAACAAGCTCCAGATCTGCATTTATCTGATTTCCAAGGAATCACCAATTTATGCATTTCCAGAAAAGTAATTCTACCACTTCCCAAGGGGCAAAGAAACTGGCCTTCTGCTGTGGAGGATTGAAATCTTGTGACTAAATGGCTAATTGTTGATACAATTCTTGTCCAGTTCTCGAGTGCCAGAAATCAGACCTCTTTCTCTTGAGTGTAACCAGACGTAACAAAAAGAGTCTCTAAATTTGCACAGGCAAGGGATTAAGGTTTGTACAACTTAATGAACATTGGATGATGTGATGCTTTCTGAACCTAAAACATGAGTGTGCATACCATCACTGTCATTTACTGTGGCAGAATGGAAAATGGGACATTTTCCTCCCATTAATTTATTCAGACTGAGAAAATGTATTGCTGGGGGTGTGAAAAAGGAAACCAGCCCATTGGTGTATTTTTAACAGCTTCAAGCTGTTAACAGTTACTCTGTCCCTAGGTGTGGGGTGGTGTATGTTATGGTTAAATGATTAGTTTAGAGCCTCTTGACATGCAGACTTTTTTCTGTTCTTCAGTATCAGCTGTGAAAATGTATTTCCAAGCAATTAAACCTTGGCTCCTGCTGGTTTGGGAGCCATGAGCCTTCAAATTCTGATTCAGATTTTTCAACACCTACTGCTTCGGAAGGGTGGGAGGAATTTGTTGATGAAAATTACAAAGAGATCTATTGATAACATGTTCCAATGTCTTAGTTAGAATGCAAAAAGAGAAAGAGAGAGAGATAATGTTCACATTGCAAATAAAGCATGAGACAAATATTCCTTAGCTCAGGTTTTATCTGTGGCCACAATTACCAACATAGCTTTATCATGAAAAAATTGCTCACTTATGTTTTTGGCTTGCCACGGAACAACTCAGCTTCATTTATTTCTAAAGGTGTGTATGACAGTTGTTACTTACCCTGATGTATCCTTTGGTTCTCGTGAGACATTTGGTGAAAGAAGGCTGCTAATTTTTTTGATAGAATTTCCTGTATTTAAAAAATGTTTTGCACAAAAAGGCCACAATATGAATGTTATCTGATTCTGAATCCCCTACTCTCCCTTGTTTCATTAACAACTGTTAATGCAAATTAGAATTCCTACTTTGTCATAAGCAAGGCTGAACGCACTGAAGGGAATGTGTCCTGACACTGCTTGTGAAAATGGCAAGGTAGGAAGAGAATACGTGGCTTAGCTGCAAATGTCCACAACACACCTTATAGCCATACCAACATTTTTCCATGTCACTTTCTTGGAAGTACATTTTAATATGACAAAACTCATACTTCTCCTGTTCTCATCTCTGGTGGACTGGTGGTAATTTGTCTTTCTCTTTTAATATCTTTAATATCCATCCATCTCTCTATTTACCTATCTCTCTATAATTTCAATCTGTTATAAAACTACCTGTTACCAAAAACTAAGCACACCAACTATAACTTAAAAACTCCTATTAACTACACAACTATCAACTAAATAAACTAACAAACTAATTAAAGGATAATTTGTCTGTCATAAACCAGAAAGTAATTAATGGCGGGCAGACTTTACTTTCACATTGTATTATGTGTGCACAATATGACAAATTTTCATCATTTTGTCTTCTGGTTAGTGCCACTTCTGTTAGTGATGGATAAAGTCCATCTTTTCATGGTCTATGCCACTTCCATATGTGTTCAGTCTTAAGACTATTCTGTCCCATTTCTCCGTCAATCTGTAATTTTCTTTGTGGATTTTTCAAAATGCATTGCTCCCCACTTTGAAACAAGAAATACACTAGAAAATTCAGGAAAGTCAGTGTATAACCAAGTTTTGACCACCTCATTCTTCCAGAAGGTACAGATTGGGTCAATTCCCTCTGGAATTTGTAAATTTGTAAAGACTGTTGAGCCATCCCAAGCTCTTAACACCATCTATAGTTCCAAATTCCCTTAGAAATGGCTCTGCCTTCCTGATGTTTTGGACTACATTTCCCATAATCTCTGCTCATTTACCATGAGTAAATTAGAGAAGTGATGCATCAGTCCAAAAGATGCTTGAGCAGGTTGCCTGGTCACATAATTCATACCAAGCAATAAGGGTATTATTGAGAGTAAAGACTTTGATTAACTTCAGTAAAGTTACCTGTGCGTCTAACTATGAAACACCTGACTTCATACTTCAAGTAGTTTTTCAGATATCAGTTAGACATTAATCAAGAATAAGGGAGAAAATAACATTAATTTAGAATAAAGAACTTTATTTCACTTTTAAGAATGATGCCTTTCTTTTTCTTTTTTCCTTTTTTCCATGCATATAGAAGGCAGGTGGCTTTGGGTGTCTGGTCTGCTAATTGTGTATATTCAGAATCTAATTCATTTGCTGAACTTCAGAAAATCTTTTTAGGGGAATTATATTTCTTGTGCAGGATATGATCACATTCCAAGCCAAATAATTATCAACTCTAGAAGTATTAGTAAAGGAATGGCACCCCCACACACACATTTACCCTGATAGTGTAAGACAGTAATTACTGTGTGACTGTAGATGACATAGCCTTCATGGAGCAATATAAATCATGTATGGGTGTTGCTTCCTAAACCTAAGCATAGTGTTGATCCACTCTGTTGATAGAACAGGAAATACCTGAGTGAACTTGCTCCCTGGAGGTCAGGCATGTAACTCTTGCTTTTCCAAGGTGCTCATTCACACTACAAAATTATAGTGCTATTATTCCATTTTAACTGCCATAGTTCTATCCTATGGCATCCTCCTGTCTGTAGAACGAAAGCAGTTAGGGTAGAATGATAGCACTATAAATCTGTAGTGTGAATGGACCTTTGGTCAACATTTGCAGAGCTTTCTTGGCTATATTTGTGAGCACAAATCTGTTATTCTGGTTATTATTGTATTTCAATTTAAATGTTATTGGTCTATAGCCCTAATCAGATCTTGGAAAAATTTCCTCCTGACTGATGTGTTCTGGATATTGTAAAAGAAAATTTATCCAAGCTTTGTTCCTGTCTGTTTCTGGAGAGTCAAGGTTAAAGATGTTTTGTACATTTAAGAACTGTGAATACCACTGATGATGGCAACTATAGCTGAAAAGTTCAGATATCTTTTTATTACATATTCATTCTAAGGATAAAATGTTTCCTAAGGAGTCAAAGCAGCTGCTGCTTGCAGCATTGCTTATAACATAACCATGGATTTAAAATTGTGGAAAGTATATTCTGACTGACACTGATCAAAATCCTGCCTCAAGTACGATATAATTTAGGACAGTGTAACTTAAAAAGAGTTTATAATTCCCTCCAAAGTACAGTTTGCATGAATAGGGCATATAAATAGGGAGTGCTATTTCCTGGGAAGTGACAATGCATAATGAGTTGTTGCATGGTATGATGGAAAAGCTTGAAGAAGGCCTATTGCAGTATTTATGAAGATAAAATGGAAGAATAGAGACACCAGTCTCCACTTTAATAGTACTGCCTAGTTCACATGAGGATCATCTTGCAGTGGCATTTGTCATAAGCATTTCCTTCTCCTATTATAAGAATATAACAGTGTGTTATGGTAAGTAGGATGGTCTAAGCAGCTCCCCCAAATATTACATGTTCTGAATAACTCTCCTTTCTTGTTTCCATTAGTGTAGTGTAAACACTTGCAAAGAAGGTAGCAGGTCCTCTGAAGATCTTCCTTGTGTCCTATAATTCTGTGTTCTTGGGATTGTGGGTTGTCTGTACACCCTCCATGTGAACAGTTGAATATGCAAAGGCTGCTTATTTGCAGATGACTGACAAGGGGCTGTTCAGCTCATGTGGTGTCAGGGGCAGTGTCATCTAGTCTGGTCACACTCTCTGTTTACACAAATAACAACTGTTTATAGCACTGGAATATGTCTAAAAATGATATAACTTCTTCCTGAGCAAAATCGGAAGCTGCAGGGATTATGTGGGCACTATTGACTGCCTCTATGAAATTAGCAATCCTGATGGTAGAAGAAATGGGGGAAATATCAAAAACTGCACATGTGGTACCACTGCATTTACAATTTGAAGAGATTGAAGTTAATTGTGTAAATGAATTGGAATGTGGATTGTGTAAACCAAGAACAATGACCTCTAAAAGTGTGAAGACCATTACAAAAACCCACCAAATGTAACCCTTTGGAGACAAATTTCTTCAGCAGAGCTTCTAGGCTTTTTAAAGGACATAGAAGGATTTGAACTATTTTCTACAGGGCTAATGGTTGCATAGAACCAGATCAAGGCTGAAGACAGTGCAGCTTGTGGGCCATATATGGTCCTAGAACCCACTTTCGCATGTCCCAAAGTACCTCAGGAAAACCCCAAAGCCCCCAGATCCTCCTGTATTTGAAAAAAAAAATCCTGAATTTTCAGGGGTCCAAATGCTGAAAAACCACCCAAACCACCACAAAACTGCTGTAGTCCTTTTGCTGTCCTTTTGCCACTCCCCCCACCACTGAAGAACTAACAATATCGGCAGTTGGAAGCCAAATCCTGGAACAGGAAGTGGGGTAAGATCACCTCTGGTTTTGGAATGATATTGCAACACGCAAGGGGAAATGATTTGCTTGGAAGGAATGATCCCTGCCTTTTTTCCAATTGCCCACCTTGAGCTATATGATTGATATGAGCCTGATGTTCTTTTCCATCTCAGTACTGAAACAAAGTTTCTGTCCACTCACCTATAGCATTCAAGCTTCTTTGCTGGTGGTTGTTCATATTCCATTTAATGTTAATCCCTTGTTTTTGACAAGAGTCAGACTGTCAAGAACTACCTGTCCATCCCAAAACACCTGCTCATGTAGCCTATTAAATCCTTTCCTGGTCCATGTTCTCAGTAGTCAGCACTGCTACGGCAGCTCCCCAAAATGTTTAAACTAAATAGTATGGTATGTTTAAACTAAATAGTAATAAAAGCTACTGCCTCAATGGACACAAGCATACTTGAACTCCATCAGTCTCAGAATTTGGTACTGTATTTTACAAAGGACTACCTCTGGAGATTGTCCAGATACACCAGAAACTTCTGAGGAACTCAGTTGCAAGACAAAGGTTGCTGAAGTTATTCGATCTTTGTGGTTTTTGAGTCAAACTAGCCTGATCATGTATACCTCACAGACTAATGAACAGATCCAAAAATAAGTCTTCATTATGTTTTGCATTTCACCCATTTTTGCAACACAGACTTCAGCTCAAGAGCATATCAAAAATATCACAAAATGTGTTGTGAAATTCAGTAGAATTGTTTTAAAGAAACCCCTTTATTCTAAATTAACACAAACAGGATGGAATGGCCATACAAGTTAGAGTACATGGGAAAAAAATATTCTGGCTAGAAGCAGTTTCATTAATCTATGTCAATTTCTAACTGAACCTGGTTATTGGGAGCTGAAAACTTGTCTGCATCAGTTTCACTGGCTTTCAGTTTGCTTCTGGGCTCAGTTCAAACTACTGCTTTTTACCATTAAAATGGTAACATTGTAATTTTTACCCTCAGGACAGCATCTTTCTGTCCACTGCATAAGGAATCTAAAACAGCAAAAGATGTGTCAGGCATAACCGACGGTCCCATCTGGAAAGCCAGGCCAAAAAATAGAAAAGCATAAAAACGTATCTGTGAAATCTGTTGTACTTTATTGAACAAAAAAGTGGAGAAAGCGTACAGGAATGACACTGAAAGCTGATGTGAAATAAATGCAAGTTTTGTGATAAAATACACATAGCCAAATAAATCCATGCCATTACAGATTGCAGTGGTACTTATAATTAATTGAGCACAGTCAGTTACATACCACTGCAATGTAATAATATTTCCAAAGGAGATCGTGTTGTGATTTTGAGATTTTACTTTATTTCAAACAATTACTGAAAGTAGAATAGAGGTACTTTCGCGCTGGGATATGCAAGCAGGGGTGGGTGTTCTCTGAGGACTCCTCTCGGTGGCCAATAGTGCCAATAAAAGGTAGCATTCTGGTCCTCTGTTTCATCCCTTGTAGTGATTGTTTTTCTCACCCTGTGTCCTGTTCAGGTTGCATTCCCCTATGAGAGCTGTGGAAGACATCTGGCTTCTGTTGAAGTAAGTGCAATGTCACCAAAAGAAGCTTCACTGTGCTCATGCTATTTATTAAGCAATATAGAAATTAGGAACATATTGTGAGACTAAGTATAAAGCACCTAGTCAGATTCATGTTGACAGCATAAATCTTTACATCTCCTTTAATTCAGCATCACGGAGCAGGGGTCACTTCCTACTGAATGATGCATATGTAACTACATAGGCATTAACAACTTGCTTTGTTCAGACAAATGAGATGTGATTTTTTTCCCTTACAAGAAGCCCTTAATATAAAGATTTGAATGTTGTAATTATTTCACAAAGGCCATGAAAGGAAGGTGATACACACACACAAGCTCCTTCCTTAACAGAAAGATTAGTTTGTCCTGCATATAATAAAGCAATAAAATAAGAACTTTATGTTACTAAACAACAATTCAGACCTTTAGTTATTTCATATTCACATGCAAGAATGAAAGGTGAGATTGTGAGAATGTTTGCGTTATACATATAAACACACACATATACATACACATACACTCATTATATTATTATACCATAGTGTGTGTATAGTATATATTGCATTATATATACATTATATCATATAGCACACACATTATATTTTATTATTTTGCATTACACACACACACACACACACACACACACACTCTTAAGTATTTTGTGTTTGTGTGTGTTTGGTGTGTGATGTTTAAGATATTTCTGCAAAAAAATTGTTTACACATTTTGGTGAAAAAAAGGCACAGAAAACAGTGTCTTTTGTGCAAATGTTAGTTCTCTGTCCAAAAAGAAAATGAATATTATGACAACAATCTCATCATTTTTAATCCCATTTATATTTCTTGTAAGGACATATTTGTTTGATACCAATGTACCATGATAAGCATTTCTGCAGCCTATGAGCTTATGATCCCTATAAATTAGCTGAACCATTATTTTGAAGGTTTCTATGCCTTCCACTTGCAATAGCTCTCTCTCTCTCTCTCTCTTTTTTTTCTTAATGGTGTTTGGATATTCTAAACTCCACAGTGGTTTGTGTCAGGTCAGCAAACCTTTCTACCACTGGAAAAATAGCGTCAGAGGTCTGGGTGAGTGGATTTGGATCGTGTCTGAAACATGTGCATGAATAAATCTGTGGAGAGCATTTCCCTTGAAATGATATGGATAGAGGAAGAATGCTGACATAATACCTTACTGTTTTATAACTAAGCTAAAGAAATTGGTCATAATACATGTGGGGAAAAACTTGTTCAGATTTTGGATCATTTTCTTAGCACATCTCTTGCAGTCCTCCATTTCCACAAAGGGAATACTTTATCGCCCTTAAATTTTGCCAAACTCAAAGCAACACTGCAGTTCAATAAAAAGTCTAGCAACTTGTCATTAGTGAAATAGCCCTTATACTTTGCCAGTGATAGTACTGTTCAGCAACTGTTCACTGTCCTTTTAAATGGAACATAAAAATCAGAACTATCGATTACTTTGGCTTTTCTAATATATGTCAACTGTATTTTTTTTTTTAAAAAAAACTGTTACAGTTTAGATTTTTCATTATTGAACTGGTCAAGATAAAACTTTTCCTGACTCAAGAGATTCTACACAAGCATATGAAGACAAGAATATGATCTTTTGCTCCTCTATCCAATGTATCCTTTCAGCTTCTGAACAAAGTTATTTTAATCTACATTTACAGTGTCAAGGTCAACCCATTTTTAGTAAAAGAGGCAAGGATTATAAGTGGCTTAGGCATGATTCATATTGCTGGTATCTTTACTGCATCATAGATCTTTATAAACAACCTTTATGAAGACGCCTGACCTAAAAGATTTAAAATTATTTTTGACTTCTAGTATAATGAGAGCAGAATCATTTCTCCTATGCTTCATTGAACTCTCTGTACACAGGTATCTAAGAAGACTGAAATCAGAGCCATTAAAATCAATGGGAGCGTCACAACTCACGTCAGGAAGATGTGAATTGTGCCCTTAAACAGTACTTTTAAGCACAAAAATTCCCATTTAGAAAAAAAATAAAAAACACAAGAAAGGAACCTATCAAGATTCCTGTTTGACCATTTTAACAGAGTATGCTGATTTTTTAAAAAAAATAAATATATGTGAAATATTTAGGTCTACAATCTCACTATTTGCTGATAACAGTGAAATTTATGCTAATAATTTTGAACACTTTTTAAAAATGAAAGAGAACTACACATAGGTTTTCAGGTAAAACTGTGTTTGTTACTAATGAGTTCACAGATGAATCATGGAAATATGGTAAACAGAGGCTGAAATCCAACTAAGGGTTTTATTTATGTGAGACAGACATTTGTATCATACCTAACAATAATCCTGGGGGGATTATTGCTTCCAGATTCATATATTGAAGTGTGAATTAGCTTGCATCATATTAAAATAGAAATCCAAACTAATTGGTCTCTTACTCCTCAGTTCTGGATTAGGAGAGATTCCAACTTCATATATATGTACATGCTAGAGTTCCTTTCTCCTGTATATGGCAGATGGAAGGAAGGTGATACATATGCTGGTTATGGATGTATTTGGCAATTGTGATTTAATGGTGTCCTTCAACAACTGATTAATCTCCATGTACAAAACATGAAGGTTAGGCTATGGTCTGTTTCCCTCGATATATATTTTAGCAAACAGAAGTTGTGCTATGCCACAGGGTAGTGGAAACCCATATGAAACATTGACTTACATGTCATTGATGAGGATAGTTTCTCCTTATCAATATTGAGGAGAAGTATGGGAAATTGTTATTTTACATGATGGTGGCAGCCAGAATTCAATATGCTAGATATTGGAAACAATTAAATAACCCAGAAGAAAATGATTGGCTGATCAAATTATGGCCCTTTCCACACCGGGCTATTAAAATGGTGCAGAGCGACCTCCGACGGAGATCTGCACCGTAGAGTGGACTGGGGCGAACTACTTTTTGTAGTTCCGCACCTCAGTCCGGTTCAGAGTGACCGGAACTGGTCGCGCAGCGTGCTTTATAAAAACCTCTTTTTACAGGTTTTTAAAAAGCACAGAGCGTGCAACTCTGTGTCGCTCCATCTCCGCGCTCCAGTGCAGATTTGCAGGCACGCACAAGTGCATGTCTGCAGATCTGCCGGGGGTGGGCTTTAGGCTGGCAAGCTTCTCCGGTTGATGGACAGCCTCCACCAACCGGAAGCCACCATTTTGGATGCTGGAGCAGTGCGGAGCGACGAGCTTCTCGTCCCGACGGACTCATTCGGACTCTGAAGAAGTCTGGTGAGTAGCTTTTTTTCGCGGTTCCTTTCCCACGTTCAGAAAGGGCCTATATGATATGGCATTGATAGATAAGGTGACTAATTTGATAAGAGCTGCAAATAAGAGTGATTATGTTAAAACTTGTGACCCTCTTATTGCCTATCTAAGAGGCAGATGGGGAGACCTACCGATAGCTATTTTTGTAGACTAGATTTGAGCATGTAACTGAAGTTGGTTAATTGAAATTGAATAATTAGAGTAGTCTAAATAATATCATTTTGTTAGTGTTGATTTTTGTTATTGTATATAGATGGAATGTACAGTGATTTGATGCTCAAACAACAAGGAAATGGAAGTGTGAGAATTACTTATGTATAAAGATGAGATCCGGTAAATCTGATAATGGAAAGTATAATATAAGGGAAATCTGATAAAGAAGTTAGCGTATGCTATGGAATGTATGAAGTTTGATATATTGAATGGATGTATAAATGAGGTACAAATGTCTGTTTGTTTATCCTTTGTGTTTTAATGTATTAAAATAAAAATGAAGTGTGATAAGGATAGTTATGGATATATAATCTATAGTAAAATGAAAGGATAGTTATGGATATATAATCTATAGTAAAATGAAGCATTAAGTGCTTTAATTGTTTCTAAGAGTTTTTCAGTTTGTTTCCAAATACATGAATAAACCATACTGTTTTGTGCAGAAGAGAGGAGGAGGAGGTGGTGGGGGAGAAGAAATCTGTTTTTCCGTCATATATCAAGCAGCATGTTCAGCCTTCTGTATATACCAGCAAGATGAAAACAGATAGATGATCATAATATTTATTCTGAAGATACATGACCATAATACTTACTAACAATATTTTGGGGGAGACATCAATTTTATTAATATAAGTTAAAATGGATGTGTGTTTAATTCAAACACTGGAAAGTTAACAGTGTTAAGAATCCTTTTGATTAAGACACTTCTTAGATTCAGTTTCCGAAAGTGCCAGTCTTTACCAAAGGCTTTCTTTAAAAAGTCATTTAAGAAGAGCAGCTAATGAGTTCGTTAAGATGCACAGTTTCTACAAAAAGGAGGGAAAGTTTAAACAGTTTGAAGAATGCTTCAGATCTGAAAAATATTTTTAACCTGGAATCTATCACCTAAGCCTGGCAGATGGGCAACTGACTTCTTGTACAAAGCTGCTTAAATATTAATGCAGACTGATGGTTTAAGGGTCACACTATAAACATCTTTCAATCTTTTCCCTTGGAGTTTTCCTCTTCTTTTTCTTTTTTTTTTTAAAAAAAATAATATAGTGTGGCAAGTTTGTTAGCTAGTTGGCTAGCTAGTAATTTAGTTGACTGGTTTATAGTTAAAGTTTCTCTTCTGCATCTAATTGCCAGTCGTAAATGGAATCTTACAAAACTAAACTCTGCTAAATGGATTTAGATCTGCGTATACACTGCTTTTCCATAGAAGACCTTGCCCAAAACTACATTCAATATAGATCAGCTATCAAAAGACAGAATTATAATTATTAGCAAAACTTTCCAATAAATTCATATTAGCCAACAATTTTAAAGTCATAAAATAAATAATAGGTTAGAATGAAATAATTTAATGAGCACACAACAGTCAAACAGAAAGAGCAGTGCCATACTTAATAGACTAGGAGAAAGGAAGAACTCAAGCTAACATACTAATGCTTGTCTTGATCCTCCCCAAGAAGCCAAAATATTCCAGTTTCAAGATTATGTATGTGGCTACATACCAATCAGTATGTGCTGTTTTTTTATTGTTATATTATCAGGTAGACTCCAACAGTGACCTTATCATAAAGTTTTCTTGGAAAGATATATTTAAAGGAAGTTTGTCTGACTGTAAGGTAGAGAGACCTGCTTGAGGTCACTCAATAGGTTTCCATGGTTGAGTGAACCCTGAGTGAGTCTAACTCAAACCATTAAACCATACAGGCTCTCATTGATGTGCAGAGTGTGCTTTTTACATTTCATTTTCATTTCTGCCACAGAAGAAAGGCCCCATGGCCCCATAGTCTTGTATGTGTATTCTTTCTATGGTGTTGAATATCTAATTTCAGCAACCAATGAAAGTGAATTTCAACAAGAAATTCAGAGGGTGGCAGTAAAAATAAATAAATATAAAAATAAAAAGTCTTGTGGCATCTTATAGGTTAAGACTTAAGCCTAAAAGTTACAACTAAAATAGTTCAATTGAATCAGTAAGAATCTGGGAGGACAATAAAATCTGTTTGGCCTGGCCAGTCCATAGAATATGTTCGGTCTAAATTCAATTGTTTGTTGCAACTAGAGTAGACTCAATGGATAAATAATTCAGCTGACCTACCATAGTTGCAAATAACTATTTGATTTAGACCCAACACATTTCATTTGGTATAAGTTTTGTGGACTACAATTCCCTTCATCAAATAGTTCTTAATAAGAAGTTACACCTAAAGGAGTTAGACTAATTAAAACCATCCTTAAAATTAGAGTGCTAATCAAGTACCATTAAGATCAAGTAAGAGGCCAGGAATAATTTTAAAATATCTCAGAACTGTTGCTCTCAAAACAGTTGCTTGAGAAATTATAAATGTTTCCGACAAACAAAATAAAGGAAAGCATTAGTCAGTTTCAAGGCTCATTTACTCAGTGATGGGAGGTAACTATGCTATAAATCACTTGCTACCTTAAATTATATGATCTTTTGTGCCTTTCAATAATCTTTACATTTGTAATCACGGAGACACTGGAGAAGTAAATATTTAGCAGCCAGGGCATATTATTTATGTACAGCACGGCATCATGTAAACAGGGTTGAAAAATGACCTACATTCTTTGGAGAACTCCAGACAAATATAATTTATTATGAGATGGCTTATTCAATAGTCCTTTCGTGAGTCAGAGGTGTGAAGACTGTGTGATAACTGCAAAACACCATAGTTCACTTCTTTCTGGGCAAGCAATGCGACTGATCATATACTACTACTACTATTACTTCAGGGCAAAGTTATGCATTTACAAGTATGAAGTATGCGAGGAATCATCATGAGAGAGAATTTTCTTTCAGTTCATTTTGAATAGTTCAGGAACAATCATAAATTTCTTCATCATTCAGGATGGGCAGAAATGAACATGGGAAAAATGAAAGATGAGTAGGTAAATTCAGCTTCATACATGTGCCCAGAATATTTGGTACAGGGATTCACAAAGTTGGGATTTCTGAAGTAGATTTCTCTAGGGAGTCTGAGCAAAACTGGGGAGGAAGCATATTAACTTCCATTCGGGTATCCTTCCTTCAAATTCTCATCTTGCATCTTTTTCTAAAATACACACAAAACCTTATGTTAAAATCAATCTGTTATTCTTGAAGGTGTTGTAATACTCCTCTTTTGTTATAATCCTTTCAGTTGTTTCTGACTGACTGTGACTGTGATAGTGTTTTCTTAGCAAGATTTGTTTAGAGAAGGATTGCCTACTCATGAGGCTAAGAAAGTGTATCTTGTCTGAGGATACCCAATGGGTTTCCATAGCTGAGCAGGGATTTGATCCCCAGTCTTTCAGAGTTATAGTGTAAGAAAGTTTTCTGGCAGGATTTATTCAGAGGAGGTTTGTCACTGCTTTCCTGGAAGGCTGAGATATCTCTTGTTCAATATCACCCAACGAGTGGGTAAGCAAGAATTTGAAGTCTCATCCAATACTCAAACCACTACACCACACTGGGTCTTATACAAGACTCCATACTAAGCTGTCAAGTACTCTTACCTTTCTAGTTCTGGACATGAGATATCCCCAACATTTTGAGTAAGAGGGAAATAGTAGTCTTCATATATATATATATCTGTATATGCAACATTGATTTAGACTTAGTCCAGCTTTAAACATTTAAAGCCACACTACAGTTTCAGCTATAACTACTAAAAAGGAAGGAAGGAAGGAAGGAAGGAAGGAAGGAAGGAAGGAAGGAAGGAAGAAGAGGAGGAGTATCCATTCTATGAAAGTATTATTAATTACTGATTAGTGATTGAAAATTCTTCTATCCTTGTGCCTTTGCTAATGCTTGTATAAAGATTTGCACTTAATTTATTTTTATCCAATTTATATACAACATCCAGCACTGAATATTTCCCAGCCTAGCCTGTCCAGTAATCAAAGCAGATATTGGAAAATTTCTGATATTAGTATTATATACTTGTTTTTAAAAGAGAATTAATTACAGAAGGAAAAGAAAAGAAATTTATGTATTTTGCAAAAAATGTTAACTCCACCCATAAGGGAATATTGTCAATTTGGAATTTTATTTGAGACAATGATTGCAAAAGTGTTTGAGCAGATACTAAAGAAAATTAATAGGCTCAATTGCATGGGATCTAAGACTGTTTAAAGAACAACCCCAGATCCATGAGATAGTGCAAATGCCAGACTAGAGAAGCTACAGAAGTATATTAATGAGCATGAAAAAGTACATCTGCTGGTTAACAATTTGAAAGGACAAGAAAAAAGTCTCAAATCAGACATGAAGATGAAATATCTGATTGCCCATGGCAAATTTTGGGGGAAATGTAATTCATATGGAATTGGACTATAGTGCTAAGGTATTGTAGGCCATATTTTTATTGCTCCATTAATACATGCCTCAGGTGTGTTCTGAGGCAAGTGGCCATCGGCTGTTTCTCGTGGTGTTTTGAAGTCATATAGCTGAGAAACACCAAAAGCAATGGTGTCAATCACACGAATCCAGTCTGGGAGTACAACTAAAGAGTGGAAGGAAACTGCCTGTGGGTCTTGATTTAAAGGTATAGTAGATGTGGATGGTTTAAAACATGCCGACAAACAAGCATGTGGGAAAGAAACAAGCTCTTTTGTATGCAACCAATAAGGTGTGTCTTTAAAAGTCATCGTGCGGATGAATGACCTTGTGGACTCCTTCCTTCCAAAGTTGGAATATGAACAACTGCAAAAGAAATGCTGCAAAAGAAGTGTCAGAATGGAAGGAAAATGTAGACAAATGTGAAAATAACAGTAGATATGAGGGGTTTTGTTAAATTGTACAATGGAAAGATTGTATGTTGCTTAAAACTAGAACTCTTTTCTTCAAATGTATATTTTTGTGCTAAATGTACAATTCCAGCTCTAAAATATTAATTGGATGTTCTCTTGCCACAGGGTATATTATTATAGAAATAAAAGGCAGACCTTCTTCATATATTGTCTTTATGAGGCTCCATTCATATGTGCCCTTTTATAAGTTTTTCCAAGTATATCAGAGTCACTGATTCTTTGAGCGTCTCCCTTGTGGCTAGAAAAGGTTTAAATGATCATTTAACATGAATGGTCAGGGCAATTATGTGGATCTTTCCCACATAGTCAGTTTTACACAAAGTGTTACAATTCAGCTGGAAAGCAATATCCAGTTTGCTTCCACTCACATAATTGGGCCATTTACAGTATAATATAATAAATGTCTACTAAGATATAAGTCCCATTGAGCTGAGTGAGGTTATTTTCCTGGAAGTGTGTTTGTGACTGCAATCTGAAAGAGAACCATACTCATCTGAGAGATGTTGACAGATTAGCAGCTTCCATACAGGCAGGGGAACATTTATGGACCCACATTGCTTGGCTTCCTAAAATCAATTTAAGCTGTAATCCTATTATTTATTTTATTCTTACTTCATTGGGAGAGAGAACTGAAATAAGTAATTTTTCTTAGGACACATAATTTTTCCCCAGATGCATCCAATATCCAGGTTCTGACACTGACATTAGAAAACCTAAGTGTCATTTAGTTGCCAAATCTCGGTCCAGGGCTTGAGAAAATATAGCTTGATAAGCTAATATATGACTTCCTAGGCTTACTTTCTTAATTTGCATTTTTCGAAACTGAAACCATTCCTCAGTGAAATATAAATGTAGAAAGGATAAAGACCTATTACAAGTGAGGTTTTTTTAAAAAAAATATATCTGGGACAAATGGGATACAAGAACCACAGCTTACTCAAGAAGCTAGAAATAAACAGACAAGAGTGATTTAGGGAAGATGAAGACAAAGACTCCCCCCTCCCTTATTTTAAATCTTCTAAGCTGCCCAGGACAACCTATAAATAGACAACTGAAGAATAAAAAAACAAGGCTGAATTTGAGAATGGCTTGTTGTGACTATTGTGGTAGCTGTAGGGAGAATAGGAAAAATCAAGTTTTGTCAGGTGAGTTTGCATTCCAAGACAGAGAGAAGAATAATGCCTGACCAGTTACTGTAGCACAGTGTGCATAGTTCTGCCCTTCATTAGGATGATTAAGATCATTACAAAATGTGTGCTAGAACAATGTTTCTTAACCCAGAGTTTGGGGAGGGGGGTGTCTGTGAAGCCCTGCTGCTGGACACCAAGGCTCTTTTCACATGGCTTTTCCGATGTGAAAGGGCCCCTTGAGCATCGCATAAATGTGAGGAGCGGTTCACACGACGCACTCACATTTGTGCGGCACTCAAGGACCTGACGCAGACCGCGCACGCATTTTTTCAATTTCAGCTTGAAGCCGAAAATGGTGCACGGTCGCGCATCGCTCCGAGCCCTGCGCACACTTACCTTGTATGCAGAGCCTCGGGAGCTGGGCTGGTCGTGCTTCCTGTCCAGTGCAGGCTGGGAAAGGTCCCAGGCTGCACTGAGAAAGGAAGAGGGGGGGCGCTTAAGTGACCAGGAAGCAGCTGCCGAGCCGATGGGACTGGGATGTGAGAGCTTCTCGCTGGAGGCTGCTCGCGCGAGCCCTGCACCCCAGGTCCATGAAAGGGTAAGGTGCGAAAAGGGTCCAAGAGTAGCGGAAGCAACAGGACATGGCAGTGGGGTATGTGTTCTGCCTGTTGAAACTGCTCCCTCATTTGCTGAGGAAAGGGACATGGGGGCAGATGTGTGTGCATGCCCAAACTATGACTCTGGAGACTAGGATCTGAATCCCCATTCGGCCATGGAAATCCACTAGGTTACCTTAGGCAAGTCACATTCTCTTAGTTTCAGAGAAAGGCAAAGGCAACATATCTTGCCAAGAAAACCCTTACGATAGGCTCATCTTAGGATTGCCATAAGTCAGTTTTCAAAGGGGGATGACATGATGGCTAGAAAGAAGATTCCCCCTATCAGCAGCATTTTGTTGTTGTGTGCCTTCAAAGTTTCTTCTGACTTATAGCAATACTAAAATGAACATATCACAAGGTGGTTTTTCTTTTTGCAAGATTTGTTCAGAGGGGCTTTGCCTTTGTCTTCCTTTGAGGCTGAAAGAATGTGACTTGCCCAAGGTCATGCAGCATATGAGCAGGGATTTGAATTCTAGCCTCCAGAAGCCTTTGATTAGTAAATAAATAAATATGTGAAGATTCACATAATTATTTGACTATTTAAATCTAAATTTAAATATTTACATCTTGAGTTAAGCCTTGGGTGTCCCCAGTAAAAATATTATACGTGCAGCAGGTCCCCAATAAAAAAAAGGTTAAGAACCACTGTGCTAGAGGAATATATGACAGAAAGCTGATACAGCTGTAACTGATACAGCTAGGTAGCGCCTTATTACACCAAGTCTGTGTATTTTGCTTCTGAGCCCACATTTAGATACTGGAACCTAATTTTAAACCCTTAAACACCTTGGAGTATAGATATGAGAAGAATGCCTTTTCCCATGACAGCTTATGCATGCTGTAAGATAATCAGGGGAGATTCTTTTTGCAGTATTGTTCATTCACTATGTGACAACAAGGGAGAAATCTTTCTCAATCATGGTAACTCAGTTCTCTCCATGGAGTGAAAACGTTTCCAACATACTTTGTCTTCATCAAACCATTTTCTCTCTGTGCATGCATTCTAAACCTGGCTGATTATTACATATCTCTGATAGTTTCCCCCCCCACTTAATTTTGTTTTTGTCATCACTGTCACTGTCTTACTCTATGATTGTATGTCACATATCAGAATTTTTAAAATACATACTGTATATTTTCCTAGTAAGAAAAGATGAAGAGTGATATCACCATCTTATAAATAAATAAAATTCTTGTGGCATTATAAAAATGCAAGAAGCCATTTTTAAACTCAAGCTGTACAGTAAAATGTGAGGTTATTTTTTTTTTCTTGCAAGGTGAAACTATTCAGGGTTTACTCAATCATTGAGGAATGAGCTCTTCTGGACAATCAGTATTGTAGATACGCATTCTCTCCACTTTGCTAGTGGAATCAGCAAATTTAGCATTAAATATACATCACTAGCTGAAGAAAGGCTCATTTCTAATAACTGGAAACAATCTTTCAATTCAAGATAGAATAGATAAGTTATATATATGATATGTGGAATACGTGGGAAATTTAATGAAATTGACTTATTTAATTAGGGACACCGAAAGCTGTGTGGCTCTGTAAGGTTTCCAGAAGCATTCTTTCACATCTTTACCTGGAGATTTCTGGTATTTCTTGTAACATCCTGTTAGCAATGTAATTCTTTGCTAAGTTTCTTCTCAAATGTAGCAATGATTAATTCCAGGAACTTTCTTTCACCTGTGAGAATGCCTTTAAAAACCATGCAATTTTCAAAGGCTATTTGAAATTCATGACTGATTCTGCACAGAATTTGCACCTGGTTGTTTTGCACAAGAAACTGCATTTTCTATGTGAAAGTAACATTTCAACACAGAAATATTCATTCCTCTGCAGAAAATGTATTTTTCTGCACAGAAAATGTTTTCTACGCATATCAACCATGTGTGAATTTTATACAGAATAAAATCCCCAACTATAGCATTTTCTGAGTAGGAATTGATATTTCTGCATTGAAATATTATTTTCCATGCAGAAAAGACTCTTTCCTAGGCAGACAATATTCTTTTCTGTGTAAAATATTCATGTGTGAATTTTGCCCAGAATAATTCCCAAACTGCAAAGATTCTCATCTGTCCAGGATTCTTTTTGTCAGAGTTTCCAAGAACTCAAAAAACATGATTTTGGCCATTTTAAAAAATGTTTTTGAATATTTTTCCATCCCCATTTCATCTCAGTTATTAACCAGGACTAATCTTCTTTCATTTTATAATCAGACCAGGAGTGCTCCAAGTGGTTTGTTTGTTTTATAATCTAGAAAAGTAGACAGTTATTTAAAGAAAACCCTTTATTTATATATTATTAGAATGACAAGGTTGAAGATAAAACTTAATTTGTGTAAACTTTTCAGGATAACAAATGTATTTGGGTATAATGAATAGAGCAGTGGTTCTCAACCTGTGGGTCCCCAGATGTTTCTAGAATTTAGCTCCCAGAAGCCCCAGCCACTATGGTCAATGCTCAGGGCTTCTGGGAGCTGAAGTCCAAAAACATCTGGGGACCCACAGGTTGAGAACCACTGGAATAGAGTTTATCTGCCCATTTTTGTGTGTGGAAATAATGGACAATGGACAAGCAATGCAAGAAAATTATTTATTCATAAATTAGTAATGGTTTCCCTAAATTCCTATCTAGTTTTGAATGTCAGCAGTCTTTTCTAGGAAAAACTAAAAATGATACATAATCATTGCACTAAATCCATTTGCAGGGAAATTACAATATTCACAATGCCCTTCTTTTATAATCCATGCAAATATTGTAATCAATTATGTTTTTTTAACAAAACAGTCTTTATATATGCAAAAAAGATCTTAAGATTGTTGAGAAGCTTAAACACAGTACCTGATACCGAGTTAAAGACTCCTATATCATTACAGATATAAAACTATAATCATAGTTCTCAACCAGATAAAAATAACAAGGAAAACATTAATTATGCTTATTATTCCAAATCAGTTATATCTTTAATCAAAATATGATAATACATAAATAAAGGCATTAAACAGGGGAGTCATTAATTGAATGACAGCAAAAACTCTTAATTATCATACCAATTGCTCATTTCACTATGTGAATCTTTAAAGTTTTAAGTGACTTAAAGCTAGAATTCTGCTTTGTTAGGATGTTACTCACCTATATTTTTTTAGTCTTCAGTCCTTTTCAGTCCTGTTCAATTCAATAGAACAACATCAACATAGGGAGACAGAGTATAATTCAGCCTACTGCCCTGCCCCAATTTATGTGCAGATTCTATCACTTGCACATATCATATTTTAATAATTCCAAATAGTATATGTAAATAGAGGTAGTTTGAGGCCTGAAATAAATGAAACTGGATATAAAAGCCCAAAGTACAAATAAGTTCAACAAATGTTGTTTTAAAATTTAATTGAGCATTCAAAATTATTAGGGAGTCAACTTTGTCAGCATTGACTGATTGAGTGACCGACTCATGAAATTTCTCCCTAGTAATGTTCTAGAATCTAGACCACATGGGTGCATTTCTGGTTTTCTTCCTGCTGAATCTCCCACTATTATTACATCACCCTCTTCTCCTGTATAAACCTGAAATATATCTCCCCAAATGAGCCAGACCAGGCTTTACAATCTTCAGATAAATCTCTTTTCTCAGTCATGCCCCATATTGTTGGTGAAACCAAGGGAGGAAACTATATTGATTGCTGCTAATAAGCTCTCCCCTTGCCCCATTGTCTTCCTGCTAGCCAGCAAAGATCCTTTGTTTGAGGCAGCCTTTTGGTAATGGACTGCCTGGTAAGGAAAAGGCTTGTATTAGTGTGTTGTTTTTGTTATTGTTGTGCTGTCATTGTCATCTTGTCATCTACCACCAGATCAACTTCAACTCCTGGCAATCCTAGGAATGAGAGACCGTCCTAAGACTCAGAATCAACTGCCTGGCTCAGGCCTTGCAAACTAAAGAAGGCCATGGCTTCCGTTATTAAATCAATCTATCTGTGATGTGATCTTCCTCTTTTCATACTAACTTCTGCTTTACTGAGCATCATCACCTTTCCCAGTGAGCCATGATATGGTCAAAGAGCAGCAGTGGCAATTTACTCACCTTTGCTTCTAGTGAAATTAGTGGTTTGTCTGGTCCAATTAAAAAAAAAAGTTTTTAAAACAGTTTTTAACTGGCTTGTGTGCTTTCTATTATATGTGTTTCTATTATGGTGTGCTTTCCTTTTAATATTATAATTTAAAGTACAATTTTCTCCTGTTTTTAATATTGTTGTGAGCAGTCTCGAATCTCAATTTTGGAAGTATATAAATCAAATAATTAACAATAAATAGTACAATGTGTGCCACATATAGCTCTTGGGAACTACTCTACTTTATTTCTGGACCAGATTCCTTTTGACATTGCTAGGGATTCATTTGTTCATGCATTCATTAATTTTTGATATATAAAGTGAAAGGTTATATTACCCAATGACATTTCTAACATAAAACTATAGAAAAATTATGCTTGAGTCACTAACAAGGAAATAACAAGGAAAAATTACTTGCATATAAAATATTACATGCATATAAAATATTAAAAATTATTCCAATATCTTCCTTCATTCTTCAGTAATTCATTCTATTGATGATAGAACACCAAGTACTATCCATTTCAGTGATGATCAATAGAGATTCATTTTTAATAGTCTCTGAGTACTAATGAAACCCAGTCTGAAACATTTGGTGTAAATTCAGTTTAATTTCTTCATTTTTGACATCTGTGATTACCTCCTAATGCCTCTGATTATTATTATTTTTTTTTGCAACTCACCAATTCCCCTCTGTGAAATACGATTAGATATCAGCTCATCTCCCTGATCTGATTTTATGACTTATCATCAATTCTTAAAGTTCCAATATCTCACTTAGGAATCATTTCCTAAGAGGGAAAAACAATCATCCAAAAATGTGGGTGACTCAGGGGTCCACCCATGATGCCAGTACCTCCACATGACAATGGGGAATTATTTAGCTCAAATCAGGAGACCTACAAGGGTAACTTAATGAGATTTTTCCACCAATGTTTATGGGGTCTTGCACGAAAGAACCAGCCAGAAATTCCAAAATAAGCTAAAATGTGTTTTATTGAAAGTTCAATCATGCACGCAAAAGATTCAAACACTAACATACTCACACAAAAGCTAACCAAAGGATAAAGGGAGGATTGTTGTGGATATAGGGGTTTTCAAGTAATGGGTGATAATTACTGATCCCGATAGCTATAAAGAAAACAGTGATGTGGCTTAGACAAGTGCCTAAGGACAGTACTCATTTGGAAATAGGAGTGACAACGTGGCAACCAGCAAGCAAAGCACTGCACTGAACCACTCAAAATTAATGGTTCTCATACCCAAAATCTACCCTTACAGCATAGGTAAGAATGGCTCTCTGGCCAAGCAAACAGTGGAGGTTGCCACATGGACAATGGGGTCTGGACGGACTTAATGGCCTTAATGTTAGGTGACAAAGAGTTAACGGTGGTGGTAATAGCTCTGTATTGTGGAGAGGTTTGGGGTAAAATACAGGGAAATGTCCAGGTGTGAGGAGATACAGTTGAAACAATCAGTGTTTTAGTAGGAACTTCCCTTAGCTGTTGTATGCTGCCTGAGATGTTCCAGCTTCAGCTTAAGCCTATTATCTCTGGAGTTGCCTGGTAATCTGCCTGACAATGACTTTGGCTACATGTAGAGGGTGGCTGGCTGACCTGCCTTGCAATCACACATGTTCAGTCAATAATTTTCCTCTTCCCAGTTTGACCTTCCAGCCATCAAGTCATTTCTGACTTCTGGAAATCCTAAGCCAAATCAATCATGGGTTTTTTCCTTGATTCAGTGAAGGGGTTGCCTTTCCTTCCCTCTGAGGCTGACAAAGTGTGACTTGCCCAAGGTCACCCAGTGGGTTTCCATGGAGGAGCAGGGATAACACCAGTGAAATTTAAGGACAGGCTAGTATAGTATAACAACCATATCATATGTTATATTTTATTTTTGGGGACTGCTATGCCATCTTTCCCATTGACTTACCACCAATATACATGTAATTTTGACCACGTCTCTCATTCAAACTGATAGTGCATGCCTGCTTTTCTGGAAATTTATCACCAGGTTTCAATGTTCCTTAGCTTGGAACACAAGTCTGAATGAAAATATGAAATCTCAAATCAACTCTTCATTGTTGATTTCCATTCTAATTGTTATCTAACAAGCAGAAATCTTCCATTCTTAGTCCCATCTGCCCATTTACTATTTCACTGTGGTCTTTGAAATAGAAATTAATCAGTGTTTCTGGCACTTTGTAGACATATTTCCTACGACAGGGAATGGCAACTAGGAAGATGGAAAAAGTAGTAGCCAGGCTACAGGAACTGATTGGATACTGCAGTGTGGATTGTTTATAGGACACATTTTTAGGATTCTGACAGGTTCTGATTTGTCTTGAAACTGAGCTTAGAAATGAAGAGGACCTACATTAGATTGTGTGGGTTCTTTTTTTCCCCAGATCACTTTTGGGGTGACCTTTTCAGTCACTGAAGTTTTTATGTAGGATTGAGTTATGTATGTACAAATTCATTGTTATTGTTTTTCTTATTGGTGTGACTGGCTTTAAAATTGTGCATTATTATTGTTGTTGTTATTATTAGGTAAAATCGCAACCTCTCCCCTCCTGCTTTATCTCTAGCAGATGAAGGGGATTACTGATAGGAAGATGGTGAATCGTGAAGAGGCCAATTTTTAACATATCCACACATTTTTAAAAATTTCTTTAATTTATTTGTATGTTAAAACAAATTGGTGTTTGTATTTTATTTATTTACAGTCTCTATCCAAGACATTTTATTTGAAATGCAGCATATTTAAAATTGCTTTTAAAACATTTTAATTAGCATCTGCATTTAACCTTTAGTGACTAAACCACTAGGTGGCAAACACCAGCCTTTTAGGTAGTATGAAATATCTAAGTGTGATATGGGATATAGAATGGGGACTGTGAAATGGAAGTAAGAGGACTTCTTAAGAGCAGAATTCTGTTCAAAAACAGAAAGCCTTGCTATGCCTAGATACCTGAAGTTGTTTCTGAATCGGACGCTGGAGCTCCATAATGAATAAATCTTCACTTCTGCTGTTTCTAGCTGATGACACAAGATCAGTTCTACTTTTCTTCCCTATTGAACCATGTCTGCTTCTGTGTGTGTGTGTGTGTGTGTGTGTGTGTGTGTGTGTGTAGGAGTGCAGGCAGAATGCAAATGCCTGCCCCTTGATTTGTAGAGGGAGGATACTAAGTAGGTTGAATTAATATTGCAGGTGGGTTAGACGGAGAGAAACACCAATGATGATGATGAAGAAGAAGAAGAAGAAGAAGAAGAACTACTACTACTACTACGAACTATAGTGGTTAAATTGCCCAATTCAATGGTTTTTATTTGAATTCTAATCATGTCACATAGTTCCTCTTAAGATCAGTAGGTGGTCTGGAGTTCCACCATTCATTAAAAAAAAGCAGCAGAAGAAAAAATTATGTTCCTTTGTAGAAGCACTGGAGTCATAACATGCAGCCACTATTTTGCTCAGTCCTTTTTGTAAGAAGCAACATACTGTTTAGCCAATGAGTGAAGTCCAAATTCTTTTTGACGTTACATTTAGAGGACTGACTCTGCACTGTAGATACACATGCCCATTTGTGTGTGTGTGAACACACAGAGTCTCACACTTTGCTAAATGATGTGGATATTAAAGGAATAGGAAAAAATCCCTCAAATGCACAATTCAGAAAAGCCAAAGTATACTTTGATGGGAAATGATAAAGGCTTCTTCCTTTCTTAGCAGAAGTGGGCAGCATTTTTTTTACGCTTTGTAACTGTGTTTTGATTTTGTCTAAGGTGAGAATATTTTTTTTTCTTTTGAGAGGGAGAATGGGTAGGAGGCAATAGCTCCCTTTCAGATTCACTTTGTCTGTTTGACTGCAGTTCCTCATATATTACCTTTTCAGGGAATTCCACTGAACTCTGTGGTAATTACTATGGGATTGTATTGGTCGTTGCCTACCTGAATAGGAAGTAACTTTGTATCCAATATGTGAAGCCTTCTGCACATGTTCAGAGGCATTTGTGCTCAATTATTTTAAGGATACTTCCTCTTGGAGGAGGAAAACCACTTAAAACATCATCAGAGAAGCTTCAACTTTCCAAAAGCTCCCCCAGTGGGTATTTGGGGCATTTGGGGATGAGTTTCAGCGGAGCAATGCAGCACTCCAAGGTCTCTTGGAGGGCCAATGTGGCCTGCTCTGATAGCAGAGACGGAATTAAATAATGCTTCTCCAGCATACCTTTGTAACCATCCTGGTGTAGTGGTCTGGATGATAGACAAAGACTTTGGGAGACCAGGATTTCAACCCCCCACTCAGCCATGAAAACTCACTAGATGATCTTGGACAAGTCACACTCTCTTAGCCTCAGAGGAAGGCAGTGGCATCTAGCCCATAAAATCTAGCCCATAGAACCCCGTGATAGGTTTGCCTTAGGATGAACATAAGTCAGAAACAATGTTATAAATCCCATTTCTTCCTCTTCTGGATAAATGAACTGTACTGTATAGACTGATTTCAATGAATAGCAGCCATAGTTTGGAAAAAAGAAAATAAGGTTTTCCAAGCATCCCATATTCAGATTTCCATCTGTTCAAAAGATCAATTTCACCTGCAAAGCTTGGTTTGGTGGTCTAATTCAATGTTCTCTGGCTTGAGGACAAATCTTTTCATCCCCTTCCTAGAGTTTGGTATTTCTTAAGATGGCTATTATTTCCCCTTTACCTGCCATGTACTTTTGTCCTTATTTACTCAAAGAAGGAAGCTGAGACGTCAGGTGATGGATGCAGTAACAGGAAGGGATGTTTAGACAATGCTACCCCATGCTAAATCATTTTGACTTAGACAGATTGTGCACTATTTGTTAATAATGAATCTCTCACCTTTTAGCAGTCTTTGTAATACTGATCTTTCTAACCCTGTTTTTCCTCATTTGACCTAGAGAGTTTTTGTTTTTGTTTGGTACAAATGTACAGCCAGAGATTTATTATAGATTCAGTCGGTTTTCAGCATAAAATGTAGAGTGTCAACACAATACATTGTAAATGATAGTTGTCCTAAGATATTGTTGCCTGATGTATTGAACAAGATGGCACTCTGTTAGTAGGCTGTGCAACCCCACACTTTGATATGGTTTAATTGGCAAAATATGATTTAATTGTCAGAACATATTAAATAGCATAAATATAAAATATATCTTGCTATGGCTTCATAGCCATGCTGAGCAAGAAAAAAAGCTAGCTGCCCACTTGCATTGTAAAATAAGGTCAGGAAAGATCCCAAAGTGTAGCCAGGTCATAATCAGGAAATCACCAGGAGACTCCAGTGATAATGGACTTGCAGTTAGCCTCCGATGACTCAACCTTTATGAGACAATGGTGTCTAGGAGAGTCCCACAGGACAGCCGATTGTCTTAAATCCTCTCCCTCTAACCAAGCAGCCCTTTTGTCCCCTCACTTGTCTGATAATTACAGAGCTTTCAAGACTACCATTAGTCTTTTGTCACCTAACACTAAGGCCATCAGCTCATCCCAGACCTCATTATCCACTCTCCAGACTCCATTGTTTACTCTGCCAGAGAGCTATTAACACCTTTGCCCTTCAGACAGAAAAAGAGTAATTTAAACCCCTGTTTTTGGCCTGTTAGCTAGCAGTACACCATTTGTTGGTCACATTGCTCCTTCACTGCTGGATTGATAAATATCACGCACTTTGCCCTAAAATCTTGCTATCCAAAACTTTCCTCCCTTTTCCTTCAGTTAGCCTTGTGTGTGTGATTGCAATTCCCCCAATAAAACAATTAAGCTTATTTTTGGATCTCTGGCTGGTTCCTCCCTGTGCTAGTACTGGTAAATATAGGTGTAAAAGATCTCATAGGTTATCCCCCTCTTACAAGCCCCTTTTTTGAGCTAATATTCCCTACCATTTCACAGAGATGCTGGCATCACAGGTGGACCCCTGAGTCATCCACATTTTGGGATAACAGATGTTTTCTGTAACACTAACAGGGGAAATTGAATCTTATTTCTAAACTTGTGACATTCTCCAATGCATTCAAAAGCAGCAGGAAAAGTACTGGAGAAGGGGTAGGCTACATAAAATACACAGCTCTGTCCTCCTGTTCCTTGTTACTGCTTTGTGTCCCCTTTCCCCAGCATCAGTTGCATGAAGTCATCTACCTAACCTTGCATAATGGTAAGTGTGGTCCAATTACTGTTTCCATGAGCAAAACAAAATGTCATAAGTTCTATCCCATTTTTACACTGTTCATCAGGCCTCCACATTTCTGGGTTTCAGTTTCATAGATCTGATTATTTGTGAATTTCTCCAGCCCCTGCCCCCCACCTCAGACACTTTTTTTCTAGGAGAAACTTCCCTCTCAGTGGCTCTGATCAGGCTGCACAGCCCCTTAAAAACTTGTCTCTAGTCCTCCTTCTCCTGCTCCACCAGCCACTGCCTCTCCAGCTAAGGATGGCTTAACAGCCTCATTTTTCAGCACCACAAACCCTCTCCTGATGCTGCACCAAACACCCAAGAAGGGAGATGGGCAAGAGAGAAAAATATAGACCCACCATGCCAACCCATCCTTTCCCCTCTACTTTTCCTGACCTGATTTGAAACCTGAGTACCCATTCTCCCCAGCATGCCTTTTCTCCCTTTCCATAGACGCACATATACATTTTGATATTTGTGATTTTTCTACTTTTGGAGGGTCCTGCACTCTTAACCCTAGTGAATGTAGAAGGCCAAGTGCATTTAACATTGCTGGAATGACAGTTGCAAAAGTAATGGCCAATCAATAAAAATCTGACTTAGCTAAAATGCAAAGTTAGTTTACAAAGCCAACCCCTATTAAAATAACCTAAAGAATAAATGAAATTGTACTTATTGTTTAACCAATTTGTTTTAAAATGCTGAGAACCAAAGAAGAATTTCTACGGCAAAGACAATTAACAATTTTTAGGTCTCCTCTTATGTTGTTAGTCAGTGCTAACATAATTTAATTGTTTCAAACTGCTTAATTTGTTGTTTTTAACTCTTCTTGGGATAATGTGTTGAGTAATTAAAACAAGTACAGCATTCAAAATGACAGCTTTGGAGCATTAGCACGAGTATCAATAATTACATCCGTATTTAGTGTAATAACCTTGGAAATATGCCTTTCACACTTGATTATTGAAAGTGTTTAATTGTTATTAATAGCTGTTAACTAATAGTCACTTCACACATGAAAACTTTACAGATCAGAATCTTCCAATAATTACTGCAATACAATGCCAAGAAAAAAAAAAGCTAATAGAAATGTATGATACAATCAAATTAAACAACCCATTCATGTTGCATGGACAGTTAATTTAAACTAAGGTACATAAACAGCTTGTAAATATTTTTTTTTTCTTAAAAAAAAGCTTGCTCACTATTGCTGGACCCTTTTGGTCAGTATTACATTGTTTTCCCAACATGAATGTGCTAGTAATAGTAAGATTTTGTTAAACCACATTCACACACATTCAAAATAAAAATAGCTGAATAACAGACAACATTCTTTCCATTTATAGGATTTTAAGTTCAGTCCCCTAGATGTCCATATTGGGCCTGACAAGACACTAGAGCATTGCTATTTGTGTTGAGACAGAGAAGACAGGTACCGAGTTATGGGTCAAAATATTGGCCACAAATTTAATCCAAATACAATATACAGTAATTAGCTAAATCCTACATACAGAAGCATATTCATCTGTGAGTAATCAAGTATGTACCAGTATGGTAGAGGGAACACAGGACCCGATGATTTCATGAACCAGGAAATGCCCAGGTAGGGCATGTAGGCATGGATGTAAATTAAACACCTGGCAGGGCAAGCTGTGTCACTAAAGTGGGGGTCATTCTGTATCATTCAGGTGGGAGATAATTTTCATAAAGTCTGGTGGCATAAGTTCACCTGCATCTGCCCCGAGTGCATGTTCCCTCCCTCTTAGCATCCATTTTACCCCCTGAGGTTCCCTTTTCACAAAGCTTATGCCTGCCACAGAGGGGGCCAGCCTAGCTTGGCTCCCCTTCCCCCTTATACTTTTCATGTAATGCTGAAGCTGGTGATGGGGCAGCAAGTGGATCCAAGTTAAGGTCACATCCTTCGGGAGAAAAATTGATGCCAACACCCCAGTAAAGATGAACCATGTCAGCTCATATCTTCAGGTGCTAATTGGGGGCCCCCTCTACCCAGGAAAGGTTGTCATTGATGTCCCAGTTAGCCCGTCATTGTGCTGCATGTCGTTGATCTCTGAGATAGAGAGACCATCCTGCCAAACCTATCCTGGTAACATCTTTGTCCATAGTACACAAATCTTTGGAAGTAAGCTTTGGATGTCATGGAGGCCAGGTGTTTTGACCAGATTGTTCTCACCCAAGTGAAGCAGACTAACATCAGATGCTGGTTCAGTTGATGGTCCTAGGTGACCCCACCAACTGATGGTGGCTGAGGGAGATAATGCAAGGCTCAAGCCCTTACTCTGGCAAGGGCTTTTGCCTTTGGCCCAGAAAACAAGACTGTGCCCCAGGATCCATACTGAAACTGGGAGACCTGCTTAAGAAACAGAGACAGGAAAAGGGTGGGTGGGGCCTGTTGGGCCATCCCCAGGGTGAGTGGCAAGCTGTTGGCTGGGCTGAGTTCTGAAAGCCCTGGAAGCCCTAGACTGCCAACATTCCACCCTACAGATAGCGGTGCTTGCTAGGCCATAAACTGCCACAGCCATAGCCACCTCTATGCAAAATGAATGAGCAGGAAAGTGGTGGGGAGGGAGGCCAAGTGCTGATATGGCATATCTAAGGATGGCTCTGGACTAGTATTGTATGAGAGGGTGGCCCAAGGTGTGTAAAAACAACAGTCCCAGCACACTTTGGTGCTGAGTCAAGCAAAGACTGGACAAGGCATATTTATCCCATTGGTACCCTTCCTAGGGTGGCAAACTGCCCCTTGTCATGCTGATCCATTTTGGAGCACCTAAAGTAGATGCATATACACTGTTTGGAGAAATGGCAATTGCACAAGAAGACAGAGCAAGCAAAGGTATTGTCAAGGTCAGAGACTTGGGTGGCGAGCCAGCCCAGAGAAGGGAGTGTGAGAGCCAACAAAGTCCAGCCAGGAGGAGACAAGCAAGCACTTTACACAAGGGAGTTCATTTACCAAAGCGTCAAGCAAAAGCCGTAGTCAGAATTCCAAAAGCCAAGGGTCAAGAGATCAATTCAAGGTAGTAAGAACTGGGTGCTGGGAGCAAGGAACAGGCAAGAGGAGGGCTTGAAAGAAATTCGCCACAAGCAAAGGAAAGCTTCCAGGCAGGCAGTTATATAGCCCAAGACACAGGTGTGGCTAGTCACTGCTTCTTGAACTTAATCAAGAAAGCCTTCCTTTGCTCAGCTCTCTTGAGTCACCGCCTTGTTTGTGGGCTGATTGGCACAGGCTCTGAACCATCTTCAGAATCCTAAAGGAGCAGGCAGAGGAAGGTCCAAGCCTGCCTGGTCCGTGCCAGCAGGGGGAGCTCTCGAGCTGCAGGACTCATCTCCATCCAGAGCCACAGGGACCAACAGCTGCTGCTCGTCATCTCCACCCTGAGCAACAGCGACCAACAGCTGCTGCTCGTCATCAGCAGCTCTGACAGGGGCTTCAGATATCACAGGTATTGTACCTGGGCAAGAGAAGGAGATCACTAACCCTAGTGGCTGTGGAGAATGCCAGTGTGAAAGCAGCCTTGAAAAGGATGACCCCAGGAGAGGAAAAGACTGTTGGGAGGGTGTTGAGGAGGCATGGAAGGACTGAGCTGGATACGGGCAACCAAGTTTCAGAAAATGTTGGGTTTCTGTGAGCCAACCCTCAAGAATCTGACCTAGGCAGAAAATGGTGTTGGGGTCAGGGAATCCTCCTGCCTTGAAGTATAAGGATGACATGGTGAGTTGGCCACTTAATGGTCCGAATGGACAAGTCTGAGTCCCTTAGGTGGGTAGCATGATTGAGGAATAGCTTGTTACCCACTGGTCATCTGGCAGGCTCACCCAAGTTATCAAGAAAGGTTCAGAAGGCACACAAACTGTGTTGAAAAATCTTACAAATTGAAAGGCGTAAGGAAAGGAGGATGGCACATTCAGCTTCTATCTATAGGCTCAGCACAATAACAAAACAAAACAACAACAACATCTCACAATGGCAGGGGGGTATGGCTTGTTATTGTAAAGAACATTTATGTGCTATGGCTTGCCTTAGTAGAAGCTCCTTGTGTTCCTACATTGCATTCCTGCCCCCCTCACAAGGGAATAAAAACAGAAACAAACAAATTGGATTTAGGCATAGGTTTAGAATCATAGGATCACAGAGTTGGAAGAGACCACAGGGGCCATCCAGTTCAACTCCCTACCGTGCAGGAACACATATCAGAGCTTAACATTAAATTAAAGAAATCTGGATTGCAGAAAGCAATTTTCAATCACACAAGTCATTTCATTAAAGCTCTTAAAAGGGCAACATCCCCAGCATAACAAACACCTCAGCTCAGAGCTGTATATGGAACAATGCCCCCTACATTTTGTCATAGCCATGTTCCTGGGCATTTAAAAATCCATTAAAACAAGATTAAAAATAAGTAGAACGACACATCATTAAAATGAAATTGCAGTCAATTTCTAAAAGAATAGAATGATTTTTACTTGCTACGATGGCTTCCCTCTTGGTTTCTTTTCACTAGCAAGTGAAAATCATTCTATTCTTTTAGGAATTGATTGTAATCTTATGTGCCAGGGAGGGAGTTACAAAGTCTGGAAGCAGCTTCCAAAAAGGCCCTCTCCTGTGTTCCCACCATGTATGCCTATGAAGATGATGGATAAGAGAGAGAGGTCTCTCCAGAAGATCTCAAAACATGGGCATATTGGAGAATTGTTGCGTGCCTTCAAGTCATTTTCAACTTATGGCAATTCTAAGGCAAACCTATCTGGGGCTTAGAATATGTGATGTTCCCAAGGTCATCCACTGGGTTTCCATGGCCAAGCAGGGAATCAAACCTTGGACTCCAGGGTCATAGTCCAACATTCAAGTCAATACACCACAGTGGCTATCCAAAAATTTCTATTTAGCCCCAAGCATGGTAGCCAGATAAACTCATGCTAAAAACTGAATTACTGTTTAAAAAATAACAACAACATTGAGATACATATGAGGATTGTCATTCCAAGGCTCAACCCATGCCTTCTGATTGGCTGATTTCCTGTAAATCATGAAAAGCATCCAATTGGCCTCTTTCCTTCACCACAAGTGCCCCCTCCCCAACTGGACCAGAGAAGTAGCACTATTGAAATCTTCTTAGAGTCTGAATAGGCATCAATATTAAGTTTTTGTATTTATATATTTATTTTAATTATTTATATCCTGTCTCACAGACTTTTTAAAAAAAATAAAACCTTTTAAGACAGCCTCCAAAGAAAATAAATATACATAAATAATTGTCTCTACATAAACAATATTAAAAATTAAAGCTCATAAGGAATAGTCCTGCACAGCAGCTGATAGGAGAAGTTCTTAGGAAAGAGAGGGGTGCTCCAGCTGGGTGCTCTTTGTCTAAGGTGTTCCAGGCAGTTAGCTGCCACATAGTTACAGTTTCAAAAGGAACTATTTCCTTCTCCATTTCTCAAAAGTAGATAACATTTTAATACAATTGGAATGCTATATGGCATTGGCCTATTATCTGAAAGACATCTTTCCCTGTCACATCACCTCAGTAACACATGGAACAGAGCAGAAGGCACCAACATGAGGCATAGTGAATGTAAGCTCTTGAATCTTGTGTAGTGCGACCGCAGCCCTTTACCTTAAAAACAAACAATAAAAAAACCCCTACACTGTATAGTTTCACCACACAAAGAAGTGGAGAGTTACTCCTTGTTATATTATAGTCATAGTGTGATGGAGTTATACCTTTGTGATTGGAGAATGAAATTAATTAAAAGCAAATAGGTAATTTGTAAGAGGCATTTGTTTTTCTAAAAGTATTATTCAAGTTTCATACCTGATGTGTGCAGCATGTTCTTTGTGTATTGTGCACTTGGCTGTTCGGAGACAGTTACTTGACCGCTAGGAAGGTGGGAGAAAAGAGTTCAAGTGTAAAATAAAGGTGGCTATAGTGATCTGAATGTTTCTACTTCAAACCTAGCCAGGGCAGGCTCTGCAGTTAGGCAGAATGAAGTGAATGACCTGAAGCAGGAGGTGTTGGATGTCACAAAACAATGGTAAATTGTTACTTATTTATTCACTTGGCTTTTCTTTGAAAAGTTTCTTTTTCCTGCAACTCCAACAATGCCCCAGCCAATAAAGCTTTGTGCACACTGTAGTCCACAGAAGTAGAACTAGAATGCAAAAAGTAATTTTTCCAGGTTTTGCTGTCATTCTATATCAATAGTGGAATAGATGGACCAAGAGCATGATCTGGTATAGGGCATTTACATAGTTTCCTTTTTAATTGGGATGAGACAACAGTTAGCAGTAGAGATCATGGTTGGAATACAGAAAGTCTCATGTCCTATCCCTAGCATTTCCAATTTGAAGGATCAGGTGGTCCTTTTCTGAGACTTTGGAGAACTAGCCCTTATTAGAACAGAGAACAGTAAGCCAGAGAGACAGCTAGTTTGAACTACTAAAAGGTGCCTGTGTTTCTCTTGGTCTAGTCTTAGAATACAGGCTACTGCTTATATCAAGCACTTACATATTAATTTGTATCAAGCTTTTGGAGCACTGTGATGATGTTATATACAAATAAAGTATATTTCTTTGTATGTACCTGTTATGAGATATTGCTGTCTTTGTTTTCCTGGCAAAAAACCCCTCAAGTTATAGATAATACAAATGAGGACTTTCCTATCAATTAAGCACACTGTAAACCATGAGCTCTACGGAGATTATATCATATTGACCTTTCAGTCCTCTCCACATAGCATTTGATTCTAACTCCCTCAGGGATAGTTGCACTGAATCTATTGCTCCTCCTTGCCAATTTTTCCTCCATAATTTGACTTTGATGTATCTTTTTAACTATCGGATGTCAACATTAACAGGTGGGGTGTGAAAATCATGTGAAACATTATCAGTCCTGTAATCGTATATCTATTCAGCACTGCTCTATTAACTTGAAGCCAAATGCAATCTGATTTTATCGATTTGATAGCAGGATGAATTTGCACAGTTAGTTATCTGCCTTAGGGTTTCTGTATGGAATCAGATGCAGAATCATATATACCCCAAAATGCATGGTTTGTCTTATAAGGTGAGAAGGGGCAGTTTTGCATTAATGAATCTTAATTAGGGATGTGAAAGAATCTCACTGCTTCTGAGATTTTTCTCAAATGTGGCAAGGTGATTATATGAGCTTTCATCAAGCACCTCAAGAAATATCTGTTCTAATATGTGACCAAGATACCCAAAAAGTGTGTGTGGGAGAGTGTGTGTGTGTGTGTGTGTGTGTGTGTGTGTGTGTGTTTGAAAGAGGGGTGTTCATGTTTTTCACAATTGGTGCAAATTATAATCTGTGGGAAACCCTGGCCTCCAGAAGGAATGTTTTCTGTGGGAGTGTTGTTTTCTGCAATTTGAGTCAATTAGAAACCAAATTTCTGAAAAACTCTTAATTGCTAAAAATAAGAACAGGCTGTTTTCTTTGAAGGTAATTTTAGGATGTTTCTAAAGGATGGCTCCAAGACTCAGGATACACAATATGCATTCAATGCAGTCTAGTTTGTGCAGCCAATAAAGCTATTTTTACCACATTTTCCAATATTACAAATTTTCTTGAATAGACTAGATGTTAAAAAAGTACCACATTTTCTCTAAGAAAAAGAAAAACCCACAATTTTGCTTTCAGGCAATTTTGCTTTCATGTGGGAACAAAAAAAGTTCCCCTTTCTCTTGTACATTATGCAGGGGTGGCTTGTACAAGGTCTCTTGGCCCCATTTTTTTTTTTAATTTATAGCTGTCTGACCAAGCATGGTAGCCACAGTGTCACATTACTCTGTTGAGGCAGTCCTGCTTAAGCTGTTCTTCCATTGCCATCTTAGCTGGCTTTACATTCCTTGCTTCTTCTGAGCACACATACTGGTGCTGTCTTCATTTCCTCTTCTTCCATTTCCTATATTTCTTTGGCTTCCTTTTGGTTCTGAATACATCAGCAGAGAACATTCTTTTTCCCTGGCACATGCACTTGCATGCTCACACCATTAGATTTAAGCCTAAGAGTGGGGAAGCATGGTTTGGTGACCACTCTCACTGCCCTTCTGCTTTCATTTTGTTGACAGCTAACCACCTCCCCACAGAAATACTTAAAACAGAGGTTGTCAACCTGTGGGTCGCCAGATGTTTGTGGACTTCAGCTCCCAGAAGCCCTGAGCACTGACCATAGTGGCTGGGGCTTCTGGGAGCTGAAGTCCACAAACATCTGGGGACCCACAGGTTGAGAACCACTGGCTTAAAAAGAAAGAGGATAATGGGTAGGAGCCACCCCTTATAATTTCAGTTTTTGTCTTTATAAAGAGCCTGCTCAGCTTCTCCTTCCTTGTAATAGTGTAGTAAGGAGTAACATGTCATATTGCTGTGTGTCTTCCTCATGACCCAGGAATGAGAGTAGCAGCAGAAATGTATCTCCATTTCAAGTGGGTGAAAGTAGTGGGAATAGAAGGATAGTTGTGTAGAAGAAGGAATTTCAGCAGATAATGTTTGCATACCAAAAAACAAAACAAAAAAACAGACACCCTACCAAGATTCCATCTTCTACACAGCAATTAAAAGTACAGGAGCCCCATCTTTGATTTCACAGATAATCTAACTGGGAAAGTATACTGCCCCCACAATGGTACTGTTGCCGTTAACTGCCATCAGCTTTGGGTGACCTTATAAATGAGAGACTTCCAAGTCACCTTATGCTCAGGTCCTGTAGACTCAGGGCCATGGCTTCCTTGATTTTCAGCAGAAAAAAAGAGACTAGGCACCTATGGCCTATGGATGTCTGTGATGGTCCAAGTTTACTCTTTAAAAAGCCCAATGTGTTTTGACCTAGTCTCCTTTTTTTTCTGCTGATTTATTACATGTGCTTTCCAGTACTTATTCCTGTTCTTTGATTTTCACCCATACAATCTTCTTCTTTTCTTTCTGCTTTCTAACTTACCAAGTCTTATAGCTTTTCCAGTGAGTCATGTCTTCTCATGATATGCCCAAAGTGTATCACTTTGTAGTCATCTTGGCTTCTAAGAAGAGTTCAAGCTTCATTTGCTTCAGGACCCATTTATTTGTCTTATTAACAGCTCACAGTATGTATAGACCTCTTGTTCTAGCATGATGCACACGAGAAACTGAACAGTTGCATTTAGTGTTCTGACCCTGTTTTGTGCCACCTTTTATTTTTGCTTCTTGTCTGCCCTTAACTGCTCAAAGAGTCTCTTTGTAACCCATTGAGGCTTCTCTTTCTTTTTGGCTGCAGATATTGTCTTTTTGCATCCTTCCCTGACATTGTCCCTGGCTTTGGTCCAGAGTTCTTCTGGCTCCCAGTCAATTAGATTTAATAGTGCAAATCATTTTTTTACACTACAGGGATATTCTTCATGTTGTATATTGGCCCACAATGGTTGGTTTAGTGTTCTACTTTAGCTTTATTATAATTTTTGATATTAGCAGTTCACAATATGCTCTTGGTCTTGTTTTTGCAGAGAATAGAGTGTCTCCATTTTCTCCCTTCAATTATGTAGTCTAAGGTGTTTGCAATGAACAAACTGTTGACCTTGCAAAATTCAATCAATCAGTCTCCTGCTTCTTTTCCTGAACCTTTTCCTGATCCAATCTTTGATTCTGCTCTGTGTTCTACTTTTACATTCCAATTTCCTAAGAAGTCTTGTTTTGATGTGTGGTCCAAAAAGCTGGCAAACGTGCAAATTAGCAATTATTGAATATAGTAATGGAAATGTTGCTGTCTCTGATGCTTTCTTGTTTTCTTGTTCCCTACTCAACTCACAGCCCACTGTGCTTCCCACAGATCTGCTCTGCAAGATTTCCCAGTGAACCACAAAAATTTTTGAGATCACACATGGCTGCCAGGGAAGAAGGAAGCATCTTCTTCTGGTTCTGTTGATGAAACTGTTTACACCAACAGAACTACACCAATGGACCTAGTCTTATTTTCCTGCTATTCCAGGATTTTGAGGGTGGTTTCATTCCAGCAGTTTGAATAGCTTTAGAAGAGCTTGTAACCACTTCGGCTGCCTTCTGACTCTCTATGGTCTTCCCAGTAGCCCCCTCTCCCCCAAGTTAAGCCAGAGGAAGCAGGACAGAGAGATGAGAGTGTTGCTAGACCAGGCCAAGAAAACCCACTGAAAGTAGCATATATATCCAAAGGGAAAGGACTGGTTACCTCAAATGCTCATGACATCCCTAGAATGGAGTCTGATAATCTAAAAATGTCCTAGTGCCTCTTTGTATCTAGTAACAGAGGGTGAAGTTGGAGTGGTTCGTCCTATCATTTATGGTTCTTTATGATGGATGGATGATGAAACTCTTTGGTAGAGAGAATAAATAAATGAATGTCCACAGCGTATCTTCTATTATTTCCAGCAACTATTATTTCTCTCTGTGCCAGTGAGGGGAGAAGGAAGAGAGGAATAGAAGAGGAAAGGAAATGAATGCAAATCAACAGCTTTGATGCAATTTTAAAATAGCCTCTAAAGGCACAGACATGAATACATTCAGCTAAGCTGGTAATGTTTCAAACCACACTACTGAGACAATACTTAAATAAAAATGAAATAAAGAATGTTGCATGTTGACAGTTCTGTGAATGAACACATGTGGCCTTGTATTAGAGAAGGCAAGAATAATGTGGCATTAAGAAAACAATTTCAATAAGGATTACCATTGATTATTTTACAAATAATTGCCTGTCATAGTCAAATACAGAAGCTTAGCCCAATTAAATTCATTTGAACATGCACCAATGTTCAAATGGTTTTGTTTAGTCCGACTACAGATGTATCTGAGTGGTTTTTTTTGGTTCATAATTCATGGTGTATGACATGCCAATTAGTAAACAAATTAAATGCAGAACAGAAATGTAAATTACTTTTTTTCTGTACCATTCTCTTCTCTTTTCAAACAGACAATAAGTCATCACACAAGACATTACTCTACTAAAGATGGGACAGAATGATGGATCACGTAGTTAATTTGAATGAACAAACTCCAGACAGGCCTTGTGTTATTTTTTAATCTATGGAATACTACATGTTGGTTTCCCCCACCCTTTTGGTTTATCTGTTTATTGAATTAACAACTGTCACAATAAACAATACATAAAGAAACAAAAGCATAAATGGGAATCTTTGAAAGCCTGTAGAAATTCTCCACAAAATACTAATGATCTCATTGTTTATTATAATCACTAAACCTTAAGCAGCTCAAAGAGTTTCACACATGTAAACAGCAACAACAACAATCACAGTACTGAAACTAAAAAGATAAATGGTCCACAATCCAAACATACTTAAAGTTTTAAGTTAACGTTTGACTCATATTTCATCTTTTAAAGGAAACAGACTAGGCCTCTATAATTGACAGTGACCTTGAGACTGAGGCCATTTCTGCACACTAACTTATTCTGTCATCCTCCCATCGCAATCCCGACAGCATATTTGCTAGGAAGGAAACATGATAGGAATGCTTCCATCCACACCTGGCTGGCTCACTGAAGAAGGGAGCACAAGCAACATGTGGCTGCCTTCCGTGGCACAGGCAGGTTCTTTCCCGTGCTGCGTTGGGGAAGGAAGTGCTTCCACTTTCTGTTCTACTTCATGGCAGGTAAGGATGAGAGTGTTGCACAATCGTGAGCACTTAAGTAAATATCCTGCAATCATAATGAGTAGAGGCAGGATGGCAGCAGCACCACGACGACATTGTACAGAAGTATCGCCCACAGACTGCTGCCATCCTGTGTCCGTAGCGGGACAGCGATGCCATGCAGAAATGGCCCAAGTATTCAAACTAGATCTTCAGTTATGATGTCGCTATTACAGAAATGATGCACGTATGAGGGCTTTCCTGTTCATTTCAGTATATGGTGCTGCACCGCATAGACGTACTTCAGATTGACTTTCCCAAAAACGTGAACAGGGAAGTTATTGCCTTCAGAAGGTCTACATCATGACCTTTACTATAAATTGATAAGACAAAAATCTGGCTTTGATAAATAAGGATACCTTTCCATATGTAGAAAAAATAGTATCGACTTTTGTGGGAGTCTTTCTTGCTCGTGCTTTCAGTTACTTCCCTATGGTCAGCCCAAGACATTTTTTTTGCCTAAGGCAAAGGACAAGGTGGTGTCTCCTCCAAATTCTCTGTACAGGCCTGGCAGTTGAGTATAACTGGAACACTGTTGATGGAATTATATCCTCTGTATTACTTGAGGCACTGGGCTTCTTGTAGGACAAGGGAGAAAAATCTGTGAGCCATGTACAGGGCTGTTTTGGAAAAGTGGTTTAGAAGAAATAGGGGGTAGGGTGCTGCTGCAGACCAGGCTTCTGTTCGCTGAGATGTCCATCTCACTCTCTGCCTAATGGTAGGGAAAGTCCTGTGCCTGAGGGCTGCTTAATAGATGTGTGGAAGGTTGTCTTTTCTTTTTTTAAAAAACGTGATTTTTGGCTTTTTTTTTAACCTGAAAACCACATAGAAAGCACTCAGAATGTATAAAAACATCTCAGCCCACCATAAAGCCTCTCCACCCCGCCAAATTGCTCCAATCACTTGCTCCTAGTAACCCATTTTTGTGAAAATTCCTTGAGATAGATCAAAGGTAGAAAATTGGTCCCTGTAGAGTTGCCCTACTATAGATGATGGGATTTGCCAGATCTCCACAGTTGTTTTAGGCAAAGGAATGACCTTTTCTTTTTTTCTTTTTTTTTCAAAATAGGAAGTAACCAAAACAGCTGATGTGTCCCTAAAATGGCTGTGGTAGTAAATGAGGAAACAACCCCCCATACCAGCTAAAGGGGCCTTTTTTTCTAATTTTGCAACTGGCTGGGATGGAAGTATGCAGGTGGTGATATACTGCACAATGGTCCCAGGAAAGGCTTTGGCAGTCCACAGCCCTGGTCTATATTGTAGGCCAACTCCTATGCTGTAAACATAGAGAATTAAGACCAGAAATGAAAACCAGCATGGTATAGTGTTTTGAGTGTAGGACTATGGCCCTTGTCTCACAATGTCCCAATTGTGTGATATCCCAATCCCATTTTGGCAGTGCCATTGCCAGGATGGGATTGGGACCTGAACGCTGCTGGCAGATGGGCAGCATTTAGGATACTTTTCTTCCTTCTGCAGCACAGCCTGCCTCTTACTGCACTGTACTGTGGAAGGAAGTGCTTGATAGCACTTCCGCCCTTCCTGCACACCCACAGCTGATGAGATTGTGGCAGGAAAGTGGGCCACTACCTGATTTTTTTCTGGCAACAGTATACAATGTGACAGCTGTGGGACTGCAATGATGGTATGCGATGGCATGCATTCTGGACTGGCAGCAATGCACTGCCATGGCATCGTCATGCGATAAGAGTCTATGACTCTGGAGATCAAGGTTTGAATCCCAACTCAGCCATGGAAACTCACTCACCTTGGGCATCACACAGTCTCAGAGGAAAGCAAAGGGAAGCCCCTCAAACAAATCTTGCCAAGAAGACTCCATGATTGATTCACTTTAGGGTTGCGCTAAGCTGGAAATGACTTGAAGACACACATCAACAATATGACTTGAAGTATGATAAGTTCAAATCTATTTTGGACTCAATTATGTTTATTAATTCCATAAGAAGCATTATACATCTAAAGCAAGACAGAAAGGACTGTGGTCTTGTTCACATGTGTTTAAAAGCCAAAGTTATATTTTGTATATAGGCAGGCTCTCAGTACACAATGTTATTGCAATTGTGTGTGCTAAATAAGGTAAGCCACCCATTATTTTCTGCAATAGGTCATTAAGCCAGATTTAGGCTAATTTAATAGAACTGAGATCCCACTGAAATCAGTGAAAGTTAAGTCATGACTAGCTTGCCCACTGAAATCAGTGAAAGTTAAGTCATGACTAGTTCAAGGAATAGAATTCAACCGATAAATAGGTATCAATAGCATTTGGCACAGCGTAGTGGCAGAAGCACACATAGTGAACATAGGATTGAACTCATCTCCTTGCATAGACACTATCCTTCTACAAATAGAAAGGTATCCTTATATGTAGATGTCAGGTCAAGTGTAGATGTAAGTCAAGCTCTCTCCTTTCAGTATGAAAGTTGCATTTTTGTGGAGTGGACATAAATGTTCATGTTTTGTGAGAAAATGAGCACTCACTCACCTGACAAGATGCACTGAAGGAACGGCCAGAAATGTGAAGAGATCCTACTGCTCCTCTGTGCATACAAGCAAAGAATATGATTCCAAACAGTATGAGCTTTGGGGGAGTTCATGCTATCTAAAGGAGTCTGGGAGCTGTAGTCCAAATATTGGTCTTTCCCAAGTTCTGCATTCAACTCTGCTCTGTATAGCTGGAAGACTTAAGGGGAAAAGTTGCTATCAGATGGCATAAGAAAAGGGCACATTGCACAAACAGTTGCAATTTCTCTTCCACCCACCATCACTTTTAGATGGGGGCCTAAGTTAAAATGAGCTGATAAAATGTCATTTTCCTTCACTGGCCTTCTTTACTGCAGAGTACAAGAGAAATAGAAATGTCAAGCCACCAAAAATCAATTTCTGCAACTTCTGGGTAGCTATAAGCTACAATAGCTTTTCATTCAACAGCATTCCATAAAAGAAAACACTTTGAAGACTGTTTGCAGGTAAAGAAAAGGGAAGAGGGTGACAAATTATCTTATTAAAGACATGAAGGGCACACGTGCATTATTAGCAACCCTACATTTAGGAGGCACAATACTTAGAAATACTAGTTGGGTCTAAAAGACACCCACATCTGGCTCTGTTTTCTTCCGTGTGTACATTGTTCAAAGACTAATGTGCTGTTGTAAAAATTACAAACTACAATACTTTGGACTCATACTGTTAGACTGCTTAAACTTTCAACAAAGTAGTTTTATTTAAAAATTGCATTCATGTTTGTTTGTTTGTTTGTTTGTTTGATTGATTTTTTCTACTTCATTTATTCAGCATTGTAGCAAACTCCTTTTAATGCAAATTAAAAATGTTATTCACTTTTACATTAAATCTCTTGACTTTGCTCATATTCAGTCATGACTTTATCCTGTTAAAATGTTCTCAGCACAGTATATTATTGCCTAATTAGCCTGCCTTGCATTTTCAGTGGACATTCAAACCCCCGCAATTGCTGACATTAACTTACTAGTAACTGCAGAACCACTGCTGCCCATTATGGATTGAGCCAAATTCCAATCACAAGGGCAGAATTCATGGGATACTGTGCTCAGACTCAATTATAATTGTAGCTACAAGCAATTTAAAATATTTAGTATTTATTTTTTGCAGCATTCTGTGTATTGGTTGATCTTTCCTAGCTTTCTTGGGCAGGGAGGGGGAATTTCTCCTAGCAGATATATAGCCAAGAGTTTCTTTCTCCTTTGCATTCCACACACCACTTAGAATGCATACTGTTTTACTGTGACCTTGGATTATGTAGTACGTTAAGGTGTTGTATTCTGCCAAGGGCACTGGTACCTTAGAAGTTTTTTTCTCAACCCCTGAAGCAAACTCCTTTACATTCTATACTAAGCAATTCAAGTATTCTTCCTACAATGTCATTTTCTTTCATAAGTGTATGTGTTCAACAACTTTGCAGAGGAACAAGTACTATTCAATCTTTGACTGCCCTATCCACCATTTTCTGTTAGAATGCCAGGTCTAGTCCTTTAAAGTGCTATACTATAATCTATATCAGGCTGCCCTCTAGTGCCCATTAGGGAGCACTGCCGTTCTTAGCAAGCCCCCTACCCAGTGCTGGAAACCTCCGAAGTCACACAGTTCCTGACTTCCCCTTTGTGCTAGGATACCTCAGGTGTCTGGATCAGTATGGAATGCTGGGAATAAGAAGAGTTCTTTTCCAAGGCCACTCCTGTGTTTCTACTTCCCCTGCTTTTGTTGGGACAAGATTTAAACATGGAAACCAGGCTGCTGGTAGTCCCACATCAATTCCTGCCAGTCTGGGTGGATTGTGCTATGAAATAGACAGAAGACCCAGTACAATTCATGTTTGAATGGAAAGGAAGTTATGGATGAGGTTGAAGAGTACTCAGGATGTATCAGAGACAGTATTCCTGTCCATGATATTGCTAGGGAATCTAATTGGGAAGATCCTAACAAGCAGAGACATGTCCTCATGTCCTGTTTTGGGCTCCCCAGAAGGGCTGGCCACTGTGGGAACAGAATGCTGGAGAAGATATGCCTTAGGTTTGTTCCAGCTCATCCCTTTTTGTCGCTTGCTTTGGTGTGTGGTCAGAAGCCATACGAACAAGGCTCTTTTTGTTCTTATACTTCTGAAGTTATCAAATTAGACCTACTGTAATTATTCAATAAATGAGCAGGTCATTAAATCCTTGATAGTCTAATGATGTTGAAATGTGGTGGTCACTAAACTAATGAAATGTTTGACCCTGTCTGGACAGTACAGAAGCAGCACTTATGAATTAGAAGTGGGCTCATACTGTGAAGAAATGCTGTACTCTTATGAATTAGTGGCTTTCAACTGCTCCTTAATAATTAAGCACAGCAAATACTGTCAGTGAAACATGGCATTTTCAATATGATAGATTTTGTCAGTGAAGGGATTCTCCTCCCCATTTTCACCTAATTAATTAGTAGTAAATTTGGAAGCAGCATTCTGACCTACTTATAAATCTCTGTGGGTACATGTATATTTATATAATACTTCTTTGGGCTACCTCATTAGGCAGAGTGTGATAAACTAATTTTAATGATTGAACGGTACTGCAGGCTGCTTTTTTTTTCTTCCAGGTATCACAAAATCCTTAACCAAGCAAGCAGAAACATATGTTCTATTAGCATCCAAATCTATCATCCATGTACCCATCTTGTACACATTTAGCAAAATCTGTTAGGTTTGAAAAACTGGTCCAACATTGGCAGCTGAGTGGTCAGTCAACTGACTATCTTTTCCATGTTTAACCATCCTGGGTTGTGGTTGTTGTTCTGGTTGTTTTTCTTGTTTTAATAAACATGAATTCCTTCTTGTTTCAGTTCTACTCAATTAATATTTGCAATATATGAGCATTATTGTAAAAAAAATTATGAAACACTGGAAAAGTATTTTAAGTAGTTGGAATAATCCCTTTATTTCAATCAAACAAAAGCCTGTTTTCTCCTTCTTTGATCATAGTAAAGGGACAATTTGAATTGTAGTTTAGTGAGGAAAGGAAGGAGGAGTTAATTCTTTTCCCCATGCCAGATTCCTGAGAAAAATTTCCCTTCCAGAACTGTTATTATTCAAACACAGGAAAACCTGTAGCCTTTCGTCCTAAACTATTTGGTGGGGGGGGCAGGGGAGAGTATGGTCCCTAACTATGCAGTCCTGAGTATTTCTGGTGAAATATATTGAGTATAACAGGACTTACTTTAAAGTAAATATGTATAAAATTGCAGTCTAATAGTGAAATCCAATAAGCCTAGCAAATCCAGTATTACTTACCTGTATAAGGAAATACAAGACTAAGGGAATGACAAGTGCTTTATTTTTGTGTTAATGCAGTCAAACACAGGTCAGATCTTGGCGTAAGTAAATCAGTCCACTTCCACTCTATTACGCGTAAACACTCCCTCCTGACTTTGTATTAATCTCACATTTTCATTTAACAATTCATTTGTATGTAAAACCTTTATGAAATTTTGTATTGAAATGTGTTTTAAACTTCTTCTTTTTTTAAAAAAAAAAAATTTTAGGACTTTTTCCCCCCTGAATACTTTCAGGGTTTTTGTTTTTTTTTTAAATGAGAACTGTTTTGGGATATTTGGTAAGCTCAAGCACTATTTTCACGGGCTGGACAGATTCAATATTTCCCATTTTGAAGCTTAGCTAATATTGTTGCAAGTAGTAGTAAACCTTTAAAAAAAGGCATATTAGTCAGGGAAGTACAGAACAGATAGAAGAAACAAATTCTCTCACTCAGAATCACTGAGTATGTATTTGTTGACCACACACAATCTAGATATCAGTAACATTAAGAAAGCTTTAAAAAGTCTCTCTTGAAATAGAAATATTACGTAAACCTTATACTAAATAATGAACCCACGCCTTTTTATTTCACTTTCATAAACTTAGATTAGAATTGTGGCTGGTCACATGCATTGCTCCTTCTCTAATGCATGCTTTTTGTCCCACTCCCTATCTGCTTATCACAGGTCTGTCAAAGTGAATATATCCCCTTGTCATCACCCCAACAGGAATAGTGAATGTAATGCTAAAGGTTGTTCAATATTGCATCTGTCAAGTGTAAGGATTCTGGGAACTGTAGAACTTGCCAAGTCAGGATTCATGCAGATACCCTTACCCTGGACAGTTTTTCCATTCACTTATTCATTCATCCAATTTGCCTTCCCTTCTTTATCACTGTGAGCTGTTGTTGAGGTGTTTCTACAGCTCCTCTACGTTCTTCAATAAGGCCATGGGATCTGTCTGTGGCGAACAGAAAGGCTGATGGAGCATCAAGAGAAGGGATTAATCTTCACTAGACTGCGTGGGCAGGGAGGGGGAAACAGAGTTTCATTAATATACTCAGACAGAAGTGAGAAGATTCAGTGAACTTCATTATGGCATGGATTTGGAGTTAAAACATTTGAAAGACCTGGGGGAAAATTCTTTCCTTTAGCAAAAAAAAATATCTAAGGCTTAGCACTCCAAACCAGAATTTGCAGTAGACAGATCTATCTAAACAGTGAAATTTGTTCAAATTTGTTATTTGTCCAAACTGTAAATCATGTTAAATTCCTGTTTAAAATCTTCCTTCCTTATTTATACATTACTTAAATGGTGGAGAACATGCCACTTACTGTGGGGGTCATATGGGAGCTGGAGTCTAACAACATCTGCAATTCAACCATATGTCTTCCCTTACTCCTTCCTTAAGCTAATGGACCAATAATACTAATTTCAATGAGGTATAATGCTTTTTGTCCAATTCCATGGGTTCCAAATATAAAGCCATTGCTGTTTTGTGATGAAGGACAAACATCCCACTATTCAGTCATGGTATTATTGCAGAAACATTGCACACTTTGGGTGTTTCTTTAAATAAAATAAAATAAAATAAAATATTTTCTTTAATTATCCTCAACAGGCATCCTCATGGAAACTTCATTTTCATGAGTACAAAGGCTCAAACACTTCTTCATCCAAAAAAAATTGGATGAATATCGTTCTGAAATCCTTACAGGGCAGGGATTCTCAACATGTGCTGTATGGGCTACAGGTGCCTCAGATGTTTTTGTGGCCTTGGCACTGCTAGAAGGAGACCATTCTAATTTGGTGGTGTCATGAAACATGTCAGCCTTTTCTTGCCTTCAGGATGGAAAGAGAATGTTCTGTCCTGCCTCATGTTCCCAGGTCTCACAGTGTCAACTGAAGTCTCAGAGGATGGCAAGGAGAACAGTGCTGGAGGATGGGAAAGGAGGTTGTTGTATCTGACCTGGCCTTAAAGTCTGGACATCTGTCCCTTCAAAAATGTGGGAGGAGGACTAGTTTCCCACTTCGTGCTAGATTTTTCTGCCTCAGTGTGAAGGAAAGTATTTGTACTTAAACTTGTGCATTAAACAGTGAGGGAAGGGATAGAGAGAGAAATGCAGGTACAAGCTCCTTAAGGCCTAGTGGTGAGCCTTCCACAAGCTTCTGAAGTAGGGTCTGACCAAGTTCCAGAAATGTCACAAAATGTGTGCTATTAGCAAAAGCTATGAAAGATGTGAACCCCATTGGGAGTGGTGGCAATTTCTGCAGCTACTGAGCACATTTTGCTCTCTATGCAACCATGAAAACTGTCCCCATCCAACTAAGTTGTGATATTGCCTTATTCGCTGGGTTTTACTCAAACTCTGGGCCATTTGCCCAGATCATCATCATGTCCATTTACAGATAGTACTCACACCCATTAGCCATCTTTAAATTAGTTTGTGGTCTGCTTCTGTAATATACAGCTGCAATTGCACCCTTACCCACTAAATGAGACACGAGTGACCATTGTCTCAGTGCTGTATGTGGTGTCTCCATAACTAAAGACACTCCCATTGACTCCTCACCATTCTTTACCCAAGATTCTACTCAATGATACTTCTTTCTGCTGTCCCAAAGTTGTCCTCTGGCTTTTGTTTTTTCAGTCACATCATATAATGTACTACACTTAGAAACAGCAAGTGTCTTGGAAATTGTGCCCTGGTAGGGCTGGACAATGACAGGAGAGTCAGAATGAGGGAAGTCATAGTAACAAAGTCTCACACATTGCAAAATTTACTGATGAAAAAATAGCAGTTATGAAAAACAACGGCAAGGACATAGAACAACAAGTTGTCTACGTTATAGACATTATAAATCAAATGTATTCAAGCTTCCAGATAAATTGTTTGGAATGATGACTTTCAAATGCTAGCAGATTTCTTGCTGCCTGACCTTGACAGCCAAAAAGCTATTTGCTTTGTACCTGGCATTTAAGCCAAGTGTGCCAGGAACCAGCATTCTATTTGTGCCTATTGACTACAACTGTTTCTTTTCTCCCCCTGCCCCTGGAAACTCACTGTGGATTGGCAACCAATAGTTCACAGACTGGCACTGGTTCACAGTTCACCAGTTTCAGTAACACTGTCCTAGCGGACAAGTAAGGCAACTTCACAGTGGTCACATATTATCAAGAGTTAAGAAACTGTGAATTGACTTTTCTTGTATGTCCCCTGTGAACACTTGCCAAGTTTTTAGGCATCCCAGTCTCCCAGATTTGCAGGCATCCCGGTTTCCCAGGTTTTCAGGTGTCCCGGTCTCCAACAAACGGTTTTGAACGGCGGATTCGAAAGATTCTCTTTGCCTATTTTGGCACAGGGATTCAGATTCCCAAATCTCGAATCCCTGCCAAAGATTTGAGGATTCAGTTGGCCCATCTCAAAATTAAAGTAAAATGGGTAGGATACTAAATGGCAATGGAAATCGATCTAGTAGGTCCTAGCCTGCAAACCATGTTTTGTATTGTATTTCACTCTGTTTTCATTGCCTTCTTTCACTTCCAGTTTTAAATGTTAAACAACACTGTATGCAATAATTCTACAATTTAAGATACAGGAAGATTCTCACAAAGTTTATTAAGTAAAACATGGTTTTTCCTATATAAAAGCATCTGTGAATACTATACACACAAGTAATGACAGTTTATTGTGTACATGAAGAAATAAAATGGTTCTTCATTTAGGAGAATGAAGAATGGTCAAAGGAATAGTCATCTACTGTCTAATGACCAACCTAACCACTAACTAGGTAATTTCCTGGTGAAAAGGGAAAAGAAAGATTTCCAAGTGGCAATGTTTAGAAAGATTATAGAGAAGAAATAGGACACAATGAGGGCATGTAGAGGATCAAGCAACTTGTACTTCAAACACAGTTTACCAATATGCAGCACTTTCAGGAATTTCTAATAGCCCAATCTTCCTTTCACATTTTATATGTATATCTGGGGAGAAACAGGTTTACTCTGATGCCAAACTTGCTGTTTTTCGTCTTGCTATTAAATATTTACAACTGTGTGCATATAGCAATGAGATTATACCTCCATTTTCAATTTCTCCAACATTCAAAGTTTTTTTAAATCTCAGATTCCTTCTGTCCTAAATGTGTGATTAATGAATGTTGGTAAATTTACCAAAAAGGACATTTCTGTCTTTATTTGCACTGGCTAAATTCACCAGATACAAGAGAAGACCATGCTGTATCTGCTTATCATGCAGGTATTAGAAGATGAGGGCACTGTAAGGAAAAAAAAAAGAGGTGGATGATCTAGTTCAGTATGAATATACATAGAGATTCAAACCCAGATTTTGAACATTTGAACATTCGAAGTTGTGAGCCTGGATTGAATAAACCTGTTTTTGTATCTCTCTCAAATTCAAATTATATTTTGTAATAACAAAACAAAAACCTCAAACTTCAAGTTCTTTCAATATTAAATATGAAGCAATTTCTGCATTTTAGTAAAATCTTGTCAAATACAAACAGAAACAAACACCAGTATTCTGTAGCAGCTGCATAAGAATACTTAACTAAGTAGCTTCTCTTATCTGATCCACCCAGACCTTATAGAAACGTCATTCACCCTTGCTTCAGTCCTCAGTAGAATGGACATCTTTCTCCACATGTAGCTGATGCCCAATAAAGGAGGTTGGGGAGAGGAGTTACGATCATGGCAATAGTGTCACATTTGTGCCCAAGCAGTGATTGTGAATAAGGAACAGTTAGGAATGACTAACTCTAGGCAAATTTTCCATATTCATGATTGCTACTTAATTAAAATTGTAAAACCATTGCCATAGTCATAACCCCAATCCCCCACTTTACTAGGTATCAGCTGTAGAGGGAGAAGAAGATCCATTCTGCTGGTGATTGAAGCATGGATGACTGACATTCCCATCAGGCTTTGGAAGGGGTGATCAGGCCAGAAGAGGTTACTTAACATACTTAACTAAGTAGCTGATATAGAATACTGATCAATATGCTTAGCTATTGGATCATATTATATTACAGAAAAGGCTGTGATAGCATTTTCTCTGCTGGTTTTCAATAGCAGGAGAGACTTATGATAAATCACTGTGATCGAATGGTTTGATGACCAGTCCCACACTTATCCAGTACACAAACAGTTTTTATCCAGTGTTGGCATTATCCATCTGTTGGGCCAATAATAGTTAACTGATAATACAATATTGTAGAATGAGTACTAAGAAAATGAAATGAATCAGCAAGAGAAGCAATAATTTGGGTAAAGACATTTGAATTGCCTACTCCAAAACAGTAAGAATAATCACATTTTTCCCTCACAAAATTACAGCTTGTAATTTGTCAAAAAATGAGAAATGATTGAAAGGAGGATGTCAACTCTACTTTTCATTACCAGTTAGACAGCAAAGTCATTTGATTTTTTTCCTACAAATTACTGATTACTTCATTACCTTATATTTACGTGTACAGGAATATTAACTAGAAGATGAAAGGTAAAAGGGAATTTGAGTAGTTAAAAACTAAATAAAGTACAAGATTGTGAAATTTTATTTGCATTATGTTCAGGGATACAACGATGAGCGTGGGGAAATGGGGTGTAGAAGGAGATTTCATAATACTGCAATTTTGATATGAGGTCATGTTCAGAGCAAACTTAAGCCAGGATGACTATATTAACAATTAAGACCACCTATGGTGTGCCTCAAGTTTATTTTATTTCTAGCTGGCCCTTTAGGGGTAGTTCTTTTGATAATCTTCCTGCTACTATAAATTAAGCAAGAATGAATGTAGTGAAAGATTTGATTTTAGCTAAAAATCACCAAACTGTATCTTAGCTTGTACATTCTGTGCATTCCTCATTCTCTTTCCCTTCTTCCTCTCTGTCTGTATCTGTTTGTCTAGAAGGAAATAAAAGTAAACATTTTGTTTTGATGTTGCATCTATTTAGACTTAGCATATGGAACACTGCAGTATGTCCATAAGGCACACATAAACAATAACTTACGCTTTTTAAAGAAAGAAGAGATACAGTGAAGAAAACAGGTCTAAAAAATGTATATGTGAAATAATTCAGCACTTACACAGGCCCTGTACAAAGTACTGTATATCCTTTTCATGTTCAACAAATCTGAAAAAGGAAGCTTAGACAGGGAAAGACATGTGAGAAGGAACTCCTTTTCAGACATCATTTAGGCCATTTCCACACTACACTGTTATAGTGTATTATTCCACCTTCATTATCCTATGGACTTGGGGTTTTTAGTTTGGTGGGGTGGGTGGGCACTGAGAATTCTCGGCCAGTGAGCTCTTTGGCCTCAGTAAACTACAAACAACAGAATTCCACAAGAAATTGAAAGTGAAATAACAGCACTATAACAGTGTAGTGTGGAAATGGCCTTAGACTATGTGAACGAATACATGCAGATAGAAAGCATACAATACAAGGTGGAGGGTCAGGAGACTGTGGTTTGTACAGAAATAACCATATGCTATTACTTCATAAATTATGATCATTGGTGAGGCCTTTGATTGTAATCATTTTCATGACTTATCCTGGTATCCTTTTGGTAACTTATCCTAGTGACTTGTGCTTACAATAATGTAAGCATTACATTTTACAAACATTGAACAAGGACGTATGCAGTACAGTGGCTATGCAATGGCTAGCAGACAGTGCTGGGCACATATTCCTGAAGCAGAACAATTACTGAATAGCTGAGACATGCACCAGGGCTCTCTGATAGCATCACCCAGTTGGTAGCAATCCCCTCCCAGACATCTGAGTAAATACATCAGGATCCCAGCTTCTCTCTTTAAACCTGGTTTTTATTTCTTCAAATCCCTTTACCTTAAAAAAATTATGTCTAAGCTAATCCTGCAGAGCTTCTGATCCATGAAACGGAATTCAACCTACTTGTACTATATTATGATCCACCATGTGGCTGGTCCACTCTTTTGATTACTGTTATAAGCTGGCAAAAATGGGAGTGTTTATTGAGACAGTGCTGTTCCACCCTAAAACATGCTTTGACATCATTTAATTTGAGAGCCATAAGCCGTGAAGGATCACTAGAAACAAAGAATGATTTCAGTGGAGATGTCCGTTCATTAAGCCAATGATTCAGTTATTTATTTAATTGTGGGTTTAATTTTAAACTTATGTTTAAATTCCCTCAATATTAAAACCATGTTGCTATATAGAAAAGGGCAGACCCAGGATCAGAACCACAATGATGAACTAAATGTTCCTGAGTTGATGTCAATATCTCTTGTGAATACTTTAAAATTAAAGTAAAAAAAAAATACAGCAATTGTAAAGTACCAAGCCAGAAAGTTTCAGTCTCTGTCATCTATATGATCAGGCCCCACTGCAACCCTCTGGGCCTGGTCCCAGTGTAGTTACTGCTACATTGGTGGCCAGACACAAGGTACAGAAATAAGGCTGTTGGGACTGCAGCCACCTAAACCAGTACATTGTCAGCGGCGGGTGGGGGTCAAGCAGACGCAGGACAAATGGCTGGAGGTGGCAGCGTTTATTTACTGCCAACAAACAAAGGGTTACAGCTCCCACACAGACGGGTCTGAACTTAAAGCAAACTGTCCCAGACTCAAGACCCACCCTAATAAACAAGCGGGCTTCAATAGAAAGCAAAGGAGGGTTACGTCACCCAAAACGCAGACAGGGTCCTCGGCTGGCATGGAGGCTGGATGCAGTCACTGGTGGGAGGGGCTGGATCCAGACGCAGGTGGGGGAGATCACGGAAGGCTGACGGTTGTTGCTCCATGCCTCTCCCCGCCCAGCGCCCACCCTAAATAGACCCCTGGGCCAGTGGCAACCAATCCGGCGCAGGCTCGCAGCTGAGAGCTCCCAGCTGGGCTCACAGCTGGGAGCTCTCAGCCTGCAGCCACCTTTCCATCAACTGCCGGGACCGGCAAGTTGCTTCCTTGCTTTGTCACTGCTGCTGAAATGTGGGGGGAGGGGCGGCAGACTCCTCTGGGTTGGAGCCATGGGTGGGCCTAGCCCCGGGGCCGAGACCAGGACCCACCTCCCCTGGCAAGCTTGCGCCTGTCTTGCCTGCCGGAGAGGGAACTGGATCGTCCCCAGCACCACTAACGGGACCGCTGGCAGCAGCGGCGGCCCCTGAGGCGTCTGGGCCCTCCCCTGCATCAATGGCAGCCTCCGCGGCGTCCGGGCCTTCTCCCTCGGCAGCAGTGGCCTCCGCGGTATCCAGGCCTTCCCCCTCGGCGGCGGTAGCCCCCGAGGCGTCCGGGCCCTTTCCCACAGCGGCGGCAGCCTCCACAGTGGCCTTGGGGACAATGGCGGGCTCAGCCACGCCTGGGCCTCTGATATACATCTGAAAGCACTAGGTTATAAAAAAAAATTTAAATAGTTGCAGGGGAAATGAAGCTGGTCAGAAGTGGTAAACACTTGGTGAACACAAGTGTTGCCCTTGACAAGGCTGACTTGTATTTCAACTGGTAAAGTCTTCCGAGTGGTGGCACCATTGCTATTGAACTCTCTGTTGCTCAAACTCATTTGTTACCATTACTGTAATAATTTAGGCATCAGCTGAAAACATATTTACAGGTTCAAACCTTTGGACTTTTCTGGGATAACCAAGTGCTGCACTTCTTTTATTGTATTTTTTTAAAAAATATCTCTTTTGTTATAATTACATTTTAATAGTTTTGTGTTTGCTTTTATGTTGCGTTTTAAGTAAAATTGTAGCCACTTTGGATTCTTTGTGAGAAGACTAGGATACAGCTAAAAAAACTCAGAGCCTGTAAAACTCAGAGATATTTCCTTTAGACATTTTTGAGTCTGTAAGTGATTTAGATGTATGATTCCCAATACAGAGAACCCTTGTGTGTTATTCTGCTATTTGTTATAGTATACCTGTTAGGAAATTCAGAGTCTTCCACACCCATTAAAATACAGGTAACAATCCGCTTGCTAGACATTGTTTAACCTTGGTAAGAAATGTGCTGGTTTCTGGAATTCTATATGTTCTGCATAATTAGGATCTATACACAGGCACTTTGAGCCCTCACAGCTTGCTTGCCTTTAAAGTAATATTAACGTAGTACACTTTTGAGATAAAGTAACCTTCTATTTGCAAATCACATCAGCTAAATAACTACTTTAAGGTTACACTATGAAAAGACTTCCGAAAATACTCTGATTGGACACTCCAGGTTTTGACACCTGGTTTTGCCCTTTCTTTTCATTTTGATCTATTATAATTTATCTAATGAGGCCCGCTTACAAACCATTTTTTTTAAAAAATGAAACAGTCGACATTCCAAGTTTTACATACTTTACATCTAGGTTTCACTAGCTAGGGAGCTCATTAGCAGCTATTTCTTGTGGTGAATAAATGCCATCTGAGAACAGTGCTACTCCCTAATTCGCAAGTTTGCATTCTTCTAAGAGGTCACTTAACCTTTAAGTCAACTGCAGCATAATAACGTAAGCAGTTTTCTGTGAAGACTTCCCGGGTTGTACTGTTGTATTGGAATTTGCCGGTTAGATGGAGGTATTCGAAGTTCAGAACTACTGAAAATTCTGCTGAACATGTATATTCTCTATGGGAAAAAAAGCTCAGACAGCCCTTTGAAAACATATGATTTAAATGAGTTTTGGATTATGATGCCAGCTTCAGGTCTACTGAGAGCTGGCACTGGGCCTGGGGCAAGATGCATGTTTGAGGCCCCTTGTCTAAATCTTTCCTCCAAATTTAATGTGACTACTTTCTATAAACAAGTTTTTGACTGACTTTGGTTTAATGTAGAATGGGGAAGGCTGAGCATTAATGGAAAACATTTATTGGAACATGATAGTTAATACATTTGTTAAAAATAACATCACAAATTCAAATGACAATAAATAAACATAAATTTTAGAACTACTGCACTGTATATGCTGAGATCCAGCAACAGACATTAGCCACTCTTTAGCCTATTCAGATACCAACCTTTATTTTGTAGTTTATTATTTTCTCACTGTACAGGACAGCAAAATCCTAGGCCCTTCACAGAAGTCTTGGACCTAGGAATTTTTCACCCCTTGTCTCCCTCTCTCTTTACCTTTGGTCATCTTCAAGAGGAAATTTGTTGTTGTTGTATGCCTTCAAATTGTTTCTGACTTATGTTGAAGGTGAATCTATCATGGAATATTCTTAATAACATTTATTCAGAGGTGGGTTTGCTGTTCCCTCCTTCTGAGGCTGAGAGAGTGTGAATTGGCCAATGTCACCCAGGGGGTTTCCATGGTTGAGTGGGGATTCAAATCTTTGTCTCAAAAGTCATAGTCTAATGCTCAAATCGTTGCAAAATGCATTGTTGTTGTGTACCTTCAAGTCATTTCCAACCTATGGCAACTCCAAGGCAAATCTATTATGGGGATATCTGGGTATATGACACACCCAAGGTAACCCAGTGAGTTTCCATGGCCAAGCAAGGAATCACACCCTGGCCTCCAGGGTTGTAGCTGAATGCTCAAACCACCACACCATGCTGGCTCTCACCATCATACTTCTCAGTAATTTTGACTACTACAGTTCAAATAATCATTGACTTTTCTGGATTTACTCAACTACCTCAAGAATGAATCTATCTAGCTTTAGTCCTAATTGGACACTTTAACATAAATCAAGCACATGAAAAAGAGAAGTATGGTAACCATGACCCGTTACATCTCCATTTTTCTCACCTGCTACAAGGAAAGGTACATGAAAGGTACTTTTTCTGAATCAGAGAGCTGCCTCTCTGGGTGGAGGCTCCCTGCCTGATTTTAAATGATGTTCTCCTAGAATTCAGAATTGTGTGGAGAGCCTCCATAGATAGATAGACATAGAGAGAGATAAACAGTGATGAGAAAAGGCAGATCAAGATAGCGTTCCCTCTTTATAAGTCTTTCTTACTTTTACAATTCCTAAGTAGAGCATCTCTCTCTCTCTCTCTCTCTCTCTCTCTCTCTCTCTCTCTCGGACTGAGCTGTGCAAGTTGGTGGTAGGCTGTTGCACATCTGGCAAAATAAATCCAAATAGCACTGCAAAACCTGAAGTAGGGACTGAGCTGATTGTTCAACATTTTGCATGAAGGAAACTAGCAAGATTTGTTTAAAGCAGTTTGAAATTTTCTTATGAGCAAGAAATTTAGCAAAATTATTCTATACAATAATCATCTCCCATCGTCCCTGACCTGCATAGCCAATGTTTAGTAATGTGGGAATGTATGTCATGGAGTTTGGTTTTTTTTAAAACATGTTCCATCGAATGATACAGTGGACCTGGAAAATGAAAGGCACATAGTAAAGACTGAGGAAGAAAAGCTAGATTGGAAAAGGCTGAGCTGATGTGTAAAGTACAAATCAATACAATCCAGTAAAACAGCAAATATTTCTTGGTATGAAGCAAAAATATATTACTTTCCAAAAATGTATTACCTTCCAAAGTGCTAAATGGGAGTGTTCCTATTGGAAGATGAAAATTATCCCCTTGAACAAAAAGCCTTTCTCTGAGCTACTCACAAATATATGATTGTGAAAGCCCAAAGAGCTTTTGTAGCAGGGTTATCATAACCTGGATAAAGAGAAAATGAAGATGACTCAAACTACAAAATGCATCATGCTCTAGAAAATTATGTTCTTTCCTAACCATTTGAAATGTCAAAGAATAATTTAAAGATGGAGGCTTTGTGTTGAGTCAGTGAACACAAAGACACTGGCATGACCAACGAGTCTTTTACAATGGTTTGATTGAAAAACAGCTAGAAAAGAATGGAGCCACATAGACTTGGCAGCCCTAAATTGCAGAGCAAGGTCAAAACCTGGCATTGCCCCAAAAGCTTTTTCTCAGATGTCCAAAGTGTATAAAACAAATACATGTAGATGCATAATCCGTTTGTTCAAAATAGAAGCGACTAGGGACTGACCAATAGAATCAAAGTTGCCACTTGCACTCACTGCCAGTTCATTCTCTACTAAAGAATCAACCATTACCTTTGCCTACACTATGTTCAGTACACAGTAGTCAAAAAACCTCCACCTAAAGTTTGAGGAAGGACAAAACTTACCACTTGGCCCAGAATTGACCATCCATGCCTATAGTGAACACGGGGAAGAAGTGTGTGCAAAAAGGGCAATGGACAGGGCACACAAGGGAAAACAATTGTCATCACTGATAAGAAAATGTATACATACCTGCAGATACAATCACACCTTTTCTGACTGTACATTTCAACCTCCCATCTTTTAAATCAGAGCCTTCTAAACTGTGTGTCATGGCACATTAGTGTGTCGGCTGCAGTTTCTTGGTGTGTCACACAAACGTAATTGGTGGAGGGGCTGCCTCTCCCACTGCCATGGTGGGCCAGGCTCAGGTGAAGGGGCTGCCTCTGCTGCCACCGCCCTGGGCTGAGGAAGAGCCCGGCAAGGGCAGTGGTGGTGGCAGAGGGCCAGGCTCAGGTGAAGGGGCTGTCTCCACTTACTGAATTACTATTTCACAAAATTATTCGTGTCTAAACAGTGTGTTACCAACATGAAGTCTGGAAAGCTCTGTTGTAAATGCACCCAGATAAGTAAATAAAGAGGTCTAACAAAGCTGCATCATTAGGTAGGGTCAGATAATTAAGAAGGGTCACATTTCATTAAGAAACAATAACTACTGTTTGCAAAAGGGGGAAATCTTGCAGGAGTTCCCAAAAAAGCAATAACTCTAGGGAGGGGAAAAAATAGGGTGAATCTACTTCAGCACAGCAAAGGGGTATGCAAAGCCCACAACAATGTTAACATAAGGGGATCTCTAATTCCACCCCATTCAGAGCTGTGAATGCATGAAGAAAGTTGGTCACTAAGGTGACCCCTACCCAAAGGTTCTATAGGTTACAGGGCCTGAGATCACCAACTGCCTTAAAAAGAAGGGGAACACACAGTTCTGTACCAGACACATGCACCATGAGCAATCTGGTCAAAAAGCTCGGACAGGTAATACAAAATTTTGGGTGAGAAATACAACCATTGCAATACTTCAGAAGCTCAGTACAAGGTTTATTATCAATCTTTGTTACTTGTCCTAATTAGACCTCTATTTAAACTACTCCTCTGCCCCTCCAACTGACCAGACTGGAACAAAGAATGGCCAGGCCAAGAAATCATGACTTTTTTGAGTCAGAAGAAGGATCCCTGAAACCTTTTCACTTTTGAGCAAAATGCAACATTTTCCAGTTTACATTAAACTGAGCTCACAGAAATGCTGTGCTGAACTGTATTAAATATTCGTGAAGGGCCAAAACTAGAGATGGGCCAACCGAATCCTGGAATCCTCAAATCCTGGGTAAGGATTCGAGATTCCTGAATCTGAATCCCTGTGCCAAAATAGGCAAACTGAATCTTTCGAATCCACCAACCAAATAGATCGTTGGAGACCGGGACTTCTGAAAACCTGGGAGACCAGACATACAAGGGAAGATAGTAAGTAGGTGGTTTTTCCCTTGGAGTAATAATGGCCTTTGCTAACAATTTCAGAAATTACATCTGGGATTGTATTCTAAGATATTTAAATTGAACATTTAATATTTAAGTTCAGCACTTGACTGGAAAGTACAGGCTTGAGATTTCAAGGACAGCTGAAACATTCCTTTGCCTAGCTCCCTTGCAAAACTCTTTCATACACAATTCTGGGGTTTCTAGTTTTACAAGGCATCATAGCCTTCTCTGCCAAAGTGTGCTGGTGCATTATCAGACTACAAACCCCAGGATGCCAGAAGGAGCTATGTAAAAAAAATACAGTTTTGACCTGGATTATCTCTGTACTGTAGTGTTCCTGTTTACACAAGTGGGAAAATGTGGGATTAATCCACATTTTCCTCATATGTAGAAAGGGCCTTCATGTCACTTTCAGTCTGGAGAGACTAGAGGCAAAACTACAGCAATTGTCCTGGCCAGATTTCTTTCAGAGGGAGGTTTGCCTTTGCCTAGGCTTTTGCTAAGGTTGAGAGAGTGTGTCTTGCCCAAGATTATCCTTCTTTCCCTTGATTTTTAAACCCCTTTTTTAAAAAAAAGGATTTGAAAGATTTGAGATTCATGAGAATCATGGATTCCCAGAACCTTCCAGGGATTCAGATTTGGAAAATTCTAGATTGGTCTCATCCCTAGCCAAAACTGTTGAGTTCTACAGATTTCCCTGAGTGGTATAAACCTCTACCTGATCTTGGGCAAACTACTTGTGTGTTACGAGTGATGGTCCAAAAGATGAATGTTTACTTACGAGCATTGAGACAACTCTCTCCCTTAAATCAGAAAACCTCTATTCATCTAATAGTCTATAAAGGTGCTATAATGAATAAATTTTGGTGCCCCAAAATGTGGTGACAGTTAACAGATCTTCACTTTTCTTAGGAGCCTGAGAAAAACCCTGCTTCTTAGCAACAAAGACAGTTGGATACTGACTCATTTCATGGAAAGCTCCAAATCAAAAATTATCAAGAATAATTGGCAGTTCTAATGAAATCTATCTGCTTCTTCAGTATCCACCTGAGAAAAGTACTGAAGTGTTTAGATACTGCACAGAAAAATGGAATATCTCATAAAAAAAAGGCTATGTCAATTGAGCATAATCCAGAAAATGAGAAACCAGAAAGTTTGAAATCCACAGGATGGAACAGGGGAAGGTGGGTGCCAAAAGGGTGCCATTTCTACACTGCTAAATCATCTAGGCACTAAAATCAAAAGATATGTCATGCTTTGTACAAAAATATTCACAAATGGCATCACTAAAAAAATCTCCACTCGGGAAAAACCTGCTAAATTTACCAGTCATTCTTTTTGAGAAATGCCAACAGAGAGATCCAAAGATTTGAAAGGGGAGAAAATGAATATTTGGATTTAGAATCTCCCAAATCTTATTGACCTCCTTCTCCTCATCATTATTTTAAGCCATAATTTGCTCCAGGCCAGTTACAGATCTTTGGCAGGGATGGGAATGGGATGGACAATATTTTGCCTTGAAAAGTTATCTGGAAATCATAAGCATAGCTGTTTTCAAAACAGATGGCATCTTATTTAAGAGAATATACTGCAACAAAGGAAAAAGAAACGCAAGATTAATTGCTCTAAGACCTTTTCAAAACAATGTACCCTGCTGTTTTAATCTTGGTTCCTCTTTCTTTTTTCTTTGTAGACACCATGACATTAGAATGATAGACTCTGAAGGCACCCAAAAGCCATCTAGTCCAAACTCACTCTGCACCTGCAAGACTGCCATCCAACCTCTGTTGAAAGTCTTCCATTGAAGAATCCGCCATGCTCCAGTCAGTCCATTCCATTGTCAAACAACTCTTAAGGCATTCTTCTTAATGTTTAAGTGAAATCTCTTTTCTTGCAGCTTAAATCTATAAGTTCATGTACCAGTTTCTGGAGAAGCAGAAAATAAACTTGTTCCATTTTCTACATACTCTTCAGATATTGAAAAATGGCTATCATTCCACCTCTCGACCATCTCTTCTTTGAGGCCCTTTCTGCATGAGTCGAAGGAATCACTCTGTGCCATTACCTACCGCTTCTTCTGGGATCCAAAGTAATGCAGACTGTCCCTGAAGCCCTTCCACAGGTCTCCGCCTTGGTCCAGGGAGAATCAGAGCAGTGCGAGGTCTGTAGATCCGCACTGCTCCAGCTTCCAAAATGGCAGCTTCCAGCTTCCAAAATGGTGGCTTCCAGTTGGTTGTGGGTCCTGACCAACCTCTGAAGCTCGCCACACCCAAAGCCCACCCTCTGCAAATCGCAGGCTCGCATTGGTGCAAGCCTGCAAATCTGCACAAGGGAGCAGGAACACAACGGCGCATTCCAGGAAAATAAAGACCTGTTTTTCCCAGTCTTTCAAAAACACAGTGGAGGACCACTTGGTGTGGTCTTGGAGCAGACTGAGGTATGGATCTCCGGTAAGTAGTCCACTCCTAGTTCGCTCCAAGGTGCAGATGACCTCCCTGCGAGGACGCACTGCCGAGTTCTAATTGCCTGGTGCGGAAAGGGTCTAAGCTCAATATACCCAGTTCCCTGACCTATTCTTCATAGGACTTGGTTTCCAGAATGTTTACCATCTTGACCACACTCATCTGGACATGTTACATCTTGACAGTATCCTTCTTGAACTCTGGTGCCCAGAACTGTACACAATATTCCAGATAAGATCTGATCAAAGCAGAATAAAGCAGTGCTCTTATTTCCTTTGATCTAGAAACAATATTCCTATGGATGTAGAATTGCATTGGCTTCTTTGGCAATTGTATTACACTGTTAATTTGTGTTTAGCTAGCAGTCTATTAAGACCACAAGATCTTTTTCACATGTACTGCTGTCAAATCAGTACATTAAACCTGTTACTTTGTTTTATCTTTTCTAAGTCCTCACCTCATCCCAGGTATTATATTTTTAATTTATTTGCACATCTTTCAGAGAACTTCAGTGGCAAATTACTTTACAATGTAGTAACTCACTAACTAACTGGCATTGTGTCTGAAGATTCCAGTTGAATACATGTATGTTCATCTATAGACAGCCACTGATGTACAGCTGTATGAACAGATTAGGATTTGGAAAGTTACTTTTTTGGACTACAAAACCTAGAATTCTCCAGCCAGAATACTAAATGGTGTAGTTGAGGGAATTCTGGGAGTTACAGTCCAAACTGTAACTTTTACAAACTACAGCATAGATAGGTGTCTACCTGAAAGCAGTGATTCTGCCTTCTCGGTCTTCAGCTATAAGTTTAGGGATTCTCTTTGCTTAAGTAGCAGGTCTACACATCTCTGCATTGTCTGTCTTGCTTTGTCAAATCTTCTGTTTTAAACGGATGCAGTCAGATCACAAGTACATCCTGAACAGCACAAGCTGAAGTCTGTTTTGTTTTGTTTTAGGTAAGGTTTTGAATTCCTTGGTTCTAGAAGCTGGTATTATCATTTTCTTATTAATTATCTGTCAAGGAAACATGGAAAAAAACTTTTATTTTCTTCTGCCATTTCTGATCTATTTCTAGATTACTAATTAGGATGTGGGAGTCTGACCATATTATGCCAGTACAATCTGAGCAGCAGTGGCTTCCAATATATATCTGGCAGCAATCTGTTGTGCTGATTATAACCTTGGAAGCCTTAAATGACTTGGGACAAAAGCAAAAGCAAAAGCACCTGAAGGACTGTGCATCCTGAAGGAAATTGGTCATGCTCAGTTCTAAACACCCCAGGAATCCTCTTTCCAAGGACCCATTTCTGAAGATAAAGCTGGTTACTGACTGTAACTGAAGAAAGAGGTTTTTAGTGGTTTTGCTGCTTGAGGCAAAGGACAACATGGTACCCGCTTCCCATTCCATGTGAAGGAACTGACAAGATTAGCCAGACCAACTCAGTAGAATACTGCTGAAGGGACAGCTTTTTCTCCTGCCTCTTAAGGAGGGACACAGGGTAGGGTGTCCAACATAATGACATTGCTCACTTCCTTCCAGTATCTGCCAGCTGAGGCAACTGCTGCCACCTCAGGCCATCTAACAATAATGCTGGTCTTGTGATAGCATTGTCAAGTTATGGACCATTACCACCAAAAGGGACATTTTGATACCAACTCCTTTACTGTTCAGCTGTCAGGTTGAAGAAATCTTTTTTCAGACTGTTAGTACATGATGGCTCAATGTTGTCTTCAATCTTGGGCTAATTTTCTGCCATTTTTATTTATTTAATATAGCTATAGACTGCTTCATTGGGCTTCATTGCAGTCTTTTACAATATTTCTTTACTCCTTTTTTATCCATGGTATTGCAAAGCAATTTTGACTAGTTTATATTAAAAAGATTTGGACAGAAATATTTTAAGTGAAAAGATAAAGATATTATTCCCTCTGTTTCCAATATTCAGAGTTAAATGTCATATATATATAGCGAAATCTCTGCAGGAAAGATCTAATGATATAGATCAATCTTGTTAGCCCAAACCATGGGTATCACGAGGGCCAACCCATGATGCCAGTATCTCCATTTGAAAGCGGAGAATAATTAGCTCAAAAATGGGAGGCCTGCAAGAGGGAGTAACTTAGCGAAATCTTGCCTACCAATGTTTACAGGCTCATGCAGGAAAGAACCAGCTATAGAGTAAAAATGTAAACTAAAAATGTGTTTTATTAACAAGATTCACACAACCACACAAAAGCTCAAACACTCACATACTTACCCAAGGATTAACTGAAGGAAAGGGAGTTAAGTGGGATAGAGGACGTTGAGGGATTCAAGTGACATTTACCAGTTCAGAGAGAAGGAGAGACAGCAGCGATGTGGCTTAGGCAAGAACCTAAGGACAGTTCTCATTCAGGAATCAGATGGACAGAGTGGCATATGGCATGGTGAGAGACTGCACCGGACAGCCTAAAAGCAGAGGTATTTGTACCCCCAAAATATCCTGTGGATATGATTGTGACTTGCACTCCTAGCTAAGTGGACAATGGGAGTTGCAACACAAACAATGAAGTCTGGATGGAATTGATGGTCTTAGTGTTTGAGTGATAAGAGGATAATGGTTGTTGCAATAGCTGAGTATTGTGGAGAGATGGGGAAACAATAGGGAAATGACCAGGTGTACAGAAACCAGGGTTAAAACCATCACAGTTTGGTGGGAACTTCCCTATTTCAGCTCTGAGAGTCCAGCTTGTTGTTTGATGACTATTGTATTCAGAGAGGTTGCACTATTGTCCTGGAAATGACTGGGTTTCCTGCTTAAGAGGCAGGTGTGGCTGACCTGCCTTGCTACAGTCAGTAATTTGCCTCATCCAGCGTGACCTTTCCATCACCTCAGGCATCATTTATATCAACATCAATTAATATAATGCCAGTCTAATATTCTATGCCAATTAAACCATGCCAATCATGGTGTGTGTGTGTGTGTGTGTGTGTGTGTGTGTGTGTGTGTGTGTGGTGCTGTAACAGGCTAGAGCTCTTTAACAGAGATTTTTAAGCTCTTCACAAAATTACAGATCCTAGGATTCTAGAAGAAGGGGACTTGACAGTGAAAGTGGCATGAAAACACTATAAATCTGTGGTGCAGATATCTTCACTAGTTTAAGCATAGAGAATTGCCAATTTCCTGCAGACACCGAACTAGTCAACAGAAAATATTAAATTAGCTACATCATTGGCTTGCTATTTCTGATGCATCTTCTGAAAGTTAACACTGTTATGCTCAATAATGTTTGTGAAATATCAGGAGCAGGAAGGTAGCAGCCTACACTCATATGTTCAAAACCCATGATGACTAAAATGATGATCACTCTGTCTATTCAGTCAACCTGTCAGCATGATGGCCTATCTACCAGTGTGACCTCCCTTTGAAGCTTAAATTAATAACTGACATCTGAAAAAGTATTGCAACATTAAACAGTGTGGATTATTTTTTAAAAAAACAAGTCATGGAAAATAAATATCACAAGGAAAAGTTTGTGTCAGACTGCATTTGGCTGATCTTAACTGCCTTTAACATCCTGTCAGATCTTAGACACAAAAGGACCTAAAATGTGGAAATAGTTTGTGGAATTTAAACTCTAGCTTTTTATACACTCAAGTAAAATCAAGAAGGAACAGTGCTTTTCAGTGACTGACCACTGTGCATGTTTGCTTCACTATTTTTAAAAGGAGTGGCAGTAGTATGAAATCAAGTTGATTCTTTTTTGACATACCCTTCACTTGGACATTCACCAAGAGCCTGTCAATTTTGACCTTTTTCTTTCTCTTCCTTTTAGGAAACTCTCATACTCAAACTCTGTGAATAGCATTTGACTCAACTAGTCTTTTAATGGCATCACAGAGCATTTTGTTATCTTACACAGCCATAGCAGAAAGCAATACATTTTAATTTGCTTGCTCTAAGTTTTGTAACCTTCTGCTGAATGTGTTTGCAATGATTTCCTACTTACCCATCAGTTTTTTCTGTATGGACTGTCACTGACTAGTTCTTTTTTAAAAAAAAAATCCAAGGCAATAATAGGTGCCTGAACCTTGTCAAATTTCACATTTGGCTCAAGAAATGAGAAGGGAGAAGTTTACCATTTTACTTCCCAAGCCTAAGAAAGTTGATGGATCTTCTGTGTTGGCAGGTAATTTTCTGTGCATGGCAGTCTCTAGGTCCTCGAGGTCAGTAACTTCTTAATTGGGCAAATCTCTAGCAGAGCCACTTTATTTTGGGTTCAAGACATCTCAGTTACCTCAAATGACCTGACAAGGATCCAACCAAGTCAGATAATAAAGTGACTGACTAGTAAGAGAAAAGAAAGAGGAACAAGAAACTAAGAGTGTATAACCCTAAAAAAAAAAAAAAAGGCACTTGTGTTAGTGATAACAAATGATCTTTCTGAAAGTAGCGTATTCCTTAAATGACTGAAATGTGAAATGCTAGTATGTGAAATGAAATCCACCTCTTTTCCTTTTTTTTTAACATTGCAGGATAAACACATATTTTCATTACACTCACAGTATTAAAGATGTTAAATACATGTAGACTGCACAAACTCCCCAGAAACTGAAGCTGTAAGGATGCTGATGCACACAATGTAGAGGTTGGAAACCACACTGGATTCTCAGGCATATACGCTTGTACACACACACACACACACACACACACACACACAGATCACAGGGGACACATCTGGCAGCAATGTTGCCATAAGGTCCTGCCCTCCTCATAAAGCTCATTGGACTTGTTTTTAGGGAAACAATAACCAAAGTATTACACTAGATACAGTATTCATTTGAAAAGGTTCCCCCCTTTCCTTTCCTTTCCTTTCCTTTCCTTTCCTTTCCTTTCCTTTCCTTTCCTTTCCTTTCCTTTCCTTTTCTTCTTTTTTTAAACCATGGGTTTCATAAAATACAACAAACTTATTTTCCTGAATCGCTTTGCTCCAGATTTGTGGCATACAACTTAGCCTATATGCTTACGAAACAAGGACCTGTTTCCCTTTAAAGGTTTAGCAATGATAAAGGGGGCTTGGATGACAGGTCCCTATTAATACACAAAGGAGACAATTTTGGAGGTGAAGGCCACACTTTCTCCACCCCTCATTTATATTAACATGATGTCCCTGTTAAAATCATTGCACTAGCACTAGCTTATTAAAATGTCATATTAAAGAAATGAAATAAGCTGAGTATTTATATTTATGCATCTAAAGTAAACATTGATGAAACTATTTCCCTCTAAAATAATGAGACAGTTATGATGACAAGACAGAAGAACAAAACACACAGAGACTATTGATATAGCTGTGAGGCATGACCTGACACAATGTACACTTTAAAAAAAACTTGATTAATTACTGTCAGGGTACTGCTTTTGTTTATTGAGGACTATTAAGGAAAACCTGGTTATGGTAATAAGACCTTGTAGGTGACAATTGCCTGCTGGGAAATAACTATATCTAAAGGAAGGCTGTCAGAGGCTGCTGGCATAATAACAATGATCCAGTATGCTTTGTAGCTTCATTAACTATGTTCAACCAAATCTGGGGGAAAAGAACAACTATGGTAGTACGCCATCAAACAAACAAACCACTTCAAATTTTGTAAAATTATGTCATCAAGACATTTTGTATCCTGAGGAAAAGTAATCTCTACCAATTTAAACCAAGATACTAAAGCCAGTCATGTTATTTTTGACATATGAGACAGAAAACCCCCAAACCACTGCCTCCTCTTTGTAGTAAAAGTAGAAGTGAGTGTGTGTGTGTGTGTGTGTGTGTGTGTGTGTGTGTCGCGCGCGCGCGCGCAAATAGTATGTAATAAAACTAACAATCCTTTCAGGATACTCCAAATTTTTGGTGATGGCTGCCTCATTCTGCTTAATAGTAGGACCAGTCCTTCATTAGCACAGAAGGGCACAAATGATAGATCACGTAGCTTAAAATGTTCATGTAAAGCTGCAACTCTCCCCCTTTTCTCTGCTATGGATGATCATATACTAAGCATTCCTCTTTGAACCTGAGGAACCCTCATCTGTAAAATATGAGTGTGAATCAATTGCCTTTGACAAGGTCCTTATGAAACACTGTTAGCCAGTTCATCTTAACATCCACAAAGGTTCAGTTTCACTGCAGATCTTAGCTGTAATACCTATACAGCCATGTTCCATACATTTGTGTCTTGCCTCTTTCATGTGCAGACCACAATAAATATTATGGGTAGAAAAAGCCTTATAAATGTGTCTCTTAACCCAGCTTTGCTGAGAAGTTCTAGCCTGCATGCCACCCACATGTTCCTCTGCTGCTTTAACAAAGGAGACCAAGAACAGACGAGCTGCTCCTACCTCCTTCTGTCACCTCACAATGGAGTTTTCCGTATCAATCTGTAACAATCTTGGTTCAGTGTATTCAAATGAATGCACCATGAGGAAAACTAGTTATCTGACTGAGGTATCCAAGCAGTGCACATCTGGTTCAGTACAGATGTACAGCCCAATGCTGGCATTTTGATAGACTATAAGATTATTATCTGCAAATGTCAAGAGAGGGGATTTATATTGTGATATTTTGTATTGTTGTAATAATCTTGGCTGTAGTAATGAAGTCAGGATGTGCACTTTACTGTTCTCTTGTAACCTTTTGCCTCAGAAAAATGAAGCACTGGAGTTAATGCTGGGAAATATTATCAGCTTTTAACAGATGTGGAAGGGTTTTAAGTTTTTTTTTCTTGCTTGCATTTTTTTTTAACCTGATTGCCCATTGCTTCTCTGTTCAGGTTCCTAGGGTTAAATAAACATGGGAGATTGTGTGCAGACCACAGTGACTGCATCAGACATTGGAGCTTTTTGGGGGTCAAAAGAGTGTCTGGCTTCAATGTAACAATCACCACAATATCTCTGTGCCACTATGGTTTACAGTCACTGTTTGCTTTGAGGACTGAGTGCCTGTCAGTTGCACAGTACCTTTCTGTCTGTATATGGTAAGCCTCTAAATGGTCATATTTGGAGGACTATAATTGCCTGGATATAGACATACCTTTCAATTACCCCTCGCTGTTGTGACAGGTATACTGAACTGGCTTCCATTTGGTACTATCATCTCTTATTCTCTTTTTTGGTGGCTTTCTGGTATTCTCAGATGATGATTATTTTTAAAAGGGATCCTTCCCTGGCATCTAGCAACATTTTTAGAGATAAATAACAAAACCACAGAAAAATAAAATGCTTTCTGAAATAGTTTTAAAGGGCTAGGCAACTTTAAAAGTTTCAAAAGCAGTAATCATGGAACGTGTTCCTTAAGGAGGACAGGTTGGCTGTGCCTTTACCCAGTTTGGGATGAGCACGAAAAGCTGCACTGTTTTGTTGGACGTTGGGTGGATATTAAGGCTGCTCTTAGACCTCTTTCAGAGAAGGGTGTTTTGTTTTGTGTTTTTCCTGCTGTTGTAATTTCTTGATTTTATTTTACTGTTGCATTGCTATTTAAGATGGTACATCCATACCTTAAAGCACAAGTTTTAATTAAATAAAAGAATGCCACAGGGGTCGAAGAAAGAAGAAGCTGATCAGATAAAATGAATCTCAGGCTACAATCCTATAAGTGTTCAATTGGTTCTGGGTTTGCCTGGGCTCTGTAAAATCTCTCATTGCCCTTGGATCTGGTGTTGACCATTTGTTCTTCACTTTTATCAGTGGCTTAGATCAAAGGGTGGAGGGAATCCTTGCCTATTATATAAATAACACCAAACCAGAAAGATCTCATAGAATCACAGAGTCATAGGGTCGTGTAGACCAACCCCTGCCATGCAGGAATAGACAACTACAGCACTCCTGACATCACTACAGCACTACAGCCCATCCAACATCTGTTGAAAAGTCTTAGGCCCTTTCCACACGGGGGAAAAATACAGTGGAATGCACGAGGGCGGTTATTAATTGTGAGGTTCCACACCTCAAACTGCCCTCGCACAGCCACAGGGGTGGCGCCATGTGTTTTTTAAAGACCACATTTCATGTGGTCTTTATGAAACACGAGCGCGCTACCCCATCACAGTGCCCTGTGCAGAATTGCAGGCGCGTGCAAGTGCATCCCTGCAGAGCTGCCGGGGGGTGGGCTTCCAGCTGGCGCGCTTCTCTGATTGGCGGAGAGCTGCCACAAGCTGCAAGCCATCATTTTGGGCGCCGCCGGACACCACCGGACACCACCGCAGTATGGAGCGGCGAACGCGCGACGGGGCTACCCGGATTAAGGTAAGCTCCCCAATCCTCAAAATGACCTTAACAGAATTGGACACAGGATTGAAGCTCACAAATGGTATTCATGAAAAATTCTGCCTTTAGGTGACATACAGAGGATGAGATAATATGGGGCTTGACAGTAGCACCTGTGAAAGGATATTTGGAAGGTTGGCCACAAGCCGAAGATGAGTCAGTACTGTGATGCAGCTATGAAAGTAAAGGGTAATGCAAGTTTTGTCTGCACTGATAAAGTCAGAGTGTCCAGGTCACATAAAATTAGGATGCAGTGGTCAGATTCTAAGTAGAGTATGGAATCTACCTCTGGGTGATACACTTGTAAGAAGAACATAGACTGTGGTGGGCAAACTGTGGGCCTTTCAGAAGTTGTTACAATACAAGAGTCATTGCCTTTGTAGCATACACAATGGGACCCAAGGTGGCTGACAATATGGCCCTTTCCACATGCGGGGCAGGTAAACGGGGGGCGCACACCAGGACGGAGCTTACCGCTAAACGGGTTGCTCCATCCCCGTGGGGAGCATGCGTTCGCCGCTCCAAACGGCGGTGAATTTCGGTGGCGTTCGGCAGTGCCAAAATGGCGGCTGCCGGCTTCCAGCAGCGCTCTGCCAATCAGGGCAGCACGCCAGCCGGAAGCCCGCTCCCGGGCAGCTCTGCAGAGATGCGCTAACGCATCCCTGCAGTTCTAAACGGGGCGCGGCGACGGGGCAACGCGCGCAAGTCACATAAAAACCACTTGAGAAGTGGTTTTTATAAGACTCGCAGCACCACCCCCGCGGCCACGCGAGAGCGGTTTGAGGTTCAGAACCTCCCATTTGCGAACTGCCCTCGCGCGCTTCGCGGTGTAGAAGACCTCCTGGGAGGTCGCCCTAGCGCGGGCAATATGCCTGTGTGGAAAGGGCCTATGACTTAAAACAAAATAAATCAAATTCATGATAATATGAATGTTTAGAAAAGCAATTAAACAATCATATTTAAAACAATTCAATCAGTAGCTTTTAATATTTTAATTTGCCATATTTAAAAGCTGTTAAAATAAAATAATGATGATGATAAAAATACAGTACAGCATGCCCTAATTTAGAGACCGTTTGCCGCAGACTATGTTACTATGCCATAGACCCCCAATGTCTGAAGCAGTATGATTGGCTATAAACATTGTTTAATTGGCATGAAATAAATATAAATCTTGCACTTATGACAGAAATGCTGTGTGGAAATTACAAGGACTCTGACTGGAAGCTTCCTGAAGCTAAGACATAGCCTTAGCATGGCCAGGTCATAAGTTTAGAAGAATCAATTGGAAAACTTAACCTGATGGGTTTTAGATGGTTTTCTAAAGTACCCAAACCAAAAGACAATAGCAAACAAAGCTGCTAGAAGGAGCATCTAAAAACTCACATCCTACCACCTCTTTCCCACAGAAACAACCGCTTTGTTCTTCTACCTCTTCAGTAATTGAGAATCTATCATGATTTCTCTTGATGCTTTGTCACCTGGAGGAAAAGGCAATCAGAATCTTCCAGACTCCTTTGTTTGCTATACTAGAGCACACATTCACACATTTCCCTTACAGCAAAAAAATGATATTTAAATCCTGGATCAGCCATTGGAGTCTCATGCTGTGTGACATCCCCCCTCCATATTTCAGCTCATTGTACAGCCCTCAGGTTTCCTCAATCTGAGGCAGCTCACTTGGCCCTCTGCTGCTTCAGGATTGGTAAATGTCACCCACTCCATTCTAACTCCTCACTATCCAACTTTTCCTCCTTTTCTTTCAGTTAGCCTTGTATGGTTGTAAGACTGTTTGACTGCTTGTGTGTGTTTGTGAATATCTCCCAATAAAGATATTTTTTAAAAAAAAATTCCAGCTGGTGTCCCACAGTTAGTACTGGTATGCTATGGTGAAAAGATCCTATAAGGTTACCCCATTTCTTGCAGGTCTCCTTTTTTGAGCTAATATTTCCCCACCTTTTCATAGAGGTATTTCTAGAGGACTTCAGACTCCCCTACCTTGTGGGGTAACAACTGTTAACAATCAAAAACCTGGATAAACAAGAAGATCTTTCTCTGCTTTCAGAAAAAGAGGAAAGGAGAGGATGGGAAATACAGTTCAGAAACATCGTTGGGTCACAGGTTGTCCATTCCTGATGTAGGTTAATTGGAATGGGTTCAGAGGAGACCAGCAAAGCTGATGATGGGTACAGAAAACAAGATTGTCAAGGAGCAGTAAAAAGCACTGGGGATCTTTAACAAGAAGAAGAGAAGACTGAGGTGAGATCATGGACTCCAGAACAAGGGAGACGGGGAGACTTGAACCCCCCACAGGGCTAGGTTGAGTGGCTTGTTACCCGAGATTGATCAGGTACCAAGGTCCCGGGTCTCCAAGACACTGGTGTAATTGGGTCTTACAAGGAACAACCAATCAAAAGTGTTCTAGTTTATAACCATCTTTGCCTTTGCCTATATATTCTCTCTTTCTTTAGTCTATTAATTTTATGCCTTAAACAACTTTATAACATTTCAGTTATTATTTTGTCACTGCCTTCAGGGTAGTTACATTGTTAACTGCTTTTGTTGTTATTATTACTAATCAACAAATTCTGTGTTTTTACGGTTTGTGAAAACAAACATATAAGTATGCCAAAGTCATAATGACCTGTCTGCCAGTCTTGATCCCTTTTCTTTTCAAATGTGTCTTGCAATTGTTTTTATACTAGACTAGCCTATGGCCCTTTTTGCATGTCATTTTCCATGTGAAAGGGCCCCTCGAGCATCACCAGGGCCTGGTAGGAACCGCTCACGCACTTTTTCATTTTTGGCTTTAAGCCGAAAATGGTGCATGGTCGCGCATCGCTCTGGGGCCCTGCATGCACTTGTCGTGCATGTGGAGCCTTGGGAGCCAGGCCAGTCATGCTTCCTGTCTCAGTTCAGCCTGGGAAGGTCCCAGGCTGCACTGCGAAAGGAAGAGGCAGGGCTCTCGCATGAGCAGGAAGCTCATGTGGAGCTGAAGAAACCTGGATGCGAGGGCCTCTCACAAGAGGCTGCTCACGTGAGCACTGCACCCCAGCACTGAGGAGAGGTGAGTTGTAGAAATGGTCTATGAAAAGTAAATCTATTCTTGATGTTGTAAAATAAATTATATGCCAAATGGATATTTTTGTGTGTTTTTCTATGTAGAGGAATCCACAGTTTTCATCAGATTCTCATGGACATCTGTGATTTTTTGTTTTTACCAGACATTTGTGGTCATAGGTCTTTATTATTATTTGACATACAGACTACCGCTGTACCCCGCTTCAGATTAATCCCACATCCCATGCTGACTCAGGTCATTTGGAAAAATTTTAAACATGTCTGAACTGAAAGTTTTATTCTCCAAAACTGTGTAAACTGTTATTTTCTCCCTAACAAATCTTTAAAGGGAATCAAAAAATGAGACAGATACAAAGGTAAAGACTGTAAGTTTGCAGAATTGTACATTTTCCCAGCAACTCCTCCTACAGGGAAAATGTTGATATAGGGAGATGGAAAAGGAGTCTAACAGCTCATTTTTCCAACAAGAGAATAACTCCTCCTTGCTTCTAGCTGAAGTTTGCTTTTGCCTGACCCTACTGAGAAGAACAAGAATGCATATCTTCTCTTCTCTCCCTCCCCTTCAGTTATTTGAGTCGAAACTATTTCTTTGAACTCAGTTTGCAGAAACTGAAGTAGGCTGTGGACAAAGGGAGAAAGAGACAGAAACTGGGACATTGTATAAGGAAGTGAGAAAGTGGTATAACAGAGGATTAATCAGGAGTGTCCCTGCCAAATTGGGACAGTTGGAGAATATGAGAAGGATGAAGAAACTTATTCAAGGCTGCTCCTATGTTTCTTGTGCATTTTTTTCTATTAGTGGAAGGAGTAGCAGATAGACTTGAGAGACAGCACTGACTATGGCCTCTACCATCACTGGTTGCTGCTGGTGCCAATTGCCCAAAGAGGTATGTGAAATCCCAATGACCCCCATAACTCACATAAAATTCAGTCATCATTCTCACCCTACCTTCCAGGTACAATGGACAGCAAGGCATCCAATGCATCCAATGCTGGCTGAAAGTAAAGCTTGTATGCAGCTTGTGCGAGAGGTCTACCAATGCTAGACAGATACCCACAGTTCAAAGCTTGGAGACACAGAGAATAGCTCTTGTCACCTGTGCTTCCTCTGATTAATTGGTGAGATAAGCTTCTTACTCTGAAACAAAGAGAGGGATTGGCTGACATACAAACACATACAAGTGCACATGCATACAGAAAGAGAGAGAGAGAGAAAGAATAAGAGTTGGAAGAGATAAAAAGGAATGGAGTAAAGTAAGGACTTATCAAGGACAAAAAGTTTTAGAGTTGTATCAAGCACTGTTTAAAAACACATGCACACTGTCCAAAATCCTACTGCTGTCTCAAACAGAGCAGATAACTGTGTCAGTAATATCTACTTATGTATCATCTCACCTTTCAGTATTTGATTCAAAGGCTCAACTCATTGATATTAACTAATGGGATTCTGTGAGTTTTAATGCATTTGCCACAATCACACAATGAAGAACACAGCAAATTGCACATGAAAGGGAAGGAGAATCCCTTCAAAAACACCCAGACTTTACAAGTTCCCTTTGCAAAGTTTGGACAACCTTTAGAATGTGCACTAGCCTGTATCACTAAGATGCCAACCTACCCCATCCAAGATTCTATCTACACAAAACAAATTAAAACCACCTGGATATATTCATTCAAACAAAGCAAGCTCCATCCACTTAAAAGGGATACATCAGCCTGAAATTTTAATCTAGTTTTGTCAAAATCTCACATTTTAGTCACTTGATTATTTTACCATTACACTCAATAAAAAGATATAAAAAGCTTTGGAATTTACAAATCATTTAAAATAGTTAGAGCTCAAAGTGAGCCTGAACCAAGGCTGCAAGAGCGCACATCTTTATATAAATTATGTTGGACAAGACTATGTATTGGCTCCACAAATGAGTGTTCCCACGTAATGCCCCTCACTATGGATGGTAAGTGCACTCTTCTGGGAATTAAGTATTATGACTGAATTAGAAAAGGGAAAAGGTGTGATTAGACACAATTTGAAAGAGGAGGCTGGCAAATATATCTTTCTACTGTTTCTCTCCATCCAATTCTGCTGAAAACTGCTAGAACTACATTCATGCTTAATTCTGTGCTTTTATTATTTGACTTATTTAGGCTGGCTGGCATGTGTTTCATGAAGCCCAGATCTTTCAGGCTTGTTTTGCTGTGTGGTGGTGCTCTGTGAATGGTTGGTGGTCTTCACATCATTGTTTCAACTGTTTGCAGCCATTTTCATTTTTATTTTCCCCACATGCACCCTTTTTGAATTTTTTCTGGCAGCCATTTTGTGTTACAGTTGTTCAGGGTGGCCAGTTTGGTTGCTTTATTGTCAGTGGCCATTTTATTGCATGATAAGTGGTTGCAGCTATTTTAGGTGCCATTGGGTATAGTCATTTTTTGTGACATAGTGCAGCCATTTTGTGTGATGTAAGGAATTGCCCATTTTGTTCAAAGAACATTTTATTTTTTATCTAGCCATGGTCATTTTGCGGTCTGTCTGCTGTGGGCCTCCATTTTATGCTGTGCTGCTTCCGGCTGCCATTTTGTGGTGCATCTGTTGCAACCTATCCGCTACATTAGGCATTGGAAGTCTTCCACTGCAAAGAGGTACATTTGTCTTCTTAAGTTTTGAGGTTATTTTAATGAACTGATGTTCTATCTGTTTCTCTGTTAGTTTCTTGGTAGTGTTTGGCAAGATTGTGGGTCTTGATCTGTGGCCATATTATAGTGTACTGGATGTCATGCCAGGCACAAGTTGTCATTTTGAGGCTCAACTGGGGTTGAGTGATGTTGCCATTGTGGAGTGACTTGGGAGAAGAGGCCTCCAATGAAGAAGACCTCTTGTGTCTGAGGAGTGCACTGGGACTCCTTCTAATGTTTTAGCCATTTACCTTGGTGAGAATGACTTGGGTTTGCTGAAGGACAAGGTTTCTAATTTTACAACCTCTGAAGGATTTTCAGTTCATAGACATTCAGTGGCCTGGGGTTTTCCTTTTATTCTGCCATTTTGCCCCACTAGTTGTGACCGGAGGTGAGGGAAAAGTAATCCTAAACATACTGATCTTGCCTGGCAAAAGATCAATAGGGAACTTCATAATACTATAGGCAGTGGGCTTTCTCCTACAACCTAATATGGTTTTCTGGTGGCCAAAGTCTGCAAGGTGGATGGCATTCATTTGTCAGAAGAGGGGGAATAGGGGAGTTGCAACAAGAGTTGAGAACTATGTTGGCCCGCCTGGTAGGGGAGAGGGACTAAGCAGAAGCTTGTCCCTTGTCTGTAGCAGGTCGAGGAGGAATAATATAAGTCTTTGGTGTATACCTTTGGCACCCTTTCAGTATAGTTTTTGGAGCTTCCTCTTTAGGGTTCTGTGGTTTAGGGGGTAAAGAAGGAAGTTACATTTCAGGGTAACATGGGATCTGGACTCCACTTGTAGAGTTCTGTGGCTTGGGTAGGAGTCCCTCGGGTTGTCTTCCAATTTTGGTTACTTGAGAAGCAACCCAAATATTTTGACTGACCTTGGGGCTGAGATTTTTCACCCAAGGGAAGGCTGATGAGATTCTTAAGGGGTAACATATGGCCTCAGCTAGACCTCCATCAGCGTGTTCCCCACTAGGTCCATTTCCAGGCCAGTGCAACTTAAATAGGTTAAATCAAATAAAGTGGTCCTTATTTAACTCAACTTTCTGTGTCTGGTCTCATTATTCCATGTTTGGTTATCAAACAAAGTATATCCATTATCAAGCTGTAACCAAAATGCCAAAGTTTTTAAAACACAGAATACTTAAACACTTCTAACTGTTCTAAGAGACATTGCTCCTTAATCTGGAAATAGCTCAAATCCAACTTCAGCATTGTAAAAATAATGCTAAAGATCCAATGTTTTGAGGTTAAAAAGGAATAACATAATACAACTCTTTAGGACCTAACAGAATATCTTGTAGAAGTTCATTCTCAGGTAGATGGAAACTGACAAGATTGGAAAAAAGCTTTGAAACTAAATTCATTTGACAAACATGAATTTGTTTGGTGAGGTTTTCTTGAATGAGTGCAGCCCTGCCAGTACGGAAATCTCCTTTTCTTTGCTTGTGGGAAGAGAAGCACTTGGAGTTTGCAATGTGAAATGGGCATGTGTATGCAGAGCTCTTTCCTTTCATATAGGATAGGAGCCTCCTATGCATTTGTGACTGTGGTCAGTGGAAGCATTAAAAACAAATTAGCTGTCAACGGTTACTGGAGAAGGATGAAATACGCCACAGATATCACTAACTCAAGTGAACCACGGGGGTGAGGAGAAACTTGTGGCAGAAAGAAGTGTGTCCTTATTGTGAGAATACACCATGATCAGACTTAATACCAAAGTGGTAGGAAATGGCAGGACTGGTAGGCACTTTCTGGGATATTTTGTACTTTCCAGATGGCTGCTTCTGATGGGTTTCCTCCCCCTCACTCTCTTTTCCCATAGAACTGCTGTCAGCTCTTTGGGAGAGTTTGCTTTTTGAGATGTGCCAAGCAAATCCCCTCCAAGCTTGCAAAAACACCTTGTTGTTTGCCCCTCAGGCACATCTGGCAATGAGAACGTTGTTGCTGACATGAGCATTCAGGTCCAATCCCACTGTTCTCAGGATGAAACAGGCAAAAACTGATGTGCACAAGCAGGAGAGTGTTTGAAGAAGAAAAAAAAATGGTCTTTTGCTGTGTGAAAGACAGAGAGAGCTTGCCAGGGGGAGAGAAAAGGGAAAAGTGTGTAACAGACTGAAGAGTTAGATTTTATTGCTTAAGCCTGCTCTCATCCTTCATTGTTCTAGTTGATAGGGCCTGTAAATATGTCAGATAAAATTAGTCATTCTCTCACATAAAAGTTGCCCTCACAAAGGTCAAACCAGTTCATAAAGTCTTTTTTTATATATTGTTCTTTTTCCTCATTTTAAAAGGCTGAGCATAATTTGATTCTACTACTACTACTACTATTATTATTATTATTACTATTATTATTATTCCTTGTCTTTCTTATTCCTTGCACCAAAAAAATGATATTCCCAAGAGCAAACACTACCACAGAGAACAAGGCAAACTCCATTTAGGCTTGTAAGAAGTCATCATAGAGTATAATATCTTAAATTGTATTTCTGAACATCTGAAAAGGAACTGAACAATGACTATCTTCAAGTGAGTGCTACCATAGAGAAATGTCTCCATTTGTCAGACAGATGGAAAAGGAAATTGATCAGTAGCATGATACAAACTAAAAATATAATACCATCTATCTATCTACCACACACATATACGTTTTCTTTAAGAATAAATAAATAAAGAATAGATAGATTTTCTTGAGCAAATCACACTGTCTTAATTGCAACAGGAAAAAAAATTGACCTATTTGGAAACTAAGCCTGATGCTTCAGCACTGAACAATTTCAAGACCGAAAGGCACACTATCAGTAAAGGAAGAAAATGCATTTCTGTCACTTTGTTTTTTCCCTCCTGATTTTTTGTCTGCTTTCTCCTCACCTCTTCTCAGCCTTCACTTCAATCTCTCCCCTTTTAGCACTCCTGCACGCACGCACATACCAGACATCCCTTCAAGGCAGAGCACAATTCCCTTACCTATTTTGACAAGAAATGCACATTGCAGCTACATGCCACAGGCCATGGTTACACAAAAGTCACAGGTCAATAAAGATCACTTACCTTCTCTAGGAGCCTTTTCATGTTATTTTCCTCCACTGGGGATGGCTGGGGGAAATGTGGGACTCAAAAGAAAAGGAGGAAATATCAAGGGGGACCTTCATGAGACACTTAAAAAACATCCCCCAAACTGAGAATGAGTTGCTCTCTCACCTTATGTTACCTTGCCTGAGGGAAAGTGGCCTTTCACCCCACCTCCAAGAAGCTCTCCAACCTTTCAAGAAGTTCGTGGCTGACTTATCTCCTCCCTGGATGATTTACAAGAAAGTCAAAAAGATTAGTCAGTACTCTTTATCAAAATTGTCTCTTACAAAGAAGCCAATAAAATGATCTACATCATATCACAGTTCAACATATCTGACATCTGTTCTGTAATAAAATTCACTTCATGCATATGCTTCCGCTAACTCATACATATGCTTCCCACTAGCATCCCTAGACTGCTCTTCTGAGGCAGGTTTCTTGATATATATAAAGTGGAAGAATGCCATAACACGGTGTCCTTTTTCACTTGCTCATATTATTACCATCTCAAACCACTGTTATATATATATTTTTTAATATTTTTATTAAAATGTTTTAAAAATGTATAAAATGGGAACATTTCTTCTTAATGTTCCCCCCAACTCCCATAACAAGTTTTCTTCTCCAGTTTTGCCGAGCTGAATCAAACAAAAGATACAATATAATACACACACTTGATGCACAAGTGATAATAGCAGGATGCAGAAGACAAATGCCTACTTTATTATTTCTTGTTTAAAAGACTCATTTAATTTTGATAACTATTCATTAAGGAATATGAACTCATCATTCTACTACAAATTAATTATGAACATGAGTCCTATGTCTGCATAATTGTTCTCTGACTAGGATTAATGTGGTTAGTTCAATCATCAGTCCATATATATGGTTGTTCAGTTGCCAGCCCTATGTATTCTGGTAAATAGTTCTCTTTTTCCCCCTAGACAGGTGCTAATGACGTACCAGATCCAAAAATTGGAGTAGAAGTTGGTTCACTTCTTCAGTCCTTTTAGAAGAACATTGGCAGTAGCTAAAACTCTTTCTTTATAAAAACAATATAGAATGATTGGAACTATGAATTACCTAATCCTCCTGACTCCAGTTTTCAGACTGATGGCTCAGCTTTGAAACACAAAGAAAATTAAAGAATACCTTTGAGCACATGCAGTCCCTACAGGTATTGGGCATGGAAAGATAGCATCCACCTACTAAGGTGAGCTGCAGGTACAATCACTACTTTTCATTACGAAACATGATACATAGGTGATAGTTTTTAGGGAGTGTCAGTATTTTACTTTGCAAGCTAACCAGTTTTCCAGTCCACTTTCCACTATGCATTTCCTGATCAAGTATAACAAATAATATGCTTTTAGCTCCAACTTTTCAAGGTAGAAGAGGCTGTATGACACTCTTTGTCTATATTCTAGAATAGGATGTATCACCACTCGTGTGTTGTCCCCTTTTACCTGGAAACAGGTATAGTGGATTCAACACAAATCTCTACCCTAAAGAAGGAGAACATTGATTTTAATCATTGGCCAAGAGACTTTTGAGAGTTTCTGCAACTCTGCAGGATTTCAGAAGAACCAGGGCAGCCAAACTGATGGAAGCAAGGTTGAGATGTGCCTACATTCCATGAGTGCAGTGGATTGTTGTTCCATCAGGGGTTGGGGGAACTCTTGTTTTTCCACCTGGTGAAATGCTGTTGGAATCCTCATTACTCAAGCTGGCAAAATGTCTAACTGCTTGCACAACTGGACAGTTATACAAAGGTAAAGCTCAACAAGAATGCCTCCTGCCTTTGCTGACTACCATTATCTTGAATAGAACTGGAAGGTTTGTACATTTTTTGCATAGTTCAAAATGTGTAATTTCAGTTGTAAGTTGCCAACTACCACTCTGGATTAGGACCACACTGGGCAGCACTGAGTCAACTCACTCACTAATTCTATGCTCCTGATCAGCTCTGGTTCACTATTCTTATATCTGAATTTAAAAGAAAGCAAAATAATATAAAAGTAAAGTTTGATCTTCTGAAGTGTATCACACCATTTCTGATCAAATGCACTGATTACCTACATCATTCTAAGCCCAGTTTGGTTGTTTAGGATCTTCATAATCTTGGCCCTGCTGTTTCGACCACATCAACTTCCATCCGTTCCTCTCTTTCCTTAGATTTTTATGGAAGTTATGCTTTATCCATTGGCTGGTGTTTACAAAAGTACTGTCAATAAGTAGCTGGAGCACATCTACAAATGATTAATTAAGACTTCTAATTCTGGTCTGATCAGTTTTGTGCTGATGTTTCAAGACCATTTACTTGGGCTTTGCTTTCACTTCTCTTCATTAATTTTATTATTTTGGAAATAATTTTTAAGCCGCAATGTTATCCTTACATTGGAGGAAGACTCTTTAGCCTCTATAGAACTTATAACAATTCATAGAATTCATCGTAGAATTATGTCTTTAATATATGTCTTATGAATTATGTTTATTTTCTTATTTGGTTCCATTAATTGTTACAGTTTTTAGTGGGAAGAGATGCTAAATAAATAAATAAATGTGATTTAATGCAGAGTTCGTTTCAAAATTGATCCTTCTTTTACCATTCCCTGAGAGGCTTTTTTCCTACTTTACTCAACACATTGACTTTTCTGCATTTCTGCATTAAGGTTGATGAGAACAGACGAGTTCTGGTTAAGAATCCAAAGGTTTATGCATTGTTTTAAATCAGGAGTGTGTCAAACACTAGTAATCCCCTGACCATATCATTTTATACTTGATAAGGCAGGCCTCTTGAGAAGGGTTTATGTGCCCCGACATATTTGGAAACTTTTCCTGACAGAACAAATTCTTTGAGGAAATACATCAAAACTCTGTTTGTCTCTACAGCTGCTCCCTTAAAATCTGTCAGCACTAATAGTATTAGATCTCAGATTAAATAAGTCCTATTGAGAGACAGTGTGGCCGTATACATATTCAAAATGCATTCTGACTACTATCAGAGGGAACCACTGCTTACAAGAGGGGGTGAATGGGCCAGGAGTCATTATGTTTTTTCAGCATATGAGAGACTAACTCAAGGATTTTTCAAAGTAGCACTCAACTCTCCAGACATATCTCATAAACAGCTGAACATCCTTGCAAAATAATAAAAGTAATAAATATTTTTAAAGCTCAGCTTTTTTAAAAAATGAAGAATGAATATAGACTAGTTGTTTTCCATAAGTGCTGCCAACAGAAAAACAGGGAAGGGGAATAAAAGGCATGCATGATATGATAGCAAAGTAAAAATCAATTCTGTTTTAAATGACAAGAAAAAGATGGTTTCTCAATGCTGGTAATAAGTCCAGTTTTTGTTATTATTTATTTTTAGTCAATCTTCTCATACCTTTTACCTTTGAACTTCCTAAAAAAAGCCTTTATCCAGGTTTTGGCCTGCACTCCCTGCTCTCGCTTCTCTCATATTCACCTTTACAATATGCACTTAGATGGATTGTGTGTCTAGGCAATGTCATGGGGAATAAGACAAACTATTTTATACATGTCTCCTCATAAGGTCAACCTATTGAGTTCAATGCAGCTTACTTCAAAGTAAATGGGAATAAGCTTGAAATCTAAACTTTTTTTCAGGGGGGTTAAGTTTTGTGCTCTCTGATAGGTTTCTGTCAGTGAGAAATGATTCCCTTCTTCCTCCTTCTTGGGTCTTCTCAAAATTTCTCAACATCCATCAGACATGTGAATAAAGAAACAAACAGTAATTAATGGCAAGAATTAATTATTGTTTAGTCTTAATGGCAAGAATTAAGACTACCTGTCAGGCACAAAATCCTTAGAAGCTGTTTTTCTTTTTTTAAAAAAAATTCCTAAAAATTAAGCATCTACCTATTTTTTTTTTCTTTAGAGCCACAAAACAAGTGGGTAATTTGTTCTCTGAGAGGAGATTCATTATCTTGAGTAAAAAAAGCGGCATTGCTGGTTCATCAACTCAAAGCAGTCTTTTCTTCATTGATCAACATATTCTGTGACTAAATAGAGAATTGTCTCTTCAGTGTTTTGGCTTCTGGTTGCTGGAAATCTTTATTATTATAGAAGGATCACCTTATTTTAATTACTTAGGAGAGAATAATCTCGTTTTATTAACTTTGAGATTTATGCCCATTTGAAAGCAGAATGTAAAACATAGCATCATTCAGTTGCTGCCAGCAGCTTTCTATGAGATATTTATTGGGGAGAAAACCTAAATGCAGAATACAAATGCTCATATTATTTTTTTTTATTTAAAAAACTCATTTAATTTTGATAGCATTCATTAAAAGAATATGAAATCATCTTTCTGTTCTATGCTAGTTATGGGTAAAATAGCTTATGTCTTCATAATTGTTCTTTGATTAGGATTTCCATGCCCAGTTTAGTAGCCAGTCCTTTGCATGTCTACTCAGAAATAAGTAAATGGTACTGTCCTAAATGATGTGTACCCACAGGAGAGCAAGTATCAATTGTAACCTAAAAAGGTAATGGAGGACAGAAGCGGAAAACAGGTAGAGGATAGTGTATAATATTCCTTGCACTATCTTGTACATGCTTCTTTTCCTCAAATAGCTACAAGAAGATTGTCAGGAACTAAAGCTTATTTGCATCACTAGAAGCCATAGTTTTGCATGCAGTGAAATAGAAGCCATATATGAGTGTTGTGGTCCACACAATTACAGTTGCATAGAATGGTCACTTTGGGCTGAACCTGCTTCCTCCTGCCATCACGTGTCCTGCTGACTTTTTCTCTCTGTTCATATTTTGGAATGAATTTTGAAGAGGCAGGATAGTGTTATATGCATTGTTTTGCTTTATGCAGAATTTTGATCATAAAGGCTTCTACTCCATAGGGGAATATATTTGCATACAGTGTGATTTTTTTCTTCATATTTTTCCACCTCTTCAATGTTTGGAAGGTATAATGGGAGGAATGGGGTCAGCTGGTGCAGCTCCACATTCCTGCTTACTTTCTGCTTTAATGTTGAGGAGAATATCACATAATTAATGCATTTGGGTAGTAAAAATGTGGTCTGGCTTCGATCACCATCCCTCATTTTCCAAGAATCTTCCTTTCCTCATGAGCTCTTTCAGATTCCACCATTAGATTTGATATTAACTTACCCACGCATCATGACCTGCATGAGGAAAAAAAAAATACTTGCCCAAAAGGGCTTTCTGAACATTCTCTCCATTGTAGATCCCCAACCCACCAAAGGTTTTCCTGAAGGTAAGGACCTTCTATGTGGTGTCTCCACCCAATGATCCCTCTACCCACTGCAGCCCCCAGTTACATATGCCATGATGTTCTGAACCATCTTCTGACCTTCAGACAAGGCTTTTCAGAGAGATAGAACTGCCTAGGGTGGAAGGAACACCTTACCCTATTATCAGTCAACTCTGGGTTTTTAATGTTTGCTGTGGATTGAATACAAATTTGGGAAGACATTTAAATTTTAAGAAGAATTCTTAAGAAGAGAACTGGAATGACAAATTTCACACAAGAAAGAAAAAGGTAAAGGAGGATAATCTATTACAAAACCTCAGCATTTTCAACAGGAAATATATATTCATTTTTTTAAAAATCCCAGTTACCCCTGGGGATGATTTTATATCTTTATGAAACTATAGCACAAGCTGTATTCCCTTCAGTATTCAAGATGTATTAAATGTCATACAAGCACAAAAATTTAAATTTGAGGGTTCGGAGGCCAGGCATTGTTATCTTTTTTTCCACACAAGACAATTTACTGGTTGTTTATAATATAACACAAGAGAAAGAATCCTGTAGGTAGTTGTGGCTCACATAAAATAATCCAAATACAGTTTAAAGCATCCAGCAAATCAAGACAAAAATAATGGCTACACAATACCAGCCACACTGATTACACTAGTTAGCACCTATCAAAACAGCAGGACTTTGACAGTCTCTGAGGAGTCAAAACAGAATTGACCTTATAAGCATACATGAACAAGGTATTTTGAGGCTGTCATCATTATTCTGACTTCCTCTCAGTATATGGCTCCGTACTCAGATAAGTCTTTCTACTGATTTAAATAGGGTTTCTTGGTCAGCAACATCCAACTCCCTGAGATTTAAGGAACAGAACCCTGACAAATAGTTGGCTCTTTGTGATAATATAAGGAAGACCCTATGATGTCATATGGGTGAGTCTTTGTGATGTAACCAGAAAGGGACAAGCAAGCGTTGGCAGATGGGCTGGAACTGCTCCTCTCCAGTAGGTGATTGGAGAAATCAGCATGAAGAACAACTTCCAGTTCTGGGCACCACAGTTCAGGAAGGATATTGAAAAGCTGGAATGTGTCCAGAGAAGGATGCCAAGATGGTGAAAGGTCTGGAAACCATACCCTGTGAAGACCAAGTTAGGGAGCTGGATATGTTTAGCCTGGAAAAGAGAAGGTTAAGAGGGGACATGATAGCTATGTTTAAATATTTGAAGAGATGTCATATGGAAGATGCAGCAAGCCTGTTTTCTGCTGCTCCAGAGACTAGGACATGGAGCAGTGGCTTCAAACTTCAGGAAGAGAGATTCCATCCAAATATCAGGAAGAACTTCCTGACGATAAGAGCAGTCTGACAGTGGGATTCACTGGCTTAGGATGTGGTGAAGTCTCCTTCTTTGGAGGTTTTTAAGTAGATGTCATCTGTTTGGAATGCTTTGACTGCATGGCAGGGGGTTGAAATCGATGGCCCTTGTGGCCCTTTTCAGAATTTATGATTCTATAATCCATTTTGTGAACTTGTATAAATAAGCTAGGTAAAAGTCAGCTAACCAGGTGATGTAGTGGTGATTGTGGTGGCGATAGTGGTGATAGTGATGGTGATACAAGCATGTTGTTGTTGTTGTTGTTGTCAGTAGGTGGCTGTGCATCTCCTAAAAAGTATTCAGTAACCTTAGTTGCTGCCACTCCCGCTGGGATTCACCTCATGTGCCTACTGTACACGTGATGCACAGGGAATTCTTCAAGGCCTTATGCTGCTGCTTGAGCTTGTGGAAGGCTCACCACTTGTTTTTGACAAGGACCTTTTTCCCATGCCCTGCCTCTACACAGAACTTATACAAAAAGAAGGATCACAAATTGCACTGCTGGTAGTCTGATCTGTGTCTCATTCCAAATGATATGATTTGCAAGCATATCTCTTCCCAGTTTCTTCTTCCTAAATTTTGTTTGGTGCACTGATATTCCACAAGTGCAACACATGAATATGTTTGCCATAAGACAGAGGGCCCTGAAGCCAGCTGGGAATGAATGAAGATGGGTGCCCAAATCCCACAGCCAAAAACCAAACTTTCTGCCTTCTCGTGTCACTTGTCCTGAGATATGTCTTCCTGTCTGCTCTGTGTATAGTCGTTTCCTCAGTTTGTCTCCTGAGACCTGGGATTAGATTTAGGTGGAAAGTGATGCTAGGAATAGGAAGAGTGTTCAAACAGTGTAAAAAATATGGCCAAAAACTATGTTTCTTGAGTGTCAACAAGCCCTGATGAGAAGAATCTTGTATTGACAAGAATTTTCACAGTTCTGGACTTGCTCTTCTCAAAATTTGCAGCAAAAGTAAACTGCTTTGGCTTCTCCCAGTTTCTGTGTTCACCTTCATTAGTAATTTTTGCCACCTTAGTCACTTTCTGATGTTGTTTGGCCACATGTTTCCAACTTGTCATTTGTGAAGTGTTGGTGAGTATGGTATCCTTGAAACAGCAAAGCTTCAGAGTGAAAATGGCACAGCATTCCTATACTTCATCATCTACCTGTTTGTAACATTAGTTTTCAGTTTATTCATGGCTCTGTTCAATGATCAAACTGACTCCTATCGATTCACTGATCACTTAAATATTATTTCTCCCTTTCACTACTATTGCAGGTTCCAAAGTGGTTTAAAACTTAAAACTATCTTAAAAACTATCATTACAACTTCTAAAATCAAAAGCTTCAGTAACCAACAAAGCAATAGATCATAGAATGGGTAGTATATGAACAGATTCATATATTGATTAAAAGACTCACATACACGGCCATAAGTCTGTGTATAAGCCATCTGAACACCATCAGTGCAGGTGATTCAAATATATGTCTGGAGTGGATGCATTTCCAAATTCTTGTCCACATAACTGAGAAGGCTTTGTTTGTTTGTTTGCTTGCTTGCTTTTCCCTGATAGCCACTCACTTGATTTCAAAATGTCAGAGTACCATAAATGGGATTTATGTAGGCCTGTGTATTTGTGACATAGGTAGACTGTTAGAAATAGAAATATATTTGTAGTAAAGTAATCCAAGATATTGCATTTTTTTTTTTTAGTGGGGAGATCATCCCAATTCAAATTTACTTTTGTGCTTTGCTTCAACCCTGGATGTTGGCATGTTTGAAGAAACGATGGAAGTGGGATTTGTTTACATATAATCAAACAAATATTGTATAATGAGTAGATCTGGACAAATAATTCACAGTGAATAATTCACTCATGCTTTGTTTTCTACATGACAAGATAGCACTATTTACAATTCAGATTTGTTCAAGTTTTGTTTTGTTTTGCAATTTATTTCTTCTTAATATGTTTGAGCAGAAAGCTGCTTGCTGGGGATGAAATTCTGATTCCCCTGAAGCCAAATGAAGGTTTGAGAATATTCTTCAAAACAACACATGTAAAATAATAGCTACAGATGGTTCTATAATGGACACTGTTTCTAGTCATTTGAGCTAAAGACTGGCTATATTTGAATATTGTTTCCAGTACTAAAAGCAGTTGGCATTAAACTGGGGCCACAGTTTGTGAAGTGAATTTGTGAAATTAACTGGTAAAATAAAAGGGAATAATATGACCCTCAAAACTCTAATGAGATGTCAATCTGCTTGTCTTCCCCTGTGACCTCTGAAATCCCCTATGGAGGACCCATAAGCATAAAGAATAGGATGGCATTGGCAGTGCTTCTGAAAATTGCTTTGGATCCTAAATGAAGTAATAACATGTCTATTCAGAAGTAAATCCCCTCATTTTATGTAGAATTTGGAAACTTTTTTTGGAGGGGAGGGCTACAGCATTTAAACTACAATACTGAGAGAGGAATACTGGGAGTTATAGTCTAAAATAATATTCTCAAGCTACGGTTTTGTGAGGGTTGCTTCCAAGTAAGTGCATATAGGATTACAACTTGAGTTAACTTACATTCTGCACTTTAAATGCTGAAGAGAAGACCCAGGAGCTATAGGATAGATTGGATTTCCCCACCCAAGGGTAGAGATGGAGCATGATCTTGGAGGAAAATATTTGGCCTTAAAATCCTATACAGCCCCTAAACTCTGACCTCAATGAGAGAAAACAGTAGGCAGAGATCCAACGTAGGGATATAGATATTTGACTATTTGATCCTAGCATGAGAGGTCAAATAACTCCACAGTTTTCTCCCAACAGTGAGAGAAAACAAATGTTTCCATTCAGTTCTCATTTTGTATTCACATATCCCAAAGTGTTTCAGGAAATTATTCTGCACTGAAGTACACCTCGGGTTCTTTTCACAGTTGAAATAGCCACATGATTTTTTTGTTTTGCTTTTGTTTCTTTGCAAAAAAGGTGGGACTGAGCACAACAAGCAGCTGTTCTGCCCAAACTCATTGGTGTTTTTCTATGAAAAATCTGGGTTTTGCACAATCTCCCTCCATGTACTTTTCACTTAAAAACTATTGTTCTTAGGGACCCATGTGCAATTTTTGGACATTTCCCCCCCACAAAATCACCAATTTTACATAGTCTTTTATGAACATATCTTGGGGGGCTGGCAAAAAAAATTAGCATTTTTGCACAAAGCCATCACATGGGTCCTTCAAAAGAGCTTCCCCCCACAAAATGTGTGTGTATGTATGTTTGTGTTTGCAGAAAAACATGACTTTTACACAAACCCTCTATATGTATTTCTTCACAGAATATTTTCTTGAAACACCTCAGGGTACACAAATACTAAGTAAAGTTCTTAAGTCTGTGCTATTCTTCACTTTTCAGCAGGGGAAATAAAATGAATAACAATGATTATTCTTTCCATCTCTAACCAGGGGGAGCTTTGATTTCACTGGATTGAGAGCCTTCAGAACCATGAAGTCAAAATGAGATGGGGAAGTTTGTGGCGGCTCTGAAATAACCTTAAATAATTTCTCTCCCATTGTTTCTACAGTTCCAGAAAAACAACATCATGACAGCCTTCCAGCCTGAAAGGAAGAGAGATGAATGTCTTTCCTTCCAATAGGGCTTGGTTATATTGGTGATTCTGACATCAGATCATTCCTGTTCTTCAGGAAACCTTCCTATCTTTTCCTTTTCTCAGAAGCCAACTGAGCCTCATTTCATAGTGCTTAGGAAGCCCAACTCTTCTGAAGAGGTTGTTCAGGGTAGAAGATGGCTCCATGGGGAAGACAGGTTTCAGCTTGCAGCCAAGTACTATTTCTAACTGGAGTCACCATTTTTAAAAAAATATATACATTATTTAGAAATAGTTCAGAAATTAAATAAGAAAGGGTTTCTCTTATTATCTTAACTCTGTATTAACTGCCTCCAGATGCTCAAAGCTTAAAGATAGTAGGTTTGCAATAACTATGAAATTACCAAGCAATCCCTAGACCTGTCTTCATCATAGCCTGCCAGTATGTCAATCAGCCTATCTTTTGTTTTCTCATTGGAAACCAGCCACAATATTCTAAGTGATTTGAAATGCTGATCAGATGATCTGCAGCTTCATGGGTGCTTGATTAAAGATCAAGAGGTATTTGTTCAAATATCTAAGATGTTTCATTGGGTGATGTAAGAAATTAGATCATCTGGTTTGTCTCAAGAGCATGTGAGCCGTAAGACTCTAACAGTAGAAGTCATGAGATGTAGCTTCATCACCAGTGCTTCCTCTCATTTCTTTTCTCCTTTCTTATGGACAGAAATAGTGGCTACCTGGATAATGGCAAACATCCGTCTCTGTGTGTATGGGTTTTTAATACACTGTAGAGATCATAGGACACATCCCACTCAGATTAGTATTCAGAAGGTGAACAAACAGAAGAAAATCAAAAATGAAACAGACAACACCAAGAGATAATGGGGATGGGCACATTACAGGAAAAGTATTAGTAAAATACTGCATTTTCAGAGGGTCAAAAGAATGCACGTAAGAGAAACAACAGTGAAGAATTTTCACATGATGGAGGAAAAATAAACCATGATTTTTAAAATCTTTTTTGAAAGAAAAGGAACTGAATGAGGAACTAGACTGGCAGGAGGAAAGATTAGATCACGGGCAGTTGAAGCAAGTAATAATCAAATGACCTGCTACTTCAGCTGTTGTTGCTGAGCTCCTCTTCCTCCTTCTCCTTTTCTTTCTTTTTCTCCTTCTCCTCCCCCATTCCCAGCAGACACTGGAAGTCTTCTGCAAAACATTCTCAAGATTAGAAGATGGAGCTGTTAAGTATATTGCCCTCTCCTTTCTGGCAAGGGGTTGTACTGGATGTTCCTTGTGGTCTCTTCCAACTCTATGATTCTATAATTCTATTATTCTCTACTTCACTTTCTTCATTTGAACAGAAATTAAATCTAAAAGGACACTGTGTCTGAGGACAAGATATGTGAGGCTATGAACTACAAAGCAACACCAAGGTTTCACCAAGAGCTGTAGTTGCGTTGGAAAGAATCTTATGCTAGGAAGCTCCAGAACCAGGTTAAGTACCAGATTTATTGAAAACTGATGCTTGTCTCTAGTGTGAATGTGTGCATGTGAGAGAGAGAGTAAAAGTAAAGTAAAAGAGTAAAAGAGAAAGAACATAGGTAAAGTATGGGCATATGAGAACAGAATTTGTTGATAACTGTGGTATTAGGCTTGGCTTTCGCTTTTCTCATTTTTGGCTTTGGTTACTTCCGCTACTAGCATGTAATCCTTCAAAAATTATCTGCAAAGGAAATTGTCCCACAGGTGACAAATGCTTCACTTCCCTTTCCTAAGTGATCACAAGAAAATATAACAAGATGGGGTACAGATGCTGAACAAAAATTTATAACCTTTTGATTTATTTTGATTTATTTTCATGGACTTGAACAGTGAACACATGAGAATGACGTGTATGTGTAGCTTAAGAAAATAAACTGCAAAATCCTAATCATACCTACTTAGAAGCATGTCTGATGTCTGAAACATGTCATGTACTGGATAATCCACACTCTACAAACTTCACTTTGAGGTAGACAGTAGCTTTACTGGGAGAAATGTGAACCAGTTCCTCAGAAGTTGCTGAGACTAAAGCAGACATGGAGCTTACACCTTTTTATATGTAACAATTCCAGAATTTTGGGGTGCAAAACTGTGATGGGTAAGGGACATAAATCCAAGCATTTCACTACTACCTAGGCAGTTCCCAGACCTGTACCTGTTTCCCACTTCTCTCCATCTGATAGAAAAACCTATCTATCAGATGGAGAATGACGGGACTTAGAGTAACATAGAATTATATAAAGAAATCAATTAATCAGGTATCTTCAGACCTCCCCCTAATGTTCTTTGAGTTACCAGCCTGATTTGTTATTAACAAGCAGTGACTGGAACTTGGAAATTAAGATGTCAGCCTTGAGAAGCAACAACTTGACCTGGGCAGTGGTGGAGCTTGAAGTGTGGGGAGGGGGGATGGGAAGGGGGCAGGGCTACAGTGCGAGGGGCATGGCCACTGTGTGGGGGGGACATGGCTGCAGTGCATGGAAGTGTGGCCAGGGCACGCGTGGGTGTGGCTATAGGCCAGGACACCCTAAAAACACTGTCGCCCAGGGCGAACCTCCTTCCCCACCCCACCCGTCCCTACACAACTGGTCTTGGGAGACATACAGGCATGTGGAATGCAATGTATATTACCAATAACAAAGGAGACAATGGTTTCAGCCTCGCAGAGTACAAAATGTAAGCAGACCCCACTTTGGATAGACATTAGATAAGTCCTAAGTGACTGATGCATTAAGGGTGCTACTGCATGACAGGCCAAGGTGCAAGCCCTGATACCTGAAGTCCAACAGATCTTACATAGAAATGATGGACCATACATTATCTATCTATCTATCTATCTATCTATCTATCTATCTATCTATCTATCTATCTATCTATCTATATCTTTATCTTGAATCTCCCACTAGAGTATAACTTATTGGCTTTGTTGTGCTCCAGGGAAAACTGCCCATTGTCACTATCACATCCTTGACTCGAGCGCATATTTCCTACCCTTTATCTTACAGGCATCAGCTTCCCAAACACAAGCCTCTTACAAGTACTTTCATGTTTGCCCTCTTTGATCTTTCCCCACTCATACCACATACATTGTAGCAATAGATAATACAGCAATTAGCTATTGATACCTTATAATAATCCAGGCAGGCTCTAGTATGGATAAAGTGTTGCAATCAACACTGGATGCTTTGTAGCAATTGCAGATAATTTTATTATCAGATGAAATGATCAAAGGAAACATGTATGTATGTCTGCCTGCATGTTTGTCTTCAAGTTGTCTGTAGACTTACAGTGAATTTCAACATACTGTAATATAAATCTTGTCCAGTTGATAATATCATATGGTCACCACAGTTCACAAGGAAATGAATCAAGACAAGTGGCAGATATAGAACTGACAAATATTTTTAAGCAGTTTCATGATATTTTGGGAGATTTGCTCAAAAGCTTGAAAAAAAAAAGAATATTGTTTCTAGAAGAAAAATAAATCAGTTCTTGCTGAAACTCATGAAACTGACTTTCTGAAAAGTAATACTAAACATATAGCGCAAGAAATAATATTTTTCAAGCCATCTTTTTTGAGATGTAGTGTCCCATTCTTTTGAAACCTATTGGATTGGATTTACTCAGTTTAACTCCTTATACAATCAAAGTTAATTATGTCTCCATATCTGTGGACCAGAACTCTGAAAAGCATTATTTTAGCACTTAAGTTATCATAATAAAACTGAAAATGTATTTTTTAAAAAAACACCACCCCATAAATATTATTGTACATTCTCTAGTTATGAGCTATTACATTTTGTCAATAATGTAATAAGTTGATGTACAACAATGATAAGTGTGGAAAGTGAGAGTTCATGCTGCAGCTGTACCAGTTTGGAACTTCCAGGCTAATGAGGAGCTGAGACAGATATAAAAGACAGACTGTAGGATGTAGAAAATAATTTTATTCCTCAAATTAGGAATGCAATCTTTTTATAGATCCTGAAACTCTGTCTCTTTTATACTACATTCACTAGAAGTTTCTAGTTTCTTCTGCTTTCAATAGAGAACTGACAGGAAAAAAAAATCTACAATTCAGAATTACTTTTTACTAAGGATGTAAAAATCTCTCACTCTTGATTTGTGGCTTTTCACAGACTCCCATCCACATTTCCTTCCCATTCTTGATTCATAGTTCCAAGACTGAGTTTGTGGGGTAATGAGTGGGTCAAGCTGGAAATGTATATACTTTAATGGATTTTTCCTGCTGTACACATTTGAGTGATATTCCTGCAAATCAACAAAAACAAACAAAGTTATGCCCTTTCCTAAGTTATGCAATACAGTCAACCTTCCACATTCACTAAGGTTAGGGGCACAGGATCCCCATGAAAGTGAAAAAAAATAATAACTCTATGTCCTCCCAAACCATACTTAACATAAACAAAAAAGTACGATCACCATATTCAACCTACCATGGATTCCTTTGAGACATTAGGGTTCCTTCACAAGGTAGAAGTGAGTGGCTAGTGGGGCTTACTGCCACCTCCGCTGCTGTTCCACACCATTTTTAATAGGGACTTACAAGTCTCGTTTGCAGTTTCTCAGTCTCACAAGGCTTGCAGTCCCTGTTAAAAATGGCATAGGGAGGCAGCAGAAGTGACAGCAAATAATCTGTGAATAATCAAATCTGCAAAAGTGAAACCCACAAATGTGGAAGGCTGACTGTATATGGTTGTTATATGCCTTCAAGTTGACTGTGACTTCTGGTGATCCTGTCCTAGAGTTTTCTTGGCAAAATTTATCAGAGAAGGTTTGTGCTTGGCTTCCTGTAGGGCTGACAGAATGTGATTTGGACAATGCCATGCAGTATGATTCCATAGCAGAGTGGATATTTGTACCCTGGTCTGCTAGAGTCCTAGTTCAGCACTTAGACCACTATACTACACTGGTTCTATACACATTAGTCTGTACATTAGCCCATGCACTTGGACCATTCACATTTTAAATAATGCAAATTGGTTTTTGCACACTTTATTCCTCTCAAAGGACCTGTAAGCCTAACACATTTATGCAATGCATGAGACAAGGGACATTTCTTATACCAAGTCTCAACAGATGCAGGAGTGGGGGTAAAGGTTAGTTCTGTTCAGACTGTCAAATCCAGTGAAATTCTTTTCCATTCCTACCTTATGCTTAGCTTCATTCCTGTTAGAATCAACTGTCCCTTTCCTGTCCTTGTTGAAACTTACCTGGCAGTGAAAGCAATGATGAAAAGGGCTGGCTGCTATGACTTTTTTTTTACTGCATAACAAGCCTGCGGTGGAAAGACCTTTCAAAAATGGCTCCAAACCCTGGTAAATAGCAATTATCAAGGATCTTGGTGTCTGCAATGCTCTCGTAAGGTCTCAGGACCTAATCAAGGCTGTAACAGGAACCCTTCTTGCTGTTGCCACAAGATAACTTGCATAGCAAAGGGAAAGGTCTAAACAAACAAAGCACAGGAAGATCTGTTGCCTGAATACACTGTTCTGAAAATGAGCAATATATACTACGAATACTAACTCATGTATGAAAAATGTGCATAATAAATATATACAATAAATACATCATATAATAATGTAAATAATATATTTTCTATAATTAAAATGTAACATCTGTGAACTAGGTGAAAAACCTAATGAGGCCTGACAAAATATCCTGGTAACTGCATATAGATATACTGTATTTGATTAGAAATCCAGTAAAGCTATGTCCTATGAACAAAAATATAACAAACAATAATTAGAACTCTATATGTAAATCTCCCAATAAGGAATTTATAAAATGTCCAATAGGAACAAGTCAAAAGATAAAGAAGGGTAGTAAGCCCCAAAATACCAAGGAGATAATAATAGATCATTAACGATGATACAATGACTCTAGAAAAATCTGAAGTCATTTTGGTACTATCTTCCACAGTCAGTTCCTTCAGGTATTCATCATTCAAACTTCAGCAGTCTTAACTTGGAGACACAGCAACCTTAACACCTATGTAAAATAAAATAAGTACAAATACAGATAACAGTCCATACCATTTCTTAATCATACCTACAGTGAGTAAAGAAAATGCAAAACTCATAAGACCTCAATGAGATATGTAGCATAGAAAACCATTTTCATCCAAGAAACACTGCATGATGGAAAGCACATAGACTCCCCACACACATTACCAAAAAAAAAAAAAAAAAAGTGTGAGAGCTTCTTCAGGAAACTAAAGTGGCCTTACCTAGACACAGCACACCAGTTGCCTAGCCTAATGCTCATGACTGGCCTAATTGGTCCATAACAATATGCCTGACTGGTCAATAATAGCATAACACTCCATTCTTTCAGCCTGTGAATTTTTTCCTTACTCCTTATTGCCTCCCATTAGAAAATGATCCCCACTGCTAGAAGGAAGAGAAGGAGATGCTTGAAGGGTGCTTATCATTATTATTTTATTATTTTAATTTATTTTTATCCTGCCTTTCTCCTGACAATGGTATTCAAGCTGGCTAACGTTAAAACTGCACAAGTTAAAATACTTCCACTCTAGCTCCCCTGTGGTAGAGAGAGAAAGGAAAATTTGGCTTGCTTTACTGTGAATGTGAGCAAAGCAAACAAGAGAAAACTGCCCTGTTGCTCTTAATTTCATTATTTTTAAAAATTAGTGAATGAATTGAATGAATTGATGAATGGTGAGTCAAGACATAGATAAAAAAACCCAAACATGATTCAGTGATTCCACTGTAAATCAAGATTAATAATAAGATTCAGGCTATTGTGTCACAAGACTTGTTTACTTTGCAGAGTTTTTTGAAGGGGGCTTACAGGAGTATAAGTGCGAGTGTACTTTCTTTGTGTGTGATTTTTTTGGACGTCATATTGAGAGACTCCAAGGAACAGTAGTTAAGAGGAGAGAGAACTTAGCAGAGGACTTTTGTGTCATGTGGATCAGGGTTAGCCGTGTTAAGGAGGCCTGAGGCTGCCTTGGGAAAAGTTTGGGACAAAGTGAAAAAGCACTGTTGCCTGATAATGAGGTTTTTTCCTTTTCTGAGAAGATTTGCCTAAGACAAGGTGGCTACTACTGCTGTTGGTCTGTATGTAAACTAAGCAGGGGAACAGTTCTGAACAGGAGTATTCTGAGAAAGGGATAGTTATGAACAGGAGAAGAGTCTGAGAGAGTTGGAAGGAAGTGTAGTAAAAATCAAATTAATTTGTTTTACCTTTTTGTTAATTGAGAAGCTCCGCTTTCATTGATGTTACTGTTACGGCTCCTTTAAGAGATTAATTTTGGAAGAACAAGTTAAAAGGAAGAGCTCAAGGGACTTTGGTTTTGTAGCAACTGTGTTTTGTTAGGTCTCTGTCAAGTCGTAGGAGTAACTTTTGATTCATAATGTTGAATTTATTTGACTCTACCTGGACTGGAGAGTAACATAGGCATGCATTGTGTGATGGTGACTTAGGTCATTTCCACAATACACTGTTATAGTGTTATTATTCCACTTTCAACATTGTGTGGAATTCTAGGGTTTGTAGTTTACCAAGGCCTTCTAAATGCCCCTCCATAAACTGCAAACCCCAGGATTCCATAGGATGTTGAAAGTGGAATAACAGCATATAACAGTGTAGTGTGGAAATGGTCTTACTTTTGCATAGATGCTAGATTCAAATTTTCAAAACTACACCTTAAGGAGAATGTTTTCTACACATCCCTCTTCCTCCCCCTCCCCACCCCAATACATGTAGTATAGATACTTCATCTTTGTTTGAGGACTTAAGGTTTGCTTTTCAAATTGAATCAAGTAGCAAAAAAATCATTATCTAAGCAGCCATAGGAATCAGTGCATTCAAAACTGGAGTGAAAGATTGTCTAGATATATCCTAGGCTGGCTTGCTTGGTGATAGAACTAATTTTAAACTTGCTCTTTCGAAGGAACATTTACTTTTCAAGAATATTAACTCATTTTCTCCTGGGCCAAGACTTGATACTAAGCCTCTGAGTTTTCCCAAGCCTACTGATGTGCTTCCAGCCAAGTAGAAGAACAAACAGTTACATCTGAAGATTTTTTTTATATCTCTCTGCCTTTTCACTGAAATTGGAGTACAGGTAGAAGATTTTTTTAAAAAGACAACAACAACAACTAGCCAATACAAGTGGTTTTTTTTCTTGCCCATACATTGCCAATTAGCAGAACTGATTCTTTATTAGCAGGTTCCAGCAGCAAATTAAGAAATAGTCTGATATGAAATAATTATTTTTATTCCCCCCCTCTCCAAAATGGAAGACATGGACATGCAAGGATGGGTAGAAACAGGAAACTGGATTTTCTTGGCTGGGTATCTAGTGAGTTTCTGACTTTGCCCTCTGTCCCAGCAGACTTAGTGAGCACAAGCTGCCTCTGTCTCTGTGATATGAACACAGAGAGAAAAGGATGTTTCACTGGGTTTGGGATAGTCTCAAAATCTCTTGTGCACCGCCTAAGACCTGATGTGAGAAAATGTGCAACTTTTCTAATATATTTGCATGTTTTGTGGGATTACTGAACATTCAGCATAACACAAACTTCATATTTTAAAATGTGGAAAGCTAAAATAGGGATACTTTTCTGTAAAAAATGCAAAATCATTCTGTCCATCAATGAGGAAAAATTGTATGAATTTTTGAATGATTTTATACTTTTTTTGGAGGGTGATTTTAATTGTTTTTAAATATTATTGTGAAGATTTTTTAAAATTAACTGTCTCTGGGGGCCACCTTGGGCCCCACTCTGGAAGAAGGGTAGCATACAAATGAAATAAATAAGTAAATACACAAACAAATGTGCTAATTAAGAAAATATGTCTAAAATGTACAAATGTCACAGTGCAAATAAAATAGAAAGGCTCTCAACTGGATACAAAATAAGAAGGGGAACAACTTGCAGATAGGATTGAAAGAAACTTTACAAAATTGGGAAGAGACATTTTCACATTCCTACATGAATATGCTTTTGGAGAAAACGAAGCATTTTTTATTTTCATTGCAGTGTACATCCAGTCTTTTTTTCCCCGTTAAAAAACATATACTTCAAAACAAGCTATTGCTTCTAAACTGCCATTAAAAAATATAGGAATCTGGAATGAAGCTTTGAAGACTCCCCCCATCTCAATTTTGTTTGTTCCTTAGTTTCACATATGGAATTTTGCATATCAGTTGGCAACATTTTTCAGGGATAGGGCATTTACCTAAAGGGAGGTTGTGACATGATTATATTTAAGAGGCAAGGAAAGATGCTTAACTATTTTTAATCTCTTTTGTATTGAATATAAGTGACAGCTCCACAGGCAACACATTTCAAGACTGAAATCTATACTAAAGTACAGTAGCTCCACAGCATGAGTTCTACAAGCTTGTTGTTACCTTCTTGCATTTGCAGAGAAGAATGGATGAAACAAAAGATTACTTTTTTGCATGAAAGGAACACGTGGTCTCTAACATATTGCTGGCAGATCAAATTCAGAGACATAGAATACTGTATTCACATTTCAGTTTTATTCATTTTCATTTTCCTTTCCTACCTTGTTCAAAGTAAATAAATTATGAATCCACATATTATTTATTTTTCATGATGGAAACAGAAGTTCTGTCAACAATAAGAACCTGGAAAGTATCGTCTAATTTCAAATTCTCTTCAAAAATTGACTTACTTTGGCTTATCAGAAAGAAAGTTCTGGCATCTGTGTAAGTTTTTTAAAAAAATAAATGGAGAAATTTTGAGGGAAATAAATGGAGAATAATACGTGCCAAGTGTATTAAGATATGCCTTTTAATATTTCCCAGTCATTCTCAGCATATGTATATAGTATGTAAACTTTTTTCCGCTAAATGTAAATGAATAGCTCAGACTCGCCCTCTCCTCCCCTTGCTCCTGTTATCTTTGCACCATGATGTTAAAAAAGATCTCTGTGTGGTGTGAGGACTGATGTGGATGTACCTTGCACTGAGAAGATATCCCTCGAGGCTAGAGATATTGCTAAACGATACAATTACCGGACAGAGTGATGCTGATGTGATTGTTCTTCTATGCAAGGTGTTATGTAGTAGGGAGAGATGTTTATAAAGATGTAGAGTAGTTAGCTTTATAGGCCACCAAGAGGAAGGTTCTTGCTTTGGGGCCTGAATATCCTATCATTATTCCTGTGCACCGTTATGTACATTTGTATGTATAATCTCCATAAAACTGCAGATCTAAAACAGAGGAGGGATAACACCGTTTAACTAGACATTATAATTAACAAGCTGAGCAACCTTGGCTCAGCACTGGTAAGATGTTAAGTCAGAAGTTTCTAGTGAGTTACTTTTAACTACTTATTTTTGTAATGAGCTCAAACAGAGGTAGCTTTGTGTGTAATGTCCATTGCTGTAATGCACCACTTTTCAGTAGAAAAAAGAATTCACCCAGCTATAATCTGAAGAATGCCACCTTCCTGTTTGAATGCAATGATTCTCAATAGCCAAAGCTGACACGGTGAAAAAAGCACCTGTTCTAAAGTATTTGTATACCCCTCCCATCCCAGTCTCTTGAAGACCTCTGCTATAACCATCCAGAACTGATATTTTGTGAGCAGGTATAGTCTCTGTGGTTAGCAGTTCCTGCCTGTTCACCTGAACTGTTAAGTAGTCCTTTTGAGCTTGGATAAGACAGAGAGAGACATCACCACCCTGTTGTAAGCAGAGCAACAACCCCTTCAGATCTTGTTTGCTTTTGGATCTGCATATCTGAATGGCAGAATCCCTACCTGAAAGCATAGAGCCCTGAATTCCAGTGCTAAGCCAGACTGATCACTCCTAGCAGCAGCCACCAATTCTAAGGACCCGAAAAAGGCTCTTAACGCAGTGGCATGGAACAATGTGGCTTCACAGATAGAGGAGTGTTGCTTCCTCAGATATCTTTAAGTCCTTTTCCCTGGATTACCTTTCCAACACTTTATGTATGCTTAAATTGTTCGTAACATCTGGGAACCCTTGCAAGTATACAAAGGAAGTGGGGGAATATGAAATCAGTATAGGAAGCATCCATTTATCTGTCAAACCACCTTCAGCTATCTGGAAAAAGTCTTCATTCAATATTGCCTCTGGTCCAAAAGGAAACTAAATGCTGTCCTGGAATGCCTCACCATTTAGAAACATATAGACAGCACATAACAATACTCTACTCTGTCCTATCACAATCATTGATTTCACCTCCCTGGTTCCATGTGCTAAGTTTATCTAGTCAGAATAAAGGGGTTATTCTTTGTGACTCATCCACTGTTACTTACTTGCTTCCTGTCAATGTGATAGACATATATCATACCTTGAATACATTTTGGCAGTACTGCAAGACTAATCTCTACAAGGACACTGGGTGCACTCAGTTTTATCTTCTGTATTTTATAGTCCAGTATGTACGAAGTCTGCTTATTCAGTAGACCTTTGCATCATAACTGGTGGGCTCTGAGTTTAAGCTTTCACATTGCATGCGTGCATACATGCACGCATGCATGCGTGCATAAATAAATAAATAAATGGTCAACCTTTTTGATAAAAATATATGGCATATATTTGAGGGCCAAATCCTGTATCAAACCAATTCAGGCAATTGATTTGACTGAGTGGAGTCAGACCAAAAGTGATTCTGACCAATCCAAAGATTTGGAAAAGCAGGAAAAGGTCAGGCAGAGCAGATCCAATGTGCTTACATAAAGGAAAACATCAAGATAGTGGGGTTTGGAGGGGTTAGAAGGGATGTGGGCTTCGTTCATTAGGAGCTGTAATGTTCAATTTGGGACAATCACAAGGCTTATAGGGTGGGTTTGTGTGGTTTGTTGACATAATACGGTCAGTTATGTCATCAACTCTTTATTCGTTTGTTAGATTCAGTTGTCAACAGGATATCAGTAAAAAAGCTGTAGTGAAACTTTTAGTGCTTGTTGATTACTATCTGAATTGATTGGTGTTTGAGTCTCTGTCTTTTATTTCCTTATTTTTGTCCTCTTAATCTGAGCAGTTTAAAATAATCCTGTTTTCTTTTTCAAAAAAAAACAACCTTTTTCATAAAAATATATGGCATATATTTGAGGGCCAAAATCCTGTATCAAACCAATTCAGGCAATTGATTTGACTAGTGGAGTCAGTACCAAAAGTGATTCTGACCAATCCAAAGATTTGGAAAAGCAGGAAAAGGTCAGGCAGAGCAGATCCAATGTGCTTACATAAAGGAAAACATCAAGATAGTGGGGTTTGGAGGGGTTAGAAGGGATGTGGGCTTCGTTCATTAGGAGCTGTAATGTTCAATTTGGGACAATCACAAGGCTTATAGGGTGGGTTTGTGTGGTTTGTTGACATAATACGGTCAGTTATGTCATCAACTCTTTATTCGTTTGTTAGATTCAGTTGTCAACAGGATATCAGTAAAAAAGCTGTAGTGAAACTTTTAGTGCTTGTTGATTACTATCTGAATTGATTGGTGTTTGAGTCTCTGTCTTTTATTTCCTTATTTTTGTCCTCTTAATCTGAGCAGTTTAAAATAATCCTGTTTTCTTTTTTTAAAAAAAAAAAATGTTTAGCAATCTCTTCATTGTACATGAAACCTACCTCTCACTCCCATTGTACTAATTGTTAACTGTCTAATTTACTTTCTCAGTATGAGTCATTGACCATTTCCGCACTAGCCTGTTATAGCGCAGTGATTCCGCTTTCAACATCTTCTGGAATCTTGGGGTTTGCAGTTTCAAGAGGGGCCAGCTGTCCCCTCCCGAAACTGCAAACCCCAGGATTTCCCGAGGATGTTGAAAGTGGAATCATCGCGCTATAACAGGCTAGTGTGGAAATGGCCACTGTTGTTGTTTTTTTTAAAAAAAGTCATTTGTCTTAAATTCATCTTGTCAAAACTTCTTTCTCTCTGTGAAATTGTGCATTAATCTGAAATCTCCCAGAAAGCACATTTGTTTTATTCACAAAGCCCGTATTCCATGCTACTATTTAATTCACACTGTGAAATAAAACAAAAAGTAAATGTTTGTTACTCATTCTTCCAGATTGGTTGAACAAACCACTAAATTTAATTTCCATTAGTTAAATTTATATATCATTCACAGAAGCTGGGAATGTGTGGCCTGTTAACATCATGCAGGCCCCAAGGACCTTGCAGCCTCCTGGTTCCCTGCTTTATTTCAAAAGCTTTTTTGAAAATTGCAGCAGCTAAAGAGTAGAAGAAAACCCTAGGTTGGGAACAAAAGCCATTTCCATAGGACAGTGGCATCCTGACATGGGGATGCAAGAGTAGTGGGGCTGCGACAATGCTTCCACATGACATCGTCGTGGTCCCGCCCTTCTTGCATCACCAGCCGGTGTGACTGCAGGGTATATCATTGACAGGAAAAGTCCATCAATGACCTCCAAACACAAGATCCTTCCATTGCAGGCAGCCATGCAGAAGGGCTAGAAGCATGATCTACACACTTCCTCCCCCACTGCAGCATGGGAAGAAGGCCAGCTGCAGTCCAGAGAGATGGAGCATGTCCCTCACACTCTCTTCCACAGCCAGCCAGTCACATGTGGAGAGGAGAGTTGGGAACACACTCCCATCAGGGATTGCAATGTGGTGGCACATGAGAGCATTGTCCTGCAGAAAGGGCCAAAGTGTGATAAATCCTCTGGCAGTAGTTTTTCCTCTGTCCCCCATTTATAAAACTATAAATGGGTTAGGGGAAGTATGGTTCCACGAAACAACAATTCCTAAGAAAAGGCCAGATCATCAAGTGGCTTCAATAAAACAGGGGCCTGGGATGACTTGATGGTCCTTGCTGTTCTCTTCATGAAATATGTCAGATGTGTGCCTTGGATTAGTATGGTATATAGTGCCTTAGTACTGCTGTATGCCGCTCTAATACATTTTAATTTTCCAATGCAAATCAGTGGGAGGATCAGCAATCTGAATTTCTGAATCCCAATTTGGATTTGGGTCCATATCAAATTGAATCAGGTCTGAATCAATCTATATCAAACTGTAGATGGATCCAAATAGCTGCATGTTCTGAACCACAGGATGATATGCTTTCCATAGCTCAAATATATTTAAACTTTCAGTCATTTAAAGTCTGAGAAGTCACAGAATGGATTTGTGCTATCGGTGACATATTTTAGTGCCCCATGCACAGTGGCAGCATCTATGACTGAGAGCCAATGGGGTAGAGGGGAGGCAGGTGCATAGAATTCCCACAGGTGGTTCTATACTCATGAAGGAGTAGCTCTTATTCCTGGACTTCCACAAACCTAACTTCAGTTCCCTTCATTTTCTTGGCTACACTTTTTTTTCCCCAGTTTTACTTGTCAAATTGGTCCCAAGAAATCAAGGTGAATCCATTCCTGAGAACGAATAGTATTTAAAAAGCAGGGGAAAACGCATGTTTTTCAGACTGTGGGTTGGTGTGGATTATGCAGAGCTAGAAATTCTCCCTGGAGATGCGCTAATACTTCAAGCAGATGGGCTACATAGGGAAGAGCAAGGAAAAGCATATGAGAAAGGGAAAGAGGGACCAGAGACAGAACAGATGGGAATGGGAAGTGGGAATAGACTAGAATTAATTCCTGTTTAAGATAAAAAGAGACAAGATATAAATATAATTTGTAGTTGTCCATTTAGAAATTAACAAGTAAAGTAATGTAGAGGTTCATCATAGTATAACCAACCATAGAAAAACTGTAAATGAGAAGAAGGAGGGGGTGGCAAAATTGTTTTTCAGTAGTAAGGGGTGAAACCCAAGGTGTATATAACAAACGTTCTCCACTATGGCAGATGCAGACTTTGGAAACTTCCTAGAAATATTTACTTATCATTAGAGTTTTAAAACCCTGGAAATAGGTAGGTTTACAAATTTAAAAGTTACCTTATTCTTTTCCATTTCTAAAAATTAGCTGCAATCGCTGTCGCTTTTCATTACATCAAAAAAAAAGTCTTAATATTAACACTGCTTGAACTGTGGCAGAAACCTCACACTTTTCCGTATCAATATTACTTCACCATCCATAACAGAGCATAGGTGGACAGCATGAACCAGTCTTTGGACCATGTGATTTTCTTCCTCCATCATTTAGTGCAGTGGTTCTCAACCTGTGGGTCCCCAGATGTTTTGGACTTCAGCTCCCAGAAGCCCTGAGCATTGACCATAGTGGCTGGGGCTTCTGGGAGCTGAAGTCCACAAACATCTGGGGACCCACAGGTTGAGAACCACTGATTTAGTGAGATCACACACCTAGTAACTATAAAAACAAGCAGCAAAGGAATCTTTCATTAAATTACCCTCATAATGTATTGTTCAACATACTGTAGCTATAGTGAAAATAATTAATTACAGGTAACTCATTGTTTGTAGCAAGTAGCAAGTTTCGGGGTCTGATTAACTGCATAATGATGAAGGTTAACTGCATAATGACTAAAGTTAAGCTTACTTCATTTCACTTTATGGGAACAGCTGAATCTTAGGGTCTTTCCACCCTAATTGTTATAGTGCTATTATTTCATTTTCAACATCTTGTGGAATCCTAGAGTTTGAAGCTTAGGAAGGAGTATTTAGAATTCTCAATCAGAGAGCTCTTTGGCCTCAGTAAACTAGAAATCCCAGAATTCCACAGGATGTTGAAATTGGAATAACAGCACTATAACAGTGTAATGTGGAAATGCCCTTAGACATCATTATGTCTAAGATTCAAGAGAGGCCCTTCTCAGTGGTCACTCCTAGGCTTTGGAACTATCCTCCCAGAGGTCAGACTAGCACCCTTCCTACTTTCTGTCCTCAGTCAAGTAAAGACATTTTATTCTGATACTTTTATTCTGATTTTTATGGCCTGTCTGACAAAAAGGTGCTGAATATTGTTAAGTGTTCTGAATTTATGGATGTTTGAGTTTTAATTCTGTATTTTAAATTTATTTTAATTCTTGTTTAATTGTTTAATTTGTGTTTTAACTTCTGTATTCTATGATTTTTAACTTTTTTTTAAGCCACTTTGAGTCCCAACCAAGAAAAAGTGGGGTATAAATAAATATTATATAGTAACAACAACAACAACATCTTGAAGCTAAGTAATATGGTAAGTTGGTGAAACATTTGGGGTTGGTGTTATATTCCCTGCTTTTCTCCCATGTTATTAAAAATCTTTCTTGCTTTCATTTACTCTTCTGACCTTTAGATAACTGGGTGGGCTGGTCAGAACAAAAACAGCAATGGATCTCTGACCACTGCCTCCATTATTCTTCCTTTCCCTCGTGCTTGTGAATAAGAAAATGCTTCTTCATCACCCATTGAAGGCACCAGCAAAACCTGTGAAATAGGTTGCCAAAACTGGGGCAGCCATTTCGGTTTATGTTTCTTACTGATATTGATATGTGCTGGACTAAAGCTGCGGAATGAAGGAAGCTTCTTATGGGAAAAATGGAGCCCTTCTCAGTATGTTTGTGTGTATGTGTATGTTTCACTTAGTTACATGGTAATTTACTACATAGGATTTGATCAGGATTAGGGGAAAAAATCTTGCTATACAAGGCAGATTGTTAATTATTTGGTGTTACAAAAACTTAAAAAATGGAATAACTGGAATTAGTGAAAACAAGGAATAAAAAGTTCAAGATATTAGCTTTCCCCACCCTTCATTACAAACTTTTCTAATGCTACCATAAATCAGTAATTCTAAAAACCTCAATTATTTTAAGCAATGGGCTTCAACGGACATACTACAAGTAAGAGATTTGATTGCTCCAGCAAATAGTTGACAAAGTACAAAATATAAACAGTGCTTGGTTATAGATAAAACATATTGTGCTTTAGCAAAGAAATTGGACAATAGGTAAAAAATGTAAAGTTCATTTTTTAAAATCATATATGTTATAATAAGGGAGAATATCACAAAGGCTTTTGATGTCAAAACAATCTGTTGTTAGTTAACATCTCAATAGTATGTGGTGCCACAATTAGTTTCAACTCTTATCTTCTCCTTAAAGATCCATTCTCAGAGCAGAAACAGCACAAAACCTTATGCTGTGTCAGAGGCTCATCTGATTGATTATATTGTGCCTAAGGAGGGGGAAAATATTCAAATAGTAGATAAAAAAGGTTTTTCTAAACAAGTATTGACAAAGGTAATCCTGGATGGATAAGAATCTTCAGAATTTGGTACTTATTCTGCACAAAAAGCAAACACTAGGGGGGAAACACCCCCACAAACAAGTTCTGTTTGCAGAAAATGATATTTCCACATGGAAAAATAACTTCCTTGTTGTTGTAAGCATTCAAATCATTTCTAACTTATGGCTACCCCAAGGCAAACCTATCGCTGGATTTTCTTGGCAAGAGTTTTTTTGGTGTGCATGTGCCATTTTTTCCCTCAGAGGCTGAGAGGGTGTGACTTGCCTAAAGTCACCCAGTGGATTTCTATGGCTGAACAGGGATTCAAACCCTGGTCTCCTGGAATCATAGTCTAACATTCAAACCATTGTGCCACATTGGCTCATCTTCCTACAGGAACAAAATTCATGAAGAATTATTTCTCAAATAGTGCCATCACATTTCCACATTCAGTGAAAATGCCCTGTTTAGGCGTTACTTACCTGCTTTGAATCAGCAGCTGGAACAATGCATGGAAAGAAACAAGTCTGAAGAGAAGTTTTGCTTTGTGTGGAGAGTCACCACATGAGCAAGGACATTGGGAGATGGGGGAACAGGGACTTCTCTTCATATTCATTGCTTTGTTGCTTTTTGGGTATGTTGTGAGGAAAGTGGTGGTGGAGGAGGTGAGGCAAGGTGCTCCTCCCTTCACCTACTGATTCAATAGGACCTTTTAACTTTTGTGGCAGCATTACATATTGCCCCAAGGCTATATTTATGTGCAGAAATGTCAGTGTGAGTTGGCCAGAACACAGATAGAGCAGGAAGTGTATCACAGCAGTTCCCCATGATTGCAGAGGGCATAAACATTCTAAACAATTACAGCCCTTGCTGCTCGCTGTTTCCATTAGCAACCAGGTTAACATGACATTCTTCTAAGGCTTAGCAGAAATATCTTGGTTATTTTGGTAAATTTCATTCCTGCAAAGCAAACTGCCACCCCACCCTTTCACTGCCACTGTTGTATGCGCTATGGAACTTGAGTCTCGGTGGTTAGAAACTATTATCCGACCCAGGGTTCCCTAAAGAAAGAGACGTTCTTTTTGTGAGTAGGCTTTAAATAAATAAGTAGAGATGCTGCATGTTAACTATAAAGAAGGAGAAATTTAAGAGAAGTTTCTTCTTTTTCAAAAGAAAGGAAGGAAGGAAGAAATCCAAAAACTAAAAACAAAAACTCTGGCCTCTTAAGCGACCATAGTCCAACACCCAAACCACTACACTGTGCTGGCATAATAAAAACTACCACACTTCTTTTCATTTTGGGGGCAACTGAGCAGAAAATGGATTTTTTTTCTTCATCATAACTCCCATCCTCCAGGGGTGCCAAACCCCCAGCTTCTCCTTCTGTGGCCCTTGAACCCAACAGAATCTAACCCACTTTCTTTCCTGGTGGACTTAACAGTGTCCAATATACCACTGTATGGTCATGTTGGGGAGTGCAATGGAAGCACACGCGAAAGAGAGCTGAGAGGTATGTTTGTATGTCCTGAAATTATCTCTGCTATATTCCATGTGTTGCCAGTCCATTTCTCTGATACGTTATTCTTTCCAAAGTCATGAATGCTGTGTTGGGACTGTTAGAAGTGCAACAAGAATGTGTCAGAATGGTCAGTAGTAATAGATCCAGAAAGTTTGAATGACCCAAAGGATCCTCCCTATTGGCTATCTATCATGGTCACTCTGTGACATGAATTGATATTTTTAGAGATGTTTCCTCTACCTTTTCGCTTCTCCCATCCTCCCTTTCTTTCAGCTTTTTCCTAGAATCAAGCTAAATTAGATTAATACCCTGAATAACTTTCCTATCTTAGAATGGAGTTCCTATAATAAAGCCTTTAGTTTGTTTCTCCAAGCCATTGGTGTCTTTGTGATTTAATCAGGGTCTCTGCCCACTGCACACATGAACCCTCTGTTAGGAGGCAATTACACTTTACTGACAAACATAGAATAGCCCTGTGCACAGATGCCCCAGTTCAGTTCAGAGCTTGATTTAGCTGGGGCCGATTTAGTCAGAAACAGATCTGATCTGGACCTGAAGTTCAAATTAAGAGTTTGAAATCCAAATTATTTGTCCTACCATGTTAACTTGTGTTAAAAAACCCCAAATGAGTGTAATTTGGTTGTTTCCTTCAATAGAACTGCATACAATTTAGACAAGGTAGTCTCAGCGTTTCTGTCCTAGCACTTGTAAAGTTTTATGATTTTGTTTTTAAAAGACATTAACTGCTCAGTCTTGGCAATTCATGTAGGTTTTGACTTTTACCAACACCCTTGCGTTGGGTATTCTTCCTGCAGTACGGAGAGGATCTGAACCATTCGTGGCTTAAGAATTTTACCAAAGAATAACCAAGGTAGTGGGCACACACACAAAAGTAGCAGTACTTGTCTGGGGTGGGCAGACTGAGGGCCAGGCATAAGGGCACAGTATCAGTCTTCAGATTCATCTCACTGCTTGAATCAGGATGGCAGTCATAGGCCATTTCCACACGGGCATATTGCCCACGGTAGGGCGACTTCTCCAGGAGGTTTTCTTCACTGCAGGGTGCGCTAGCGCAGTTAAAAAGTGAGGCTTTAGACCCCAAATTGCTCTAGCGCAACCGCGGGGGTGGGGCTGCGAGTTTTATAAAAACCACCTTTGCAAGTGGTTTTTACAAAACTCACCAGCGCTGCCCTGTGGCAGCCCCCAGTGAAGAACTGCAGAGACGCGGTAGCGCATCCCTGCAGATCTGCCCGGGGTGGGCTTCTGGCTGGTGCGCTGTCCTGATTGGCGGAGCGCCTCCAGAAGCCGCCAGCCGCCATTTTGGGCGCCGTCGAGTGCCACCGAACGCCACCAAACGCTGCCAAAATTCACTGGCGTTTAGAACGGCGGATCCGCGCTCTCCGCAGGGATGGAGCAACCTGCTCGCAGGTAAGCTCTGCCCCTGCGTGTGCAGCCCCGTTTTGCCCCCCCCCGTGAGGAAAGGGCCATAGATTATCAGCCAGGCAATTTTGATATAGTTTAACTATAAGACACAATCAAAATGATAATCATGCTTATGAAATGACAGCTTACTTGAGGGGACGCTAAGAACTAGATTTTATTGATTTTAAGCAGTCCAACTGGAAATTTGGTAACACGGCACGAGGACTTGTGCTCATGTGGGGTTGCTGCTGTTGTTGCTGCTGCTGCTGTTACTGTAATCTCCTGCCTTTTCTCCTAGGATGCAACATAGCTTACACAAAGTAAAACAGATATAGCTTTAAAATGCATATCAGCAAGAGAATTAAAAGGATTTGAAAGCAAGACTGCTGAGCAGAAAATGATATAATAAATAGTACAGCACATTCTGAAAGTCCTCTTTCCCCCAAGAAATCAGTCATCAAAGGCCTGCCAGAAGAGAAAGATCTTCACCTGCAGAGAAAGCACTAGAGTCCCAAAACCAAGAAGGCCCTCTCTTGTATTCCCGCCTGAAGTATCTGTAAGACAGTGATTTACCAGCAGTCCAAGTGTGAGATTCCCCTGAGAAATGGCTTGTAAAACACTTCTATTTCATGGTGCCATATTTTCTGCCCAGGCCTGACAAGATCAGGTTAGAGTGAAAGCTGATATTTTACCTTTCTCCACTAAAGGTATACTTTCTGACCTTTTTCACCTACATAAATGTGTATAATAGGGATGTCTTCTCTTTCCTTTGACACTTGATTTATGTTTGGAGGATTCAGCATATGCAATTAGGCAAAATCCAGCAGCATCATAGGCAATGCTGATTATCTTTTCATGTTTATTTCTTGACTGGAATCTACTTCACCAGAGTCCATAAAATTAATCAATATTTTGGGGGATCTTTCAGGCTATGGTCAACTGGTCTAAATCAGAGGTTATGTCTGTTGAACTACTACTCCATCTCAGTTGATTCCCCAGCTGTCAGTTTTGTTGTGGTATCCTGAAACTATTAGATACTTAGGCACGTTAATTACTTAGGATATGATGTAAATTATTGAGTTAAAGCTGTGTGCATTGCTTGCCGAAATATGTCTCAGTTTGGATAGATGCGCATCAAATTAACCATATGGAGTAAGGTTAATGTAGGTAAGATGAATGTTCTCCTGTGTGTACTATATGTTCTTCAGACTTTCTGATTGCATATTCCTCAGTTTTATATTCAGAAAAGTAATATCGTATTTAGGATATTTATATGTTGCTCACTCAGGATATAGAAATGACTTTGGGTAGGTGCACTTAATTTCCCAGACTTGAATTTCTATCATAAGGCATGTCTCTTGAAAAAACTGAATAAATAATTAGATGATATGTTCTAATTCACAGATTCTTCCTTGGATAATCTTGGAATCAACTTATAAGAACCTCTTTTGTATGGACTGTTAGGTTCTGTTCATTTAAATAAGAAAGTAAGTTTCTGCTGTCAGGATAGTTTAAGAGAACAATTTCTTATCAAATTCAATTGATTCATATGATAATGCTAAATTTACTTTATGGGATAAACTGCAGACTGTGAGGCAGTATTTCTTATGAAAGAAATGGGTTGATTGTGTGATTTATCCTTTGGACCAGTTGATACATCCAGATCAATAATTTTTGGCATTTTCAATATTACAATCCCCTTATTGGTTACCTGTGAATGCATGGTGGCAATGTGGCAATATTTATAATACCTATATATGGACCATAAGTTTAGAGTACTTCGCTCATTCCTCTTGTGCTGGAAGCATTAATTATATTGTCAGAGAAAATGAAACCACAAGTTTAGATTACAGTCTTTTGGAAGGCACTGTGTTTGAATGGAATGAAATGTAGAGTGAGAACATCCTATCAACTGGCATGATTCACTACAGAATTCAGGATACAAACAATCTGGTTGCACAACCCTAACTGAACTTATCAATGTATACTTGCTGGTTTTCATGCTTGCCTTTTCTTTGGATAATCAAACTGTCAACTGGAAGTCATCATGACATGTGCTGAACTATGATCATTATACCCATCAATTACTAGGCATAACAAATAATATGACTTTTTCACCAAATATCACTATTTATGACACTTCTCTTTGAAAACCAAAGTTAGAATCTGCCTTCTGGATCTGTCTTTACTTGATGACAGCCAGAAAAGCTTGACAAGGGTTGAGGCTATACAGAAATCAGATGAGTAAGCCCTGCATGCCTTCTTGAGATGTTCCTGGAAAATGACAGTATTTGCTCCTTTATCCTTTTGAGATTTATGGCACTACAGTACAAGACAAGCTGAAATTGCACAAGACAAAGACTTCAGGGTATCACTAGGAGAGGAAAGGGCAACACAGATTGAGCATTAAATCACTATAAACGACACTTTAGAAAGTTTGAATGGTATAACCAGAACTGATCTGTATAGCTATTCTATTGTACTTTCTTTTCCTAGAGGAATCAATAAAATACTGTAGCAAGATGGAAAAAATATGAATTCTGCTATAAAATGTTATTTACTATTCAAGACCTGGCAAAAAATATTTTGAGAGACTTCATCATTTTTCTTTTAACCTCCTTGAACTAGGATAAAAATATGTTTGAATTTTGAGGTATTTTTCTGATTCCAATAAGAATTCCAGCCTATTGAAGGCTATAGAAATGCCCCAGGTCCCAATGTGTGTTTGTGTATGCAGAATCAAATTTATTCAAGACAAACGTCTAGAGACAGAAATGGCAATGTAGTTTAGAAGTAAAGTACAGGTTGAGCCTCCCTTACCCAAAATGCGTGAGACCACAAGTGTTCTGTATTTCAGATTTTTTTTTTTTTTTTTTTTGAATGCAGTATTTTTGTTTTGGAATAGCCTCACATCTCTTTCATTCACTACTTATGTTGTGTATGGGACGAGAGGCTGGAGAGAGACTGAGGATCTGTGAAATGGTGGGTATTCCAGCAAGTCCTAACTATGCTTCCTGTCATTTTGCAGATCTATTCTCTCTCTTTTTTTCCCCCACCAGCCACCCATCAGCATCAACTGTTCTGATGTTCTCATGCTACACCAATTTAAGACTGAATCTAAGCTGAGGGAAGGGCAATTTATAACCTGAGCAAGCCGGAGTAGTCCTGTATTAGACCATGCTTGACAAGTCTCCCTAGCACAGCTCATTTTCTCAATATTTCTCTCTGTGTGTCTCTCAGGTATAGTTTCATTGCTTCTTGGGATCTTGTTTGTTTGTTCATTGAATTTATATCCTGCCTTCTTCTCCCAAGATGGGATTCAAAGCGACTAATGTGAGAAGACAAGAAGTATGGCTTTGTCACCATAGGAAAATGAGAAGGGAATTAGTATTGTCTTGTTTCACTAATGTGTGTTATAAAGAAAAATGCAATCATCCTCATGGAGCAGTGCAAGAAGCAAATGATCATTATTATCACCATGCCGTTCCAAAACACATCCTAAATGCACCTGAAGCTCAGAAGGGTCAGACTAAGGCCCTTTCCGCAGCGGGCTATTAAAACGGTGCAGAGCGACCTCCAACGGAGGTCTTCTTCACCGTGGAGTGGACTGGGGCGGACTACTTTTCGTAGTTAAGCACCTCAGTCTGGTTTGGAGCGACCAGAACTGGTCGTGCAGCGTGCTTTTTAAAAACCTCTTTTAAGAGGTTTTTTAAAAGCATGGAGCGCGCAACTCCGTGTCACTTCGTCGCCGTGCTCCGGTGCAGATTTGCAGGCGCACACTAGTGCGTGCCTGCAGATCTGCCAGGGGCGGGCTTTAGGCTGGCGAGCTTCTCAGGTTGGTGGAGAGCCTCCACCAACCGGAAGCCGCCATTTTGGATGCCGGAGCAGCACAGAGCGATGAGCTCGCACTGCTCCTCATCCTGACGGACTCAACTGGACGCCGAAGAAATCCGGTGAGTCCTGTTTTCATGCGGTTCCTTCCCCACATGCAGAAAGGGCCTAAGCTAATGGTTGAATGGGAAAATGGCAGGTAGAGCTAGGAACAAAGCCTGTGTGAAAGTCTGGAGAGTTGACAATACTGTATTGGATGGACCAACAGTCCAACTAAGTATAAAGCAGCTTCCTATGTTCCCATTACCCCTTTGTGATGGCAACATGGGGTGTGTTCACTTTCCATCCATGAGGGTAATGCCATTTTTATTGCCCTTGGTATACAATAAAGCCAAATCTGCTCAGCACAGGAGTGCTGTCATCGTATCTCATTCCCTCTGTAATCCCTGATGGGCTAGAATCACATCGTGCTGCTGCCAAAATGTTTAAAAAGCAGAAAGAAATAACAGGATTGCTACAAACAACAGTGAGGGAAAAACATTCCCCTCCCAGTACTCTGGGTTTTATCAGGGGGAACTTCATCCCTTCATCCCCCTTTCCTTCATTTTTGTCCATGTCTAAAGATTTTTGAAGTCCTTGTCTCTGCCTTACTTAATTAACTGTCACTTAATATGAAGCCTGGGACCTGTGAAATCAAAATATGTGGATTTTGGTAATGGTAAATAAAACTTTCTGTCAGAGGAAACACACTGATCATTCATTCAATAACTCCATTGAGACAGAAATAGATGAGGTCACATAAGATACTGTCAATTAGATGGAAAATCTTTCTAGAGGTTTTTTTTAAATCCTCCATATTAAAAAAAAATCAAGTGGTTTACAACATACAAATATAATAAAAGCTATAACTCTAACAACAAAGGTTCTCCTCTACAAATTGGTTTTTTTTTTTTTTTGGTAGCACTCTAAGTGACAGAAAAGGATTTGTTAAAAAGTTGTGTTCTGCTGCTGCACAAGTTAAAAATGTGCAAGAAATGCCCATTAATATGAATTGTGCACAGAGGGCAATGTGTCTTATTGATGCTTTTGCTGTGGGCTTCATTAGAGACTCACAAAGTTGCTGTGTTTTTAAATAAAAAGTTATTCCTTATACTTTCAGTCCTTCTGTCCCTGTATGTTCATCTATATGTGATGTATGGGTTTCACTAGGAAAACATCTTAGAAGTGGAATATTTGAATGGGAAATGATATTCGGGTCATAAATTAAACAACAGTTCTTTTTGATCATTTACTTGAGAGAAGCATATTTACATTTTCAAATGTGATCATTTATTAAAGTAGTTTGTGTAAAGGCATTGCAGGAGAATCTGGCTTGCTTGCCAGAGCTCACACTTGCAATTTCATGACCACCATATCCTCAAGAATGAATCCCTGCATTTATTTTTATTTCTAGTTACTGCTATGGATCCTTTAATTTTTCCATGTGTGCATATGCAAAATCATAATGACTGGAAACTGGTTTTGATGATTGTCCCTAAGGCATAAGTGAGTTAGCATCCATATATAGAAATTCTAACTTAACCCAATCCATCCATTAAGATACTTTTTCCCCTCTGTTTGGCCTCCATTACTAGGTTGTAATGATTCTTTTATCCTCTTTTGCCTTTAGCAATCTTTATGTCTAACAGCTTAATTAATGCCTCAGGAGAAAATGCTGTGTAGCTTTTTATTCTTTCCATGTGTGTGTAAGCTCTTGTAGTCAGAAAAGTAATAAATAAAAATCAAAAATCTGAATAACCTTTTTCATATTTACCAAATTAACATGGATGCAGCTAGACCCTTTCATGACTCCTCCATCAATCCTTTAAAAACTCACCTCTGGTTCTCCTCCTCCTCCACCAGCTGCTGACTGGCCAGCTAAGGTTGCCTAGTTTCTTAGCATCACAAGCAGTCTCCTGATTCCCCACCACCACCACCAGACATGCCCAAGGAAAGAGATAGGCAAGAGACTGGAAGTATAAAGCCATCATACTGATCCAGTCCCCTTCCCTCTCCTTTCCGTTTGGACCCTGGGTAACCATTTTCCCAGCATGCCTCAACCTCCTTCCCACAGACACACACAGATATTTTGGTACTTGTGATTTTTTCCCCCACTTTTGCAAGGGTCCTGTACTCCTAACCCCAGCAAATGTGGAGGGCCAACTGTATTGACAAAATATTGTGACAAAAAGGGGCAAAATTCTCTTTCTCTCATTTGTCTTTTAGTTTCCTTATTTAGAATGACAAAGTAGACGTCCATTTTGGGGAAAGGAGCTATATAAAATCATAACACATATCCATGTACGTTACTTGCTTCAGAAGTAATTTCTGTATTCTATTTATAGGAAAGAATGCATGCATGACATTTTGCCAGATTTAACACAGAGACTTTGACAGGCTGAAAGCTTTACCCTTGGGATTTATGTCACATAAATTTAGTACATTAATGATATTTTAGATTTGGGTTGTTGAACATAAGCAAGGGAATTATTTAAATTAATGTTTCATTTTTATTCACCTTGCCAGAAGACAGAGCATGTTTTTAATTGCCAGATAATACAAAGAGTAAGAGGTGAAATGATTGAGAAGAAAAGAAATTTAAAGCATTTTGTTGGGAGGAAAGAAAAATGTATTGTTTATCCCTTGTATCATTAGGCAGTGGTTATTTTAACATGCAATGATTATGTGTAATACAAACAAAAGAAAGCTCATTGTGGAATATCTTAAAGTATTGCTTCTCTCAGCCCAGCAGTAATGGTTGGAGGCAGAAAAGAAAGAAGCTGTAAATTTTCTGTTCATTAAGATTTTTTGCGAACATAAAAATTAAGCTGGTTAGGGTTTTTTTATTAAAATATGTCTTTGTCTTCAAATTCGTTTCAACTTATGGAAGTCCTAAGGGCAACCTATCACATAGTTTTCTTGGCAAGATTTGTTCGGGGGTGCCTTTGCCTCCATTTGAGGCCAAGAGAGTGTGACTTGCCTAAGGTCACCCATTGGGTTTTCATGGCTGAGCAGTGATTCAAACTCCGACCAAAGTCCAGTGCTCTACTACTCCACTACACCATTCTGGCCCTATTATCCTGCTCTATGTCGCAAGTTCTGAGGGGGTGGATAAAAGTATAAATACAAAAGTTATTTAAAAAGCAATCATTTCATAAAGTCAAAACATCAAATGTTTAAAATATAAAATTCATTAAAGTACAATACAAACCATAATACAGCACAGCACATATAGTATTTAAAAGCCTGGTGGCATAAGAATGTTTTCAGTTGCTGATGGAAGGCTATCAAGAAGGGAGCCATCCTAGTTTCCTGAGGGAGGGAGTTCCACAGACTAGGAGCAACCACTGAGAAGGCTTTCTCCCTTGCTCCCACCAGACATGGTGGGAGAGAGAGAAACACCTCTCCAGAGGTTCTTAGAGCTCTGATGGGTTCATAAAGGAAAGTACGGTTCTTCAAATATGCTGGACTCAGGATCCATACTAGCCCTTTTATCCTGCCCTATATCACAAGATTTCAGGGGGTCATACACGTAAGATCAACATAAACATCTTAAAACCATTTTAAAAATACAAATGATTTAAATAGACTAAAAACACATTAAGCATATTAATGAAATACATTTGAAAGACTCTAAACGATTGTTCAGTTTTTCATATATCTCCATCAGTATACAAGTGCATTTTTGAAGATACCTACATGAACATACCTCTTTTTATGTGATCTCTCTCTCTCTCTCTCTCTCTCTCTTTTTAACATCATTTATAACCAGCAACAAGAAGGAAAATTTGGGCCAAGTTCCTCATCCATGTGGCTGCTCTGTATTGGTTAGCAGCGTCTATCAGTAGAGACTTCAATACTATCATTTTCAGAGGTAGCAACAAGTAGGTTTAGCTTTCTTCCTGCTGTGAGAAAATCTTTGAAAACTGCACAGTTTCTAAAGACTATTCACACTTTGAGACTTTTTTTGCTCAAAATTCATGCATGGGCTTTATGCAAAGAAATCTGCATTTTCTGCATAGAAAACATTTCTTAAGCCCTGAACTGTGAAGATTCTCATCAGTCTATTATCCTTGTCATCAGAGTTTTATGATGACTACAAACAAGTTTTTTGACCATTTTTTGAAAGATTGTAAAATATTTTTCCATCCCTCCTTACAGGGCATTTCTACTGTATCTCTAAGCAGCAGACCTGAGATCTATCACATCATTCTTACCGGTACGTTACCATTACCATTACCTTTCTTTACATTTTAATTTTTCAAGTTTTTAGTAAATTAGTGTGTTAAAAAATGAGCTGAAATCAAATTTTCACCAATTTCCTAATTTGCTCGGAAAAATTCTCCTCCTCCTCCTCCTCCTCCTCCTCTTCTTCTTCTTCATCATCATCATCATCATCTTCATATTTTTTTTCCTCTTCTCCTCCTTTTCCTTTTCCTTCTGATCAGGATTACTTGTTTCTTGCCTGGATCAATTTATTCACCTTCAGCTAGTTCATTACAACTTCAAGGCATTATTCCAGGAAAAATATGGAAAGCAGTAATAAAGCTGGGTATCATCAGCATACTAGTAACACCTGACTCCCAAATTCTGGACAACTTCACTCAAAAGTTTCATGAAGATATTACATAGAGGACAAGACAGAACCCCAAGGTACTTTACAGGAACTCCAAGAACTCAAACAGGAATCCCCTTGCACTGCCTTGTGAGAAAGCCCCTCAGGAAAGAACAGAGGCACTGTAGAATGTACCTCCAAGCCCCATCCCAGCAAAGCAATCCAGAGGAAGATCATAGTCAAAGGTATAGAAGGCCACAGTGAGGTCCAGAAGAAACAACAGGGATAAACTCTCCCTGTCTAGTTCCCAGAGTAGGTCATCCAACAAGATAACCAATGCTATCTTTGTCCAATGACTAATCCATCTCATCTAGGAACTCCTGGAGTTGCAAAGCCACCACACAGTCCAGTACATTGTCCCAAAATGGGATGTTGAACACTGGCTATTAGTTTTTCAGTATAGTAGGATTGAGGGAAGTACCCATTTCCAAAAGAGGTCTTACAACAGGCTCCTTCAGGTGTGTTGGGACTCTGCCTGCTGTAAGGAGGCATTAATAACTTTTCTTCCCACTCAACCAGTCCTCCTCTGCCTTTTCAAGGATCCTGTCCACATCCTGCGTAAATTGAAAATTATCCATCACCATTGGACAAACAAAATCAAAGTTGTGTCAAAGTCACAGTGAATCTGAGTAATTTTATTTGTGAAGTGGTGGGCAAATTTTTCACAGTGGGCTGTTAAGTGGCTTAAATTCTCATTTGGGACAGATTGTCACAGAACCCTGACCACTCAAAATAGCTCCACTGGACAGTTCTGTGAGGATGAAATAGACTTTTTTCCCCACCACCCTTACTGCCCTGCTTTCAGGTAGATTTTAGTCTGTTTTCAGTTAGATTTGCTTTGAGTTTTCTCTGTTGTTGCTGTAGTCTCCACCTCACTCACTTTACTGCTTCCAGCACCTTAGAATACCAGTGGGCTGGTTTAGCTGTACTCCATGAGAAGAGAAGCTTAGGGGCAATCTGGTCATCTCCTTCTACCCGAAATCAACCAGATCTTCAACAGGTTCACCTGCCAAAGCAACAGGAAACTCTCCAAGAGCCATTAGAAATTCATCTGGATTCATAATCCTCCTGGAGTAGGCCATTTTAATGGCTCCTCCACCTCTGCAGAGGTTCTGAGTCCCAGCAAGTCTAAACAGAAAACAAGGTCTACAAGTGTGCCCAGCAGCATGAATGGGGCCAGCTATCACTTAGGGCAGACTTATGAGGCCTTCCATCCTACACTGTTACAGTGCTATTATTCCACTTTCAACATCTTATGGAATTCTGGGATGTTTAGTTTATTGAGGCCAAAGACCTCTCTGGATGAGAATTCTAAATGCCCCTCCCTAAACTGCAAACTCCAGGATTCCACAGGATGTTGAAAGTGGAATAATAGCACTATAACCGTGTAGTGTGGAAAGGCCCATGGCTGTCATGGCAGACATGAAGTCCTGAGCTACTCCCAACAGGGTGGCCTCAGCAGTTATGTTGAAGTTTCCTGCTGTCACAAACCATGAGGATTCTAAGACCACCCCCGAGACCACCCTAGCTAGCTCAGAAAGAAAGCAGCAGGTTGGACAGTACACTCAACAGAATCCCTAATCTGTCCCAGCTATCCACTTCAAATAAATGCACTCACATTCTGAAGACTGAGGGTCAGGGTGTCTGGTCAAAGGGATATCATCCTGATAGACTATTCAACTCCACTTCCCTGCCCCCAGGCCTCACCTGCTGCTGCACAGAGAACCCTGATGGGCAAAGCTGAGAGAAATTACCCACCTCCAGCCTTATCCAACAAGATATCGTTAATACCTGCCAGGCCAGCCCATTCATCCAGGATCAATCCCAGTGCACATTACCTTCCTCCCTTTGTTAATAACACATCTCCCCTCCCTACAAGAATAGTAACGTAATAGTTTATCATAACAGGGCAATGTCCATAAGGAGGCAAGCTTTTCTAGTCTGCAAAACAACAGCAGAACAGCAGAACAGGCCCTTATCCTTGTGTGCAGCTCCTCTAAATCTCCCCATCCTTTGGTGCCAACCCCACTGGTGATGGACCCATCCCCACAGTAGTCCCACTTATATTCTCCATCCCAAGGGGCTAACCTAGTCCAGCTAAGGAACTTTCTGGAAGCTGCTTGCTGAGCCTAAGTCTTGCAATGAGACACACACTTGTGGTGGAAGAGTCCCAGAACAGTCCCAGATAGTACATGCAATAGCTGGCAAGTTCCCTCTCCTTCTCTGCCAGATATTTTTTCCTCTCTCTCTGCAGGAGTGCTTTCTCCTACAATTGCATACCTTTCAAAGGTGCGCCCCCCTCCCTGGATGCAAGAATCTTCTTAAATCCATCATACAGAGCAATTGTACAGCTGTAACTTGGTAGAATAAACACATGAATATTTATATGATTTGATGAGCATGAACTTATTTCATGTAAGCCAATAAAATTTACTTCCATACACACAACTTGATCAGCACAATATTTTGTCTGCTGTGGGAAATTCTGAGGATTATATGGGGGAGTGCATTCTGAGGGAAGGATTGGAAGAAAGAAGCTGAGAAGTCTGCAAGTGGAGCATATGGCAAAAGAAAAGAAAAGAAAAGAAAAGAAAAGAAAAGAAAAGAAAAGAAAAGAAAAGAAAAGAAAAGAAAAGAAAAGAAAGAGGACAGTGGATAACAAAACTTTAGCTAATTCCCAGAACATATCTTTTATCCAACATCAACTTGATGGCTTTAGATGGGCATGATGAGACCTGCAGCTGAATTGTCGTCCAAGGCTGAGGAGAAGCAGATAGGCCTGAGATCTTAAGTGGCTATATCTGATTTATTCAACTACCAGTCTAACAATTTCCTGTTGTATTATGGCACCCCTGGTCAGCTGCCTCAGGCCAGGATTTTCTTTGCTGGCATAGCTGTGCCAGAAGAAGAAAAGAAGGCGGAGGTATGGCATCAGAGGAAAATGGGCTATATGACAGGGGAAATGGCAGTGAAAGCCATACTTTTCAGAAGATCAAGCTGTTATGCTGATTCCAGGAAGGGCAGCCTTATTTCCTGATCGTGATAGATTTCATTGCTTTCAATCCAAAACTTCGCAGTTGAAAAGGAAAATTTATTTTGACACAACTGAGACTTTCACTGGTAAATATTACCACAGGATTCCAGTCTCTGGAAACTGTCTTACCGTCTCATAGGGCTGGCCCTATGACCCCTCCCCATAGGTAAAACATTCATATATCACTTTCCATTATTCAGGTGATTTGATTGAATGATCAATGAAATGATACTTTCTTCACTTTCTGCAGGTGATCTCTACTGAAATTATCAGACAGAAAAGTACTTATTTTTGTCTGGATTGTGCCTAACTGTATTCGAAATTACAGGAGAGGCCACTTTATAAAGGAAAAGTAATGATAAAAATATATACAATTTGAATGAAAATAGGTAGAGTTAAACTTTAGCAAACCTAATACAGAACAACACAGAAGACAGGGCTTCAATTAATCACACAAGGGCTTTTCAATAAGAATTTAGTACTTTCTCCTACTTTAAATGTCAAAGGCTCTTCAGAAATGTTTAGATCCAATACTATCTACTCTTAACTGTTCTTAGGGAAGTATTAGAGTTGAAGTACTTCCTCAGGTGATATATATTTCTGGCCACAATGAAAGCATTCTTCTTACCATACTAAGAAATTATAGAACTCAAAAAAGCGCATTGTGTGCAGTATATATAAAACAATCAAAGACCTAAAGATATTGCATGAGTTCAGCTGATCTTTATCTCAATGAAAATACTGTAGCCATTTAATCTCTTCATGTCTGGAACATCTATTTGATACAGCACATCAAATGCCAATAGCTTCAGTCAGGGTTATTTACTATTATTTATTTTATTGCCCATAATACCAATGCACCTTACACTCTCTCTGCAGGGCATGGCACACATTTTTAGAAGGCTGTTCTCTGTCTGAGAAAATATTTGAAGCTTTTGTAGACCAGATGAAACATGAGCAGTTCACATTCCTGTGCATGATGTTGGGTACATAGCCACAACTATGTGTTACAGTTTGTTGGAAATGGCAAATACGTTGTTTAGTCACCTAGCTAGATTGATTTGAGCCTGAAAGTCTAGATATATTAGCTCATCATGGATTAAAAGCCAGTCTGATGTCTAATACCAATTGCTATGTAATGCCTCAGAGTCATATAGAGACTTTCCTTGCCAGCTCCATAATCCAGACAAGTAGCTTTGAGACTTGTGTAGAAATTAACCATGTCATGGAGAGAAGTCATTTGGTGATACATGGTAGAGACATTACACTCACTACAACTAAACAGTTGACGACCAAATAAGAACATGCACAAACTGACCTTGAGTTATAAGATCTTTTGTATCAAGAGCTAGCACTCCTTAAGAGTTTTTCATTAGTAAAGCTAGCATGATTGAATGAGCCAACTCAACTAATCTTTGTGGAAACATCAGCCCTTTCAGTCTTTGGAAGAAATCTTGTCTCCAGCTTTTCAGTCTTGTCATTCTGGAATCTCATATGGCTACTTTGCTTAGCCGGTGTGTTTCAGCACCAGCTGTTCCACAAACAGGCAGTGGTGGTGAGTGTTTCTATTTTTCCCCTTTTCCATTTTTTTCCTAGCTCAGCCTGTTGGAATACTGCTGTCACATTTATTTCTTCTTCCCCTCATCAGAAGAATCAGGTGCTCCTACACAATTCACTGTTGTAGACTTCTTTATGCATCCTGATTAACCTATCAAAACACCGGACCTGCCAAAGCCCTGACACAATATTTAACAGCATTTTGGTAAGTGTGAGTGTCAGATGAACTTGTTCAGCATGATTAGAAATGAAATTGAAATCCTATTCAGGTGTTGCACAACACAATAAACAGGTGAAGAGGTGGTGCACACTAACCTCCCCTCTATCACCAGTTCATCCCCTTTTTCTAAGGATATAAATCTTTGTGGATTTCACATCTGCAAGCAAGAAAAAAAAATCAGTGATTTTCTTCCTTTTGTCTCAGAGTGTAGATGTTTTTGTGAATCTTCTTCTTCTTCTTCTTCTTCTTATTTTTATTGATTATAAAGAAAAGAACAGAACAAAAAAAGAAAAACATCATGTGATACACATAACAGTGAAACAAAATCAACAAAAACAAGTTTACATTGTTATTTCTCTCCAATTTCATTACAATCATATACTTATTCAACATATTCTATATCGCACTGCTTATATACTTTGGTTACCTATATCTAGATCTCATTCTCATTATACTCATTATTATTATAATAATTTCATTTATACTTTTCAATTACATTTAATCTATTACTATTACTAAATATGATCTCATTACTAAACATATCAAACTATTCGTAAAAATAAACCCACCCCCAGAGCCAATTACTTTGCAACTTACTCCACCTTCTAGAATTGTAGTTCTTCTTGTGGAGGTATGGCACCTTCCTCTTTTATTAAAACCTTTTCTACAAATATCTTCCATATTGCTTCAAAATCATTCCCCTTCAGTATTCCTTTTTTGGCCTTAATTCAACATGTTAACTTATCGTTAATTGCAATTTTCCACACTTTTTTATACCAATCCTCGATTTGAAAATCTCCATGAATTTTCCATTTTCTTGGTATAATTAACCTTATTGCAATTAATAAATTTGTAAAGAAATACTTCATTGCCTGGGTGCAATTAACCTTATCAAATATAGATAATACTGCTATACCTGGACATATTTGTGAAACAATTTCTGTTATCTCATTTATCTCTTTAAACACCCTTTGCCAAAATGTCTATACACCTTCACAATTCCACCATTTTTGTGAATTTTCAAGCAGTATTTGTACTTTGGGACTGTGGTCAGGAGAATTTTTGCAGTGCTTTTTCCTGTGCTGAAAATGTGTTTTTTGCATTCTGGATACATTGATTCCTTGGGGGGGGGGGAAGCTTTTTGTGTAAAAAAAGATCCCCCATATTTTCTGCACAAGAATTGGTAGATTTGTTCATTTTGCAAATTGTGCAAATATATCAATTGCTGCACAGAAAAATTTCTCCACAACTGCAAAGAATTCCATGACAATTCTCCTCTTCCTCAGTGGGGTGACTGGAATGTCAGGACACCCTTTTTCATAAGTGATGGGGATATGGACAAGTATTCTTCAGATCCCTACTTTCTTCATGTTGATGGTTATACTCTGAAGAGGAGACTATCCGTGTGCTTTTGAATCCAAAAAAATCAGGACACTGTACAAATTTTCACTAAATAGTTTGATCAGAATGATAAACAATACTGTTATTGCAGATGTTACAAAACGAAATAGTGATTTTAACTAATTTCACACAGCCCCACTCAGGAAATAAACATCCTTTGCCTAAACTCCTCCTTTTTGGACTAGATTTACTGTCTACTGGATCTGTGCCTTGAAATTCTGCAGTGGAAAGTCAAATGATGGTCCTCAGCATAGAAATCTTGCTGAAGCAGGCTGGAGTATGAACAGGGCAAACATTATTATCTTGCAGAGATTGCCCATAGGCTCACTGTTTATACATTATTCCATTATATGCTTTGGTGGGCACTTTTTCTGCTGTATATCTTTTTTTTTTTTAAGATAAAATTGCCAAAGATTATAGAAGTCTGATATTGGAAGTGTATCAGTAAAAGCACTGCATGGTACATGGTAATGAGCTGAAGAAGGATAAAATAAAATAGATCAGGAATTTGTTTCACTGTCGTTGGATCCTGACAGAGATGTAAAATGCTAGTGCACTTGATTAATCAGGCATTAGCTATTTAGTCACACTTGTTCCTCATTATTTATATGCAGCTATTCAGCAATGATGCTGCTGGCCACCCATTATCTTGTTGAAACCCAGGTGGAAGAAGTGGCAGCAAAGGTGTCAAGAGTCGTAGTGTATATTCTAATTGCCTGGAGAATAGTTTGGACGCTGACTCCCAATGAGAAAAGGAAGAGCTGTTATATATGTGTATATTTTTTCATTATTGCCTAGAATTTTGGAGTGTGCAGGAGCCACTTCACACAGACCACAGTTCTCCTTGTGTTTCTGGGGATACATATGGATAGAAAACATATTGCGACCCAGTGAAAACCTCAGTGAAGTTACTGCATACAAGTTAGTGCTTTAGTTCACTAGAATCATAGAATCATAAGAGTCGAAAGAGACAAAAAGGGCATCCAGTTCTGTACCCTGTCCTAAAGGAAGAGACAATCAAAGCACCCATGACAAATGCTCATCCAGCCTCCATTTAAAAACTTCCAAAGAAAGAGATTCCATCACATTCTCAAGAATTTCACTGTTGAATGTCTCTTGTCATCAAGAAGTTCTTCCTAATGTTTAGGTGGAATCTCTTTTCCTGTAGTTTGAAGCCATTGCTCCTTGTCTTAGTCTCTGGAGAAGCAAAAACAAGCTTGCTCCATCCTCCCATATGACATCTCTTCAAATATTTCAACATGAGTATCATGTCACCTCTCAGCCTTCTCTTCTCCAGGCTAAATATACCTACCTGTCTAAGCCACTCTTCATACGGCACAGTCATCAGGCTTTTTACCATTTTGGTTGCCTTCCTCTGGACATGTTCCAATTTGTCAATATCCTTCTTGAACTGTGGTGCCCACAACTGGACATAGTATTGCGGGTGAGGCCTGACCAAAGTGAAATACAATGGTGCTATTACTTCCCTTGACTTAGACACGATTGATACAGCCTAGAATCACATTGGCTCTTTTAGCTGCTGCATCACACTGTTGACTCATGTTCAACTTGTGGTCTACTATGACTCCTAGATCCCTTTCATATGTATTGTGTTCACCCATCCTATATCTGTGCATTTCATTTTTTCTGCCCTTGTCCAGTATCTTACATCTCTCCCTGCTGAAATTCATTTTGTTAATTTTAGCCAAACTCTCTAATCTGTTATGGTCATTTTGAATTCTGATCCTGTCCTCTGAAGTGTTAGTTACCTCTCCCAATTTGATATCATCTGCAGATTTGATAAGCATGCCCTCTATTCCACATCCATTCATAAAGTTCTTCAATAGCACTGGGCCCAGTACTGACCCCTGTGGCCTTCCTCTAGTCACTTCTCTCTAGGCTGAAGAAGAGGCATTGGTGAACAACCTCTGAGTTCAGTTAGTCAACCAATTCTTCACCACAGAAAGAAAGCTGGGGAGGGGTCAACGGGACATCCTGTGGAAAGGATTTCCACAGTCTGGGGAGCAGTAACAAAGACCACTCTCTTTACTAAACATACCTGCAAAGCTGGTGGGAATGCAAAAAACCCCTCCCATGTGGATCTTAACACTGTGCTGGCTTATATAAGGAGATAGTCTAGACCAGTGGTTCTCAACCTGTGAGTCCCCAGATGTTTGTGGATTTCAGCTCCCAGAAGCTCCAGCCACTATGGTCAATGCTCAGGGCTTCTGGGAGCTGAAGTCCAAAAACATCTGGGGACCCACAGGTTGAGAACCACTGGTCTAGACCCAAGTTATTTAGGGCTTTAAAGGTCAAAAACAGCTCTTTGAATTCTACCCAGAAATGGGCTGGTAGCCAATGCAGGTGTTTTAATAGTGGAATCACATGATCCCTATAGCCAACCTCAACCAACAGCCTGGTTGTAGTGTTTTGGACCCACTGAAGTTTCTGAAGAGTTTTCAAAGGCAGCTTCACATAGAAAATGCCACAGTAATCCAAATTAGGATGTAATCAAGGCAAGTGTCATTATAGTTAGATATGACTTCTCAGGGAATAGGCACTGCTGGCACATGAATATTGACTGTGCAAGTTCACTCCTGGCCACAGCTGAAACCTGAACATCCAGGCTCAGATCTGAGTCCAAAGACATATCCAAGCTCTGAACCTGAGATTTCTTGGGAAATATAATACCATTCAGCACAGTATTGAATCCCTATTCCGTGATCGACCTGCCACAGAACAGGAGGAACTCTGTCTTGTCTGGATGAAGCTTCAATTTGTTCACCCTCATCCAGTCCCTTACTGATAGCAGACACTAATTGTGACAGAGCCTGGGTGTGTGGCTAACCTGAGTGGCAGGTGAGCCCAGCAACAGGTTGCCAGATGAACAAAGTGGCTCTGTGTGAGGGAAACCCAGCCCACTAGTGAGAGAGAGGGGCTGTGGTCTGAGAAGAGAAGATATAGATATAAGGCACAGTGACTTGGATTTTTGAGATTTTGAAGCCTTGGGATATCCCCAGTAATATCATTAATCATTTTACATTGAGTCCCATCCCATGAACTCTCCCTAGAAGTGAAGATGGAGGCTGTCATACTTTAGCCATATTATGAGAAGACATGTCTCACCAGAAAAGACAAAAATATTCATTAAGAAAGAAGGTAGAAGGAAAAGAGGAAGACCACCGTGCAGATGGATAGACTCAAACAAAGAAGTTACAGCCTTGAGTCTGCAAGACCTGATCAGGACTGTTGATGATACAACGACTTGGAAGTTTCCCATTCATAGGGTCACTGTAAGCCAAACCAACTTGACAGCAGTTAACAACAACCATCCACAGTTGCTCGCAGCTTGTCATTTGAACACACAGCCACTCACACACACACACTACTTATATAGAAAATATTCTAATATTTGGGGGGAAAAGACTGAAATTTCAGCTAAGGAGAAGATTCCAGATAAAGGTAAAATGAGGAGATTATTCTTTTTTAGGGAGATTTTGAATTTTTTAATTTTTTTTAAAGATTTTTTAGGGAAACAGGATAAGGAAGTTTTAATTTAGCCTACTTGCTTCTAGCCAGAATTTGAATGCAAAACATAATAAAATGTGAGCCCTGGCATCAGAACAACAGAGACAGAAGCAGGAAATTAACTTAATAAATATATAGACCCCCTGGGAGGTTTTCATCAGTTGCTGCAACAAATCAATGAAATTTGTGAATTTTAGTTGCTGCTCTACGTACCCTAAAGGCACCACATCCTGTCTGATCTTGGAAGCAAAGTTGGGTCAGCCCTGATTATACTTGGATGGGAGACCACCAATGAATACCAGGTGCTCTAGGCTATATTTCAGAGAAAGGAACTGGCAAAATCACCTCTGAGTATTCCTTGCCTAGGAAAACCCTATGAAATTAATGGGGTTGTCATAAATTGTCAGGTGACTTGAAGGTTATGTCCACACACACATACACTTCTCTTCTGGCTGAGCTGAAGATTTGTACACAAGCCTTTCCTCTTGTCTGGACCTGAGCCCACCAAAACTGGAGAATAATAGCACCTTTGTTTCCCATATGGAGGTGACCCATGAAAATTGGATAGACAGGACCAGGTCCTGAGATTTGGCAATCGTACCTTCTTTGTACAATTGCTGTGGATCAGCTATCTCTGCTTTATGAAAGTGTCTGACAACTATGTACTTGCTGGATCCTTTAGCTTCAAACATATATTTGGGAAACAGCCAGAACAAGAGGGGAAAAAGTGGGACAGGAATGATATTTCACACAACCTTGCTAGTTGTTTATTGAATTACAAAAAGTAGTTTTTTAAAAAAGATCTTAGACAAGAGAAAGGAGCTTGCTATTTTACATCATGCAATATGTTCATTGTTTGGATTAAACTGAAAAAGACAAAGGTGGAATGAGACCAAGAGGCAAGGATTACTAGTCATAAATCTCTTTGAAGAGCTTCAGGCTTTCAAAAAAATCTCCTTTTAACAACAGACATCACCATGTATGCAACAACCAGGAGCACTTAAATAAATAAAAATCTTAGTACTTCTCTTTCAAAAGAATCTCAAAGTATTGCTGAGGGTCTTCTACTTCCTGCTGATTTTGTTTTCCCAAAAATGTGTATTGATTTCTTCCACCTCTGAGAATAATAAATGTTATTAAAAATAAATGGCAGGAATTATTCAGATTAAATGCCAGGTGGCTCATGGCTTTTACTGTATTTTGACAAAAACAAATCAAGACAGCTTCACTTAATAATATATTCAGGGAATGAAAAACACAGATCACCCCCGAAAAAAATCATAAAGGAACAATCTGGATCCATTAAAATCCAAAAAATTGTGATCAATGTGGTGCATCCAATTAATGAGACCAAATGTTTGGTGAAGTTCATCTTTTGCTTATACTCATGGCAGCGGGTGGCTTCCATTGTCAGTGGGTCAAGGAACTGCCTCTATTTTTAGTTTAAAGGAACTATCCAAGGTGCTGAACCCATTCTCTTAAAAAAGGCTTATTAGGTTGCCTGATTAAACTTCAGACAAAAACTCTAAAGGGACTTACCACTTTACTAACTTGGGAGATACCAGACGCCACTGGACAAGCCTGTGCAATGGATATGAGTATATATGTGCTGGAATAGAAGGGCTACTTATTTATCAGACTGTTTGATTATGTCCTTGAACTGTTAAATTGCATATCATCCAACTGTCCTGATTTGGCAGGGACAGGCCTGTTGTCCTTCTTTTTCCACCTGCATTTAAACTGTCCCAGATTCTTTCTTCTCCTCCTCTTTCCTCTCTTTGTCCTAAACGTTTTTCAATTGCTGCAAACTGATTTCAAGGTACAAAAGTACCCATATTTGCCAGCATGTAAGACGTGCCGGTGTATAAAATGAATCCCATTTATATGCTGACAAATACTGTTTGCCAGTGTATAAGATACACTGGAGTATAAGATGCACCCCATTTTCAAACAGTGTTTTTCAGGAAAAAAGTGAGTCTTGTACACCAGCAAATATGGTACTTTCATTCAATTAACTCAGCAGAGGTAGAGGAGATTGGGGACAATATCTTGCCCTTCCCAATAAGCTCGTGTAAAAGCAAACTGCTGAAGTCTCTTAACTCGTGTGTTCTTGCTCATTAAAAACATTTGATATCTTGACCACATGCTGATATAGCTTGGCCACCTGGATCCTGGCTTTCATCTCTGAACACTGGATGACATGAGATTATTTTTTAACACACGCGTGCATATACAGAGAAGAAAGCACAATAAATAGCTTTGGATTTCTTTCAAAAGAGTGTGCATACTGTTTTTTTTTAATTTATTTCATTTTGTTATGTAAAAATTTTCTAGAAATACAACAGAACAAAGGAAATGCACCCAATACAACAAACAATGGAAATACATTGATTGCAGTACTTGGTATAGGATGGATAAACAAGACAAGAAGATAAACCCACTTGAGAAGCTTACTGATGGTTAAGAAAATTTCTTTGCACAAGGTATATAGCCAAATCTTTGAATACATGTGTGTACACACATAGAAATAATATCTACTTTCTAATTTGATTAGAAATGTGAAGATCTTACATATTTATGCTTTCATTTAAACAGTTGGTCTGTTTACCACTGTATACAAACCCACACACCTGTTCACAGAATCACCAACTTGGTATGCTGTCTAATGGGATCAACAGGAAGACCTTATTAAAGGTTTGAACTTGATCCACCAACTGCATTGGATGCTTCCTGAACAAACATTTAGGCAAACGGATAGCTGGATAGATAGAAAGCTAGACGAATCTAGAATGGTATTTATGAAATCATTTTAATCAAGCCTCCTATTTATATTTAGATGGACATCTCAAATGTTCTGTAGAAGCTGAGAGAGACAACCACCAAAGTCTGACTATTTTTCAGAAAAATTGGTGGTTTTTTATTCAATCTTGCATGGAACTTGGCATGAACAAATTTTCAGCATTGTAGGTTCTACCATTCAAAGTTTTGTTTCATTGAAATCCTAAATGAAATAATCAACATCAGTCCAGTAGGAGATAAATGGAAACCATGGCACAGTAACAATATTCTTAAGATTGGGATTCCTTGCTTATAACACTTGCTGTGTGAATTTTTGTGCACATAATTGTAGAAACTCCAGTTTTAGCAATCTACTACTATTTTGGTGGTTGCTTTGAAGATTCCTAATTATGTACAACGCATGTTTTGTTGTAGTGTACAATTGTTTAGTGATGTCTCTATGCAGAAATCTAGAGTAGTTATGTACAGAATGATGAAGAAACCTAGCTTTTGGAATTATATTTAATTCAAAGTGCAGAAATACCAGGAAATACTACAGGGAGAACACAGCTCCTTTGCTGCAACAGTTCTACTGGGAGTTGGTCAATTTCTGGACACAATACAAAGGGTTGGTTTTGACACAGAAAGCACTGTAAGGCTCACGTCCAGGATTGTAGTCTTCCATATGAACCTGCCCGTGTTTTGAAATATTCTAGAGAGGCGCTTCTCTCTGTCCCACCACCCTCACAGGCACATCTGGTGGAAACATGGGAGACAGTCTTCTCAGTAGCTGCTTCCAGATTCTGGGACTCCCTTTTCTAAGAGGTTACTCTGGCACCTTCCCTACTCTCTTTCTTTAAACAGCTGAAGACTTTCTGCTTCAACAGGCCTTTGAGGACTGATTGTTTGGCGGATTGGCCTTTTACAAAGTATTGGATTTTTGATTTGTTATTTGTCTTGTCCTATTATCCTTTTAATGGAATATGTTTTTAACTTTTTGATAATTTAATTAATTTTTAACATTTGTATCTTGTGAATTTTTTTCTTAAAAAACTATTGTAACTCCATCTTAAGGAGAAAAGGTGGATGGTGATAGAGATGATGATGATGAAGAGGGGGGGGAGAATATGCTGAGTGGTAATTAGCAAACATCCTTCAGTTGTCTTGCACTGTCAAATATTGCCACCAAAAGTGAAAATAAACACAGTCGGTCCATGCCTGTTCCAACATCATAGTCAGATTGATAGATGACTGAAATTTAAATGTATTGGACACATTGGTTCTTTTAATATTTTAAATATAACCAAATATTTGTGTGGAGGGGTTGTCTCAACACTCAATCTTTTTTTCTGATATGCAGGTGAGACGTACAAATAAACAAATGAATGAATAAACTTAATAGAAGAAATAGATCAATGTATTTTAAAAAGATATTTCTTTCAGAATGTTTTCATAAAGTGAAACCACAAGTGTTTTTCTTTTTACCAAGACACCATATGAGACATAACTTCCCTGATTTTTTATTATATATATTGTAAGTATGTGTACCACACTGTACTTACAAAGTTAGTTCATTTACTGATTATTAATTTGTAAATATTTATAAGCCAGTTCCATTGAAAATTTCAAAGCAGGGTGTGATAATAATAAAAATACGTAAAGCATGCACTGTTAAAAAGCCCATAAAACCAAGCAACAAATTATACATAGTATAGGTAATAGAATGAACTACAGTGGGAAAACTTGCAAAGTGTTGTTGGTGTTTTCTCCAGAGTAGTGGTGTTCATCATGTTCTTGTGGATTATACTAGTAGCATGCATTTACCTACCATGGAGACAAAGTGTATTTGAAAATGTGAGAATATGTGAGAAAAGGTAGAGACATGGAGACATCCTGTCAAAGAGTCTGTTAATCACTAGGAGATTATTTTCCTGATGATAATGAAATTCCGTTTTTGTCAGTAGTAGAAAAAAAACAAAAATGTTCATGATCCTACATCACATGGGGGAGAGCATGACACTCTGCCCATGCATTTATTTCCAGTTCTTGGACTTCTCAGACACACAGGGTCGCTTGAAACTGCATTATCTCAGCCATTTAGCAGCCAGGCGAAAGGGCAGGGCATCTGAAGAGCATCCAGTTGCTCTTCGACAGTCTTGAGCAGTAGCTCAAGTAGCTCTTTCTCCCATGTCTCCATCGAGCATGCTGGAGATCCTAGGGGAACTTCCATCCCTGCCAGGGGTTGAAAAGAGCACAAATCTGCCTTTGCAACATACTTGTGTTGTTGGGAGAGGCATTGTGCAGGGCGCTACCAGACAATTCCATGTGCAAAAGTTATAAAAGTATATATGTACATGTATGCATGTCATGTATGTATGTCACAAACAGGATTCTTATTCGTGGCAAAATTTTTAGTAATCACATTGTATTTTGCACAAAAAGTTTCTTTTATCAAGATAAATTATTTTTTGAACCAGAAAAGGTGCACAAAATTTCACAAAATGTGAAAAGATATTTGAAATTTCACCAAAAGCTCTTAAAAAAAAACTTCATTTCTCATATATGAAGGTGAGATAAGTAAAGATTTGTGAACCTAATGTTCATTGTTGTTCTTTTTTACATCTGAAAGAAAGAATAAGAGAGAACCTGGCCATTTCTGCCCTACACCATAGCGCTATTCTTCCACTTTCAAAATCCTGTGGGATTCAGGGGTTTGTACCTTACTGAGGCCAAAGAGCTCTCTGGCTGAGAATTCTAAATGTCCCTCCCTAAACTGCAAACCGCAGGATTCCATACGATGTTGGAAGTGGAATAATAGCACTGTAACAGTGCAGTGTGGAACTGGCTCCTGTGTGTGAGAGAGAAAGAGAGTAAGAAAAACATAGCTCTTGACCAAGCAATCAGCACCAGATACATTTTTCTTGAGATGTCACACTTTATAATCATGCCAGAATAATATTTTTCCCCCAGGGAATAGTTGCACCCAATAGTTGCAAAGAAAGTCATATTAACCTCAGTAGACTGGACAGTAGAAGTTTCTAAAAATAATTTTCATTTCAGTCTTGGACTTTTCTTATTTAAAAAAATTGTCTTGGCCTTTTCTTGATACAAAGCTATGGAGCCTGCCTTTGGATTCTACACACATGCAAACTTCTCCACCACTTAACTGTTCAATATATTGTATTGTACCAGTGTCATTTGAAAAGCTAAGCAAATGGAGTGGAAATTGCTTATGAATATAATGCAAGTTGGAGCTACTTTGGCCAATATTTGCTGACCTGGTTTCTTTTAAAGAACTGCAAATTCTGATATATTGAGAAAATTCAGGCCGTGTTCAGTGTATGCATGCATTGCAAAGATACACACACACAAACTGCAGATTAATGACATGTACATGAAAAGTTTGTTCAAATTAAAGTATAAGCTTCTGTTGAAAAACAAGCATAAATTTATGTGGGAGAAACTTTGCATTCCCTTGCAAGTAATGAAGTACCAGTTGACAAGGGTAAATATAATCCTGTCATTTTCAGAATAGTGTCAGGAAAGGAATTTTGAAAAACAAAACAGTCTAAAAATAATTATTCTATACTTTTAACCTCAGTTTTTAATTCCTTCCTTTTGTACATTTAAAAGTAGACTATGAGTGCTATTTCCACATATAGTTAAAATTTAATTAGACATTAGATATGACACAGTAGCGTATGGTGAACATATAGATCTTAGATTACTCATAGTTCAATGAATTATTGAGAGGATAATGTATAGCTTTTATATAATCAATGTAGGCCAAATGCTTTCTCTTGCACACAGGCAAGTAATCCTGTTAGAAGTAATGATTCTACTTATGTAAGTCAAAGTTAGGGCTTCCTGTGCCTGTTCCATGTGATTTTTCCAAATCTCTCCAGGCTATCTAGCACTCTCTGGTTTGCCTTTAAAATATTTCACATGTTATACCTGATTTAACTAACTAGTTAATAACCTCCATGCAGGCATGTTCCTAGCCTTCAGGTTTAATATGGTGATTGCTGTCAGAGCATATTACTTTCCTTTTCTGACTGAACAGCTATCTGTTGACAAATGATGCAGTGAAAACCAATATCCTTTTGGGAACAATAACAGACATAAACCCTCTCTATCCTGCTCCTCACTGGGGCCAAGTTCACAAGTTCCTCATGGTCTGAGGGCTGCAGCAGCTGAACCAAATCCTGCCTTTCAATGGGAACTTAACAAGTTTCTCATGGACAGAGCACTGCAGCAGCTGAACCACATATGGCAAGTGATGAGGCAAGTTTCCATTATACACACACCACACAGACATATTGCACAGTGCCCACCACTAATGGCACCCAGCTTGGAAAGCAGGTTGCAGAATTGTAGTTCCATTCAGGCAGCAATAGGAAACTTTCACTCTGTAGGTAGATGTGAACTGCTGAGGTTCCCTGTATTACTTGAATGTTTCCTTCCCACCCCCCTCCAAAACCTGGAAAGGTTTTACATCTAAATAAGCTCAAGCAGACAATCTGGGAAAGGTTTGTATAGAAAAAGGAGCTCTGTTCTGTAGCTCAAGATCTAGGAAGAACACTAGCTCTTGAGGTCTGAAGACAAGAGATTTAAGATTAAATTAAACACAGATATGTATTATTTTGTTCTCGTTATGACTATGGTTGATTTATTTCAATGTACTGAAAGTTTTCTTCTAGGCACACAAAATACTTAGAAGTGTTTTATTATTTTAAGATGTACAGAAGTTAAAAAAAAAAAACCCTACAAAATTCTACCATTGTAATACAGAACTAAACCTTCCCCCAGGAACAACAAATCATATGGATAATCACTTGGTATAATGCTGCTCTTTAAAACTATCAGCAAATCATATCCAATTAAATGTATGTTTATTTGTAGTTTTTGATGTCACTTGATTACAAGACATTTGTATGCTGAGGAGCAATTACAGTGAAATGGCCCTTGCTCATCCTTTCCCTCAGTTGTCCTTGAAATAAGCAAGGCATGTTCTGAGCTCTTACTGTATGAAGAGTTCTACTGGTTCAAACCAAAGGTCTATCTAGCCTAGGAACATATTTCACACAGTGGCCAATTTGATGCCTGCGAGAAGCCCACAAACCAGGAGACGAGAAGAGTAGCAGCATAGAAAATCACAGATCTGTTTCCTGAGTGCAAGTTATCATCAGAAGCTTTTCCAAATTTTTCTTATTGATTTGAACAGGATTAAGAAGATTAACTTTCTCTGGATCAGGGCCCTTATCTTTAGCTAGCCAATCTCTTGTCTGTTACCCATTAGTGCATGGAAGTAAAATAGCTTGTATCCTTTAAAGTTTGTACCACTAAATTCATTTTTGGAGGGCTGGAAATACAAACCACAGTACTTTTTTTTTCACTGACACCACTTACACAACATATACGTGTAATTATAACCTTTGAAATGATTTTTTTTATTACCTTCTTTTCTATAATAGGAAGGTGATTATGCATGTTGTAGTTGGTTAATAAAGTGAACTTAAAAAGAAGGAACTAGAAAGGCTTTCTAAGAAATGCCTGTACATAAGATAGTTGCAAGCCTAGGCACATTAAGTTTCATTAGATTTGGTCAAAAGAATATTTTCCTTTGTGGTTACCCCTTAATTTAATCACTGCGTCACAAAAAAAAAAAAAAAAAAAGTTTGAGGGTTAAATAGATGTTCTTAAATGGAGTCCAAAGCAGATTGGTGATCACCAAGGAGCCTGTCTGAAATTGCTCCAAAAGTCTCCACCCTCAAATTGTCACTTCAGAATTTCAGCAATTTGTTTAAATTCTCCTCTTTTAAATACACACACACACATGGTGTGTGAGAGAGTGAGTGAGAGAGATGGATTTATCACAGCTTAAGTCTGAAAACAGGATTTGCATTTAGAATGCTATAAAAATAGGATATTCCTTTAGGTGTACTTATGAGGGATAGTGCAGATCCACTCATACAAGCCAAGATAAGAATGCTAAATGCAAAGCAATTTGGTTAGGTACTAAATTTGAAATCTTACAATGCGGTAGACTAACAACCACCAGAAACCTAAGCCCAGCTGACTGTATGGCACCATCCAGAGTGGAAAATTAAAATGACAGGTTTAAGAGATAAAGACAATCTTGCTCTTATTCTGCTTTAGGGTCCCCACCAGTTTATCTCTGTTACGAGGTGTAACATAATATTGCATACACATCCACTATAAACACTGAGTCTTTTATAGATATGTCAAAAGGATACCATTTGATATGAAATAAAATGAATTACAACCCCATAAAAGCCCTATAATTTACTCTCCTGTGGGCATGCAACCCCTATGCCGAAAAAGCACAGAGTTGGTGAGAAGGGGAGAAGATAAAGAGGGCTTTTAAATTTTACCTTGTGTATAATCAAAGCAATAAACCACAGCTTTCAATTATGTGAGATAAAAAGGTTGCCCATAGCTAAACTAATAAACAGTGTCATTAAAGCTTATGCAATTTTAATTAATGAATGTCTAAAGTTTTAAAAGCATTACATTTGAGGTTCTCTCTCATTCTTTCAGCTCCTCTGTTTCTGAGCTTATCTGTCTTCGCCCCTATGGTTTATTAGGCAATATTTATGCTTGCAAAGATTTTTGTTTTATCCTAAGTACTTCTCGGAATCCATCACAGCCTGAAGCCTGTTATAATTATTGAAAATGTTGATACATAAAGATATATGTTTGCAGATTCCTTATGACTTTTTCTTCTAAAAAATAATGCCCTCACTCCTACCTCATCTTTCTATTAATAGTACCAAGGTAGCATTTAATTGATCCGAGAAGTTTGGTGATAGCTGCATTCCACTGCTATCAAGTTTTACAGCTTTTATATAGCTAGAGCAGCCCATTGAAACTCATATTCATTCTGCACGTATTTTCTTTTGGTAATATGTCTTCTTTTGCATGCCCTCTTATAATTAGAAGCAGGCCCCTAAGGGCCCAATTAGCCAACATGTTGAATGTAATTATAAGTCCTGAAATGTTTGTTTGCCTTCCTTTCTATGTATGTCTGTGATAGGACTTTGACCGTGCATGCTATTACCCTACTCTCAAGGAAGATTCACTTCCTAATCATTCATCTAATGAACTTGATACAATTTCACCGTCCTGCTTTACAAGCAACAGATTCTACGTGCCAAGATGAGGGAAAGTAGGCTCTTAGAAACTGCTTCATTCAGTAGATGTGCCAGAATATAGAAATTTCTCAAACTGTTCTTGGGAAAATATTTTATTTTTATTTTTAAGTTCAATAATTGGCCCATCTTGAATTTACTATGTCTGGCAATAACCATGTTTACTATGCCTGGTGGTAACTCTTTAGGGAATATTTTTCAGCTTTACCACTTCATATCCATTTGAGTAGAGACAGCTGAGATGTGATTCTGTCCTTTGTAGGTTAACAGTATGTACTACTGTTACACAGTGAGGGAGATTGTCTAATGACATAATGGGAATATTCAGCTGTCGCTGCTGGTAAACTAGCTTATCAGAGAAAAGCCACTATGCTGGCTTCTGTCCTTCTGCTTGCATTGAGATTGGGTAATCAGGGTTCTTTCTTATCCCTCACTTTCTTCAATATCTATATGAAGCTGTTGGGTGAGTTATTAGGAGTTTTGGAGCTGGGTGCCATTGGTATGCGGATGACAAACAGCTATATTTCTTCTCCTCAGAGACAACAAGGACTGTGCAGGTGTTGGACCACTGCCTGGATGCTGTAATGGGCTGGATAAAGGAGCAATAAATTGAATTTGATAGCTGATAGGATGAAGGCTCTGTGGATTGTTAGTACTTGAGTTTAGGGAATTTTGATACAGCCTATGTCAGATGAGTTTGCACTCCTCCTGAAGAATCAAGAGTATAGTCTCAGGGTGGTCCTAGATCCATCTTTGCTGCTAGAGGTCCTGGTGGACTCTGGGACTTTAAGTTCTAGGTGCCAGTTCCAGCTGGCACACCAGCAATGACCTTTTGAACAGAGATAACCTAGCCACAGTAGTTAATGCAGTGGTATTAGTACTACTGAAGTAATTAGTTATCAGTATTTAATGCACTTGTAATCTCCTGGTTAGATTGCTATAGTGTACTCTATGCAGGAGTGCTGTTGAAGATAAGTAAGAAGTGACAGCTAATGCCAAGTGACTAGCTCAACTGCTGACTGGTATAGACAGCAGCCTAAATACTCTGAAGGACTTGTCCAGTCATGGAACTTAAGCAGGGTTAAATCTGGTTAGTTCTCGATGGGAGATGACCAATAAATACCAGGTGCTGTAGGCTGTATTTCAGAGGAAGAAACTAACAAAATTTCCTCTGAGTATTCCTTGCCTAAGGAAACCTATTAAATTCACACACAGACATAGACATCATATAATACCAGTTGTAAAAGAACTGCACTTGTTGCCAATACACTTCTGATCTGAATTCAAGACGCTGTTACAGTTTTAAGAGTGACTCTTTATACAAGAAGAGTTCCCTTTCAATTATTTCTAGTAAAATCATTGGAATATGACAAGTTCAAAACACACTGTCCTCCCATCTGCCTTAACACCTTAACACCAAGCTGCAGCTTCCTCTATGACGTTATAATTTGGGCCCTTTTCGCATGCCTTTTTTTTGTGCGAGCACCCCTTGAGTGTTGCGTGAATGGGAGCATTGCTCCATATGACGCACCCCCACTCACGCGACACTCATGAGGCTAAAGCGGGGCGCACAAGCATTTTTTTATTTTCTGCCGTAAACCGAAAATACTGTGCGCTCGCGCAATGCTCGCAGTGCCCTCGCACATTTACCTGTGTGCAGTGCTTCGGCGAGCCGGGCCGGTCGTGCTTCCTTCGCCCAGAGCAGCCTGCAGCTCCCACACTGTGCTGCGGAAGGAAAGGGCAGGGCGCTAGCGTGATGGTCGCACTACGAGGAAGCCGATGCAGGAGGCAGAAGGGCTGTCGCACCAGCACCGCTCCCCACTGCCGCAGTGAGGTAAGGTGGAAAAGGGCCTTAATCCTTTGGTCCATAGCTGTGGGAACAGATGTTGAAAGCACTCTTTAAGGATGGTGGAGGTATTGGCCATACAGTAATCAAGAGGCAAGGCTGCTGAAGAGAACAACAAATTATGCTTTATGTTTCAATTCATAAGAATTTCAATTGATAAGAGAGAAAGATGATTTTATCCAAGCTGGAAGCTGCTTCTGGATATACAAACAGATATGTGGGGAAAATGTGTATTAAACATTTTAAATGAAGATAAGCAAATTATTGGACAGGTTTTGCCATAGTGAACTTTCTTTGAAAGAGAATGCTTTTCATATAATTTCCTGAAGAAGATAGAAAGCAACCTTTTGCAGGCAAACCAGGAAATCTAAAGATATAGACTGTTTTCTATAGATAATACATGATTACCACCAACTCTACTTGGATGAATTAATTGACAAGATGGTCCTTCATGGAGTATTTACCTGTCAGTGCATTCCATCATTTCCTCTCTTAGGAAATTTGTGCATGAGCTTATGAACAAGCTTAGAAATATGCACAGTTTAAATTGTCTCCTCTGAGATATAACAAACTAGCATTATGGAAGAGCTTTGCTGTTATCAGAGTCAGTTATGGCTGGCACCTTCCATTTTCATTAAAAATGAAGCACTACAGCAGATGGGCTTCAAAGATATTTTTAAGATTTAAGTACTGACCCACGGGAGGGCTACACTGTGAAAAGATCCTTTAAAGAGCTTCAGTACATGCTGGGTTGGAGGAGGGGACTGTGGGGCAGCCTATTAATCTCACACTTAGATCTTTTCATTAATTTGCTGTTCCAACATTTTGTTCACTTTGTGCAATATGAGTGGTCTTACTGGGTGAATTTTGCTTCCTTTCTGAGTTCTCCTCCCACACTGAAAAGGGAAGTTAAACAAAGTTAAGCTATTAGGCCATTTTCATAAGCAATGCTTAAATAGTGTGGTTTTCTCTCCCTCCTTAATTTCCCACATCTCCAATTTGAATGTGAAGTTTACCTTGGCTAATATGTCCAGTTGTTCAAAGGTTATTTTTCCACATTCTATGGCATAATCCCATGTTAACAATATAAATACATGTGGTCCATGTCAGAGTCGAAAGTATTTCTGAAAACTTCCTTTGTTAGATGGTGTTCTGGCCACACATGGTGGCCTTGAAATCAGAATTAATATTAGTTAATTCATGCTTTCACTGTTACCTTTCAAAATGAAGCAACTGAGTGATTGACAGTTTAATTTTTTTCCTTCTTCATTGGTTAGCTCAGAGTTCCTGCAGCAATGCCAGTGCCAGCACTACCATTCAACACTGATATGGCCACCGAAGCAGAAGATACTTAGCGGCAGTGAGCAGCATCGAGGCAATGGGCAAAGGTGTGCATGCCATGCTGTTCATCTTCCCAGTCTAGCTACCTAAAATCCACTAAGGAGCAATGAAGTATATTGTCCCACTTTCAACACTGGGATAAGTTTCATTTGCCAATCTTTGGCTACTACATATGAATAATCATATTTTCCTTTACCTTAAACAGCAAAATGCCCCAGAGACTATCTTTAAAAAAATATTTCACAAAAGCACACTATTGTTACTTCCTCAAATATCCCAAGCAACACCATAGCTTTAGTTTTATGCTGCAAACCACAACTTTACGAGATTAAAAGTGATGAAAGCTCACTTTTTATCCAATTATGATTAAATCAAAGGACCCTCTGGTCTTAGCTAGTCTGTTTCATAGTCTATCGAAATGTATTTATTTATTTATTTATTTATTCCCCACCTTTCTCCCAGGATAGTATCCAAGACAGGTCACAATATCATTTAATACCAAATATAGTTAAAACAGTAAGTAATACAATGGAAAGAAATAGCCAAACTGATCTCCTTGAAAAGGAGGTCCAAGATAAAGATACTCTCTGCAGAGGTTATCCAAAATCTCACTGTGTGGTTTGATAATTGAGAAAGTCAGCAGCAGAGCTCAAAAATCTCAAATGAAAAGCCAATGGAGATTTTTCCACATGATATATTTTCTTTGGACAATCCCCATCAAAACCTTTGAGCCATAACTGTAGTTTCCACACACTTTACCAAGGTGTCCCATCATGATAGTTTAGGCTAGAAGTTATCCTGACATGTCATCGATTATGCTAGTCAGATTTTTGTTCCCCTAAAGTATATATATATATAGCTGGTAGTACTCTAGATGAGTTAGAGAAGGGCATCATTCATATTCCATAGCTAGGAATTAAGTAGCTATTTGGTTACTAGAATACTCAGAGGCTACTTATGACTCTTTGAGAGGATTCAGAATGGACGTCTAATCTTGGCATCAGATCATTTTGATCATTCCACAATCAATATTTCTGCCTTGTCTAGACTAAGCTCCAATTTGCCTTCATTCAGTGATAAATAATGGCTCCAGTGTTAATGTGGCAATGAGCTCTCTTTGGATTTTAGCCTGAATATTAAAGGAGATCTACAAGATCCTGAAGTCTATCTTCAAAATAGATTCAGCATCTTCAAAATCAAAGATGCTGAATCTATTTTTAAGATAGAGTTCATGATCTTGTAGATCTTGTAGAAGCTAGTGTATTCACACCATACTGTCATCAGAGCTACCAGCCTCTACTGTTCTTGCCAAGTCCATCAATGTCCCCACTCACTTGTTCAGGGTTATCATTACTTCATCTGGATCAAAATAAAGAAGAAATATAATAGAATATTATTGACATAATGATGACACTTCATTCAGAAATCTCCCATAATCTCTATTGGTGGCCTTATGTAGATGCTAAATAAATAGAGAGAAAAGACTCATTGTAGGTAAACTACTGCAGGCATGGTAGCTGGTGGCATCCATGTCGCTGAAGCAGTGAATCACCTCCATTGTTTAATCTAAATTGTAAAGACATTATCCAAGGTGCTGAGACCACTTCTGAATATAGGTTCAGCATCTTCGATATCTGCTTTAAAATCTGGAATAGAATGAATCCTGGAATGGATTCATTGTCCATCCCATCCATCCACCCACCCATCCATCCATGAAGGTCATGAAGATCCAGAAAATCAATTCTATGGAACTGTAGAGATGGGAGAGATTTTTGTTCAGCTTGTATTTTAATGAGAAAGTATGACAACCATACTTCCTAAATCAATACGGGAACCAGAACATATATTCTTCAGTGTTTGCACTTTTCAGAATTCTGCAGCATATTTCTCCAAACAACAAAAATTCATGGGAAATATATTAGGTTGGGGAAAGTGTGTACAGTAATATATGATAAGAGAAAGTGCATCCAAAACATACATCCATAAATAACATGATATTACAGCAGACTGTTAAATTTCAATAGACAAGAGCATACATTAGGAAACATGAGCACAAGAATCTACATGAACATTCAGTCAGATTTAAAAAAAAATCAAACACTGATGATAGATTGAGACACAAATTTAAAATGAGAAAAAATGAGAAACTGAGAGAAAACGAAATTGATGCATTCAGTTGTGTTGGACAACTAAAGATGCTTTGCCAGCCTTACATAGGCTTTGTGATGAGCTTTCATTCTGCTGCAGCTCAAAAAAGAAAATCTTGAATGAAAGATAGTAGCCCACCCCACATGAAACAAATCTCCAGAGCAGCTTCCTGAGACTCACACAGATAGCACTTGAAGTGGAAAGGGTGGGCTTTATGGCACATTTTTTCTTATCTGTATGTTTTTACAGATATGGAAAGTGGTGTTGTTAATTGTTTTTGCTTTCCAGGTAATCAGATCAGATAGGTCATAAAACATAAGATGCTGCCTTTTACTAGTCCACCCAGTGTAGTGTGGTCTATTCTGCCTTGGCAGTGACTCTGAAGAATTTCACACAGGCATCTTTTCCAGAACTGTATGGAAGTGTCAGGGACTAAATTAGGATCTTTTGCAAATAAAACATGTCACTAAGCTACATTCTCTTTTTATGACATCACCTCCTGTGGTGACAAACGAAATGTATAGATTGGCCTTAAGTCAGCATTGTAATTTTCCTCCCAACTTTTATATGTACCTATGTACTCCATCTGAATTTCTTCTATTCATTAGATATGACAACTTTCAACATACTCCAAGTGATATAAAGTGATCTACATAATGATCATCCATCAGTGAATGAATTATTATGATTTCTTTGCCATATAACCAGTGGTGCTGTCGCTCTTGTCCAGTCTATTATCTAGAAAGAGATTCCCCCCCCCCAGCATTTCAATGGGTCAATTCATTGAATCCAGATTGTGTTTGAATTTTTGAATACAGGAATTTTGGAATAGGTTGGATTGACAACCATGCATTGAAAATGAAGGATGAAAAGAAATAGTCCTTGACCTTTTACACCAAAGAGTTATCTATTGTATCAATACAGGACCTTATTTACCAGTAGTTTGGACCAAAACAACAACATCTTCCTCCTTGACCATGTTTCCTCTATAATTCAAGGACCATAAACAATTCGAGCACTATGAACACACACAAAGAGGCTGCTAGGAATATTTCCCTCTGCAGTCAGTTATGCTTCTGGGTAGACGTATATAGGGTTGCCCTATTGATTGTTTAGGAAGTCGACCATTTTAATCTTATAGTTTGTCAACAATTATATGGCATACCTTATATCAGTGAAAATTTCATTTAGCTAAAATGAAACAACTTGTTCTACTCTAGAGTGTAATAGTGCATAGTGTAACAAATTTCTATCCCAATAAGGAGCTCAACTATATATCAAGAGATGCTGATTTCCCTGTTCACCAATGTTACTTTTTCACTGTGGTCTGTGAAGGTATTTGATGACGATCAGCAACTGTCTTTTCTGTTTGCAAAATTATGAGTTTGTTTACTTGGCTGCAAAACTGCTTTTTCAATCTTCATGGATTCTCTTTATGTTGTTTATCTCGATCAAAAGATATAGGGCAAAATGTTTATCTGCAGAATCAGCAGAATCTACACAAGCCTGGCCCGATATTTGTCACAATCATTATCGTTAGTAGAGATCAATGGAAGACTAAAGATCCAAACATCCAGAACACTCACTCTCCCTCCCTGCCTCCCTCCCTCCCTGCCTCCCTGCCTCCTTCCTTTTCTTTCCAGTTGGGGAAAGATAAGAATAAGATTATCCACTATTTATTTATTTAGGTTGATGTTGCAAACTTACTTTGGTTACTAAATAGAGATTTCTGCTTAGTTATTATAAATGTTGGAGCTATTCTTGTCTTGATTTATGAAACTATGTAGATTTTCAGGTTGTGAATCTTTGCTTATTCTGTTCTTACGTAGAAAAAAAATTCTGAATGCTAGATGATTTTTAAAGGTTTTGCACTCAAATTTCAGATTTTTTTCCTGGAAAAATGATTTGCATACATACAAAAATAATTTTTGCATGAAACCAAAATTTTTGTACAGAAAGAAGTGTATTTTGGCAAAATGCACTGCTTCCTGTAAATTGTGCTAAGGGAGTTGCATAGATTTGGGAGAGGGGGTCGCAAGCCATTTTTTCACAAAAAGATTCAAAAAATCTTATGGAGATTGATTGCTTCCCTGACAGTATGTCTCAATATGCTTCCTTGTCATTTTTTACTAAGGACAAGAATACTTGTCAATATTACTTACATCCTTTATACACTTATAAAAAAACTGTGCCCACAGATTCATATTTTCTTTTCCTTCTATTTTCCCTTCATCCTCCCTTCCTTTTTCATTCTTTGGATGCAGTAAATGAATAAATAAATGCTGTGTTTGTGCTGCGAAAGAGATAAAGTGCAATGTATAGCAATGAGTAGCTTGCCTTTTCAGCAAAGAAAATAGTTGCAAGAAAGGTTTCAAAGACATTCTCACTCTATGCAAAACCCTAATTTGGACCACATATAAAGTGCTATGTTTGTATTGTCTTTAATATGTTGTTAGATTTTGAAACAGAGCAGTCTGGCTCAAATAAAAAATAAATCCTACTTTGGTTTTGTGAAGTGAAAAGGTGGACATGGTCCATGAACTCTGGAACTGTGAAAATCAAAATGTTCAGAATCATATTTCTGGTATCCAGAATACTTTTTTTGTTGTTTAAAAACCCAACAAGTGGTGACTTTAGCTTTCAATCTGTACAAATCAGAATCTTGTCTAGTTCCTTCATAGCTGTCCTTCCAAATTCAAGTCTTCTTTAGATTTCTTTAATTCTTTATTTCAATGTCTACATTGTCTGCTTTAAAGTTATGCAAATTATCTGTGCCATTATTTTTGTTTTCTTAATGTTCATCTGTAAACCTCCTTTGCACTTTCTTCCTTGACTGTCTTTGGTAATTGTTCCAAGCCTTGCTATTTTCTGCTAGTAGGGTGATGTCATCTGTGTATTCTAAATTGTTGATGTTCCTTCCTCCTTTTTCCATGCCTCCTTCCTCCAAGTCTAATCCTGCTTTATGCATGATATGTTCAGCAAACAAGTTAAACAGACAGGGTGGTAAAATGCAGCCTGTTCCAGCTGTTGCCAGTTGGAAACCATTTCATTTCTCTGTATTCTGTCCTTATGGTAGCCTCTTGTCCTGAGTACAGGATACACCTCAGGACAATCAAATATTGTGACACACCAATTTTTTTTTAAGTGCAATCCATAATCAAAGGCTTTGCAATAATCTATAAAGCACAGGCTAATTTTCTTCTGAATTTTTTTGGTGAACTCTATTATGCGACATATGTTTCCAATATATCCCTATCTTCCTTTCTTGAACCCAGTTTGAACTTCTGGCTTTTCTGGCTCCATATATGGTAAAAGCCTGTGTTATAGAATTTTGAACATCACTTTTCTTGCATGAGAAATTAATGCAATGGTGCTGTTGTTACTGCAATCTCTGGTGCCCTCTTTCTTGTGGATTAGAATGTCAGAGTGGTGCAGTGGTCCAAGCATTGATTTATAAACCCAGAGACCAAGTTTGATTCCCTGCTCAGCCATAGAAACCCACTGGATGACCCTGGGTATGTCATATATTCTCAGACCCAGAAATTCCAGTGATAGGTTCACCTTAAGGTCTCCATAAGTTGGAAATGACTTGAAGGTCAACAACAATGTATATTGAATTTTTCCAATATGTGGGTCATTCTTTCTACATTATCTTTTAACTCTATAGGAATGTTCTTCAGGCTGTATTTTGGCATGATGGTTGGTTTTGTTTTCTTCTTTAGCTTTACTCTAATTTTTGATATTAGTAGTTTATGGCCTGTGGCACGATCTGCTCCTGGTCTTGATTTTGCAGAAGGAATGGGGCTTTCCCATCTTCTGCTTCCAATTATGTAGTCTATTTGATGACTATATTGGCCATCAGGTGATGTCAGCATATACAGATGCCTCTTTGGTCTCTTGAAGAATGTGTTTGTGATAAAGAGAGTATCAGTCACAAAAATTCAGGCTATCACTCCCCTGCTTCATTTCTTGATCCCAGGCAAAATTTTCCTACAGTCTTGATCCTACTGTTTCCTACAAGAAGTACAGTTTTAGTGTATGGTCAGATTCCTCCTGGACTCCTGCATAGAGCCTTTCAATTTCTTCTTCTGCTTTTGTAGTTGGAGCATAAACCTGGATTGCAGTTATATTGATGGGTTTTCCCATTCATTCAGACTTTGCATTGTATACTGTTGTTACTACATCTCTCATCACTACTAATGCCACCTCATTTCTTTTTAGATTTTCAGTTCTTCTGTGTTCTGACTCAGAATATTCAGCTCCTCCCCACTTTAGCTCACTCACCCCAAGTATTGCAATATTTATCTTTCATTTCTTCTATTACTATGTCTAGCTTCCTCTGATTCATGTTTCCCACATTCCTTGTTTTATAATATATTTTGTGCAGTTTCAGACTTTCCTTTTAACTCTGAGCACATCAACAGCTGAACATTGTTTTGACTGGAGTTTACTTGTGTTGTTAGCTACAGTGCTTCTCAGCTGTACCCCAGTAGTTAATTGAGTACATTCTGAACTGGGAGACTTATCTTCTGACACTATTTCTTGTTTCATTTTGAATTACCTTATCATAGGATTTTCATGGTAAAGGACATTCAAATAGGGCTTACTGTGCCTCCTTCTGAGCAGAGCTAAGAAGAGTTAACTATGGTGTCACTGCCATTGTATCTGAGACACCTTTTGGCAGTGGCACACACAAACACCCACTACAGCTGCAGGCCAATAGCTGTTTGGCAGGTTTGGACTGGCTCCTCAGCAAAAGCCTATCTGATGTGGTGTCAGGGGCTCGGGCGTGGTCGCGCCCGCAGGCGTCCCCGAGGCCGATACAGCGGCCGCCTCCGACGAGGAGGAGGGGGGCCCAGGCACTCCGGAGGCTGCTGCTGCTGGCGGGGATCGCCTGGACACCGCGGAGGTCTCCGTCACCGACGGGGATCGCCCAGACGCTGTGGAGGATGGGGATCGCCCCGGCGTTGTGGAGGCTGCCACCGCCGAAGGAGATCGCCCCGGCATTGCAGAGGCCGCTGGCCTGGCCTCCACGCCGGTGGGCGTGACAGGCAGTGACTCGCTGGGGGAGGAGGGTCTCGGGCCTGATCCCGGGGTGCCACCCACGTGCGATTCCGACCCTGAGGAGGCTGAAGCCTCCGCTCCGCCGCCCACGTTCCAGCGGCGGCGGCAGTTCAAGGAAGCGAGCCGCCGGTCCCGGTGGCTGCATGAGAAACACCTGCGGGCAGAGAGCTCCCAGCTGTAACACAGCTGAGAGCCCTCAGCCACGTGCTTGAGCCAGATTGGCCGCCGGCGGTCCAAGGGGTCTTTTTAAGGCAGGCACTGGGCTGGGAAGGGCACGGAGCAACAACCGTCGTCCTACCGTGCGTCTGTCACCCGTGCCCAGTTCCAGCCCAGTCTGTCACCCGTGCCCAGTTCCAGCCCAGCCGCCTGGCCCTTCCAGAACCAACCCCCTGCATTTTGGGTGAAGTAACCTCTTTGAGTTCCGGGTGAGGTAGCCCTTCATTATTTTCTGTTGGAGCTTGCTGCTAAGGCAAACTTTCAGTTACAGACAGTTTGTTTACTGCAAAACCTCTGTGCACGGACAGCAATAAATGCTGCTTTTCCCCAACTCCGGTCCGGCTCCTGCTTGACCCTGGCCGCCGCTGACATGTGGGATACTCTACTAGCAGCATTGCTACCATTAGCACAGCCTCTTGCATCACAGGAACATGCAATCCCACCACTGCAGAAAGGTAATGTCATGGTAAACTTCAAGGATTAGGAAATCGTAAATATCCCTAATCCAATTTTACAGAAGATGACACACTAATTCTACTGCTGCAAGTGCCATGCTGCTCATGTAAATAAGAATGTAGATATGACACTCTGTCTCTGAAGTCAGTTCTCAAAATAAAATGTGAACAGGCCCTCAAGTCAATGTTACTTTTTTTTTTTTAAGTTTTAGTAATTTAACCAAATTTATTTGCCAGAGATTTTGCAGGGCGTGTAGGAGGTTCCCCCCTCGCCCCAATGAATAAATGATGTATGAGAGCTACTTAGGCAATGACTCACCCTATTACAAAGGTTGATAAATTATTTCAACAGCAGTACATCTTAGGAAAATGATGTGATTTATTGCAACGGATTCTATTCCTGGGAAACAGTATTTTAAAAATACATCTCTGTAACCTTTTTCCTTTGAAGTAGTTTGTCATTTGAGTTCAGATGCAGAAACAATGGCACATTATGACTCTGTTGACACATGCCACACATGGTGTAAATTCTTCCCATTGTTTGAAAAGAGAAAGAGAAACATGATGATTCTCACCTAGGATGAGCTTGTTCATCAAGCCCCTTTAGTCATGCCATTGGGACCTAACTGATGTATCAGAACATTGAAAAATGTGAACATCCTTTAATGAATATTCATAGATTATAAATATTCATCATTAATTAAAATGTTAACACTAATGATATAACAAATTCAAATAATTATATTGCAGATGTGGATGTGTATCTTGGGATGCATGAATTATAGGAGTCATGACAAGGTGCACCAGAATGGGTGAAATATACACTCCTGAGAATGGTTGGTTGGTTGTTGTTTTTCAAAGTTGCATGTAGCCTAATTTCATGCACATTTTTTCATAATTTCCAGGGACTTCAGTGGACTTTACTTTCACTTTGGATGCAGAGCATTATAGTCCTACAGCTAGAAGGAAGGTCCAGACTGAGGCCCTTTTCGCATGGCATTTTGGAAGCGAGAGGGCCCGTTGAGCGTTGCGTAAATGTAAGGAGTGGTCTGCATGACACACTCACATTTATGTGATGCTCAAGGGCCAGATGCAGAGCGTGCTTTTTCATTTTCGGCTTAAAGCCAAAAATAGTGTGTCGTCGCACAATGCTCCCAGGCCCCGCGCACACTTACTTGGTGTGCGATGCCTCGGGAGCTGGGCCAGTCGTGCGTCCTCTCCTCAGTGCAGCCTGCTAGGTCCCAGGCTGCACTGCGAACAGAAAAGGTGGGGAGCTCACGGGAGGAAGAAGGAGCTGCAGAGCTGAAGCAGCAGGGAAGCAGCAGTGTTCTTTCCAAAGCTTCTTGCACGAGGACCCCAACCCAGCAGCGTGAACAGGTAATGTGCAAAAAGGCCTCAGATACTGCACAAACTGACAACAAAACACCAAGACAGGAACTATTCCCAAATCATGAACATGCAACACATAATATCATTTGCTTCAAATCAGTTATTTTGCAACATAACAATAAAGTGACATGAACTTCAGATTCAGCTCTTCTGAGGTCTTTAAATGGTTAAGTTAATTCAACTATAATCTGTAATCAGTCACTCTAGGTTGCTGATCAGTTAGTTCACAAGCACAGAGAATAAGCATCTTTGCTTTCATATTATAAACATTTCTGCTAATTATTTTCTGATATATTTCTTTACCTCCATTATTAGTGATCCAGCAGTTGACCGGATCATTACATCAGGAGCTTCTGAGGGCTCCACCTGATCAAAAGTTCACAGTGGGTCTACAGTACCTACTACAAATTACCGGTGTCCATCTGGTGGATCCCTGACAGTTAGAAGTGTAAAACTACCACAATTGTGCAAGGTAGATACTGCATAAATTTCTTGGTTTCTTCCACTCTGTTTACAGATTATTCCGTGCTCAGAAGATGAATCCATAATTTGATTCACCTATAAAAGCCCTTACCAGCCCCTCCTTGGGAAAAATATAATGAAATTCTCTTGTAATACCAGACAGAGATAAAGTCACAATGGCACATACAATACCAAATGTCCCAGCTTTCTGTGATTAAAATGACATGAATAGTATTTTCTGACTATAAGGTTATATATGTGCAATGTGGAAAGCAATAAAGATGTTTTCTTGACCTTTACATTCTATTTGAGTGTGAATCTTTTGTTATTGTTCTGTTTATTTTTTTCCATTTATCTGTTTTTTTTTCATTAAAAATATTATTTTGCAATGTACCGTAAGATTTTTTCCCCAACAGATTGATGCTTACTTTGCAAGTATTTTATATATGGTTGTAACTCTTTGTTCAAGAAATAGAATGAAGGAACAAATTGCCATGCTAAAGAAACCTGAAACACTATGGGGACTTAATAGAATTTTTAATCACTACTTTTCTTCATTGGCTTTGGGACTGAAGTTGCTATGAGTTGTAGAATGCCTTGTGAAACTCCTTGTTCAATGTTTTTTGGAACACAATTTTGCATTACCTAAAGCAAGTAGCAACAAAATATTGCCTCTGATAATCATACAGGGATGAAAATAAGAATTTCTACCAACAGTAAAAGTCTTGTGCAAGTCAAGTGATTGACTCACTAGTTCTTGATAGGCAGGATTTTAGAAGCTTCCTTTCATTTTATACATTTCTGAGTGTATTCACATATCTACCCTACTTTCTTCCCACCCATTGTTTATGCTAATGTGCCATCTAGTTAGGGCTTTTTGCCATACAGTCTGACATCATAGCCATCAAGAATATTAGATGGAGCTTCTTCATCTGGTGTTTCAACCAAGAAATTAGTTTTGTGCCTCCTCCTCCCTTTCCTTCTCCTCCTTTGTCTTCCCATGTAAGGAAAGAGAGAAGGAAAGAAGAGAACAGTCTGCTTTATTCCTCCTCTTTTTTTCCCATGTGTGGAATCATAGAATCATAGAGCTGGAAGAGGCCACAGAGGCCATCCAGTCCAATCCCCTACCATGAGGTAGCACATATCAAAGCACTCCCAACAGATGGCCATCCAGCCTCTGCTTAAAAACCTCCAAAGACGGAGACTCCACCACACTCTGAGGCAGCATATTCCACTGCCAGACAGCTCTGACCATCAGGAAGTTCTTCCTGAGGTTCAGGTGGAATCTCCTTTCCTGCAGCTTGAATCCATTGCTCCTTGTTCCAGTCTCTGGAGCAGCAGAAACCAAACCCACTCCCTCCTTGACATGACATCCCTTCAAATATTTAAACATGGCTACCACATCCCCTCTTAACCTTCTCTTCTGCAGACTAAACATCCCCAGCTCCCTAAGCTGCTCCTCATAGGGCATGGCTTCCAGACCCTTCACCATTTCATTCACCCTCTTTTGGACATGCTTCAGCTTGTCTATATCCTTCTTGAATTCAGATGCCCAGAACTGGACACAGAACAAATGAGGCCTAACCAATGCAGAATGGAGTGGTACCATTAACTGCCTTGATCTAGACACAATACTCCTATGGATATAAGCAACAATTGCATTGGCTTTCTTGGCTGCTGAATCACACTGCTGACTCATGTTCAACTTGTGATCTTTCAAGACTCCTAGATCCCTTTCACATGTACTGTTATCCAGCCATGTGTCCCCCATCCTATATTTGTGCTTTGGCCCAGCTCTCCAATCTGTCAAGGTCATTTTGAATTTTGACCCTGTCCTCTGGCGTATTAGCAACCCCTTCCAATTTGGTGTCATTTGTAAATTTGATCAGCATGCCTTCTACTTCTTCATCCAAGTCATTGATGAAGATTTTGAATAGCACTGGGCCCAGGACAGAACCCTGTGGCACCCCACTAATCACTTCTCTCCAGGATGAAAAGCAGCCATCGGTGAGCACCCTTTGGGTTCAGTCAGTCAACCAATTACAAATCCATCTAACAGTAGCCTTGTCCAACCTACATTTTACTAGCTTCTTTGTAAGAATGTCTTGGGGAACTTTGTCCAAGGCTTTACTAAAATCAAGATATGCTACATCCACAGCATTGCCTTCATCTGTGAAGCTTGTAACTATCCTAAAAAGAGATAAGATTAGTTTGGCATAACTTGTGTTAGAGAAATCAAATACTGCTTTAAAATTGTGGTAGGATATCACAACAAAGAAAACCAGTGTGATGTAGTGGTTTGTGCATTGGACTATGACCCTGGAAATCAGGGTTTGAATCACTGCTCTGCCATGGAAACCCACTGCATAATTTGGGTGCATCACACACTCTCAGCCCCTAGAAAACCCTGTGATATGTTCACCTGTTAAATCAGGAATGATTTGAAGGCACGCAACAACAGCAACAACCACAGTTAAGAATAACAAGCTAATGAGAAGGTGATACACACAAATATATCAAGCCTCATGCCTCTTTGGATGGCCAAAACAATCTGCTTCTTTCCCAAATTTTGTGCAGAGTGGGTGAGGGAAAACCATTCTGCATATATTGATTTTATTGTATGCCACATTGAGATGTTTAATAGAGGGTAGGATAGAAATATTTAAAGAAATAAATAAATCTGCCTACAAATATTCATGTGTGGAGAATCCTTAATGTAAACCAACTATCAGATTTAAAGTTGCATTCCTTGAGATCTGAGGGACCAAAACTCAAATGGGGCAAAGGTTTGTGATATCACAGGGATGGGTTCTTCTGATGCAATGGAGGTAAGACATGCAAGAGTTGGGAGATAGAACATAACGGCTTCTGGATCAGCAGATTATGAAGAAATGGAGGGAGACAAAACTAACCAAGTAATACAATAATACTGATTCAAAAGGAAATGGCTACATTTTTGACCACCTGAAGCAGTTATTACCAATCCTTCTAGGATCCTATTTAGACTTTACCTGTAGCATACATGACAAAGGGAGAAGGGATTTTTTTCTGAAAATGCTATGCTGCTCATTGAGTTTGTGAAAGGCTTGCCATCAGCCCTGGAAGGGGGGAAAGCTAGGCCTTGGGAAGTTCCCTGCCGTGAGGCCTTGACAGAGTTTGTGCATCCAGAAGGTTTATAAAACATGACGCTGGCATTCTACATCTTACTCTGAACCTCATGATCAGTACAAAGGCATGAACCCATAATCTCTCTTCCATTCCTTTTGCTCATTCCTGGCTTGTTTTGTGCACCAGTGTTGCATAAATGCAACATATGTGCAAATATCTTCACACTGATCCAGAGAACCCTGTAAGCAGCTGGGGATAGATGGATAGGCATGGATACGATTTATAGTTGGTTGACATACAAAAGTGAAAATTCATCTCCTCCAGTTCTGCTTATTTTGAGATTTTTCTCCCTAATACTCCAGTCACTGGCTTGAGATCTGGGAGCCCAGAACCACACTATGGCAGCTTATAGTATAATACGAGGAATGTTTGGTATACAAAAAATGTCTTCCAAATTTTATTGTCCTATTACAGTTCTTAAGTATACCTGACATAATCCAGAGTATGTAAAATGGTGAAAAAAGTTATATTTAAAAATAAAAGAAGAAGGATAACAATATTGCTCAGAATTCTGTTTGACATATCTTTCACTCAGATAAGACAACTGTGCTGTTTGTCTCCAGCACATTTAAAAATTCCTTTGCCCACTCTTCTAGAGTAAGGCCTTTTTCTCTCATCAAAAAAAGAAGACAGAATTATAGCATACATGTTTCTGAAATGTTTAAAAACTATCTTGTCCTAAACTAATTGCATTTCACTTGTTGAATCTGAAAAGGAAGCATAAATAAGAACAAATGTAGTGATTTATCCAGTGGCATTTGACTGGGAAGTAGATTAAATTTTTTAAAATACAGCTCAAGTTGTCAGGGCCAAAAGGAAGAAAAGAAGATAAAACAGAAGTCAAATATAGGGGCTGAAACCAGTCAAGTCCTCTCTTTACAACAAATCATATTTTTTTCCATCAGCTAATCTATGCATGTGGCATTTATCATCTCAAGGCTCCTGATTGTACATCTAGTGATAATGCCATATAGAAAGCATAAAGAATATCATGAGGATATTTTAAGGCCATTATTCAAAAGGAAAAAAAATGCTACACTCACATTTCTAGAGAAATAAGAATGAGGCAATGAGAGGGAAGGCATTTGACACCAGGCCTTCTCTTGCCTCCTCTCCACTACTGCTGTAATGGTAGGGAGGAAGTCTAAACTTGGACTGGAAATGGCAGTAAGGTGATTCTCATTCTCTGCTGCGTGAAACAGCCTTTGAGAATGTACAATTATGCTGTCATCCTTAGTACTCCACATTGGACAGAGTTTAATTATTAATGTGTTTCCCTCAGAGAATGACTCGATCATGTCACAACTCTAGACAAATACAGCTAATGCAAAATCATAAAATATTCACTTGAATACTGCTGAACTGACAGGAAATTAATTCTATGAACACTTTTGATATTACTAGAAAATTAGTTTCAAATGCATAAGACTAAAATAAATGTGTTCATAATTTGCTCAAGGGTAACGCTCATCTTGCAATCAGTTGGTGTCTTTTTATAAATGCTACAAGTATTTCAACATTGTGTTATGCTAAAGAGAACAGCTAATGTAATGTATTATATTTGTAGACAGCATTTTACTTGTAAACAGCAGGGAGTAAAGAATGGCTCTTACAGAAATATTCAAACTCTTAACAATTTTCCTGAATAGATTGTCATCAGCACAGAGCTGATGAAATGTGTAGTTCAGAGAAGGGTAAAGAGATTTTGGGTTTTCGAACAAAATAGCTTGGATTGTAAGATCTTGTGCACTGAGTTATTCTCTCAAATTGATATACCTTATGACTGCAAACAGGAGTGAGTGGTAAATTTTGCTCCTTTCCCTGCATAGCCCCCAATTGCCTCTGAAGTCTGTTGTGATAGTTTGAAGAAACAGCATGGAAGGTAGCACAAGTCTCTCGAGGCAAGTAGGATGGGTGAAAGTTGCTTCAGATCTTTCAATGAGAGCTTCCATGAAATCTTCTTTCATTTTTTTTTAAAAAAGTCCCTTCCGTAAGCAGAATGCAATCTTTGGGTCCAATTCTGGGATACAATCCAATTCTTTGGGTTGATTTGTTGTTCTTGTTGTTCTGATGTTAAAAGTCAATGATCAAAATGTATAGAGCAGGCCCCTTAATTCATTTTTGAAAGAAATGTAGGCATAAGGATAGATGTTCCACTTAGTGGTTTTTCCTGCTAATGAGGAGCACTGACAGAACCTCCTTTATAGATTCCAATTACCCCTGTAGACCATTTATCTATAGCTACAGAAAAGTTTTCTCTGGGCTCTAGACCTCTGACGGAAAGGATGTATACTTTGCTGTCTCTTTACTGGTTCTCCTCCAGCTTACAAAGACATCTAGGAAAAGTAAAGATTACAAGTTGCATAACACTCTTTCTTTTTAAAAGGCATCTTCTGTTTGTTTGTTTGCTTGCTTGCTTAGTCACTTAATGTTTGCAGATGGTCCCTGTAGTACACTTGTGGACAACATCAAGAAATTGGGGTCTGCACCCATACCTGTGCATCTCAGAGATGATGTACCTACACTGCACTGACCATACTTAGTTTCCCACCAAGTTTTTATTTGTGAACAAAAAATAGCCTCCACACTACATGGGGCCTATACGTTGCACTTTGGCCCATGCCTACTGTACTTGTTTGTCCATTTCCATTTGAAGTTAAGGGAGGAATGAAATGCTATATAGACATTAGGCTTCAAGGAGCAGAAGGGAATGTCTTGGGTATGAACACGGAATGTCTGTGATGTGTGGAACATTCTCCTTGCTAGCAGAAGATACCTGATTCCTCGCCCCCCCCTTTCAATTTCTCTAACAGGGACCAAGGGTGGATGAGAATTTTGTTTCATTTTTTTTTCAAACAGAATTAACTTAAATTCACAATATTTGAAGTAAGAAAAAGGATAATTAACATCATCCTTAGAAATTTTGTGTGCATTTTTAAAACTTAAATGACCTTCAGGAGAAAAAGGGAGGGGGGAAGAAATAGAATGCCACCTATGTGTGTTATTTGCCACCATTCTTGCTGAAAAATCTATCACTATTATCTTGTGCATGGAATTATGGAACTCTTGTTACATATAAATAACAAATTAAGAATTGTTCTGTGAATGTCACTTTCACATTTCAAACACTTGGTTCTGTGAGCCCTAGCTATATGGATTCTGATCCCAGCTCAGAAGGTATAGCTGGATATGCCTTCATTAATATTTATGGAAGATTCACAGCTGCTATTTTGTTGCTGCTGTACATTTTTTTGAGGGAAAGTGATTTAGATTGTCTTCTGTAGTGTAGCAGTTTTATGAGAAGACTAACCACAATGTCAGGGGATCTGTTTCCATCCTTCCATAATACAATAAAAATGACTATAATGAAGGTAGAGAGAGTGAGTAATATCCAGGTTGGCACACTGTTATCACAATTTGTTAATACAACACAATAAGAATGTAAGAACCAGTCAATTTATATTTAGTCCATGTCAATTCTCTATGTATTCAGTTCCAAGTCCATTCTGCCCAACTTTCAGATTATTATCCATCTTTAATCCACATAAAAATGCTCTTAGTTTTGACCAAAACATACCTATATTCTACATATATTTTTAATAAACACCAGTTTTGGGTGGCAACATTCTCTAATGTACGAATTTGCAAGTTTCTCTTCAATTGCAATCTCTTCAGCAATTTTGTGTGGTGTACATATCCTTATACAACATTTTTGAGCCAAGACCTGCACTGAAAAATTTGGTAAAGTGAAACATTTGAAGGATAGGTGTATTCCAATTTGCACATGACTCCAAAAGTGCGAGTGATTTTCACTTAAAATGTGAAAATCAAAAATGTAAAAATCAAAAGGAAAAAGATGTACCCTCAGGAAGAACTGTATCAACCTCTATTCCACTTGTTCATCAGAGTGGCACCTATGGTCAGAAAGTTCTAGTGATGTTTCACATCTAGTTTTGGGAGGAAACAATATATACACTCTAATTTTCAGAGCAATTGGACAGTGACAAAAAGTGCTAGGAAGAAGATCAACTCATTTGGTATAAGGTGCTAGAGGACAGCTCTATCAATACTGTGGACCACTAAAAAGACAAATGTATCAGTCCTAGAGCAAATCAGGCTTAAAGTTTCACTAGAAACTGAAGATGACTAAACTTAGAATGTTGTAGTGAGGACAGACCATAAGAGAATGTGACTAATTGGAAAACATGATAATGTTCCATAAAATGGAAAACAGTAGGAAAAGAAGACGATACTACAGGTGGGTTGATTTAGTCAAGGAAGCTACAGCCCTGAATCTGCAAGAACTGATGGTCCCCTGGTATCTCTTGGAGCTGATGACCCCCTGGTATCTCTTGGAGGTACCGCATTGATAGGATCACTACAAAGTCAAAGTCAATTTGACAGCACATAACAAACAGCAAAGGCTTTTATTCCACTTTCAACATCCTATGGAATCCTGGGGTTTGCAGTTTCAGGAGAGGTATTTAGAATTCTCAGCCAAAGAGCTCTTTGGCTTCAGTAAACTACAAACCCCAGAATTCCACAGGATGTTGAAAGTGGAATAATAGCACTATAACAATGTAGGGCGGAAATGGCCATAGTTTGATGCAGAAGATAGGGGGAAAAAATTCCCTCATTCACTCTAATATATAACACAAAGCCTTTTTAGTTAAAACTTTCCTTATGATCTGGTTATAGTTTCAGAAGGGGAAGGAAAATAAAAACATGAATTTCAAGAATCTTGTTTCTGACCTACCTTCACAACTTTACAATAAATATACTTATCAAAGCATGTGGTTTTTCATTAATGAACCCCAACAGATTGCACTATTGAACTATTTAAACTTCCCGTTTAAAAAAATACAGGAAATGAGAGCATTCATTATGCTATAATGCTACTTCCCTTCATGACAGATTGAACTGGTCCTTGCAATGAAGATGCCTGGATAATCATGAAAGTGCAGCACTGAGAGAATATTTGCAATATGTGGGAAGAAAAAGCTAGCAGATTACACGATAATAAAGAGGGCAGATGAGAGGCAATCACGATCCACAGTTGTAATTTGTTTTACTAAGTGTCTCAGAGGTTGCTGTCAAAAATGTACTTGTAAAAGCCAAGCAAGCTTTTTAAAATGTGAAGTTTATCACAAGAAGAATCTTTACCAGACAATGGTTAATTTATTTCTCTAACAGCTTTTCCATCATGCTTCTTTAACAAATAAAGCATTTTCATATCCTAAAAATACAACCAGCATGATACAAGTCTATTGTGGTACGTCTAATAAACTCCAGTCTAAGACAGAAATGAGAAGCTGTCTCAGTGCTGATATACACACACTTTGCAGAGACTGGTAAATTATTAACCATCTGTCAGTTTGGGGTTGTCAGCAAGACAGGCTTGTTACATAATATCATTGCCCATAACTGTGAACTAAGTTACTTCTTCAAAGTACCACACTTACTAGAGATATAAAGAATATTTATTTCCCCCCCCATCCTTAATGAGAAAGAGTATCATGGTTTTTTTTAAAAAAATCAAAAAGTGGTCAGCCACTGTGAACTTTTTCTCTGCTACATTTTTAAAAAACATTTTCCCCTGTTCATTGCTATTGCAGTAACATCACAATAAAAAAACAAACAAAAAAACAAACAAAAACAAATCAGAAAGAAAGAAAACTGTTGTACTTTGTACAACAAAATGTTGCATTTTTGCATAAGAGAACCAAGGATTTGGGGGCTGAAAAAAAACCCCACTTCACTCTGCAAAATCAATACAATACAGAACAGGTACTGAGCTCTCGGATGGTTAGGTTTCACCATATGATACCAGTGTGAAAACTTTGATCTTTTAATTACACTTAGGTCCTGCTCATTATCCAATTTATAAATATAGCCCCTCACTTTAGTTTTAAATCCCTCAAAGACAAAAATATCTGTTGAGAGACTTTTGGTTATTAACAGGTCCTGGACTAGCTTAGCCCAGTCACCTGTCTTCCATTGCTCGGCTAAACACAGCTTAGGCAGACGATCATCTGTCATGTCTAGGACCCTTTTATAATATGTGAAAATTGCCAACTCAGACCTTGCTTTTACAGATGATACACCTAACTCTTTTCTGAGGAATGCAGCTGGAATTCCCGGTGGTACTGCCAGCAAAGATATAAAAAATTTATTCTGGCAGACTTCCAGGTAATTCAGATTCCTATATTTACCCCCAAATCTCTACACCATATAGCATTTGGGCCACTATTTTTCCTGAATACACTTTCAGAGCTGGGAGCACCAATTTCCCCCCTTTGGAATAAAAGAACTTCAAAGTAGCATGGGCTGACCTCTGTACTGTTGTTTTTATATTGCATAATTGTGTCTTCCAGGTAAGTTTCTCGTCATAGTATACCCCCAAATATTTAAAAGAAAAGACCTGTTCTATATTATTGCCACCCAAACACCATTTAATTTTAAGTGGTCGCTTACCAAAGATGAGCACCTTGGATTTGGTATAGGTAATCCTAAACTGTTCTGTATGACAGAACTCATGGAGTTTATTGAGGCTTCTCTTCAGCCCAGTTTTATTGATTGAAAGTAGTACGATGTCATCAGCATATATTAAAAGTGCTACTTTACATATTCCTACGGAGAGTGGAAAGTGATCAGGACAATTTAACTGGATTACTATATCATTTATATAAAGATTAAACAAAAGGGGTGCTAGTAAGCATCCTTGTCTAACTCCCTTTGTTGTATTGATTTCCTGCGTTAGCCTTCCATCTGTGCTGATCCTGACCCTCATAGATGTATTTGTATATAATTCCTGTATTAGGAACAGTAGTCTTTTATCAATGTCAGTCATTATAAGTTTGCTCCACAGACGATTCCTATTAATTGTATCAAAGGCTGAGGAAAAATCAATGAATGCAGCATTAAGCTGTTTAGCGGAGCCTGTAGTGTATTTATGAATTAGGCGGGGTAACACAAAAATCTGATCCACTGTGCTATGACCTTTCCTAAAACCAGCTTGTTCCTGGTGAAGGACATTTTTCTCCTCCACCCAGTTAGTGAGCTGCTGAAGGAGAAAGTGAATATAGATCTTACAGCTGATATCCAGCAAACTGATAGGTCGATAATTCTGTGAGTTTGATTTATCTCCTTTCTTAGATATTGGAAAAACTATGCTCTGCTTCCATCCCTCAGGAAAGATAGCTGTAGAATTTATATGGGAGAACAGTTTAGCCAAAATAGGAACCCACCATTCAGAATTGTTCTTATATACCTCTGCTGGAATCATATCCTTGCCAGGTGCTTTATCTACTGACAGCGCATGTATACGTTTAGCCACTTCTTCCTCAGAGACAGGGGGCCACTTAGGTAGTATCATTTGCAGAGTTTGTTTAGTGCTTGTTTGGTAAGAGCTCCCATGTACATCACCATCCAGAGTATTTCTAAAGTAAGTACACCAGGTATTAGCTGGAATGCACGCTTCTATTGTGGGAGTATAACCTGTATCTGATATTGAGATCAAGTTACAGAATCGTCTTTCATTCCTTTCCAGAGCTTTCAGCATTAACTCCTTCCACTGAGCCGTCATAAAAGTCCTTTTTCCCCCTAATAAATCCTTATAGATTTGACGACTGGAAGCCAAGACCTCCAAGTCAGCTTGCAGATGAGTTCGTCTTACCTTCCTAGTTAGTTGTGCCAGACTCTTTTTAGCTCGCCTACATTCATTACCAAACCAACCTATCTTACCAAAAGCCATTTTAGGCTGATTGTTTTCCCTAATTAGAAGTGGCCTTAAAGCTGCGGAAATGGTCACAATACCCTCTATGGGATCCATATGTCCACTGACAATATTCTGTTGCATTTTTAAAAAGTGGGGACTATATAGATGGTTCTGGATAGAAAGTTCCACAGTAGGTGACCATTTTAGTTGTTTCCCCACCATTATTGTACCCTCAACCAAATCAATAGATGGACGGGGCAGTTGGGGAATCAATGTGGGAATAATCAAAAGAATAGGTAAGTGGTCTCTTTCTGGGTGATCTAAGATGTTATAACTAATCTCATCAGACAAAAGCTGAGAAGAACAGAAAATATAATTAATAACACTACCAGCCCTGCTATTTAGAAAAGTAAAATTTCCACGAGAATTATTCCAGGAGCTGCTGTGAAGGCAGATCAGCTGCAAACTGGATATAAGCTCAAATAGCTTCTAACTTGCTTTATTTACTGTTTTATCCAGTGAAAAATGGTCAGATAGAAATACCTCATTTCTATCCATTCCAAAATTATTTTCTTTATCATTTGGGCCACAGCCCACATGGGCATTAAAGTCACCACACACCACTATTTTTGCCTTGGGGTACTTTGTCTCACAGAGATTCAGAGCCTCTTCCAATTCCTCCCAAAAGAGCCTTGAGTCCCCAGATTTATCAGGGGGGCAGTATAGGTTGAAACAAATTAAATCATCAAATCCTGTTCCCCAATTTCCTCTTACCAATAGAGACAAAATAAAGTTACAACTAGACTGGTAAATTACTACAGACTCAATATCCAATTTCACTGAAACTAAAATGGCTACACTGCCCCTGGGTCTTCCCTTTTTGTGTAATCTAGTAGCAGGGAGCAAATATGACGTAAATCCCTGTAAAAATGAAAAGGATGTATCTGAGACCCAGGTTTCCTGGACACATATAATGTGCAATGGTGGAAGAAATTTCACAAATTCCTGACTTATGTTCTTATTTTGCCACCCAGCAATATTCCAAGATAAAATCAAAAGAGAAAATTGTGAATCTGTAATATCTAATCATAGGGGATGTACTGACTGTTTCTTGGTAAAAGGAGAAATATCTCGAGGTTTTCTCTTGCTTACCTTAGACCCATCCCAGCTCTTCCAGTAGGGGGGCCTCTTGGGGTTCATCCCAAGATTATGCCTGGATTAATCATGCTTGCCACTGGCTTGTAAACTCCTAGCATGAGTTCTAAAAGGAATCAAGGAATTACAAACTACAGGTCTAAAGGGTTGATATGCCCGATACCCCTGACCCTCATGAGGGACAGGGATATTATGTGGATAAGTAACATATGCGGGTATGGCTTTACTATCATTTCAACCCTTATAAGAAAAGGTCTTACAAGTAAAAATCCGTTTAGGCTTTCCAGAAACAGAACGCCTAGTATCTTTTCTATACAAAGTAGCTTGTTTGTGTGAGTAGGTTTGAATAAGGTGTTGGCCTGAGTTATACCTACCCCACTTAAAAGAGACGTCATTATTTCTAAATTTTGGAAGTGAAGCCCAAAAGGTTTTACAGTGACCCAAACATGAAAAGGATAATTCAATAACACCTCTGATTCCCTTTTGCGCCCAGGATATAAGCACAAACAGGATAATCCTCCTAATTCCTCCTCAGAAGTTCCAGCTATTGCTTGAACAGATTTCATGTAACAAATCTGTATTTTCTTTCTGTGAACCATCTGCTCGTTTTAGCGGCCAATTAAAAATAGACACACAGAAATCAGGATTGGACTGAAAGATCTCACTAATGGTAGTCCTAATTTGGTCCAAATCTTCCTCTGTTTGGTTTTTTTCCACCCTTGAGTCCTCAAGTTCAACTTCCAAGCCATCTGACTCCTCAACAATATTTCCCTCTTCAGGTTCAGTGGCTAGATCCTCTTGCCATTCATCTTTTATGATCATGTTGGGATCAGAAAGAGTAAGATGAGAGATTTCAGATATGTCGTCCTTCTGTACTCCTGTTGATGATTTATTTAAAGGAGCCATAATCTGGTTTTCCCAATCCTGCAGAAGGTCACCTAAGAATCCCCAAAGTCACTCTTATTACTAAGAGAAATTTCTGCCTGCAGGTCAGTGGAAGTAAAGTTTTTATCAGATTCATGGTTAGATTGTGTTGTAGCAGGAGCTGTTATTAAAATCCCTGCTTCAATTAAACCCATTAGGACCTGAATGTTGGCTTTAAGAGCAGAGATTTCCTTTCTTAGATCATCCATGGATTGGAAGATTTTCTCATTAGATTGTGCTGTAAGGAGGCATTGGTCCCGTAAACATATATACACTTCTTCAAGCAAGTTCCTGACCTACTTTATCTGTATCCTTAGCCAAAGGCTGGGCTTGTACTGAGTTTGAAGTAGGCCATGAAGTTTTATAAGTAGAGGGAGCAGAATAAGAATTTTCACATGAGAGTTCTGAATATAGGGACCAATTACCCACGTCTTCCTGTTCCTGGTCGCATAGCACTGCTGAGAATTCCAGAAAGTCTTTGTCAATGTTGTTATCCCCCGAAAGAATAGAGTTCAGAGCTTCTGCTGCAAAAAAAGCAGAGGTGGAACTATCCTTGCATTTGGTCTTCTCCATATATGTTTCTCTAGTTCCCATTTGCTGGCCGAAGTCCAGAACAGTCTTTTGTGTGGATGAAGAAGTGCATTCTGTAACTCTCCCTTGCCTTCTCTGAGCTCTGGTTACAACCATGATCTCTTGTCTTCTCCAGGGAGCTCCGGATGCAATTCTTTTTCCGCCAAGCTTATTCCAACAGCTCTACTAATAATTTGTACAACAAAATGTTGCATTTTTGCATAAGAGAACCAAGGATTTGGGGGCTGAAAAAAAACTCTGCAAAATCAATACAAAAAAAACTCCTGAGTTTTTTTAAAAGTACTGAAAGTCCTTATAAATGTCACCCAGATGGGAAAAACTAGGAGCATTGTGGTGTTGAGTGTGAAAATGAAATCAATGGTCAAGATTATGCATCTGGATCATAAAGTTCCACTCAGGCAGAACTGCCATATGTCTCCTTTCTCTCCTCCCACAGGACTCCTCCTCTTCCTGTGCCTCTTCCATCCACAGCCATTTAATGGCCATTAAAGAGCAAGGGGTCATCAGAGAAGCATCAGCTATATACCTTTACCCAGATGATGGCATTTGTCATGCTTTATTTGGAGTAGGTTTCCTCCAGGTAAAGGAGAAGAGAAGTACTGGGGATTTGATCTATTATTCTACTTTCTATTATTCCACTTTCAACATCCTCAGGCATTCTGGGGTTTGTAGTTTACTGCGACCAAAGAGCTCTCTGGTTGAGAATTCTAAATTCCCCTTCTTAAACTCCACACTCCAGGATTCCACAGGATGTTGAAAGCAGAATAATAGCATCATAACAGTATAATACAGAAATGTCCTTAGTTTCATTTGACTTTAGATTGTCTAGATTATGCTTCTGCTTCTACAGATACTGGTATCACCTTGTGACTGGCCTTTTTTTCCCCCCCTCCTGATCAGCCTCTGTGGACTGAAGGTCTACACTCTTGAGTGCTTGCCTGTTTAAAACAGGACAATGTTATCCTTTGAAGACTCTAGAGTTGCCCAGAAGGGAATGTTGGATAATGGCCAATATTGTCCCATTTAATGGGATTCAAGCAAAGTTTTTCTTCATTGTTGACTTACAACAATGTTTAGACTCTGCCCTACTATAAAGAAGCATTGGCTACTCCCTATACCCATTCCGCTACACATCTTCTGATTTATTCAGTCTGATATTTAATAAGCTGGGAGGAGTAAACTTCCAGAACTTATGTGGTGGCTTTAGCTTCAAAGGAACCTGCCCAGATCTTTGTACTGAAATAACAACAACAATAGTAATAATAATACCAACAATAATAATATTTTGTTACCTGCCTCTCCTGAAAGCTTGAGGTGAGGTACAACAGATGTTAAAATACAGTTAAAAACCAGCATATCAGTTAAAAGTACATTATGATTAAAATTCACTAAAAACAGTAAACTATTCAATCCAAATATATTGTAGTTAAAATAACATTAAAAATACCTTATAATTAAAAATAGACTGGTTAGGCCTTCTGGAAGAGATAAGTCTTTAGCAATTTTTTAAAATTCAGACAGCATATTTTGCTGTTGAATCTCTTCTGGCAGGCCATTTCACAGTCGTGGAGCAGCTGATGAGAAAGTCCTGTGGATAACCATTGCCAATCTAGGACCCTTTTCGCATGCAGTTTCTCACGAGCCTAACGTGAATCGCATACGCATTTTTTAGTTTTTGGCTTCAAGGTGAAAATGCTGCACTGTCATGCAAGGCTTCTGGGGCCCTTGCGCGCTTACCTGCCCTGCAGTGCATCAGACGAGTGGGCCGGTCGCGCTTCCTCCCCCAGTGCAGCCTACAGCTCCCAGGGGCAGGGAAGGGGTGGGGCGCTCGCACGAAGTTCATGCGACCAGGAAGCCAGCTGCGAGATGAAGGAGCAGCGAAGAGAGCGCCTCATGCAAGAACCTGCTTGCACGAACGGCACCCCCCACCTCCACGATAAGGTAACGTGCAGAAAAGGCCTAGTTTTAGGCAATTTAAGTACCTGAGTGTATGGGGCAGAGTGTATGGGAGGAGGCAATCCTGTAGGTAACTTGGACCCAAACCATGTAGGGCTTTAAAGGTAATAACCAACACTTTGTACTTTGCCTAGAAATTAATTGGTAGCCATTGGAGTGATTTTAATATTGGTGTAATATGTTCACTCCTCAGTGTACCTATAATCAATCTGGTTGCCATATTTTCGACTAGTTGGAGTTTCTGAACTTGGTACCAAGGTAGCTCAATGTACAGCGCATTGCAGAAGTCCAGCACGTGCACTACAATCTTTAGGTCATCTAATTCTAGGAAGGGGCGCAGTTGGTATATCAGTAGAAGCTGATAATAAGCACTCCTGACTGTCACATCTATCCTGAGAAGACATTTGAAGGGATGGATCCAGAAGCACTCCCAAGCTATGAACACAGCCTTTCAGGGAGAGTGTGACTCCCATCCAGTACTGGTTGATACACCTACAACCCTAGATTGGGACCTTTAATAGTAAGCACTTCTCTCTTGCCTGGATTCAGTTTCAATTTCTTTTTCTTCATCCAGCCCATTATCCCCTTCAAGCATTCATTCAGAGGAGACACACCATCCTTGGCAGAGGCTGTTTTTGAAGGCATGGAGAAATATGTTGGGTGTCGTCAGCATACAGATAGCATTCCGCCTCATGCCTCTGAATGATCTCTCCCAATGGTTTCATGTAGATGTTAAAAATCATTGGGGATAGAATGGCACTGCCACATTATCCATTGTCACTGGACAAACAGGGGCTAGAGTTACACTCTCTGGACCTGTATGAACTACAGGTTTTTAATTTGTGTAAAATAAGATTTTAACTTAATTGTATTTTAAATTTCTGTAAGCCACCTTGGATCCCATCCCAGTAGACAGGCAGGGTAACATATCAATTAATCAATCAATCAATCAATCAATCAAGTATCCAGTTTATAAGAAATCCAAGTAATTTTATCTACAAGGCACCAGGCATATTCTACACAGCAAACTGTTGAGTGGTCTGAATTCTCTTGTTGGCCAAGCAGAAGAATGCCTTAACCACTTGAAGCAGCACCACTTTGCTATTAAATGGTGGTGGAGTAAAAAGAAACATTGTTCTGCTGTCCGCCATGGCCACAGCATAGGCTTCCAAATAGGATCTTGTCTATGTCAAATTGTTTTCCACCAGCATTGCTCCATTAGCCATCTTACTGTTTCATTGCTGCCAGCTAATTAGAAAACTAGGGAATTGGTTCATCGCCATTTTGTGAGAGGGGATGATAAGGAAAAATTTTCTCTGGGAATCATCCAGGGATGTGAAAGAACCATTTCCTGAAACAACAGGAGAATCATCAGGAAACCTGGATCCTTCACATTCCTGCTTGTTTGTTTGTCTGTTTTGTTTCTTCAAGAAATTTTTGACTTATAATGACTCTAAGTGACTCTTATCACACTGTTTTTTTGGCAAGATTTTTTCAAAGGGGTTTGCCTTTCCCTTTCTTTTCCTGAGGCAGACAGTGTGATTGGCCCATGATCACCCAGTCAGTTTCTATGACTGAGTGTGGATTCGAGCCCTGGTCTCCAGAGTCAAAGTCCAACACTCAAATCACTACGCCACATTGACCACTTTAATCAGTGCCACAACCCTGCAGAAGCTCTAAGTTCCAGCAAGTGTAAACCATGGCAGTGAAACTTTATAAATATCCTCTATCCTGAGATCACTGTCATCCCATTCAAGATAGTAAAGAAAATTTAGAGTGCACTCAGTAGCATAAGTGGACTCAGATACTACTAGGGAGAAACCCATGGTAGTCATGGTAGAAATGAAGTCCTAAGTCATTCCCAACAGGTCGATCTCTGCATGGATATTGATGTCTTCCTCCAACAAGCTGAAGGGACTACTGCAAGACACCCTCTCCCCCAGCTAGCCCAGGAAGGGAGATTGTTGAGCAGCTGGGTGAGTGGTACACCAGCAGAATACCTATTCAGTCCAAGTTGTCTACCTTCAAATTCACAAATTTGAAGACTGTGGAACATCCATCTCAGGAGGACTGTTATCAAAGCTCTCTAGGCTTTTTGAACTGGGAGACAGTTTGGGGGCAACCAAAATACTACACTTTTCTGAGAGGATGCAACGGCCTCCTATTTATAAATCTCCCTCTACCCTATGTGACCATGGTATCTGTTTCTTGGGCCTCATAATATGCCCCTCCTTTTGTTGGCAAAACATGTCTTCACAAATGTTCAGCAACTCATCCTAACAAAGAGTTATCAATAAGCAAGCTGTCCTCAGCCCTTCTCTAGAACAACAGGATTGGTCCTCACCTTCATGCCAGCCCCAGTGTGCCTTTCCCAAAGTATATATTCAATAATATACTGGATAATGCCACCTCATAGTGGCTTCCCTAAAGGATATACTAGAAACTGTGTTTTAATATGGAAGAGCCTACTTTGTGCAGTGATCTGGGCTCAGTTCGCTATCTTCTCTCTTCTTTTCTTTCAAAATCAGATTATTTCCTTGAAGGTACTATTTGTATAGTGTATTGTATTAATGGATTAATTCTATGCATTTGAGTTGTCAAGCACCCTTGTCTGCTTTCGGTTAACACATTCTCTACACTCTATTTTGTACACAGAAATATTTCTAATATAACATTGTTTGTTTTATAACACAAAGGAAAACATGTGGGAAAATACAGGATCTTGTACATTATTACTGTATTCCATAGCATCTTTGTAACATTCTATCTTCCTAAGTTTAAGGGCATGATTATGGTTTCATCAATCTGATGTTTTTGAAGATGTTCCAGGGTTTGTTATACAGTCATATACTTGAGTATATCTAAGATAGAAATTCAGTGGTCTCTGGAAGGGTGTCATCAGTTCTGGTGGTATGGTCGCAGGTCATTGACAGGGAAAACCCATCAATAATTTATTGCGTTACTGCACTGCCTACGAATGGGAGAAGGACAAGACCGCGATGACCTCATACATAACCATTGTTGCACTCCCGTCCTCCTCTCATCCCCATGGTGGGACAACATGGAAAGGGCCTATGATCTCTGAATAAATTTTGCCAATAAACCCCTATGGTAGGTACACTATAGGGTCATCACAAGACACAAATGACTTGAAGATACAAGAAGAATGAGAATGCTGGAAGGATTTTGAGCAGTTCAACCCTAACTGAGACAGACATATACTCATATCTCTGTGTGAATCCATTTCTTAGGTTCTATTGAAACAACACAGTTAGATGTAAAAGACACCACATTCCACCTGAACATTCCAGAAGTAAAGGCTATCATTACGTAGGTTAAGTATTCTAGATTTATGGAGCTTCAAGTTCAGAAGCTGGGAATATTGCAACAAATGTCTGGACATTGCATCTGTTTCTGTAAAAACATGAAGATGCCACTCACCTCAGAATAATGATGATAAGATCCACATTGTTTTAGTTGTTCAGTTCTTCTGCCAGAAAACATCAGTCCCACAGAGTTATGGGCCTGTCTTGTGATAATTATAAATGCAGCAAGATTAAAAGTCTGCAAGACCAAATCTCTGCTCCCATAGAGATTAGAAGTATTCCCTCCAAAGAGCTCATTTGTGTTTTACAGGAGTATGTTCACCAGACTTAGACAAACAGACTTTGAAGTTTGCATAAAAGCCAGCTTTCCTTATTATTCAAATCCTGTCCTTTCAGTAGTTCAGCAAAAATCTTTGTCTTGGTTGGGGGAAGGGTTAGCAGCCACTAGCTGTCTATATAGTTCCATCTCCTGTCTCCGAAACTCAGCAGACAGGAGCTTGGTGAACAGGAAAGACCAGCAGAAGTTTTGTGTGGGCATTTAGCAGGGGAGTTTTGAGGGGTAAGCCTGGAGTTCTGTTTCAGTGCCTCCTTAGGACTGTTTAATATGGATAATGAGGGAGTTTCTGCAGTCACCTGCAACACCTGTGGTAGGTTTGTGTTCTTACCAGAGAATGTGGGTTGCTACATATGCAGCAAGTGCAATTTGGTGGCCCTGTTAGAAGAGAATGCCCATCAACATGAGAACCATGTATTTACTTTTCAGCATAGTAAGGAGCAGTATGATGTTTTTTTGGACAGAGCAGAAGAGACTATTCTGGATGAGGAACATAGAGAAGATCTCTCTGAGGAGGTGCTCAGACCTCAAACACAGGAGGCAGTCATTTGGAGGAATGTTACACTTATAAATAGAAGGACCAGAGATCATTTCTGAGTTTGGAGCTAATAGAATCAATTTGAAGTTCTCTCCCTTAGTACTGATGATGAGAAACAGGAATAGTGTCAGTCTTCAGAGAATGTGCAGATGATCTTGGAAGATTCAGCACATGCAATGACCCCTGCCAATCCCCAGAGGAGACATGAGGTCGTGGTATGGGATTCTCTGCTGAGAGAAATGGAAGCAATGGTTTGCAGGCCTGACAAGATGTCTTAATTGGTGTGCTGTCTCCTGGTGACAAAAATCTGTGATGCAACAGAGACTGACAAGACTCATCAAGCTCACTGACTATTATCCCTTTCTTTTTGGTCCATGTGGGAATCAACAACATGGCAAGTCATATTGTTCAGGATATCACAAGGTATTACAGGGCTCTGAGTAGCAAGCTGAAGGACCTTGGTACACAGGTTGTCATTTAGACTTCTCTTACCATTTGAAGGACACAGTGCAGGAAGGGAGGAAAGAATAGTGTAGGTAAATAACTGGCTGCACAGATGGTGTTACCGGCCAGCACACCCCTCAGATTTGATATTGTTTAATTGGCAAAATATAATATAATTGGCAAGCTATATTAAATGGCATTGATATAAAATGGGCCGTGATATGACTGTAAGGCTAGGCTGGACAGAGGAAAAACACTGGCTGAACACATGTGCTGCAAAGATCTCTTCTAGGCATAGCCAAGGTCATTGTCAGGATAATCACCAGGCAACTCCAGAGATAATAGGCTTAAATTGAAGCTGTAATGTTTCTGCTGTTGTACAATGGCAAAGGAAAGTTCCCACCACACCATTGATTGTTTCAGCCCTTCTTCTTGGCACCAGCACATTTCTCTTCATTGTTTCTTCACCTGCCCACTATTACAGAGCTATTACAATAGCCATTAACTCTTTATCACCTAACATTAAGTCTATTAATTCTGTCCAGACTTCATTGTCCAAGTTGCAACCTCCATTGTTTGTTCAGCCAGACAGCCATTCACACCCTTGCCCTCCTGGCAGAATTTGGGTATAAAAACCCTCTGTACTGAGCAGTCAAATACAGTATCTCAGTTGCTAAATGCCATGTTGTCACTCTGATTTCTGAACAACTACTGCCCTTGAGCACAGTAAGTATTGCCCAGTTCCTAAAACTCAGCTATCAACAACTTATCTCCCTTTATTCTTCAGTTAGCTCTTGTGCGAGTGTGTTAGTGCTTGAATCAGAAAATGCACTCTGACGATTTCATTTTTTTCCAGTTTACCAATGTGTGTTGATGTTCCTAGCTAGCATGCACTTCCATAATAAGCTTCAATGAATCTACTGTGACTTACTTTTGGACAAAGATGAAGATAATTGGGTTATTTGTATCAGTTTCATATGACATCACAAAGAGGCATACTTCTTAACCTTGCAAGCTTTTTCCATGCCATTCCTACATCACTCAATGAGATTTCTGGACACTTCACACATTTAAGAACAAAACAAAGCAAAAGAAAGGAGAAGGAGAGGGAGAGGGAGAAAGAGACAGAGACAGGGACAGAGACAGAGAAACTACTCAGGAAGTTTGAAGGTATTCAGATACATAGGCTGAATGACAGAAGGATTTCTTCCCCTTGTCTCATCTTTCTATATCATAAGAGACAAATAAAGGAGGTACAGCTAAGCAATGTACTTTCTGTTTAGGAATATTGCTGTTGTGTGCTTTCAAGTCATTTCTGAGTTACAACAGCTCTAAGGTGAACCTACCACTGGATTGTCTTGACATAATTTTTCCTCTAAGGCTGAGCGACTGCAGTTTGTCCAAGGTCACCTGGTACATGGCTGCAATTCTTACCCTAGGCTCCCAGTGTCCTAGTCCAACATTAAAACAACTATGCCACACTGGCTGTCTCAGGCCCTTTCTGCACCCCACACCCAACCTACAATGGCCATGGGATCGCAGTGGGATTACAACAATGGTTCTGCATAATATTGTTGCAATCCTGTCATGATCCCGTGGCCACTCATCACAATCATGGATTTTTTTTTAAGACACTTCATCAACTATCATAAGAACTGAAAATACAATACATACAGAATCAAGATATGATAAATTCACTTGCAACTTAAACAAGTTCACCAATAAATAAATATAAATTTAAACTAACCATATGCTTGTCTATTATAATTCTCTTCTCTTCTTTCTTCTCTTCCTTCTTCGTCCTTTTCTTCATTCCTTCTTTCCTTATCAAGCTCATAATCAATCTAACAGCAAATTTTAGCTAAGATATAGTATCGTCTAACGCAGTTATGATAATAATAATACAATAGCGAAAATGACAATATCTATACCTAATGCCATTAAAATATATAATTAATCTATTAATCTGTTGAGTGTAACCATTTAATTTACTATGTTTGCAACCACTGTTATTTAAAATATCAGTGTGTTATCCTAAGAACAGAATGCCTCAGCCTCTAATGCCTATCCTATCACCAATTAGCACAATCATGGATTAAATTATTGATGAGTTTCCCCTGTCAATGAACCATGATTGTGCACTCCCTCCTGCACTTACTTGCAGTGCAGAACATGCAATGGCTGCACTTCCTCTTTGCACAGCCTGGGAAACTGCTGGGCTGTGGAAGGAAGGGATGGAGCCATCATGCTTCCTCCCATCCAGCAGGCAGCTGGTGCAGAGAGGAGAAGTTCTGTCATGCTCCCCTCCTGGGAGAGGCTTTCCCTAGATCCCCATGCAATGGCTTTGAGAACAGGTAAGGTACAGAAAGAGCCTCTGAAATATAGAAAAGTATTTGTTCGTCTAATTCATTACTGGCTACTCTGAGAGTCAAAAAGCATTTTACTTTAAGAAATAATTTTTATAGTATGCCGTGCACTGGACAATTTTCAAGAAAGGGAGGAGTCTGATGGTTTTACTTTCTCTCACTTTTCATTTTTCAAAATATCAAGGTCTACCTATCTTGAATATGAAGAAATATATAATTGTCATAATTGAACTGAAAGGAAATAGTTATCCCTCTCCCTTCTTTTCATCTTTCTCCTCCTCCACTTTCATCGCTGAGAAAGCTGCCTTCCTCTTGGTATATAGTTGACAAAGAATAGAGAAAAACTTCCACCATAACTTTGTGTAAGATTTTTTATTTTTTCCTCTAAATTGATATGATTAAGTGATTCAATTAACACCACTTCCACAGTTCCCTTAGCCCAGTGAAGGTACCTGTGAACTTGACTCTTGGACCTTGGACTGTCCAAAAAGCTGCTTGATTCTTGGACTCTCACATCAGCTGATGAAGCCTGCCTCATTCTAGGACTGGCTTGACCAATCTTCTGCAAATGGATTTTCACAGGCAAGGACACTCCTTAAGCTTTGTTGATTTACAACCCCTACCTTAACTGCATTTATCTCAAAAATGGAGAACTAAGTATCTCCTCCCTGGCTAAAGCTGAGCCAGGACAGTCCTAATCCTTTGGCTTCTTGTGTGATTGCCTATGTCACATCAATATCATGAAGGACTCTCTCTCTATCTCTGTGTCCCTCTCTCCCTTCTCTTTTCCACTCATTCTCTCTCTCTCTCTCTCTTTCTTTCTGTCTCACACACAGCCTTCAACAATAACCATTGACAAAGTCCAGCACTCCACAACAGACTGCTAACATTTCCTTCCCCTCCCTTCACTTCCCCTTTCCTCCTTGTATATTCTCTTGTGTCCTTCCCCTCTCAAAGGGTTTTCTTAGCAATTTTAGAATAGATCTTGAAAGGGCAGGTGAGGTAGATCATTTGCTTTGGATCTCACTGATAGAAGGACTTCCATTGACTGACTGATCCCTCAGGGTACCTACATCCACACATTTATATTATGACCTCCGTGCATCTCCATGCAAACTTTGATCCATTAATATACTCATTCCTAGACAGTGCATTTCTTACTTCCAGATCCCTATTACCCAGATTCAGTGGAAGCCCAGAACTTCAGAAGACCAAGGCTGAAAGAATCAACATGTTCCCCAAATCCCTAAAACCAGAGGCTGAACTTAGATTTTGGAATTCATAATGCAAATCTTTTTAAAAAATGCTTGCTTCGATAACCTTGTCATTACCATTTTTGTTGCAGATTGTATATAAATATGGAATTAAAATCTAAATCTCTTCTTCCCAGATCTCAAAGAGGATGTAGATATGCAAAGTTGAACACCTTACCCTATCTCATCCATGAAACCATTAGGAAAATGTGCCCTTTCACACCTGCCCTAGGAACTTAAACAGCCATCACTTTGAATGTGAAGAGAGGTTTTACATTTGTTACTGGAACTAGAAAAGTTTCTTTATTATTCCCAGTATTGGGAGAAAGACTAGATTGTAAACTTGAAGTAAGGAGACCAGAGAAAATGAACACAGAAATTATATAAGCTCCTTATTGGGCCAAAAAGAATTGTTCTATTAACTATACGGATCTTTCTCACACTTACAAATAGAATAAAATGACATCAGTTTTTGAACTCAAATTGGAACTTCCTCTTTTAAAATTTTCAAACACATGCAGGGTTTTTTTGTATATGTTATATCCAGGAGGTATATATCACAAAATTACAAGTTTTTAAATAATCTGCAGCCTCTTTTCCTAGAATAATTTCCCCAGATTCATCAAATCGATGTTGTAGTCAATGTTGCTGTTTTATAGGATTTCCCTTTTATTCCTTAAATAGTGTCTCATTCAAAACTGAAGTCTGTAGATTTGAAACAGACACATTTCACTGTAAAACAAAGAAAGAGCACCAACTCTTTAGAAAAGTTCCCTAAATGTATTTTCAAAGAATATCCAACAGAGTTACTGTACTCCAAAATTCATGAGATGGTACTGCTGCTTCCTGGTACTCACAAGAATCAGTATTCAGTATCTCATAGAATCATATAGTTGGAAGACTTCACAAGGGCCATCCAGCCCAATTCCCTGCTATGCATGAATACACATTCAAAGCACTCTTGACAGATGGCCATCCAGCCTCTGTTTAAAAGTCTCCAAAGAAGTAGACTCCACCATAGTCTGAGGTAGCATATTCATTGTCAAAGAGCTCTTACCATCAGGAAGTTCTTCCTAATATTTAAGTGAGATCTCTTTTTCTGTAGTTTGAAGCCTTTGTTCTGTTCACTATTTTCTAGAGCAGTAAAAAACAAGCTTGCTCCATTTTCAGTATGACACCCCTTCATGCATTTTAATGTGGTTGTCATATCACCTCTTAACCTTCTCTTCTCCAGGATAAATACACCCAGTCAGTTCCCTAAGCCAATCCTTACAGGGCTTGGTTTCCAGACCCTTCACCATTTTGGTCACCCCCATCTGGACATGTTCCAGACACTGTACTCCTACCCACGCAACCTAGAAATGCATTGGGATTTTTTAGTTGACTCATGTTTAGCTTGTGGCCTACTAGGACTCTTATATCCCTTTCACATGCACTGTGTTCGAGCCAGGTGTCACTCATCCTCTATTTGCACATTTCATTTTTTCTGCCTATGTGCAGTACTTTACATTTTTCTCTGTTGAAATTCATTTTGTTAGTTTTGGCTCAGATCTTTAATCTGTTACAGTCAATTTGAATTTTCACCCTATCCTCTGGTGTATTAGCAACCCCTCTCAATTTGGTGTCATCTGCAAATTTGATAAGCATGCCCTCTATTTCATCATCTAAGTCATTGATAAAGATGCTAAATAGCACTGGGTCTAAACAGAATTCTGTGGCAACCCACTAGTCACTTCTTTCTAAGATGAAGAAGAGCAACCTTTGTGTTTGGTCTGTCAACCAATTCCAAGTCCACCTAACAGTAACAATGTCTTGTCCATAGTTTACTACCTTGCCTGCAAGAATATCATGGGGGACTTTGCCAAAGGCCTTATTGAAATCAGGATATGCTATGTTCACATCATCCCCTTCATCTACCCTTGTTGTTCCTGTATTATTCACCCTGTTGTCTCTAGGACAATTGGCTTATTATCTCCAGTACTTGTTGAATTCCTGCCCCATAAAATACTATCTCCCTCCCCCAAATAACTCATTTTTTATAGCCCTCCTGGTTGGGTTTGTGAGACTCTTTGCAATAACTCTCCTGCCAACTGCTGTGTGATGCAACCTATCACTTGGCAGAAGTCCATCATCATGACATTACAGACCATAGTTGAAGAAGTCAAATTGTACCTGATGGTATCATTGTTACCCTAAAATGTGGGTGACTCAGGGGTCCACCCATAATGCCAGTACCTCCACAAGATGATGGGGAATTAATCAGCTCAATTAGGAGGCCTGTGAAAGGGGGGCGTAAACTAACGAGATCTTTGACAACAATGTTTATAGGGTCCTCACAGAAGAGAAACAGCCATAGATTCCAAATTAAGCTAAAATGTATTTTTTACAAAAGTTAAATCATGCATGCAGAAGATTCAAGCATTTTCTGAGGCTCCATTGCTAGACATATTCCTTGTCACAGGTAATAAGCTTCCATTCTGTTGGACCATTTCTGCACTACACTGTTATAATGCTATTATTCTACTTTCAACATCCTATGGAATCCTTGGGTTTGCAGTTTACAGGGGGGGCATTTAGAATTCTCAGCCAGAGAGCTTTTTGGGCTCAGTAAACTACACTCTGTTCTATTCTTTGACTTGAGTTTGATCATCATGACCTTAGCATCATTATGGAAGTAGTTGTTCAGAGATCTTTGGTGCTAGACTTAACGTCTATAAATAGATAGTCTTGTATTCTCGAGGGAGATGACTTCTAAAGAAAAAGTAAATAACCTGAAAGCCCAACCATTTTCTAATTCAAATACAATTATGAATGTAAGAGAGACTGGGGCTACAAAATGGAATAGTACTCTGGTTCAAAGAACAAAGAAGAAGAGCTAATTTTTGTTGCCTTTTTGCCCACTGATGCATCATTACTTAAAGATGCTAATTGAAGAGAGATTAAATTAAATGGAAAGTAATTATGGTAAGTGGTCAGAAGAGAAATCTATGAGACTTCTATGTGTGGCTTGGTTTACAGTCTTTGGCTATTGTTTAGTAATGCCTGTAATTTCTCTAAAGAATTGATTGGATAAATGTTATAATTGTTTTAGGTCCTTGGCAATAAACAGTGGTGCAAATTTATCTGAATTTATTTGTATTATCAAGACAACTGGGGTGGGGTAGTGGTTTCAGAATGGAATAGAGCTCTAGGATGTCAGGGTTCAAATCTCTGCTCAGCCATGGAAACCCACTAGGTGACTTTGGCCAACTCACACTCTCTTGGACCTTTTCCACATTACACTGTTACAGTGCTATTCCACTTTCAACTTCCTGTGGAATTATGGGCTTTGTAATTTACTGAGGCCAAAGAACTCTCTGGCTGAGAATTCTAAATGCCCCTCCTTAAACTGCAAATCCTAGGATTCCATAAAGTGGAATAGTAGCACCTTAAAGGTGTAGTGCAGCAATGGCCTCAGATGAAGAGGAAGTCTATGGCAAACCTCCTCAGAAAAAAAGTATTGTGAAAGAAAAGTTTTGATAGGATCACAATAAGTCAGTTTGAAGGTACTCAACAGCAATAGCAACATGGGTTATACAATATAAAAAGAAACTTTATGACATAAAAGTAATCCTTAAGTAAACAGACCTGAGTTTGTATGTTCCTTCAAGCTACCTGTCAACTTATAGTGACCCCATTATTTTCTTAGGGTTTTTTTTACACAAGGAATACTCAGAGTGGTTTTGCAAGTCTCTTCCTCTGAAATATAGCCTACAGCACCTAGTATTCATTGCTGGTCTCCCATCCAAATACTAGCCAGAGCTGACACTGCTTAGTTTCTAAAATCAGACTGGATCCAATTCCTTTAAAATATATAGGTCCCAAACAGAATCATAGAGATGTATAATTCTTGCCTCCTGGCTGTGTGAACTACTGGGCCTACCAATGCTCAGTCTTATGTATCTACTAATTGAATCCAATGCTTGGAACAGTATTAGGATTGAGTGAGGGGTGGCAGCCCCAAGGGTGAGTATCATTGCATTAGCCTATCAAAAAGATGTGAGTTCTTTAAAAAAAAAATAGTTGAGCAAAAAGTGCTCCATCAAGGAGCTAACTTGAGAACTAGATCATCCACTATCAGCACATTCTTGCCTCCATAATGTTATTGTCCCGCAGAAGATTATTTTTGTGCACTGTGAAATGGACACAGCCCTTTTTCATGACACGCTGGGTAACAGGGAAGATGCTTTTCTTTATTCTAATTTATTATCTTTCTGGCTCAGGAACAATATCCTTTCTGGCTCAGGAACACCTACGATAGCCACATTCATAACTACAAAGGTGGGCTACCATTTTGTCTCCAAAAACCATTCCTGATGGGACATACACATGCACTCATACACACATTCACTGTCATTCCTTCCATTTCAGTATAATGATATATTTTAAGCCACATCTCCCAGTGCACTGAGAGTTTGTTGCATCTATCTTCCTGAACTCAGTGGTACTAGAAGAAGGCACCAGGGGAAGCATATGATTTAAATGGTAAGCAATGCTTAGTAGTTACTCTTTCCATGTGCCATTCTCCCCACCTAAATTGTGCTCTATACCAGGTGATAATAGCTTAATGTGAGGTAAATTTGAGAACCTATATAGTCACATGGTTCATATATGTATTAGAGGAATAATCTCAAAAGACATTAGAGAGAACTCAAGAACCCTCCTGTGTTTGAGAAGGAAAATCTTCCCTTCTCTAGATACATTAGGCAATTTCAAGAGAAGGCCTGCCTAAAGTCTTTTCTTTGTTGCTCAACAGTATGCATCCTTCTTCAGCAACGACATACTGTACTCTGAGATGTCTATCAGCTGTTCCTAAACCTCTCCAAACTCTTTCTTCTCCCTATCTCCACTGTGTATCTGTCAAATAGAATACTATTTGGTCATCTTCTCTGGTTTGTGTAGGCCTTTTTTATGCTAAGCCCCTACTTTCAGTCTGTCTACCTGCTGCATAAGCAACTTCATTTTCTTATAAGGCCCCATAATCCCCATATGACACAATTTCTTCCCCTCCAGCCTTTTTAATGAACCATATGGTTTCCTCCTATTTATTAGCATCTCAAATTCCTTGCTTCCGACTCCATTTATCTTCCCTTGTGATGCGGAGACAATCCCACTCCCATCTCAATTCCAAACAGTATGATCAATTTTCATTACGGCTACAGCAACAATCTCAAAGCAGAGGTGGGAGCCTTCTAGAAATCCAGGGGCTGCCCTCACTTATAAGACCTTGGAGGTTTGCTCTTCCCCTTATGTCATTCCATGTATCCCTCACTCCCTGAAAAATATTAATGTTCCAAAATGTTCCACCTCTTAAGAGGTACAACTGACTGGCCAAAACCAAAAAAGTTTTCAGGATGTGGGAGATGGGGCAGAGAAGGATGGGGTATAATAGATATAGTTACTCTTCTCTGTGTCAGAGATTGGAGCTAGGATTTTGAATGCAAGGTATATGTGCTACCACAGAGCTATGTTCCCTCCTGGACAGGGTGCTGATCAGACCAATAGGCCTGGCCAAAGTGGTTGTGCTTCCTAGAAAATGTTCTAAAATTTTCAGCTAGCTCCAGGGTTCATTGGATGACAAATCAAGATGGAAAAAAGAGAAGAGAGAAACCATTTGGAAGTCACTGAATAGTTTGACTGAGGAACTAGCAGACTACCCCACTCTTCCTAAGAGATATTCTGATGTTGTACTTTAAAATATTACATGAATAAGAAAGTTCTAAATTACTTTAATTGCTAGATTAGGGAAGTAAATGTCAGTTTTTCCATATGATTCTCTGTCTCCATATTGCTTAAAACATCTAGCAGTTTACCAGCATACTGGGAACACCTGCTAGCAAAGCTTCTCCACTACGAGTTTCCCTATTGTGCAATTCAACTAACAAGCTGTTTTAAATAGCCTCCCAACGTCTGTGTATCAAGAGTATTTTTTTTTCCGCCTGACCACTCTTGGGGCACATTTCCACAGAGCTATTCATCAGTTATTAGGCAGTTGTTTCCTGCCCTATAGAGAAAAAAAGCTATGTGGTTGAAGAATTTTAACAGTGGCAGGGAGGGGGAAATAACGCTGGCTCTGCTTCCAGGTATTGCAAGACTCCGAAAATGTTTATACTCATGGAGAAAGAGCTGATAGCTCAGAGTTTATAAATCTCAGTTTTAATACATATGTGTCAATTTCTTCTCCTAGTGGTTTCTAGTGCTAGGTCTTAACTTTCAGACACTGGAATGGTAGTTCTTTTTACACTGTTAAATGGGTTTTTACAAAGAATTTTTTTTTTAAAAAAAAGTACAGAAACAAAATAGCTGTGGAGTCTCTGTGAGTCATTTTCCAATCTAACTGTTACAAGTCATTTAACTTTCTAATAGTTTTCTTCTTTGCTCACCCACTCCCTTCACAAGAAGAACATAATGCAGCAAATGTGAAAATACTGAGAATATGTGCTAATGCTACTGTTTCCTAAGAAAACTCACAAGGTAAACTACATTTCCTAACATGAAAGTCTCTCACAATGGCACCACTTTTGACATTCAGGAGAGTCATTCATATCTCAGAACTGCTCACTTCACACCTGGTGATGAACTATCCTTGTTCCAGTTGTTCAAAATTCAGTATCCATAAGGTTTTAAAGATCAGGCATCACCATATATCAGTGCTATTGGACTATATTTTAAACCAAAACATTCTACAGATACAGGCATCCCATATTCCATGCCAATCATGAAATGCATCCAGGAAGGTCAGATAAAGTCACTGACAAGTTATGGCTTCATTTACCGTGAAGAGAAAAGAAATTCCTGCTTTTTTTGTATTACTTCAGGTGCATGAATAGATGTTTTGCTTTATTCAGGATGCCAGTTCAAATCATCATAGTGTTAAGAGCACTATGTAAGCCACAAAACAAATTACATTAAGGAATATGCAAGAGGAAAGCCACTGTGGTGAAGTGGTTTAAACATTGGACTATGACTCTGGAGGCCAGGGTTTGAATCCCCATTCAGCCATGGGACACCTTGGGTTAGTCACACTCTGTCAGCCTCAGATGAAGGCAAAAGCAAATTGCCTGTGAGCAAATCTTGCAAAGAAAATCGTGTGATCAATTCTCCTTAGGGATGCCACAAGTCAGAAATCATTTGAAGACATAGAACAACAACCACAGCAACCACAAAGTATTTGAGAATGACACTTTTGATGAAACTTGAAAGAAAGAATGCTACTATATATGGTAGCATTCCATTTGAAAAGTGTGCATTGGATGTATAGTGCCCATTTACTTAAGAATCACTTATGACTCATATGTATCTGTTTAGACTAGGGATGTTTTTGGATTGAAATTCCCATTATCCCACAATATCAGCTGTGGTAGGCAGGGCTGATGGGAGTTAAAGGTTAACAACTGCAGGAAGGCACACGCGGAAGCCACCCCTGATCCAGGCAACACTTTGACAAACCAAATGGAGCAGATTGCTGAACTGTGCTTCTGCAGTGCTAAAGTGAAAGCAGCTAAATATCTTAGGGGATGCAAGATAGGCTGCATGAGACACAGAGCTCTGTTTTCTTGCACCTCACTGCCATTTTTTTTGCCCCTTAACATCTGCTACCTGAGGAGGTTGCTACATTTAGCCTAACAGTAGGGCTGGCCTTGCAACAATATTAGACAGGAGGGCATTTCAGCAAACAGAAGCAGTTGCGATTCAGTGGACCTTAGCTGAAGCTTATGCCTAGATACCAGTGACCTGTTTCTCCTTCTCAGAACTTCCTTGAGTGTTGAGAGGTTGTGTGACCACTCACCAGGCTTTAGAGAGGACAATCATCTATTTGAAGGCTTATTCTAATCAAACGCAGTCATACTACGACCTAATCAAGCCCAGTATTCCACCACCTTCACAAGCATGATTAGTGGGGATGAAAGAAAGAGCCTTCTCAGTGGTTGCCCTTAGACTTTGGAACAGAAGGGCCCCTCCCTGCTAACCTATCATCAGCAGACAAAACTGTTTTTATTCCAACAGCCTTTTAATACAGAAAGTTTTTAAACAATGGGCTAGAGGGTATTGTACTGTTATACACTGAACTGCTTTTAATAGCTATTTAATCTTTTCAATTGCATTTTATTCTTTCAACTTGAGATGTGAAGTGTTTTAATATTGTCAGTGGTTTAATTCTGTTTTAATGTGCATCTTTTGTATGCTTTTAACTATATTGCTTTTTAAAACTATAAGCTGCCTTGAGTCCCAATTTTGGAAGGAAGGCAGAATGCAAATATAACTACCACTACTACTACTACTACATATCAAGTATATATAGTAAAGGAAAAGGAGAAACATTCAAATAGCCCATTAACTCTTAGCGTCCAGCAGCTGCTTTGAGTTCTCTCGAGAAGAAAAGCGGAGTAGAAATAAATATCATCATCGTCATCATCCAGATAGACTGAGCAACCAATTATGTTATAATTATTTTTAAATGTGCTATCATGCATATACATTAATATATGTAAAATTCTGACAAAATTTGTGCTTTTGGGGAAATTCAACCCATTTTCTCTTTATGGTAATGATAAGTCTCCAATCTGTAGGTGGTTCAGATCTCTCAGCTTTTGCTTCCATTTAGGGCTTCCCTCCTCCCAGTTTAACTCATGCCTGATGTCCCCTCCCCCCGCCCTCCCTTATCTGCCAGTTGTGACAAATTTGGGAGAGCAACCAGAGTGTGGGGTGAAGTAATAGTAACCAATGATGTATTTAAATCTTTTGCTCCAAGTCTCAAGTCAAGTCTGAAATTTCTACCTTCCAATCTCAAGTCAAGTCTCAAATCTGGAAGCCAATTTTCATATTCCAACCTATATTCCAGAATTTCTGGACAGAGTCCAGTAAAGTCAGTTTTGACAATTTAAGCAAAGTTAGCTCTCCACATTTGTGATTTTACCATCTGCAGCTTCAGAAGTGGGGAATAGGATCCTTCCTACACCCCTTCTCAAAACTGGAGGCTTTCGTGCCAATGGGAATAAAAGAGTCTGCAACTTTGGAAGTGGAGTATAGGATCCTTCTTACTCCCCATCATTGAACCTTACTCCCCATCACTGAACCACTGAAAGAGTCCTTTTTTCTCAAGCCCATTGCCTAACACATTTGTGGTTCCCCTCTGAGAAATGCACACTACACTTTGGGGGCAAAACTTGTTTTCTGCTCTTGGGAAACATTTTAGAAGGCTCTGTTGATATGCAGTGGGGACCTGTTTCAAGCCCATTACCAAACCTGTTTGCTGTTCCCCTCTGAGAAATGTGCTCATGCTTTAGGCTTGAGACAGATTGTCATGTGACCAGTAGGCAAAAACAGATGGAAGTGTTGTTCAACGTCATAAGGTTTCTAGATGAATGTGTTATGTTACTGAACCAAGGGCAGCAAGTCAGTCACTAAAAATATACAAGTCTTGAGTTGAGTTGAGTCAGTGCATCATTTATTGCTGAGTCAGGTTCAAGTAAAATTAAGTCCGACTTGAGTCTTTAAGTCCGACTTAAGTCTGACTTGAGTCCTAGTCAATTGACTCGAGTCTACATCACTGATAGTAACATAGACAAAGTAAAGGGATCAGTAAAGAAGATTACTTCTTCCCAGAAGTGGGAAGAAGCCCAGGGAAGGCAAAAAACCATGCTACAATAACATGGGAAAAAATTCCTTCTCAGACCCCACAGGTGACCAGCCACAGTCTGGAAATTAGCTAAGAAGCAACATGCAACATAGGACAGGATGGTGAGTCACTCTGAAGGCCCAGTCAACAATGGCTGGTCAGCATGCTTGGAGGCCTATATGTAGACCTCCAAGGTCTTGCCTGAAGTCTTGTGGGATTTGTAGCCCCATAAGACTTTCTCTAAGATCTGGCATAAGAATCACACCAGATCTTACCCTAAGTCCCTTGATGGTAACGCCATTGCATGACTTGGGCCTGACCTGCTCAGAGCAGCTGCTCAGAGCATCCAGAAGCCCACAGTTCTGGACCAGATGGGCTTGGCACAACACTGCCTCCTCTGAAATGGTGATGGGGATATGCCTTCTAGAAACATCATCAAGAAAGACCCTTCAGAAGACAAATAAAACAAAACTCAAAATACACAAAAAAGTGATACCTTTATTGGTCAAACAAAATGTACAAAACACATCATGCAAGCTTTCAGATCTGCCCTGGAATCTTCATCAGGCAAAAGATCTTTTTTAAAAATTCATACAGGAGATTAAAGAAAAGGAAACAAAAAGATGACAGTATTGAAGTCACAAGCCTACATTTTGTGTCAAATCGTGTCTCTGCTGTAGTTCAGTTGGTCTGGAGGGATCTCAGTACAGGCAGAGGCCACTCTTTTACTTGGTCATGGGGGAAGTGAGACAAAAGACAGTAAAATTTAAACCCAATTAGTAGCAGTAAAGTAACTGTTCTTGGTATCCAGAGTGTCTCTGTTTTTTGTGAAGCCACAGGCCCTTTTCTTAGGTGGAAAATATTGAATTTCTCAAGAAGACTCTGTCCTGCTATATCTGGGGGAAAACTGATGCTGTATAAGCAAAACTCAGTCAATTATGGTCCAAAAGAAAGTTTTACCTTTGTTGGAGGTAGAAACCTCAAAGGGTTAAGTGATGGTCATTACATCCCTCTTGTTTAGGATTCCCCTCTTGTAGCTAAATCCAGTATCTTAAAATCCAAGGAAAAAAATATTCAGGGTCATCCATGTTGACTATACAGCAAAGTGAAAAAAAATCCAAAATCTATGAAAAGCAATGCCTTTATTGGCCAACCAAGATGCACAAATTATATTATGCAAATTTTCAAAGCTCCACTGACTTCTTCAGTGGGCAAAAGATGTTTAAAAAATCATGGAGAAGAAAGCAAAAAGTGGGGTGACAGTGTTGGAGTCAGAGGCCTGCATTATTTCATCAAGTGTTGTCTCTGTTATAGTTCAGTTGGTCTGAAGGGATCAGAGTAAAATTTAAGTTCCATTAGCATCAGTAAAGTTACTCTTCTAGAATTCGGGTGCTTCTGTCACACAAAATCCATAGTTTTTCATGAGAAACAAAGTGAAAGACTTTGCTATAATCTGTAAAGTGTAAACTAATTTTCTTCTGAAATTATTTGGTGTACTCCATTATTCAATGTATGCCTGCATTGCAGTATGATTCCTAGTATCTCATATTTTCCTGAAATGAGCTAGGATATCTAGTGTTTCTGGCTCCACATATAGTAAAAGTCTTTGTAGTAGAATTTTGAGCATTACTTTTTGCCCATGGGAAATTAATGCTGTGCTTACTGCAATCCCTGTTACCCCCTTGCTTGTGGATTAGAAGATATATTGAGTATTTCCAGTCTATGGTCATTGTTTTGATTTCCAGATTATTGACAGATTTTAGTTATAACTACAGTAGATTCTATCTCTTTAGCTTAAAGCAGCTCTATTGGCATGCCATCTGTTCCTGGTGATTTATGTCTCCTAAATCCTCTGAATGCAACTTCCACTTCACTTTTTGAAATTGTAGGTTCATCTTCACATGGTTCTTCCTTAAATGAATTTGTCATCCCTTTGTCTCCTTTATATAGTTCTTCAGTGTGTTGTTTCTATCATCTTTTTTATTTCTTCTTGGTCATATGATATGTTCCCATGCTGGTCATAGACTATCCCCACTCTTGGTTCAAATTTCTCTTTGATTTCTTGGATCTTGGGAAAGAGGTCTCTTGTTCTCCCTTTTTGGTTGTCATCTTCTATTTCATAAGTCATTCATTGAGGATCCTCTTTGGTTTTGGTGTCAAATACTATCTTTTTTGCATTTCTCCCTCATAATGTCCCTGGCTTCATCCCAGAGCTCAGACTCATGGCCAATTAGGCTTAATAGTGCAAATCTATATTGTACATTATATTTAAATCCTAAGTGGATGTTGCCCAGGTTATATTTTTGTGTGATGCTTAGTTTAGTGTTCTTCTTTAGTGTTGCTATAAATTTTGACATTAGTAGTTCATGGTCTGTACTCCTGATCCTGTTTTTTCAGAGACAATGGGGCCTCCCCATCTTCTACTTCCACTTATGTAGTCTATTTGGTTTCTATATTGGCCATCTGGTGATATTTACATATATCATCACATCTTTGGTTGCTTGAAGAATGTGCTAGTGATGAACAAACTGTTGGTCTCACAAAATTCACTAGGCCAAACTTTCCTATAAATTTTGGTTCTCCTCTGCTTCCTACTTTTGCATTCCAGTTACCTATGGTTAACAAGTCTGTTTTGATATATGGTCAGTTTTCTCCTGGACTGCAGCACAGTACCTTTCAATTTCTTCTTCTGGTATTATAGTTGGAACATAAACTTTGATTATTGCTGTATTGATCATTTTTTCCTGAAGTCTTATTGACATTATTTGCACTATATTCATTGAAGCTTTTGTTAGATTTCTTCTCACTATTAATTCTACCCCATTTCTTCTTAGATTTTTGTTTCCTGGAAATGAATATTTCTTGTATAATTTCCACTTTTGTTCATTCACCCCAAGTACTGCAATGTTTATGCTCCGTTGCTTAACTGTAGCTTCCCTGATTCATGCTTCTCACATTCTATGTTCCTATAATATGTATTGTGCAGGTTTGGGCTTTCTTTTTACCTCTGAGCTCCTTAACAGAAGGACGTCCTTTCAGCTTGAATCCAGTTGCATCATTAGCCACACCATTATTCTAAGGCCATTTCTGCACTACACTGCTATAGTGCTATTATACCACTTTCAACATTCTATGGAAACATGGTGTTTGTAGTTTAGAGAGAAGCACTTAGAATTTGCAATCAAAGAGTTCTTTGACCCCAATAAAGTACAAACCCCAGAATTCTACAGGATGTTGAAAGTGGAGTAGCACTATAACGGTGTAGTACAGAAATGGCCAAAGTTGTCTTCTGCTTTATCCAAGTACCTTGAGTGCCATTCAACATGGCAGCATCATCTTCTTACTCTATTTTTTGTTTCATTTTAGATTTTCTCATCATAGCATTTTGATAGTAAAAGGCATTCAAAAGGAGGTTATCATTCCTCCTTCTGTGCAGTGCTAACAACTGTTAGCTACGATGCCATTGCCATTGTCTCTGAGAGGTGCTCCACCAGTGGAATTAACTCCACACACACTACTGCTGCTGCCTGGTAGCTGTTTGGCACATTGAATCTGCTCCTTATTCATCAGGATGGTTTTTCATTTCTGGGACCCACTGCACTAAGCCTCAAGAAGCCAAAACAAAATGGGGGGGGGTTACTTCTGGTTCATTTTTTTTTTGGCTTGTGTGTTTGTGTGTTTTGGGAGTCCTTGCTCCGTTTTTTTTTAAAGCAAAACTACCCATCCTAGAAGTGTCCAGGAATGAGAGAATCAATGTTTTTGGTAAATAAAATCAAAGAGGATAGGGTTTCAGAACTGCAAAAGATGCATTCAAAGTCCTGTGAAGTCAACTGGGAACATGCAGTTACACTCAAGTCCTGCTTGTGGGCTTCCACTGAGCAACTGTTGATCAATGTACAAACAGAATACTAGACTAGATAGGCCTTAGGTTTGATGTAGCATGGTTATTCTTAGGATCTTAAAATAAAAAAATAAAAAGCATATCATTCTAAATGTTGGATTTGGCTTTAAAATCATTTGAAGTTTGATTTATGAAGTTTTTCATATAAATCAGTATTAATCATTTAAAAAAAAAAACCCTCCGGAAAAATCAGCATGAACAGAACCAAGGTCTCCCTTCCAGTGGTGGAAGAGGGCTACTGCCAAAGGTCTGGGGAGCATCTTGGATTATATATGGGGGGAAAATACACTCAAATAGTAAAAAGACTCATTTTACTGTAAAATGAAAAGGTTCTGCTGTATAATGAAATGCATAAACTGGGTAATTTAATGAATGTTCTGACAAGTGTAATAGATTATTTTTGTAAGGGAAACTGCAGCACAGTGCAAGTGAAGAAATTCATCAAGTCGTGAAAACTCATATGTTATATGGTGATGAAATCCATCTGCTACATGCTTACTTACAGCATATAATGGAGGGAGAGCAGCCATCATCAATCACATATTACTGTAATCCCACTTCAAAATTATACTACTTCTGGGTCATTCATGAATGGTGGCGGTAATGATCAGACCACACTAATTACAGAGCAAAGTATTTTACAGAGTGTCAGTGGCCATAATTATGTTTACTTTTCCATCTCAAGATCAATTTGGGCAATCAAAATATTAACATGAAATCCTGGCTAGTGAAGGGGGGAATGCCCATACTCCAGCCATGTTAATCATCCAAATGTTGTACTCATAATATAATAAATTACTTTAATTTATTAATAAAAAACTTTGTTAAGACATCATAGAGACATAAAACAGTCATGTTACAAAGAAACAATGGGTCTTATTCTGAGCTTAATTCTGCAGGGCTCTGATGATGAATGGTAGGCTGTGAAGAGCGTTTGTTTTTTCAGAATGTTGGACTCCCACTGCTCTATCCTCTCCTTTGAACAGCAGACCACCATGCGGTATCACAAACTACTTCTCAAACTTCTCTCAAAAGCAGCTCACCGTGAAGCCCAGGGACTAACATTCAGGGGAAAACAGTCCATTCCATTCATCTGGACCATGTAAATTGGAGAAGTCATCTTCATATGCTGTCATATATTTTGCCAAAAACAACAACAGGATTTTTTTTTTACCTGATTCTTTCTATAGATTAAGGTGAGGAACAACAACAAATTAGACATACCACACAAGTTCAAACAAATCCCTATTAAAACAATCAATATTTTAAAATTCACAATTTAAAATTATTTTTTTCTCTGCATTATACTGAGTCAATAGTCAACATCTTTAGTGGGTAGGATCATATTTTTGCTTTTGTTGGTTACTGTTGGTTTCTGTTCATACATAAACAGTTAACATTTCATTAGAGTGCCACACTATAGTGTTGGTACTACAATTCAGAACTGAAGAAACCAGCAATAGATAGTAGTCCTCATCTTAGATGTCTTGTATCACTTTGATTTGGAATTCACCTAAGTGGCCATTTTGCTACATATTTTATCAAACTTTACTACAAATTGAATTATAATGTGTGGTCAATTATTCCATGTCATTAGGTAGATAAGGAGACCTGAAATCATGTTACCTCAAAGGAGGGAATATTGAAGTGGTGATTTTTTTTATTTTTATTTTTTTGGTCTGCACACATGACATTATGTTTGAGTTTTAAATGGTTGCAGAAAGTTCTCCCACATTTTGACAAATCTATGTTGTCATTATAAAAGGGTGCTTCATCTGATGCTCTATTTCCATGCTGTCTGCAGTACAAATTTTCACATTGGTCTGGAGGGTCTTCCTACTCAAAGACTAGGCTTTTTAGAAGATACAATGGGTGACAGAGAGATAGAAAAAATTGGTAGATGCCACTTCCCTCCTTTGTACCCATGAGAACATTCCTTAAGTAGAATTTGACACAGTAGATGTTCCTACCAATAATGAGATAAGGTCTGGATTTAAGCTGTAATGTGCTCTCCTCCCCGCACCCACCATCTCTCATTCTCTCCCCCTTAGCACCAGTGGTCTTGTGTGGGTAGAAGTTCTGAAGCACTGAATGTTGCAAATATAGGGCAATAAGACATTTAACAAGAATATCAAGGAAAATGTAACCATCGCTTTTCTATATTTGGTTCACTCAAGTTAAAGAATCCAGCTATTTTAACTTTGGTTCTATTTCTTTCAACTGAATTGTTATGAAGATTGTGTACTGCCAAAGAAAAGCAGATTGGTGCAAGAATGTCTGTAGGCTACAGACAGATGCATATTCTTGCTTAGAAAATGTACATTTATGTACAATGCAGAAAAAGGAAAGCAGAACAGACACTTTACATAGTGAGATTTTAAAACTAAACAAAACAGAGGTAGCACTTGGTAAGAATAGGTTCAAAATCTGTACTGTAGTAAGAACCTTACTGGGTCGTCCAAAAAGACACACCACTATTGTAAGGACAGAGGCATTTATCCCACTAAGGCTACTAGATCTGTAAGGTAAATGTCAGTGAGCCCATGTAGAGACTGGTGAAGAAAGCGGTTCAGTTTGCATTCAGTGCAAATGTGACAGCTCATATTTCCAAGCTAGAATGCATCTTGACCTTGATCTAACCTACTTTCATTAATAGGCTCAGAAAAAAAATCGTTAAAAAATTTAGCTATTGAAAATTTGGGTTCCATCCCTATTACAGAATATATTATAAAATTCCTTTGAATCCTAGAGAAAGCTCATCAGTCAGAATGAAACTGTACGGGACTGGGCTGAATTTAGGAGAAGACATACACGTATTTTGATCAAATAGTTTAATTTTGTTATTGCATACCCTAGATCTAGTATAATGGAAAAAAATTCTCCAAATAAAACTGAATGTACGACTCTCTATGTCTCTGCAAAATAGGCTGCACACCTCAGAAGAGCATGCTGTTTCAGAATGCAGTCCCAGTTCACACCTAACTATAAATGCTCTGAGGACACTCTTTGCACTGCTTCCAGTCTTTCAGCTCCAATTTCAGTCAGACCCCAAGAAATGCAGAAACATGCAGCCTTTTCACATAACCAGAATATTTTATAACTCTAAGCATGGTTCAATATAAGTTCAGTTCTAAAAATAGTGGAAGCCCCTGAAGAGGTTCAGTGATCTGAATGGTTCCTTGTTTTTCTCTCAAGCTAACGGGCTGACTGTGCAGTCCTATTCTTGTGCATTTTTATTTACATACACATATATATCTCACATCATCAACAAAAGTTTTCTAGGCAGTTCACAAATAAGTGTAAGGTATGAAGTATGAAAATATAAAGGTTTATAAAATATATGAAGGAATAGTGGAAAGAAAAAGGTAGAATAAATTAAAAGAAAAAAATGAAATTATGAGGGGTAAAGTAAAGGAAGTTTATGGGTGAAAATTAAAGATATTTTTTAAATTAAATTTTGTTATGGGTAATCCTAGACATACAAATTTTTGGTTCTGGTTATGCCTCCTATGGGATGCCTCAGAGATGTGAAAAACTGAGTCTTAAGCCATTTCTGCACTACATTGTTATAGTGCTTTTATTCCACTTTCAACACCTATGGAATCCTGGGGTTTGCAATTTAGGGAGAGGTATTTAGACTTCTCAGCCAGAGACCTCTTTGGCCTCAGTAAACTACAAGCCCCGGAATTCTATAGGATGTTGAAAGTAGAATAATAGCACTATGACAATGTAGGATGGAAATGGCCTTAGTTTCATTAAAAGCCAGCTATGTTCTCATTTCATCCTTTGTTCAAGTCAAGATGTCAAGCATTGTTTTTTTCTCTTTTCCCTTGGAAGTCAGTACACATTTTATATACACGTTTAAATAAGGTATACAGTTTTGTATACAGTTTTTATATTGGCTAAAATATGTTTGTGACAATTTTGCTACTGCATGAAATTTTAGTGGCACACATTTTTAGTCACACCTAGAGTTTTGTGCATACTTCATTTCTCCAAAACACACAGTGAGACCTGGAAAGAGACACCACCATTCATTTACTTAAAAATATTTGTATACTACTTAGATCCAAACATTTCAACCAGTGAACATTATAGAAACATGCAAATGTTTTAACACATAAGGTAAATATATATTTGTTATGTGGTCCATAAAATAGTTTTTCTGTGCCTTCAAGTCATTTTTGACTTACAGTTAGCCTATGGTGAACCTGTTACAGGGTTTTCTGGGGCTGATGGTGTGTGATGCACCCAAGGTCAGCCGTGGGTTTACATGGCCAAATGGGAATTGAATTCTGATCTCCAGAGTCAGGTTCCAATGCTAAAACCACTGCATCATGGACATTTAAATCTAAAAATAGATGGAGCTTGACAAATTCCTAAACCAAAGTGTGTCTTATTCACCAACAGGGAGAAGCAAGATGGCACCGGCACGATAGGTGGTGTTTTAACTGACTCTGTTACCATTTATTTACTTTTTAGCTTTTAGTCTTTTGTCTTGAATTTTAATTCCTCCACTGTGTCTTGCCTGAAATGTAATGTTTTTTAGTTGACTGTTACTGTATTGCGGTGCAGCATTGCTTATCTTTATTTTCTTTGTTTTGGGAAACTTTTGTACCCCCATTATCTCCTCCTCCAGGCCTATTATTAGATGCTTTGCACTACTAGCACTTTTTCTAGTTTGAAATGAAAGCCAAGAACTACTATTTTTGGGGAATTTAACACTTTATGGGCTTTGAGCTCGCTCGGGCTTTTGTTTATTTCTGTAATAAGCCATGACAGTTTTAAATGGGAAAGAAAAAATGTGCCAGAACAAGCCCAGAGACAGTCAAGCACAGCAAGGCTTCTAAGCAACTTAAGATAGATGAATTGCATGTCTGTGAGAGAAATGTGAATATCTCAAATTTTACAAATCCCATTACCAATAGTTTTTCGGCTTTGGGTGATGAGGATGAGTTTTTATCTGCGTCTTTTAAAAATCTTGGCAATGACTTGTCAGTCTATCAAGAGGGAGTATCCGCAGAGCCAAAAGAGGCAGGCGAGCCTGTCCTTGAGGAATTGCTCATTACTGAGAACAAACAACCCACAGAACATCATTTATATTCTCCAGATTTTGTGACCAAACAATGTCTCTTAACAGCCCATACTGTTATCTCAATCTATGAACGTTTGGAAAAAATTGATAACCAAATGAAGTTTCTCAAACTTTCCTTTGACAATTTTATACAAAAATATACATCTTTAAAAGATGGCTTTGGTCAACCCAGCTCAACAAGGAAGACAAGTTGAAGTGTGAAAAGAACAGGAATAACGACCCAAGGAGCAGCTTACCAGCGGCCTCTATGGAGTTGGAAACAGGGAAAGGTAACAGGACATTACAAACAAATCAAGTCATGCTGCAAATCACCTACAACAGAACAAACAATGGCAGATGAAGGTCCTTTAGAGCTATTAGACTTTCTCTGAGTCAACTTCTACATATACACTCTTATAGTATTGACATGCTCGCTGTGGACTGGCTTCTTAGTACTTCTGCCCATAAGAGAATTATGCTAACATTCAAACAATCCACAATTCCTCTCATGTTGATGAAAATGAAGTGTTTTTTGTCCAACTATCAAATAACACCAGTCCGGGTGTATAGAGACTTGGCTATTATTTCTTTAATTACCCCTAAGTGCAGCAATAGATTGCCTATTGAGGAAAGGAACAACAGCTTGTTATCATCCAAAGAAACTTCAAGCCAGATCATGCCACAACCAGGACCATCTAAAATTTCCAGTATGGAAACAGAGAAGCAATTGGTGGGCCAAGGTGAATCAACTATTAATGAAGAACATATAGACATTACTTCCTGACTGGACTATCTCAAAAACATGCTGTTTACCATCAAAGATTTGGCCAATCCTCTGGTGAATTTGGTAATGACTGATGAAGTCTCTCATGTTGGAAAAGATTTGGCCGGGGGTTGCATGGACGATTTATTAGCAATGGATCAGGACAACTGACAACTCCAATTTCAACACAACTTTTGGAACCAAAGAAGGTTAAAAACACAATTACCTTGAAAGAATTGCCTTCCTACCAAAAAGCCCTGGTGCAAACAGAACCTGTGGATATTTGTGAGGACATTGATTTAACTGCACCAGCCTGACAATTAAACTTGATATCTTGGATATTGACTCCAAGTTATATAGCGAATATCTATTAAATAAACTAGAAGATTGGGAAACTACCAATCATGTCCTTCACCCTGAACAGGCGGGCTTTAGGAAAGGTCAGGGCACTATCGACCACTGTCTCACCCTCTACTTTCTAGCACAGCAAAGTATTTTGGGCCCCACCAAACATTTATTTGTCACCTTTGTCGATTTAGCAGCCACTTTCGACTCTATTGATAGAAACCTGTTGTGGCATAAATTGGCTAACACTGATTTAGATTCTTGCCTGTTGTTTCTAATTAAGGAACTTTATTCTAACACAACTGCTACAATAAGAGTAGGCATCTCTGGTTCATTAACAGCTCCTATTCACAGAAATAAAGGAGTTAAACAAGGCTGCCTGTTAGCACCTCTACTCTTTAATCTATACCTCAACGACATAATTCTAGCCCTGTCAGGCTCAGAATTTTTTCCACCCTCTGTTGGCTCAAAAAAGATTTCTATCTTGTTATATGCCGATGACATGGTTCTAATATCACTCACCTGTGTAGGTTTAAAAAGGTTGCTTTCGAAGCTTAGTGTTTTCTGTTCTAAAGAAAAGCTGAATATCAACTACTCTAAAACAAAGGTGATGGTGTTTGAGAAAAGACATTTTCCTTTTCAATGGTCGATTAATGGCCACCAGATTGAACAATGCTGAGAATTCAAATACCTTGGTATTCATTTCACAGAAAATCTCTCATGGAAGCCCCATATAGAAGCCACCAAAGCAGTAGCCCTGAGATCTATTGGGGCAATTCTCAGATTCTGTACTACTGCTGGGGGTCATCCAGCACTAAAAATATTCCAAATCAAAGTTATTGCTCAGATTCTTTATGGTGCCGCTGTATGGGGATGGGATGATTCTCACATATCTAAACTGGAATCTCTCCAGAACACTTTTCTTAAGAAACTGCTAAGACTCCCCCCGGGCACCCTGGCAGCTTTGGTTCAGGCAGAGGTCAGGTTCCCATCCATCAGAGCCCGCATTTGGCTCTATTTAATTATTGGAAAATAGTTAAAGATTCCACAGTTAGAGCTTTTCCCAAGTTATGTTTCAAACAGCTACCTAATTGTAAAGTATGGAATTCAAGATATCATGGTATCCTAGCCCATCGGACTAGGATTTTTGATCTTGAATTCCAAACAGAAGCTCCGGGATTATATATTCCACCATACCACTCAATCAGACAGACAGGCTATCAGTAATTCTAATTTTTCTAAATGGTACAAATTTTACAAACTTGACCGTCAAAGGGCCAGTTATTTGACAAAGCTCACCTTTCTAAAGCTTAGGAAAGCTTTTACAGCCCTTCACTTTCAAAGTATGCCTACTGCTGTGATTGACGGCAGATGTTCGCATACCCCTTTGGCTCTCCGTTTATGCATTTGTGGGGCCCCTGAAATAGAGGATCTGCCTCACTATTTGTTCTCTTGTCCACTATATTCTGATCCAAGAGCCAAATTTTTGGGATCTATCCTTCCTCATTTGAAATGTAATACTGTTTTAGAAAAGATTTTTTATCTCCTTGCTGATATTGACTCCATGGTAACTCGTAAGGTTTCATTCTGGGAGCTATGAAAATTCGGGCCAAATATGTTGCCGATATCGCTGTTGATTGTTCTGGAGATGCACTCACTTAACTATAGTTTTATTGTCTATGTTTTAACTAAACCAAATTTTAAATTTTTCTCACACATGTCTATTATGTAGCTTAATATATGATGTATTTTTGCTATGCTGTTTCTATATGTATTTTATATTATTTTATACTAACATTTTGTATTGTGTTGTATTGCATTTTAACACTTTGTATGCAAATAGCCTTTGGTCTTTGCATTAAATAAATACTGTATTCACCAACAAGTCTCAGTGGGAAGTGAAAAGTGATACTTTAATCAAGAACTGCAACATTTCTTTCCAGCCCCACTGAGCAGTACAGTATATCTTCTAATGCAAAAAAAACCTCGTAGACTTCTGTTTTAAAGGTTACTATCTGCACCCTGAACTGGGCCACACAGTTGAATTTGATGGCAAAAGACTGGCAAAATATGATGTGATGGAGTTCTATAGAACATGTTTTGTCCTTTTGTCTTCCCACAATCTTTTGGAAACTGCCATTCCCAGATTGTTTTCAAAGGCAGTGCCATATAAAATATGTTGCTGTAATCAAACCTCATTTGAAGAAAGACCCATTAAGTTCATTAGGGTTATTCTTTGGTACAGGTGTGTTGAAGTGCCTGACTTTGATATATCTCGCCATAGTTTTATGAGAAGGACACACAGCTGAACAAGATCAAAAAAGAAAGAAAGAATCTTAAACATGGCTCATCAAGATCAGAAAAATAAAAACATAAGCTGATGCTCAAGTCTTGTTTTGTGGATCAACAATATGACTTTAAACAAAATGTACCAATAGTTGCACTTATGCCACAAATAAAATTCAGTGGCACTTTCTTTTAAGAGTATGAAAGCAGGATTTAGAGGTGCACTAAAATCCATAATTCTTGATGATAGTATCAGTACTGGAATTCTCACTGTTGTGTTTTCTCCTTAGGATGTTTAGTGGCTGTTAACTTTGGCTGGTTTAGACATGAATCAATTTCTTCATGTGGAGTGGGCTCAGGGGTTGTTCATGCTGTTTGGTATGGAACGATTGATTAATATCTAAACTGCTCCGAATGCAAGGAGAGCTCTCAAGAGTTTTAATTCCTTTAATGATGCAACTAAATGCCTCTCCTGAATACTAAGGCCTTTTCTGTTTATCAGTGTAAGCAAAGCACATGGTGATAAACAGAGGTGGTAATTGCTTGAGCTTCTAATACCAGAGGAAAAAGGTGGAGTACACAAAGAATTAATCTGTTTTTAACTGTCTGTGACTACAACAGAGTAGAGGTAGACTGGGTAGCCATTTGAATGAAGTTAGCAAGGGACAAGGTAAGATGCACCGACCTTCATGATGACAAGTTCCTAAGTATTATATTCTTCCAATAGTGTTCCTTCATGCTTCACAAAGACATATTCCAGAGGAGTTGAGAGATCATGTAGTGCAGATGCAAGAGGTAAGAAGGAGGTCCAGGGGAAGGAGAGAAAGTTGTATGATTCTTTTCTCATCATGAAATAATCATCATGAGAAACATATGTGAGGCACTCTTTCCCATAAGATGCCTTGTAGGTCATTTTAGTACACCTTTACCATGAAACCATCAAGCTGAGCCTACCAGGCAGTCATGGGGTGTCAGAATGGCATGGCCAGAAGTAACAAGCAAGAAGGTAGCAAAAGTCTGCAGTCATTTTAATGAGGGTAAATTTGCAGGTTTGAGGGGCCATGCATGAAAATCAGATATGTGTTAAACTAATGGTAGAGGTAAGGACATGGGGGCGGGGAGGAATAGGCAGTTTAGGTTGCATGGGCAGTCATTTAAAAATGTTTCTGAAGAAACTCTGTTTGCATGGAATTGTACAAGTTATCATGATTTCTGCATTACTGTTATTGACTCAATACCTTTTCCAAGTTTGATTACTCTTAGTCCAATGTAAACCTACCCAAACTGCATCTTCTTTTCTGCCTCCATTATCTACTTTTAACATAGAACGTAAGGATATCTAGGGGTTCTTTTTGTTTTCAAAACTGATTTCCAGTGTGGAAAATAAATATAATAACATAAAAAAAAAATCTGGTTCAGATCTCCAATGTGTACAATCTGCCTACTGCCTTTTATCAGTTCTATCGGGGAGAGAATTATCATTGCCAAGACAGTTCTGTAAAGTAATGAATTTACTTTTATACTGCACTTGCTGGTGTTGCTTGGTTTCATATTTGAAAATCTATTTCAGGTGCTACCTTGTTTCATGAAAAAATGTACACTTCAATTTTCATTCTGTTTCCTAATGTCAGAGACGTTGCAGTAAAAGCAGAGAAACAAATACAAAAATTGTATAAAGAATGTTCAACCTGTATGTTCACTGCAGTAATATGTTGTTTTCCATAAAGAACCTCAGAACTGTCTTTGATTATCTCTACATTCTAGTCAATTTCTATGCCTATAAAAAGGACACTCATTTATTGATACAATACCCTGAGCTGAGCTCTTTGAATGAGCTTATTAAATATTCTTCTCCATATTTAAGCGCAGATTATACTTGCAGCTAGAATATATACCTGACCCTCCTTCATTTGTACCAGAGTTTTCTATGATGACAACAGAATAACCCCCACTATAAATCTAGGAAATAATAAATGTATAAGATAGCTCAGAAACAGCATTTCTAGAAGAACAGCTTCCACAAACTTTATGCAACCAATTATAAGAGAAACTGAGGACTGATATGTATGCACACTTTTTTGTGTCAAGGTGACTTTTTAGCAGCTTCCTCATGATGTAGGATCTTTCCTTGTTAAGAATTTACTAGGATTTAAAATTTCTCTCTTGTCCTGTTTAGGTATTCTAATCCCTAAAATGATTAGAATTATGCAAGAGGGAGTTGAGATTGGTATGCCAATTCAATCCCTTACGTAGCAGCCCTTCTTGCTCCCTCTAAGATCAAGAGCAAACATTTGCAGCAAACATTGCTAGGGAGAATGAGGCAGCCAGTTCAGACATCAGTTACTGCACAACAGCAACTGAAGATCCCTAACCATTGTTTCTGAGTTCCCTGGAGGTTCCCGTCTGTTGAAGAGCAGTCTGTTGACCTCAGAAGCAACAAAAGTGTTGAAAGAAGCTTCAGCTGTCAACCCACTTTGTTTCTGTACATGTAATGCAGTGGGTCCCATGTTCTCATTTGCCTTGAAAAGAAAAATGTCTTGGGCCAGACCTGATGGCAAGAAACATACTGCAGTCGTTAAGCTCCTTGTATGGTTTTGAGCACGTTCTTCCTCGTGTGAGTCCAACTGGATAGGGATTAGAATACCCATACATGGCTTCTACGATATGAGCTCTACTGCAGAGTTAGGGTAAAGTAAGGTCAATGTTGTGTCCATCAACACAATCTTGTTCCACTCATGTATTTATCTTGGGTGACTGTCTTGCAAGTCACTAGTGGTATCAGAATGGGCTTGTTCATTACGGTGTTTATGCAAATACTAGAGATGTGTTTGTGCAAAAATGTTGTATTTTCATTCTTAGTTATAAGCTTCCTCCCACAACTTTGTTTCCAGAAATGACAGCTGGTGGCTGGGAGTGCACATTAATTGTCATGAGAGAGTGAACATGTTTCTTTGTGCTGAGTAATCCTGCTCTAGTGAGGAAAAGGCTCAATTTCATATAATTATTCACACTGAAAATATTCTATATGATTAATTGCTCTCCACGCTATGCCCAAATAAACTAAAGTGCAGTCCTTCTTCTATATTGTGGGTTTGACCTTCATAAATTTGATTATTTGTGAGGTGCACATGTGCCTTCCCCTCCTTCTCCTCTTTCAGTTCCCTTGTACTTTGCCAGGTGTGAAGAAAGAAGGCTCACACAAAAGACAAGGGTATGGGAAGGGAAGCAGGGGGATTAATTGCAGTTTTTTCCACTTTTGTAAGGGTTCCTTGTTCCAAACTCTTGCAAAAGTGGAGACACCCCTGCATTACTTTTCTCTTCATATTTGGGTGTGTTCTTGATGTGAGATTGACAGTTATATTGACTAAAAGGACTAAAAGGAGAGTTAAAGTGGGTAGGAAAGACAGAAACAAATTAGAAATATATTAATCATGAACACCCAGAGGCATCAAATTGTTGAATGCAGATTCCCTTAGCCTCTCATTCAAATTTCTAGGCAACAGTAGTGGAGAATGGACCTTAGTTACAGGCAAGGTTAATAGGGTGAGGAAATCAGTTCAAATAAAGATTCAATGGGTTTGCTTTGGTCTGGACTTCCTGTACTATTACCAGGGTAGACGCAAGTTCTGCCTGGGAATTCTTGCACTGGACAGATGGCAGCTGATGTGTCTGGGGAAAAAAATGCACACATTAGAAAAACACGCATAAGTTTGTGCTCAAACGTATATAAAAACACTGCTTAAGTATTTTTTAAACCCTGGAAGGAAATGTACCAAAACACGCCCACATACATAGACACTTTTTTTAAAAAAAAAAGCAAAGAAGGAGTAGAATTTCGTCCTATAAAGGAAAGAAAACAAAACTTGTTGAAGCAATAGAATCAAACACTGGCTAGAAGTGGAGGTTAGAAACTGAGGGTGTTTGCAAAAGGATTTTATAGATATATGGTATTCCTAGTTATAGTCCTGCTCGTTTCATGTACCCAGAATGAAGGAGGTTGTGAATTGTGTGGGGAATCCTTCAATAGTGGAAGAGCTATGCCAGATGGGACAGAAGCAAGTACTATACTGTACTACTACATGGTCCAGTCAGGTTCATCTTCAGTCATGCAGCAAAGTCACAAGGAAACTCCCATTTTAGACTCTGTTCCTGCATAGTTCTGATTAATTACAGGTTTTATTGTTGCTTTTAACATTAAATAAAATGTTGGCCCAAACTAACCCAATTGCAAATGTGTTGCCTCTTTATTTTGAATATGGGTACCATCAGTGAGCTCTTGAAGCAACTGGTGATATTTTATGATTTTTACACAGCAATGTCGTAAATTGCCAGCCTCTTTGCTCAGATTACTGGTCACCAACACTGGCAATCTAGAATTATAATTCAACCATTTGTCTAAAGTTGCTGAATATTTTTATAAAGCACACTTCACACCCCTTCTGTATGCAAGAAATCATGCACATACATGAACCACACACTGAGGCCATTTCCGCACTAGACTATTATAGTGCTATTATTCCACTTTCAACATCCTATGGAATCCTGGGGTTTGCAATTTAGCAAGAGGTCTCAAAAGCCCCTCTCTAAACTGCAAACGCCAGGGCCCTTTTTGCATGGCATTTCCATGCGAAAGGACGCCTGAAGCATTGTGCGATTGTGAGGAGCGATCTGCATGACACACTCACAATCGCACAATGCTCCAGGGTAGGGCAGGCACCGATCGTGCACCTTTTCATTTTTGGCTAGAAGCCAAAAATGGTGCGTGATCGCTCATTGCTCCTGGGCTCCACACATACTTACCTGGCGTGTAGAGCCTCCAGAGCTGCTCTGGTCGTGTTTCCTGTCCCAGCAGAGCTTGGGAAACTCCCAGGCTGCACTGTGGAAAGAAGAGGCGGGGCTCTCGCGTGAGCAGGCAGCTCGTGAGGAGCTGAAGCAGCAGGGATGCTAGAGCCTCTCACCGGAAGCTGCTCGCGCGATCCCTGCACCCCAGCGCCGGAAAAAGGTAATGTGCAGAAAGGGCCCAGGATTCCATAGGATGTTGAAAGTGGAATAATAGCACTATAATAGTCTAGTGAGGAAATGGCCTGAGTCAAAACTTTGAAATATTGTACTGTATGTGAAGGGATCTACCAAGACACAGACCCAAAGCAATCCTTCTGTAACAATAACAAAGCACACGCGAATACGAATTTTAGACACATAGAATCATCATCATCATCATCAACAACAGCAACAAACAGAACTCTAAATATTTGTCAGTTTTTTTACTAGTTTAGATAATCTTTTTACCAATACATAATTTCTTTTAATTAAGAAGCCTTAAGGAACAAACATTAGCAGCTGGCTTGGTATCACTCTGTATTATGATGTATTCTCATATGACATATTATTAGGCTTGGCTGCCTGATATTTAATTGCCTCCTACTGACTTTAGTAAAATGACACAGTCTTTTGTTTTTGGCAATCTTATTTTATTTTTTAAGCATCCTACATATGCACTGAGTATTCACCATTTCAAATCACACTCTTGAATTACAGCCAAATGCCTAACTGGCATCATAATCAAGTACTGTTGTATCTTCAACCAGAGCAAAATGGTTCAGGGATTGTGGTTAGTAGTAGGATCTTTTTTAGTGTTCCTCTAAAATTCTCTGAACATTTGCATGAAATTTTATTTTCTTCTTTATTTTCCATATGCATGGAAGGCAGGCATTAGTATGAGATTCTAAAATAAACAAGTACTTGTGAACAATTTAGAAGAATATTATTGGCTTTCTCACACTGCAATCAGGTCAGCACTTGCTTTCCAATAACTTACATTAGTTCCAACTCCAGTTCCTACACAAAAAAGTAACAAAATCTAAATAACCATGGCTTCTTCACTAGGGAGAGAAAGCACATTTCCATTAAACAAGAGTTTGCGTAAGTATCCAATTTGTGGCCTGGGATCCTATTTGTGAAAGCGCACATACAACATTCAGTTTCAAATTCATTTTTCAGTTTCATTTTTCTAAGAAATAATAAGGCACAAATACTCTTCTATCAATGGAGAAATACATTAAAATTCATGCATTAAAGCAAACAAATAAAGAAAAGCGTATATTAAAATTGTAAATGCCAAAACAGAATCACGTATTTGTTCAAGAAGAAAAAAAAATGTTGAGAGCTCATTGAAAAAGTTGCATTCACAGTTGTTAGTGCATCTGATATAACTATATCTATTGACCACTTATACAAGTTATTACAAGTAGAAGATGTGTAAACTTACTAGGAGACTGGGTGCCAGGCAATTTCTGATGGGGTTTTCTTACTGTTTAGTTGACTGAATTTTCTGGATTTTAGCCACTAGCTGTTTGGCATTCTAAGAAGCAAAAGAAGAGGCAAGTCTCAAGCCCCTGGAGAAACTACAGTATGAGACAAAATGTGAAGTTACTATTTTGTTCAATTCTTTTGCCACAAAAGAGACTGTTGATCTTTTTAGACAATGAATGAAGCCAATGAGTGATGTCTCAGCTATGATTGACATGTTTAGGGTTCTGCAATGCTGGAGGGCACTATTATTTCAGTCACTTGAAAAAAATATTGGGATTATTTCCTGGTTATCTCCCTGCATACTCTATTTTTGGTTCAGGCACACCACAAGTGTGTTGGTCTTGAAATATTCTCTCCTCTGAGATGGATATGTAAAATAGTTGCCATACACTTGCTTAGGCCATTTTTGCACTGCACTGTTATAGCATGATTATTCTACTTTCAACATCCTATGAAATCCTGGGGTTTGCAGTTTAGGGAGGGGCTGGCCAGGCCCTCCCTAAACTGCAAACCCCAAGATTCCATAGGATGTTGAAAGTGGAATAATTGTGCTATAAGAATGTAGTGCGGAAATGGCCTTGGGGATGTTGCAAGTCTTTGTGTGAAATCTTTTCCAGCTTTGACATGAGATCTCCTCCTCCTCCTCCTGCTCCTCCTCTTCCTCTTCTTGTTTGAACAGTATGCATGCACCTTCGAGGACGTGGTATGTATGTCTAACAATTTTACCAGCTCTAAAATATGTGTTTGCAAAACTTTTCTGCCTACCTCTGTTGCAAATAAATTTTGTGATATACCCTTTCCTAGTAAAATATACCTACTGAATATCAACATATCCCACAGCTGTTAAGGCACAGGATCCATGCAGGGATAAAAGATCCTAAGCAAAAGGGAGGTGTATGGGTGCATATAGAGCATATAGTGCATATATGAGTGAATATAGTGCAGAAATGGATGCATATAGGTGCATATGGTGAAGAGGTTTCAGCATTAGACTATGACACTGAAGACTAGGGTTTGATTCCCAGTTCAGCCATGGAAACTCACTAAGTGACCTTGGGCACATCACATACTCTCAGCCCCAGAAATCCCAAGGATAGGTTCACCTTAGGTCATCATAACTCAAAAATTCCTTCAAGGCACACAACAACAACAACAACAACAACAACAACAACAGGTACATAAAATGCCAGAGGAGCACATGTGACTCTTCAGCTTCACCCTCACATTACATGGAAAGAATCTGAGAAAACCAACCATCTATTTCTTATGTATAAAGTGAACATTGAAAGGAGTGATTTTGAAAGGAACATTAGCCAGAAAGCTAGTCATACTTTCCTGGCCCACCAAATGGTTTGCATGATAATCAAACAATTTGCATAATTTGCAAATGAAACTTTCTGGATTTGAGAAACTAGAATATGCAAGCTCTAATTGCCTTTGACCTTTTGTTAGCCTTTATACTGCTGCATGTAAGAAACTGAATGTCTGAAGTGAAAAAAAAAAACCTCAAATTTTTGGTAAGGCAAAGAGATATCCTATTCATAAGAGACCCTTGCTTGCAACACTTTAAAAAAAATGAACATATTGTTCAGACAGAAGCACTTTTTTTTTTCTTTTTAACGTTGTCAATCTCATCACATTATGGAGTGCTATCCTGTATAATGTACATTATAACAGCATGCAGCATATTTTTTGTATACTACTCTAAAATAAAAGAGACGATTTGTGGTGAACAAATTAGGCGGTATTTTGACAAATAATCATGCAAGAATTCCACAGGAAGAACTCCAGCACTGATTACATTTTTCCAGCTCCAAAAACAGGTACCTGGAAATATCTACTGGCCAAAGCAAAAAATTATAAACTACACTCTGGACATTTTGCATCTAGAGTTTCACCAGTGTACATCTTCTATCATGGTGTCAGGCTCATGAGCAAAGTGTGTCTCCACTTACTTGATACAGAATTGGTATCGTGAGGTCTGCTAGAAAGGTCCTCCTTTATGCTCCATCAATGGGACAGTGCCCTGGATGAGAACATGGGAAAGAGACTCCTTGCTGTGGCCACCCAGATATGGCATGCTTTCCACTTCGAAGTTTGTTTTGCACTCATGTTGGCTTCATTCTGACACCAAATAAGAACATAGCTTTTTCTTAAAGTCTTAGAGGGTTGTTGTTGTTGTTGTTGTTTTTTCAAATTTTGGATTGTTTTAAACTTCTTGAACAGATTTGACTTGAACACCCTCCTGAGATCTCATGAATAAGAAGAGATATCACTATTTTGATAAATAAAGTAAAATAGATCAGCAGCAAAACCTTCCCACAAATCTTCGGCTTTCACTTACAAAGCCCTGCTAATTATCATAGATCCAATGCAGGTACATCTGAGGGTTAATGTGACTGGAGACCTGTCTATGGCCATTTCTGCACTAGACTTTTATAGCGCTATGATTCCACTTGAAACATCCTATGGAATCCAGCCAGCCAGCCCCTCCCGAAACAGCAAACCCCAGGATTCCATAGGATGTTTCAAGTGGAATCATAGTGCTATAAAAGTCTAGTGCGGAAATGGCTTATGTCTTCTTTAGACAGTTTGCTTCCTCTGTCTAAATGTTTTTAGGCAATTGTTTGGCCAAGCATCTTTCCCACCAAATATTTCACATATTTTCACATCTCCCTGATATTTTAACATAATTTTTTTACCTGACAATTTGCCAAGGTGATGGAATTTCTACTTTTGAAGGTCTTTAAACTGAAGTTGGATGGACATCTTTCAGAATGCTGTAACCATGGCAGGGTGTTGGACTAAACAGCCATTGTTCTAATGCTATGGATGCCATATACCAAAAATAGCACCCATGACAAAGATAGCACCCTCCCAACTAGGGGCCT